>JBAMCK010000663.1:0-747534 GCA_037075185.1 Drosophila pseudotalamancana
GCGTATTGCTATGTATCTGTGTGTACGCCTATTTGGTATATATGCATGTGTTGGTAATTTCACACATTCACAAATACACACACAGTCGGCAGCGCATGCCGCTATAGCGGACGAGAGAGCGAAAGAGCGCAGAGAGTGGGAATAGGTGAAAATGAGTGAATACCAGTAAGTGTTGCCAACCTGGCTGCAAAACAAAGTTGCCAGGTGTAACGCAAGTGAAATGGATTCGTTAAGTTTTAAATGACCTGTTGTTGTCGTGCTTAATGCATAAATTCGAGCATAATCAAAGGATCTAGTTCATTAGGTTATCAGCGCAAGCAAATTGTTAACTCATTATACATAAGCCGCCGTGTTACAATTGTTTACATTACGTGCCTCAACAAGAGATGTACAAATTTGTTGGCCATTACAAGCTGCAGTTTATATGTGTATGACGCATGCCACAGAAATGTTGGGGAGGAGCTTGGCTAGCCAGCGTTTGCTGCTGTCGTCAATTGTGCGCAATTGTCGTTTAATTGAGTAATTTGAATGAGACGAACGTCCGTATGTTAAATTTTTAAATTCGAATGTTACGAGTTGTATTTGTGGCCTTGTACGTGTCTATTTGTTCGTTGTAAGATTGATCAACATGTGCATTTCACAATTACTGACTTCTGATATTCTTAAAAAGTAAAAGCCAAAACTCAGGTTCTTCAGCGAATTTCGACTTTAATTTAGCCCTTTAATTGCGTTTTACGCACATCCAAAGTTGTACCTGGTTAAACCTTCTAGTTCTCTTATCTGGCAGACTGATTAAATTTATTTTTCAACTTCACGGGCTGTGACGGCGCCTTATCAGCAATTATGTGCTTTTGATAAGCCACAGTAAATTATTGCTTTAATTCTAATGTTGATTTTCATTGAATTTGCTTAGACCGCTAAGTATATCCGACTCGAGGAAGACATTGCGCTAACAACGTTTTTTGAATTTAAACTGATTAAAAAAATTCTTGTTGTTGGCAATGCTGCTTCGTTTTACTCGGCTATTCACAAAATTACGTCATCAGCGTCCTACTTGAAACAGTAAATTTGTTCCGATGCAATAACAAATTTACTTTTCCTTATGTTACAAAACTATTGTCTTTTAGGATGTTTCCTATATATGTTGCAAAATGTACAACTGCGAAATAATTCACTTAGCCTTTTAGATCAATATATGTACATATGTATGTGAAAAAATGCGGTCTCGATCTCGCCGACAACATGGCGCTCCAAGTAACACAATTGAGTAGACGAATATACATATATTACTCACTGCGCCTTTACAAAAACAATACTTTATAAAGTTGGTTGATGGCACAGTTACTAATATACAAACTTCTATAACTTAATTATATTTTGTAAAATGATTTTATAAAATTACTACGTAAACACACCTTTCGTCGGCTATTGCTGCAGTGTGACCGGGTTAAAGAAACATCAAAGAACTAAATTCGCTTGAGGTTAGCGGATTGCAGAGTGAGTGTGGCTGTGTGTTATTATTTTATTAAGTTGGCAGTCCTTTATTTATCGATATAAGACACATCGATATAGAATACATCGCAGCGGTCGCACGTGTTTACTTCGGTGTTTAAACTTGTACGAGATTCAAGACAGAAATATATAAGTTAAAATGCCGCGCTCCAAACGTGATAAGAAAGGTATAAAGAATATATTTTATATATTTGTGCGACTCGTATATATATCCATTATTTCTCTATTCATTTCGTTTGCAGTTTCTTTAACCAAGACCGACCGCAAGGGTCTGGCGTGGAAGCAACGCATCATCGACGATATTCGGTTTTGTGTCGAAAAGTATCCAAATATATTCGTGTTCCAGGTACAGAACATGCGTAACAACCTTCTTAAGGATCTGAGACAGGAATGGAAACAGAACTCACGTTTCATTTTTGGCAAAAATCGCATAATGCAAATCGGTTTGGGTCGCACAAAAGCTGAAGAAGTAGAGTCGGGAATCCATAAGGTTCGCTCATCAAACAAATAAATTGGAGCTGAGATTAATCAATGACTGCTTTACAGCTCTCAAAACGGCTTAACGGTCAGGTGGGTCTGTTATTCACAGAGAAGACCAAGGATGAAGTGCTGGCATGGGCAGAAAACTATTGGGCTGTGGAATATGCGCGCAGCGGGTTTACAGCAACGGAGACTGTGACCCTGCCCGCTGGACCTCTTGAGGAGTTTGCACACTCAATGGAGCCACATTTGCGTTCGCTGGGCCTGCCCACGAAACTGGAGAAGGGTATTGTAACCATATACAGTGATTATACGGTCTGTGAAGAGGGAAAAGTGCTTACGCCGGAGCAGGCGCGTATTCTTAAATTGTTGGGAAAACCAATGGCCAAGTTTCGTTTGACAATGAAATGCTCCTGGACTAAGGCTGATGGATTCCATCTGCACGTTGAGGACAATGTGGCTGAGGAAGAAGCTATGGAAGAGGACGAGGATGACGCTGATAATGATGATGATGATGTTGACGAAGAGGAATAATTAGCTAATATTTCAAATAGAAATTAAGTTTATGAATATGTATATAATAATTATATATATAGCTTTTACAATTTTTGTAAACACTTCACTTCCGCTTACTGAGTTACTTATGCCGATGAGAGGTTTCCACTGCCACTGCCTGCACCCTTCTTAGTTGTTCGGTATGCAATCACATAACGTTGTGCCACGGGCAGAGGCTCCGCGTAGCCGTTTAGATAGGAGGAATCCTCGAACAGAACTTCATATTCCTCGGTCGCGGTTTGCGGCAGGCGATGGACAATGGCTTTATAGAAGCACGTAGTTTGTGGGTAAAGAGCCATAACTGAAGGTAAAAGTGATGCATTTAGTCTATATCGTTGCAAACAGCATCCTTTTATACATACCGACTGTGTCCTTGGGGAAGAGCGCATGACCATCAGTCTCCGGATTAGCGCGCATTAGTGGCAAAGGAATTACTTTGCGCTTGCTCAGCACGTGACGGTCCTTCTGCTCCTCGTCAATGTCAATTACATCGTATTTGTTTTGTCGATGCAGAAACTGCACCACCTCGGCCAATATCCAATTCTCCTCCTCATCGATGCCTTTTGCCAGGGCGGCCACATTGTCCCCCACCTTGGCCACATAGCTGCTCTCCGCTGGTATGGCACCGCATAATGCTGGAGCACGCTCGCCCGGCTTACCGACAAACAGTGGCAAAGTCTGGGCTGACAGCTGAACCATTTTCATTAGAGCGCCACGTCGAATGGCTTCCTTGTTGCCAGCGTTGCGTGCCTGCGAATATGGAATATATTGTTTGGAATCCACATCGATTTCTATTCTTTTTTGTATGGCTTACCTGTATGCGACGTTCGTTTCTAATACTTCGAATTTCATGTATTTTAGCCAGCGCAGCTCTAATTGTGGCTTCTTCCTGCGTGGCCTCCAGAATTTTGGCCTGCAGGAGCGTCTTTAGTTTCGGATTCGCTGTCTGATTTTGTTGGGCGCGCACAAGGCTTGCAATTGAATTCTCAGCCCGACGTCTTTCACTGTCCACTTTGTGAATGTGTTGTTGAATGTCCTTCAGGCGATCCTGTTTATTGATTGCAAAAAAAAGCAAAAAGAGATAACGAAATTAAGTTTGTTTTCTTAAAATTCAGTCAGTTCTGATGTTTTTACCAACCTGAATCTGTTGAGCAGCACTTTCTGCAGTTAGCGGCATTGTTTATACACTTTAAATCTTTGTTTATATATTTTCTGTGTTTGAATCAAATGATGCACTTTAATTGTTTGTGTATGCTGGAATGATACCTCAACCTTTATGCTGGTATTTTTTCGCAGTTAGATATCAATATACTAAACAACATTCTACCTGATTGCTAGGGATATTTTGTAGATATTAATTATCATATCATAACAATGGAAATAAATATAAATACACAATAATTCATTATATTATTGCTTATTGCAATTTTATCAAGCATGTCAACAAAAATGTGCTAAAATATGTTTAATAAATACTGAATACTCTTTCGATAAATTTGTTTAGCGCTTATCGACCAACTGCCGCACTTTAGGGTGAAAGCTGGGGAAAGTCGTTTTTAAACTTTATGTTAGTATTCTTAATAATAGTGTTAAAGCAGAATGTTTTCGGCAACGTGTGTGGCGCCCGTGAATATGGCCCTAGTTAAATACTGGGGCAAACGGAACGAGGAACTAATACTCCCAATCAATGACTCCATCAGCATGACGCTGGACGCAAATGAAATGTGTGCAAAGACTACAATAACGACTTCGGAGACCTTTAAACAGAATCGAATGTGGCTGAATGGCGATGCAGTGCCATTTGAGGAAAATGCACGCTTAATGCGCTGCGTGGAAGGTGTTCACCGTCTGGCCCTGGCAAACGGTAACCACAAATTTCCGCTGTCGTGGAAGATTCACATCGCTTCGTACAACAACTTTCCCACTGCCGCTGGATTGGCCTCGAGTGCAGCTGGGTATGCCTGCCTCGTCTACACCTTAGCCCGTCTCTACGAATTGCCTCTGAACGAGGAACTAACCACAATTGCACGCCAGGGCAGCGGCTCAGCGTGTCGCAGCCTGTACGGCGGCTTTGTCCATTGGAGGCGCGGCACATCTGCCGATGGCAGCGACTCCATTGCCGTGCAGCTGGCACCCGCTGCCCACTGGCCCAACATGCACATGATTATTCTGGTCGTGAACGATGCACGCAAAAAGACGGGCTCCACCAAGGGCATGCAGCTGGGTGTCAATACGTCCTCATTGATTCAACATCGGGCCAAGGAGGTTGTGCCGCAACGTGTCAAGGAGCTGATGGCGGCAATTGAGAGTCGGGACTTTAAGTCATTCGCGGAGATTACCATTAAAGAGTCGAATCAATTGCACGCCATTTGCTTGGACACATATCCGCCGTGTGTCTACATGAACGATGTCTCGCATGCGATTGCCAACTTCGTCCACGATTACAATGAGACGGTTGGCTCCTTGGAGGCGGCCTACACCTTCGATGCAGGCCCAAATGCCTGCATTTATGTGCTGGCTGAAAATGTGCCACGCCTTTTGGCCGCCATTCAATTGGCATTTCCCAATGATTCGCAGCATAGTGTTGAATACCTTAAGGGTATTCCCGTGCCCCCCGTCGTGGTGAAAAATGGTCTGAGAGATGCTTCCATTGGGCACGTCAATTCTAAAAATATGCTCAAGTACATAATCCATACTAAGATCGGAGATGGTCCGCACCAGCAAAGCGACGAAAAGAGTTTGCTAATTGACGGCTATCCACTGCCCAAATAGTTATCTTAATTACCTCACACTTTTTATAGATTCCGGGCTCAAATATCACATGTCATAAGTTGCTAAGGTCTAACTTTATTAATAGCTTTTAACTAGAAAAATCTACCTAGGTTTGGGAAATATTATATTTAATATATCATATTTAGTTGACTTGTAGGTAATTGGAAGCAACTCTTAAGATATACATCACTTTTTTCTTTGTATTTATATTTGTTGGTTCTATATATTTATTTATTATTGTTTCATATGCAATAAACATTTTCTATTTTTCATTATTACTGCTTTTTTGTTATTCAAATGATGATCTTCAACCTTCATTCACGAAGACGAATATGAACAAATTTTAAGATTGTTGAGATACATTATTTTGCATTTGCATACATATTATAATGTTAAATTATTCTTAATGTTATTTACAATTGCTTAAATTACATTTTTTTGAGGAAAAATAAACATTGCTTCAGTGTGCAAGTGAATTAGAGATGGGAGCGTGATCAGCTCCGTAACGTGCCTTATACCCGCATTGCGTACGTTCTTCACCAGAACCGAAATAACGTAACAGAAAAATAAAGAACAATAACAAATGGCAATGGTGACAATAATCGTCATATGACGACATCTATGAACATTTCGAATTTTAAATAAATTAAAAATTAAGAAAATCATTATTAAAGTAAGATAATAGAATTTCCCCTTAAGTAAAAGTAACTTTTATATTACAGGCAACTTGTAATGGAAATAGATTTTAAGAAAGCCCCTTGTAAGCATTTTTTAATTTTGGAATTAGATGTAATTGTACGCTGCCAAAAATATATGTAAATGTGAATGAAACTAATAAAAACGAACATTTTTTAAGAGCAACCTAATCAGTATTGAGCAATCTTTTTTCGAGGTACCCTTATATTTGGTTTCAAATGTGAACTCCAAGACTTCAAGTGCTCAAAATAATGTATCTGTAAAGTCAAGAATTCATAATAGGTATCGGCAGAAAGCAAATGATTCAACACATGAAATTGTAGTAAATATATGTATATATATTTTTTTTTTCTTAAAAACAACATATAATAATACTTGATCTTATAAATAAACATAGGGGTAGGTAACCATATGTATGTATGTACATCTAGAACTAAATAAAAAGCACTTTTCAAAAGCAATTAAAAAACTGCAGCAAATAAGGCATTGCACGTTAGTATAATTAAAGTTTAGGCAGAAAGAAATCATTCTATAAAAAGGCACTCTAAGCTAAATGGTTAGCATTATTCAGCCCGTGGACTCACTGCAGTCCGTCAAATGGTCAATTGTTTCAATTACAACATGATTACTTGGTAGTGTGTCTAAATCGAAGGTATTCGAAGATGCATTAAGTAAAAGTTCTAAAGATATCTCCTGTTCCAAGGGCACTGTCGAGAGCAGAACTGCACCACTTTCCGCATCAACGGCCGTTTCGATTGTGTCTTCTATTTCCTGGTCTTGTTGGTCATCGGTTTCCGCTTCTGTGTCATTGTCATCCGATATTAAGCTCGACATATACTGCTGCACCGTCTCCTCGGTAATAACCCTATGTTATTTGCCCGCAAGCAAACCCGTGCAGCCAGCATCCACATGTTCCATAACTTGTTGCTTCAGCTGTGCTACGTGATCCTTCAGACTTTTTACAATTCCTGCCAGATCGGTGTTCTCGCCCTTAAGTATTTTGACACGTTCCTCCAGCTTTGAAATGCGTTCCAGCTTGCGTTTGCGACATTTTGAGGCCGCCACGCGATTCCTTTGACGCTTTCGTTCTAGTTTAATCTTTTCCTGGTCTGCCATATCAATAGGGCTGACTGTTGGGGAAGCAACTGCGTTTTGTGGTTCATCCTTGATGACTGGAAAACCTTCTACATATAAAAAAGACATAAGAATATGACGAATTTCACTTTTTAAAGCTAAATTTTACTTACCCACGCTAGTGTAGGTAAATGTGCCCCCACTGATGCCATTATTCACAGCTGTCATGGTGGTTGCGGCAGCAGTTGGATTGCTGGCAACTGGAACATTGGTATTAGTGCCCAAAAACGCCTGCGTGTTTTTGCTGGTATGAAGATTGTGGAGTGCTTCTTCAAAACCCTTGCCAAAGGCCTCTTGCTCGGAGGTGATAGGGCCCACTTTAGTGGGAAACACCGTGCCTGGCTGTGGCGTTTGCAACACTCCCGATAGTAAAATCTTTTCAAGATCCGGGGTGTTCAGTGTTTTTAAAGGTACATCAGGCGAATCAATTAATAGAGGTGCCATTGCGCGCTTATTCTTCTTATTGAGGTCAAGGAAAGCAGGACGTTTGCTAACGTTGGGAGTTGCACTGCTGTTTGGTGTCTGAAATTCCATTGACTCCTCCGTGCCAACAGGATCCGGCTCTGTTTTAGGTACTATCGGTGCAGTGGTTGCGCTATTACTGTTTGTGTTGCTGGCGAGCGCAGCAGCGGAAGCGGCAGATATTTTCATTTTTCTTTTGAATATGACGTCAGACTGATTACAAAAATGGGGAAAAGAAAAAAAACAAAGCAAATACTAGTGGGTCGCTGTTGTCGTGATAACTTGTTTTAGATGATGACTCATCGCTTCCTCTCACCCGCCCGCACACAAATGCAAATACAATTACAAATATCGCCAACAACGTGTGCATATAGTTTATTGACTTTGCTTACCTATTTCTAACAGAATTTAATGTTGCCGGCGACTTTAGTTAGCACACACAATTATAAATAGAACAAATAAGTTAAAATTTAAAAATATTTTAAAGGTAAAGGCAATTGCGTTGTATTTTGTTGGTCTTACTATTCACAGTGAATATATTGATGGCGTTGCCACATATATTTAAAATGTAAAACAGCTGTTTTTCTCAAATATCGATGAGCTTTACTGATAAAACTGTAACTATCGATAGTGTCGCTTCTTCTTCCTCTTCTTTTCCGCTGAGCTGTCAAAAACGTAGGTCGCAATTAAGCTAAATAACAATTTTAATTCTGATTAAAAGTTAACTTTATTAAGCCATCGGCAACCACTTTGATAAATAATGTAGAAAAGAACCAATAAAATGTATACTATAATAAATATTTTCTGTTTTCATGCTGTGCTATTCCTTGGCTGTTCGCCGAAATCTGCCGCTACAACAGTTTGATAATTCGCAATGGCCAAGTCTAAGAATCACACAAATCACAACCAGAACAAGAAGGCCCATCGTAATGGCATTAAGCGGCCAATCCGCAAGCGCCACGAGTCCACCCTGGGCGTAAGTAGAAATTGCTAATATAACTGAAGCAAATAATTAAACATTTTCCATATTGCTCCACAGATGGATGTCAAGTTTCTAATCAACCAGCGATATGCACGCAAGGGTAACCTGTCTCGCGAGGAGTCTGTTAAGCGTTACAACGAGCGCGTTGCTTCCCAGCAAGGCAAACCCAAGCCCGTTAAATTGTAAATTCCAGGCCGTATTCAATATTGTTTTGAGTGAAAATCGTGTCTTAGAATAAAGGAAAAACATTTAACGAATGAACGCAAATTTTATTTATGTTACTATGCTTGTTCGGATTCATTCTAAGTGGTTTAGTTTAATTTTCAATAGTTTATGGAGACATTGATACTGGAAATACATAAATCACAACTTGAGTGGAATCTGCGATTTGTGCTAAAGAGAATAGAATCTTATTTCTATCACCAAATATTCTTAGGGATGTCATAGAACAGAATGGATCACAACACAATTTTATAAATAATAGTTCTGAAGAAGCTTAATAAGATAACATTCTTTGAACATAAGCAGTGCAGTCATATTTCTTAGACAATAGGAAAAGTTTTTGAAACTTAAGCAATTGGCGTCAATAGTGCTAACAGTTATATGTGTATCGATAATTATTAAAGATACGCGCTTTTGAGTCCGCGCATGGCCATATTGTGAACGTTTTTACGTTCATCAATCTGGCAACATTTGCTTTGTATCAGACTTTGCCAAGCAAACAATTCGGCGACCAGCCAATTGTATGAAAATTCGTGAATGTCTTGGCCATTGTTTGTTGGGTAGCAAACCGCAGCGAACGTAGAACTGTTGGTTCGGTCGCCATATATGTAACTTAATTTAATAATAGTACAGCTTATAATAGAGCGTGAAAACATAGTTTCATAATTTTATTTAATATACTATTTACCAATTATGTAAACAGTGAAAATCTGCTAGTTAAATTCAAATGCAAATAGTGAAAGAATCGTTTTTCGCGCAGTGTGCTGCTGCGGATGCTTGGTGTTCGTTTATATGTACGTGAATATGTACATTTATATTTTTATTCAGTGTTCGTGACAGTTTATTAAATTAATTTATAACCATTATATATAATTTTAACTGTTAAAGTGCTGGTTTTAGAGTAAAAAATATAACACCCATTGCGGTCACAACTATCATCACTTTTATCGACGTTTCATTGTCGTACATACAAACTCGCATACAGCGACACACGTGCGTGCATACATACAGACAAAGCTATTTACATACATACAGTGGTACACACACACACAGGTCAGCGCTCAGCTGTGCTCAGCTGTCGTTTGTTGTCAATGTGTCTGATCCTGCCAGAGTGTTTTGTTTTTGCGCGGCAAATTTGTATAACGGTGTTTCGTTCCTACAATAAGAACCATAACTACACCAAAAACAACAACAACAACACGAATTGATTGCCTCAACCGGTGAGTTGCAAGTTAAATATCTCTGTAGATATACATATATTTGATTAAATGCAAACAATTTGTTTAAATCAACTTTTGTTTTTGCAGTATATCGACAAAACTATCAAGATTTATCTAGTTGAACATTTGTTATTTATTTTGTGATTCGACTTAATGCTTAGTAAGACATATAAACGAATACAATTACCATAGCAAATATTCCAACGGTACGTTTGTGTCTATTATCCACAATTTAGTAGAATTTTGCCCCGTCATGAGTTCGCAATAACTGAAGAGGTGCTAATTTCTTTAATAATATTGTCATTTGTGTGAGCTATCAATTTGCTTTTCCGTAGTTTGAATTTAACAAATCTCCAAAATATATTCAAAACGTAAAAATGAAGTACAGTTTTGGTCAGACCGAAAAACATTGAAAACAAATACAATAGTGGAAATTTACATAAATAGTAAAAAGCAATTTGTAGGTTTACGTAAATTATTTTAAGTTAATGTTTATTATTGTTGTTCTAGGTTAAGCAACAGTTTCTAAAAGTTTTTATATAATTTAACTTAACCTTGTCATATTTCTGTAACAAGATTATTTGCTGAGCTGCATATGTATATCTGATTTATTTATATACCTGATGTAATTGCTTTTTAATAGACGGAATGGAAAATGAATTACTTCTCATTTTGGCGTGTGGCTCTATAATACAATATGATACAATCCAGAAGAGGGTTTCTTTGTCATTCGTCATAATTGAAATGAATATGTCTTAATGCCAGAGCACTCTAAAGTAAGCGCACTTTATCTACATTGTTTTTGTCTGCTTCGTATTTACCAACTGTGTTCCCTGGGCTTATCATTGAAAGTGGGCGATAAGAAAGCTAGTTGAGTAGATATATATATATAAACAGCTTATATATGTTACTGTACTATCAAACTTTCGAGGCGCCTCGCAAATATTGCAATGTTTTCTGATTAATACACTTCATTATTTTGTTTATATCACTATAAGTCAGTTCTAATTAGTTTTGCTATAGGAGCAAAACGTAGACATATATTTACACCCACACATTTCTAGACTTAAGCGTGCAACCGCAAGTATTTGCGTATATCGTAACAGTAGAAACTTGAATTCATGAGAAATGCTACGTAGGGCTATATTTAAAAATATATTACGAATAACCTGAGAGAGTTATTAAAATCAATCAACCAACACAATCGCATTGCCTTATATAGACGTATCTAGCTGAGATATATTTTCTCAACTGTCAGTTGTACTTAGTCAACTTACAGGGTATATTTAATTCAAGTACTCTCTTCCAGACATCTAATAAATGTCTTATCACAATATTATGATCAATACACCACAAATTGATGTTAATTTGTCTGATCACAAATGTTGAAATTTAATAAATCAAATCAACTGAAGATAGGAATAGGCCGAAAGGTGTTGCAGTTGCTTTTGAAAGTCGGAAAGCGTCGCAGATACGTTCGTGGTCTAAAGTACGCTTTACTGATATATATTTCAAGTCATATATCAAAAGTTTAAGATGGTTGACAATCTGCCAGTTTATTCCATATCACATTTTGTAGAATCCTATGCTCTACGCGAATCAGACGGCAGATCTCTTGGCCAAGTAAGTTTTATTCGAATTCATCGAATGAGTCAACACTTAAAAGAACTTTGAAACATATTTTCTTGACACTTAATACGTTACATATGTGTGTATGTACATGTATTGTATTGTGTCTGTTAAATATACCAGACACGTCTGGTGCCATAAAGTATATATTCTTGTTCAAAATACCGCCTGTCTACGAAGTCTGTGAGTTAGCTTAATTATAATACCAGAGATTTAATATTGAAAACATAAATCAAATATAGTATCGGAGTGTGAATCACTCTTACTATTATTATACCTATACCAAAAATTAAAATATTCTTAAGCTCTACAAAGATTTTCGGAAAAGAAAGGTAATTTAAGCAAAAATTTCCATATTTGGAGTGGAAAATAAACGAATTCAAATCGTAGGCGAAATTCTTGCTTGTGATATTTGTATGTATAGATATATAAATATATAAATATATATATAAATAAATATAGGGTATTTCCAGGCTTGACAACTTTTGCAAATGGTTTTTATCAGAAACGACAATGTTTACGGGTTTCCCTGACAACAATGCATTGGTTGCTATAACCGGAAAATAAAAATCCATGAAATCGAAATTTGTCTGTGCTTTATGATTTAGTTTAAATAAGAATACTCATTGTTTCCACTTTGTTTGTGTTTGTGTTTTTTTTTTTCATTTCTATTCTTGGAATCGTTGACAGACCGATCGTAGACAAGCATAAATTTCACTCAAAAATATAGAAGAATTTACATATAGCTCGTATTCGCTTATATATAATATATGTATATTCAGCTAATAAGTATTGTCGCTCTTACTCAGCAATTTTTTTTACTACGTATTACACTGTGGTTTTTTTTATGAATGCAAAAAAATGCATTACACGTCCCCAAGACCTATTTATCCATTTATAGATATAAATTGTTTTTAAACCAATTATTTATATTTCAAACAATGTGTCAGAAATGTAAACTATTCCACATAAGCCCCAAAGTATGCTACAGTTTCTTAGCTAGAACAATTGCTTGATCTTGTTAAAAATTAAAATCTGCTAATGGATTATTACTGTTTGAAATACAGCTTAGAAACAGAAAAAAAACATTGTTTCGTTTGGAAATAAAAAACATCGTAATTATTTTACATATATGGTTACAAAATATTTGTTCTTCAACTAGTAACTGTTTCTGTGTTACTTATTTGAAATCTTCACCTAGATATTAAAACAATAACATTGAAGGTGTGTTTGGAGCTATTATCTGGTGCTTAAGTCTTAACATGATGTTATCTATAACAATACGGCTTAATGTGCAGTCAAATATTTTTTATACGTTAGTTCAAACATAACTACTATGTACACAATTGATGTACATTATGTCAACATAAAATGTTTTCCTTCTTTCAAGTGATTCGAGACCAGACAGATGTCTGATGCGCTTATCAGTCAACGAGATCAGACATAACTTAATAAGAAAGAAAGAGAGAGAAAGGGAGAGGGAGAGTAAGTATTTACTTTTGGCGAGAGCTGCTGTGAGTAAATTCCATGTTCCATTTCGTCGTTCCACAAATGACAACGCTTATTACGATAACCAAATACAAGCACAAAGTTCTTTAGTAGCTGTTGTCATTGCTCATTCTTTTTGGCGCTAGTGAATAGTGTATGCCTGTGTGTGTGTGTGTTAGTATGTGTGTTATTATCTACATATGTGTGAATGTACAAAAGCACCGTTAATGTTTTGCTAAATTGTTGTATTTTATCAAAACGAAAAATTAAGCTACCTCTAGAGAATAGCTCTCGGCTAAAAAATACCCTCCAATTAGGATGTTTGTAAGAGAAGCTTAATTTAAAATTAAATAAATAAGATTTAAAATAAACAAAAAGTGTTAAACTTTCAGTAGATAAATACAAATAGAAGTCAACACTTCAACGTTTCTTCAGTCTGCTTAAGCTCGTTACACCCCATATGCCATAGGCTTTAGTTGCAGGGTATATAAAATGAGGAGAATGCCAGGTACATGCTGTGAGCTGCATTATTTGCTGTCGGTGCCTGTCCAAAACCCTGGCCGTTGCCTACGGTTAGTTTTCCAGTAAAGCGCGTTGCGTGTGCTCGACAATTCAGACAGAGTGAGAGAATTAAAACGGAATCAGAAATAATATTTAATTCCGTTGAATCTGTGTACTTAAAAAAAACTTAATTAGTATTAACAGTGTTATCAGCAGTAAATATTTGATCGGCCCATGCAAATAATTGCTATGAACTGAATAAATGGCGGAATAAACGGAAATAATTCCCATTCAATGTATCGCAATTTAACTGTTTGTTGTGTCTTAAATGTTCGCTTAAGTGTTGTAAACAATAGCATACAATAAACCAGTTCAAAATGGGTCGCACCCCCAAGTTAAATCAATTGGGGCGCGCCTACTCGGAGATGTCGCCGTTGAATCCGCCATCGTCGGCGAACTCCGGCGCAACGACGAGCTCCGGCCACGAGCGCAACGATTCCGGTGGCTATGGTAGCATATTTCCGTTTGGCTTCTTTCGCAGCTCCTTTGGCCGCAGCAACAACTCCGTTCAGGTGGGTTTCAAATGGGTATTACGGGTGCCAAAGCGCCGTTTCCCCATATGTTTTGATTGGCTTATCTGATAAGCGAAGCGCGAGCGCCAAAGATATTTCGGGTACACTTACGTAGGCAGCCAGACTGGCAGCAGTCCAATTAAACAAATTTTTATATATATAATTAACTTACACATCTGTAGTTAATACACATACAAACATATATATGTATATATATACAAACATGTGTGAACAATCATATTAGAATTGATTAAAAGTCTACAAGCTGTTAATCGATCGCGTCAGACGTGTGCTTCGCATCTGTTGCATTTATATATATATACATATATATGTACGTATATGTAACCAACCAGACATAATCAGCTATTATAATCTGAAATACATATATACATATATATTATTGTTTTGTAATTTGATTACTTTTAGTCTAGGTGAATTATTTAGAATTGCTAGCCCTGGTTTTCAATTATGATGCAACCTAAAAGTATGCAACATATTTTATAATTTTCACTTTCATGAAGTCTTGGCATCCTTTAGTCAAAATGAGTTTAAACTATGATTTATTTGTATGCTTATATATATACATATACATTTTGTTATCTTTTTTTTTATAATTTAGCTACTATACCTATAGATAGTGTCTGGAATATGGAATTCGAACATAGACCTTTTGCTCATAGAAGAGTATGCTAATAGAAATTTAGAAGGGAACACAGAGTTTCCGATATTGTGCAGATGTACGCTATAATTATCTGAATAACAGTGCCATGATATAACATAAGTAATATAACTACGTTAACTTAGAGCATTGAATCTTTCCAGCTAGCTGTAAATTACTATTGACGCACACTGTCAGCCATAATAAAGTTTATTATGGGCTGTCATAATGGAAGGCAACATTCAAAGCAATCGCCCTCCACGGGCCGCTTCACTCTAACACTCTAAAGTCGTTGTCTTTGATTCAGTTTAATTTGATACGCAGCCTGGAACGGAACGTCGATGGGTTTTCCAGCCTCAAATCGCAAAGTGTGAAAATTATTCAAAAAAAAAAAAAAAACAACAAAGAAAATTGTTAGTTCTTTAATTGGCAAATAGGAAGTACCGATTCTTGCTTCACTCTGTTTAATATCCGCTGCTTATCTGCAGGCTTATCGGGACCTGATAAATATCTTGTTTGTTCTATTAATTAAAAGTCAAAAGTAAACTGCGGATCGTTGTGCATTTTATCCATATATGGAACATGCAAGCGGCCACAACCCGACAGTTCTATAAGAACGCCTCTGGCAAGCGGTCGAGCAAAAGTTTTTTAATAGTTTTCCATTAACCGAAGCTCAAAAAATACCTTCAAAACGGAACTAAGCGGCGAAAGTTTAACCAAAATGTTTAAAGCCCGTTTGAAAACGCATCCGGGCGAATCCGAGGTGTGTAAAATGTTACATTTTATAACATTTTTTATCAAGTATTTTATAGTTAATTGTGCAAAAGTTAAGAACATTTCTTCCATTTTCATCTGTGCATAATATATGAGATAAGTGCATGATAACAAAATGATGAGTGCATTCGGTATCTATATTTATTTTATATTTTATATTTTATTTAAGAATGTTATAAGATAAGTGCATACACTACGTACTTATATCTTAGCTCTAATGATTTGTTGATTCAATAGTTAAAGTCTGATTTATTTACTTTAAAGATACTTAAGATTAAGCAAGGGGAGCAGAAAAATTAAACAAGTTGCGAGGTTGAATTCAAATTAAAATTAGCTATGAGTCGAGGCTTAGGCTCAAATAATTGAAAACTAGAGATTTTCGAATAAAATCTCAATTTAAGAAAACCATAAAGTGTGAAAATATGTAAATTTGATTTATTAAACAATCCCTTCTTAAGCTCATTCATAGATGACAAGAAAACTAAATCAATACGAACGTCCCACTCTTTTCCCCCTTACCCCACTGAATATATCTCAAAATCTGACATTGTTTCGTTATTAAGTTTCTTCTACACGCATATACTGAGACTTATATGCAAGACAAACAAACAGTTAATTCTCTATTTACTCCGAGATTTTCTCCCATTTGAATGTCATTTCACTTGTTGAGTTGAATCAACAATTTGTTTGACTTGTCCCAATATAATCAATAAAACATGCAGCCAATTAGACAAGGCAGAGCATTCATTCAATTGTTGTTGTTCAATTCAAAAAATAATAAAAAAAAAAAACAAAAAAAAAAGAAGAGAAAACTGCTGCAAAAACAGGAAAAATGAACAATAAAACATGTGATACGAGAGAAAACATACCGAATAACTTAAGTTAATAACTAATCAGTTGGCCCAGGCGGCAGCTGCAGCTCTCTTTCCATAGCCCGAGGGCCTCATTTCTGTGTCGACTCATAAACAGAATAAAGCGACCCGCGATAAACTCAAAAGTGTCAGAAGCGTATACAAAGAAACAAAAGTGAAGAGCGAGACCATGCAGCCGGATGATAAAGTGCCAAAGCTTAAGCACAAAGCAACAGCAAAGACATCTGACCCAAAGGGGACTGCGGCAGTACCAACAACTGCAGCATCATCAGCATCAGCAGCAGCAGTAGCAGCAGCAGCAGCAGTAGCAGCAGCAGCAGTAACCAGTTCAACAGACTCCAAGGGTTCGAAGCAGCGCACGATTGGGGCTTTGGTGCGTGGCTTACATGACACGGGGACGCACGATCTGCATCGACCGCTGCTCGAGTGGGAGGATCGTCGTGATCTGCAGAGCTCAAAGTCGACGCCGAACACGAGGAGCCGCTCTTTGGTGGGCACAGAGATTGCGCCGCATGCCTCGCTGCCGCGTCTCGTGATCAACATTGAGAGCTCGGATGCAGTGCCAGCGGACGCGATCAGTAACTGTGGCAGCGACTGCCGTTCCGCACTCTCACCCCCATCGACGCCGACGCGTTCCCTCACCCCGGACAGATACGGCCGGGAACTAAACGGGGATGCGTGCAGCGGCAGCGATCATCACGAGCCAAGCATAACGCCGAATACGTCGCGGCGTTTCAGTCACTTTAATTTGGCATTACGTCGCTTCTCCCACATCCACGTGAATGTATTACGTTAATTTTTGATATTCCCCTCTCTCTCTCTTTCGCTTTTTGACTCTCTCTCTTTCCCTCTCTCTCTCTCTCTCTCGCTGTGTCTTTCCCTAACGTGCTGGCTTTGCTTCTAACTCCTTAGTCCCCTATCTGTAACCCGTCCTGGTTCTATATGCAGCATGTAATATCTAAAAATAAACATGCTTTGCAACTTTTTGTTGTTGTTCGTTGTTTGTTGTTTGTTGCATTGCTGTCTTCTCCTTCTGCTGTCGCCTGTGATCCAACAAGTTTATTGTTCTGCCGTTCGACTTCTTTCAGTTGTTATTTAATAATAACTTTAACCTTAACAACATATTTAACACCTGCTTAAACTTTATACCATAAAGTTTGACAACTAATAAATATATACATATATATATATATACGTATATTATATTAATTCTGGTTTGGAATGGTTTTTTTTTGCTCTATCCATTTGGCATTCAACAACTTAATGTGCAAGGTGCGTGCTTCCAAAAATAACCCGCAACATACAAAAATACTTAAGAGCGTCATGCGATAGATAAACATTAATACATTAGTAATGTCTATTTACTAGATTTCAGGGTAATAATACAGCCACTTGAAAAGCAACCGAAATTCAACATCTAATTGGTAATCGGTTATGAAATGTCTTAAAGCTATCAAAAACTGTCCATCAGGGAAAATTTTATTTGACACAAGAAAGATCTGAAGTATAACGTATTACCCGCAAACCTGGGCATTATTGTTTATATAGTATTGGGAGGAATTCATTATTAGTAATATTATCATTCAAAGTATTATTGATCAGTATTATATTTATTTTTATAGTCTTTCAAAGTATTTTATATAATTTAGCATATATATCATATATATTTAAAAATATCTACCTATGAAAAAGTTAAGATATTTTTTATTTAATAGTTTGTTATTAAACAAGCCAAGAGTTTATATATTTTATTGTTGTAATTGATATTATTACTATTATTACACTATTTAATACTATTATAATAATTACTATTAGTATTGTTATTGTTAACAATTAAACTTCTCTTCAAAAATCTCGACCCACTCTTTACTTCAGTGTAAACAAAACGGTATTCACACAGTAGCCTGGGATTCGAATTCGAATCCCGTTTAAGCCTTATCAGCAACCATTATATCAAAATCTTATCCGACATATGTTAATTGTGGCTTTCTCATATGTAAACAAGGCTTTGGCACTTACAGTTTTTTTTTTTTTTTTTTTTTTTTTTGAAGATTAATTAAGCTACACTTTTATGCGATTGACCCAGATTTAAGGTGATTTTTTGAATGAAGAACACGAAAATTTCAATTTTATTCGGAGAGAAATGAGGCGTACGAAGTTAAAATAATCTTTAAGTTAGGCGGCTTCTCGGTTCGGTAAAAATTGATTGTCTACGTTTTATTCAATTTAACTGAAACGTTTCCCTCAATTAACTAATGGACAGCGTCAATGGCAGAGAAGTCGAGGTGTGTAAAAAGTTGTTAATTGATTAACAATTAACAAATGTAATGCAATAAACAAACTAAAGGTTGGTTATTGAAGTGCAGTTGGCCTTCTCAATGCCAGGCAACAAATTAAAGAGAAACTCTTTTATGTCGGACTGTGTAAATGCAGTACAGCTGGCTTAAGAGCAGAATTCCAGCTAAACAGCATTGGTCATTGGTGGTCCCAATGGTCTTGGGTCTTAGCCACAGTTGAAAACACCCTCTGCGTCTTGGCCAAACAGACAATCCGGCCAGTCGGTGGCGGTGCGTGTTTGTGGCAAGAGCGTGCGCGGCAAATGCAACAGGCATTTATTGCTCGGGGGGGTTTACTTTTGAGGCCTAAATATAGCCAAATTGGCAAACACGTTTGAGTGCCAACAACAACAACAACAACAACAATAACAGCAGCGAAAAGCAAACAAAATTACAGCATTTCAGTGCGCGCGCATGAACATCCACAGATCTAAGATCCAAGTATCTATTTACATGTGTAGCCATTTGGAGCTGACGCTCAGTCCCCCAAAACCCGCGGCTTGTAATCAGTGACGAGTTTTTTGTTGTTTTTTTGTTGTTTTTTTTTTTTTTTTGAGCCATAATTCGCAGTACGGGCTATTTGGTTGGGTTGATAAGCAACAACGTCATGCGATACCCGATACCCAGACGACTAACTCAAGCAAACCGACCGACCGACCAACCAACCGACCAAACCGAGCGACCATCCAATAGCTTGGCACATGGCTGCTGTTGAGCTTCGCATTCAAAGGCGATTCGTTGTGGCGCGCAGAAGCATTCTTTTCATATACAACAGAAAATGAGAAAACAATAATCAAGAGCAGAAATAAAACAATAAGAAAACAATTCAGCATTTACAAATGCAATTTATGAAAGCTAATTAAACGGCCCGCGACAGTTTGTTCGTTAATTACGTGTATCTAGTCTTTATTGTGGCCCATTGCAATTGTAAATCATGAGCTGATAAAACGCGAACTAGTCTTAAATAAATAAAACATTTCGTTCACAAATATTTAACATTTAGTCAAGCGGTTCGCGCTGCAGTGCCAACAAAATGAAATTATCCAAAAGTTTGGATGAGTTAATTCTAAGCGCATCGCGTTTGAGTTTAAATAATTTGCGATCCCCAGCAAAGAAAAAACCAAAAAATGTTCGTATTTATGCAAAACTGAAAAAAATATAAGTCAATATTTAAGTGATTTCTATAAGTGTAAAAAAGGATATTTAAATTGAAATACATTTTCAAATTCAAATTTAATTTCTTAAGTTATTCAAAAATATATAATAAGAAATATATATAGAAATATTATTTGAAAGTCTTACAAATGAGATCTTAAGATTTTTTTTTATTACACACACTTTTCTCTATAAATCAAATTTTGTTAAATGATAAAAAAATAATATTTAGCATTTTACGATCTTAACTGCTATAAAATGTTGAAATTTACAGCTTCTTGAAGTGTATTAAAAACAATTTTTTTTTTATTTTTTTTTTGCAACAAAAAAGCGCAGACTTGTTCCGCTTTAATGCGTATTAGCACTTAACGCTATTTAATATCCATATCTATAGATGTACTTACACATATACTTATGAAAAAACCTTACACCTTTACTAAGAAGAAACCTTAACACTAGACTGTTTACAAACAGTTATTTATATAAAAAAAAAAAAAAAAAAAAATTTCACGCTTCAGCAAAAAAGAGAAGAAAACAAATCAAAATCAATTTGATTAATTTAAGATTCATCTCGAGCATTTTGTATGTACATATATGTTGGTCCTAAATTCAAGACTTCTTCCTGTTGGATGACCAATTTTTTAGAGAACTGTCACCGTTGACAGTTTAATTAGCTTGATTTAGACAATATTTAGATACGTAAGTGGCAGTAAAGCTACTGCAAAACGTGAGTGGATGCTTTTTTTAGAATGGCAAATACTTTTAATCTCTCTGCTGTTATCATAAAATATGCAGACACAGACACATATCTATGTAAATGTACCATATAAAAGACGAACATACATTTCTAAAAGCCTTTGAGGACGCGTTTCTCATAAAGGGTTTTCTTATTAAGGGTTCTTAAAAAAGGGTTTTAATCAGATGTCGTCCGTCTGTTTCTATATAAACGTGTCTCTCAATTTTAAACTTTGCATGGGTTTGTCTTCGGATCGTGTGACTTTATCATACAACTGTCACCAGATTAATTGGACAAAAATTAATCCCCTTTCACCAAACTGGGTATTTATGAGTTCTTATCAATGTCGAAATTGGTTAAGAAATCAGATTTGTATGTAGTAAAGTATTTCTGATTTTAAGATATTTTGATCATATCCAGCAGTTAGGGAATGAAATCTATTTATTCTTTCATAATGACATCATTATGGCACCCTATGAATATAAGGGTTTTTGCCAATATCTCCGTAATACCTTAAATATCATTCTACTCTTATTTAAGGTATTTATTAGGCGCCACTATCAATGCGGGATTACATTTTTGACAGTTCGCTGTCTTCTCATGAATATGAAATATGGACATGACACATTTCATTCAAGTCGACGTACCGATTTATTCGATGGAACTGTAACTTTATCAGCTAAATTTTGAGATCTTAAACACAAGATACTTATTTCTTATCAATATGACATTATTTCTCCTGGGATGTCGTATCAAAGCAATCGATTTATTATTTGTTCGGCTTGCAGTTGTATAATCGCGAAGATTCCAGTTTTAAACATAACTGTAAAGGGTGAAGTCAATAAAAAAAAAAAAAATACATTTAGATTAATTTAAATACAATTTTCTGCTAATTCATCTAAAATTGGTAACGCCACATAGACCTAACAGCTATTTAACATAATTTAGTTAGTAAAAGCGTGACATTGCTTTTTTCTTATAGATATCAAATAACATTTGGTGTTCCTTAATTTTGGTGTTTTTTTTTTGGTCAAACAAGAAAGTTTTTAGCATGTGATTTGTATTGCTGATTCATATTAAATTAAAATATGTTTTGCTTTAACGATACCCAATTGAAGGATCCCTTTGCTCCCTCGAACCAAATCAAAATTGTGTAATTGCATGATATTTATTAATTATTGAAAACATTGAAATTGTGATTAGATAAAAACTGTACCTTATTTGTCTCCATCTAGAATATAAATCGATACGGAGATTCCATGGGTTCGCTCGGACACCGCGCAGTACTGCAATACATTGATAATAATGATATATCTGGTCTTCGCGCTATACTCGATAGTCGTCATCTAACCATCGACGATCGCGATGAGGTAAATGAAAGAAGAATTAACTTTATGGTATACCCTTTATTAAACCGATATTTTATTTTTGATTAAAGAATGCCACAACGGTTCTTATGGTCGTGGCCGGACGTGGTTTGACATCGTTTGTTCGGGAGTTTTTGGCTCGCGGGGCTGATGTTCAGGCGGAGGATTTGGACAACTGGACAGCGCTGCTGTGCGCCACGCGTAACGGTCACTTGGATGTGGTGCAGCTATTGCTGGATCATGGCGCTGACGTTGAGCATCGAGATATGGTAAGTGGATGCAGTGCTTCAATGATTTGCGATACTCATGTGCAGCTTGCAGGGCGGCTGGACATCTCTGATGTGGGCTGCGTATCGGGGACACACGGATCTGGTGCGCCTGCTACTGGACAAGGGAGCGGATGGCAATGCTCATGGCAATTACCATTTGGGCGCTTTGCTCTGGGCCGCTGGCCGCGGTTTCAAGGATATTGTGGAGCTGCTCGTGCAACGCGGCGCCAAGGTCAACGTGGGCGACAAATACGGCACCACAGCTTTAGTGTGGGCCTGCCGTCGTGGCAATGTTGAGATCGTGGATACGCTGCTCAAGTCCGGCGCCAACGTGGACACCGCCGGCATGTACTCGTGGACGCCGTTGCTGGTGGCCGCGGCTGGCGGACACACGGATTGCGTCAGTTCGATTCTGGAAAAGAAACCAAATGTGAATGCGCTGGACAAGGATGGCATGACAGCCCTGTGCATAGCCAGTCGTGAAGGCTTTCAGGATGTTGCCGCCGCGCTGATATCTGCGGGCGCATACATTAATATACAGGATCGCGGTGGAGATACGCCACTGATACACGCAGTCAAAGGTGGACACAGGACCGTGGTCGAGGCGCTGCTAAAGAAACACGCCGATGTGGACATACAGGGCAAGGATCGCAAGACGGCCATCTACACAGCCGTGGAGAAGGGTCACACGCAAATTGTGAAATTGCTGCTGCTCACGAATCCCGATCTGGAGTCCTCCACCAAGGACGGCGACACGCCGCTTCTGCGTGCTGTACGCAACCGGAATCTGGAGATTGTTCACATGCTGCTCGATCGCAAGGCCAAGGTGACGGCTAGCGACAAGCGCGGTGACACCTGCCTGCACATAGCGATGCGTGCTCGATCCAAGGCAATTGTGGAGGCCCTGCTGCGCAACCCAAAGCACAGCCAGCTGCTGTACCGTGCCAACAAGTCCGGCGAGACGCCCTACAACATTGACTCGCTGCACCAGAAAACCATTCTTGGCCAGGTGTTTGGCGCACGGCGCCTCAATACCAATGAGGACTCCGAGGGCATGTTGGGCTATGAGCTCTACTCGTCCGCTCTGGCCGATGTGCTCAGCGAGCCCACACTAACCACGCCCATAACCGTTGGCCTCTACGCCAAGTGGGGCAGCGGCAAAAGCTTTTTGCTGAATAAACTGCGCGAGGAAATGAACAACTTTGCCAAACAGTGGGCGGAGCCGCCGACCAAGACCAGCGGCCTGCTCTTCATCGTCTGCCTGCATATATCGCTGCTCATCGGAACGATTGTGGGTCTGAGCAGCTGGTCAGTGCTGTGGGGCGTATTGGCAGCCGTCATCTTCTTGGTACTGGCGTATCTTATGCTGGCAGCGACCAAATACTTCAACTACCAAATGGACATGATGTGGGCCTACTCTGTGCTTCATGGCCTGGATAAGCGGATAACGCGACTGCGTCTTATACTACAGGTCACGTTCTGCCATCCGCCCGGACCGCAAGCCGACTCTCAGCCCAAGCCCGTGCGTTTTCACTTTGCAGAGGCAAGCAGCGCCTCGCCCACAGGCGATGGCGCCGTGGCTCATATGCTGGCTGCCCTGCTGGACGCCATAGGTGAGAGACAATTTCTTAATTCAATGATGATCAGACATATATATGCATATCCTTCGATTTCCAGAGTCCCACTATGGCTGGCTGTCCACGCGGCTGTATCGTGCCTTTCGTCCCAAGTGCCTGAAGCTGGATGTGGGCTGGCGTTGGCGTCGCATGTGCTGTTTGCCCATTGTGCTGCTCTTCGAGCTCGGCCTGGTCACCCTGGTGACGGGCATTGCGCTGATAGTTGCCTACTTTACGCACGCCAGCAAATCTGAGCGCGAGCAGATTCTGGTTGCCTTATATGTAATTGCCGGAGTGCTGGCGACGCTCATCTGCACCCATCTGCATGTGCTGGCCAAGGTCTGTGGCTCGCTGTTCATCTCGCACAAGCGACAACTGAAGCGCGCCGTCCGATCCAATGAGAATGCGCCGCTGACCATGCTGGGAGCCGAGGTGGCCGTGCTGACAGATATGGTCAAGTGCCTGGACGCCTTCACCAATCAACAGAGTCGCTTGGTCGGCGTCATCGATGCCCTGGACTCCTGTGATACGGAACGCATACTCACGCTCTTGAATGCAGTGCAAACGCTGCTCTCGGCGCCCAATCGACCCTTCGTGCTGCTCATCTCAGTGGATCCGCATGTGATTGCCAAGGCAGCCGAAGCCAATAGCCGACGCCTCTTCACAGAGGGCGGCATTGGGGGTCACGACTTTCTGCGGAATTTGGTGCACTTGCCTGTTTACTTGCAAAACTCGGGACTGCGCAAGGTGCAACGTGCCCAAATGACGGCCTTGCTGTTCAAGCGTAGCGGCACAGACTATCAAATCGACGATGGCCCTACTCTGGGGCATTCGGTCTCAGCTCGACGTCTGTCCAATGCATCGGAGATAATGTCCAGCCAGGAGAAGCTACGAGCACCACACAATGCCCAACGCAGTGGAGGCGGTAAAAAGCTGCGTCTCTCGGAGTCGGTTGCCAGCTCGATTGGCTCCAATCTGCATAGACTTGGCCAAAATCCTCAGGGTGTGCTCGATCTGTCGCGCATTGTCCTAACCGACGACTACTTCAGCGATGTGAATCCGCGCAGCATGCGCCGCCTGATGAACGTCATTTACATAACTGTGCGCCTCCTGAAAGCATTCCAAATCGACTTCAGCTGGTATCGACTCAGTTCCTGGATAAATCTTACCGAACAATGGCCTCTGCGGGCAAGCATGATTGTGCTGCATCACGATCAGTTTATGGACACCAATGCCGATGAGAACATCTCGCTGCAGAGCGTCTATGAAAAGTAAGAGCTACTAAATGTATAGTCGATAGCGATTAATAATTCCTTCCAAATTTAATCTTTTACAGGGTGCGTCCAAAGCTCGCCTGTCTACGTGAGGCGGCGCCTTTGCTCGAGTTGGATCGGGATGAGCGCAAATTGGATGCCTTTTTGCAGCTGCACAAATCTGATTTGCTGGTCGCGGACTTGCGCATATTTTTGCCCTTTACAATCAATCTCGATCCGTATCTCAGAAAGGTGCTGAAAGGTAAGCACTCCCTCTTTGTATAATAGATGGTGTTTAAACCGTATCTGCTTGTTGCCACAGAGGATCAACAAATCATCGAAGACGAAGGCTCGCTTGTGCTGCAAACTCGTCCCAGCATTTCTCACAGCATGCGGCCGTATCCTGCGCCCACAACCTATGTGCCTTCGCCCCAAACCTATCCGCCTTACCAAATGCTTCAGAACGACTTTGCGGCCAATGAGCTGCGCTCGCGAAATCTGAACGCCATTGAGCCTGCGACTCCGCTGATACCATCGCCCAGCGATTCCTTTGGTGTAAGTTTAGCGCCAACTCAACTTGCATTTAAGAATCAATTTGTTAAATTATCAATTCTCGCAGGATGATATATTGCAAACAAAGCTTACGGACCTCACAGTCGAGGGTGTCATAAGTCTGGTCGAACGCATTGAGGATCTCAAGCCAACTCTTCAAAAGTTGGCGCCGGTGCTGCGTGAAAATGCAATCAATGGTCGTGTGCTTAAACACTGTGAATTGACGGATCTCAAAACGGTAAAAAAAAGTCTATGATATAAACTTGTCTCTTTATATAATGTACACTCAAATCTTTGATTCAGGTGCTCGGCCTTAGCTTTGGTCATTGGGAACTGTTTCGCTTGCTTATCACCACGCTGCGGGATGTCGAACGATTGCCACGGAAAATACGGCCACAACCGGCCATTGCTGAAACGCCGGCTAATGTGCCTGTGATGAGGGATGTGACAGATACGCTGCCGCCGCCTTCGCTGTCCCGCCGAAATTCAGTTAGTCATATGGAGAAACAGGTTAGTTAATCAACTGGTTTGTTGTTTGTTTGTACATTGCTCTAGGCAGAGAGGATCTCATCTATGTGCATAATTGTGTTTATCTTTATACAATGCTTACCAATCTAGTCGAAAATCCATGATTATGAGTATCTGCAGGTAATAGCTTCTAAGGCTCATGCATTCCCGTTTCCATTAAATCTATATTGGTTTTAAAATATTTAGTATATTAATTGAATATTACTCTTGTGCAGGTTACACTTGAGGAGCAGATGATTTGCGGCGCACTGCAAACATTAAATGAGGAGGCATTCGAGGATGTGGCCAGCAGTGAACGACCCAGCCCGTCTGGCTTGCCCACAGGTGAGATGTTAGCTGCAGCCGCACAGCTGCAATTAGCACCCATTCGCGAGAGTTCCGAGTTTGGTTCGCCATCGGATGACCAGAAAATTAACAATCTGCTGCAGTTCAACAACAACACCAGCATTAACAACAACAATAGTAGCAGCAGTGCACAACAGCAAAAGTATTTGAGTAACGATTACAATCGAAGCGCCAGCTCGAATTCCCTGCAAAGTCTGAACGCTGGTGCAGCCGTCGGTGACCACCAAATGCGTATGGGTAATGGCAATAATAGCGGCAGTACCGCCGATTTAATAAACGTGGGTGCTGGTTTCGGTGGTGGTGGAGGTGGTGGTAGTGGTGCTGCTGTTGGTAGTAGGTTCCATAATCAACACGGCTTGGGACACGGTGCGCGTCCAAGTTCAATTTCCGACGAGCTACTGATCGAACCAATGACACCCTATACCCAGGTGCCAACGGTGGTGGTGGTGCCCAACTCTGATCAAATCTACGATGATACCCAATTATAAATCCCTAACGAACGGCATATCTAATAGATATATATATACTGTAATCTAACAAACATATCTGTATTACAAATGAGCTTCCTAACCAACGAGCCTGTAAAACAATTCGAAAACGAAACAATAGATTTAATATGCATATACATATACATACATACATATATGTATATATGTGTGCATTATGTCTTTGACTAAGCATAATAATAGTATATAATAAAATAGGTATTAAGGAACACGTGTATTTGGTGTACCTTTACGTCTGGCCTAGTATTAAGTAACTATTTTAACATAATCATTTACTAAACAATCTGTTGGCTAACAATCTACATACATATATGTGCCATTAGAACAAGTACTACCATCAATTAAATGGGGCTTGTTGAAAAGTTTAAAACGCTTTTAAAATTTATTTTAAGCAATGCTTAAATAGAAATGTTGCAGTTAATACGGCTTTTATACAACTTAACGCATTTAAACATGTTTTATTTTTTGATATTACTTTATTGGCAATAGAGCTTTAATTAACTAATCCATACATATACAAATTAGATCTGCTCAGGTGTTTGATTATTTAATGTGTTACATTTTTGTTAACATTATTTTGATTTAGTATTTACATGTGTATTACAAAAACAAAAACCGACTGCACGTTTATTTAAAATTAGTTATAAGTTGCCATAAAACAAAACCCTTATTAAAAGAATAACTAACTATCTGGCACTTATAACGCCGCTTCCAAGACAAAATAATTAACTTGATAAGGAAATATTAAATAAATAATCGTACGAACAACCTTTTATAAATGCATTTTATTGTAGTTTACTATTAAAATGTTTAAAAACAAAACAAAAGCTTACATTGTTTTTAATTAAAATAAATTTATTTTGATGCATGCATGATTGAAACTTAGATTAGCTTGTAAATAATAATTAACAAAGGTGTCGGATAACAGTAAATTCATAAGTAAGCTATATATACAGGTTATATATATATATAATGTGGAAATGGATTTCTGCACTGCCATCACGCTGTCGATATAGAAAACAAATCTGGCAATCTTCCACGAGCATCTGGTTGCTAATTGTGTCTGTTCTGTGTGCTTCTCCATTGCTCGAGTGTATTTTGTACATATCTAACCTTATTTTCCAATCGTCAATGTAATTTGTAGACCTTGATTTGTCAAGTGCCGGCGCGATGTTCGCCCCCACGCTCCTTAGCACGGGTTCTCCGATGCAGCAGCGCCGCGACTCGATACTGAAGCAGCAAGGAAGCGTTAAATCCGAGAAGCGGGTATCGATCAAACAAACGCCGAGCGGCAACAATCTGGCCAACCTCAACAACAACAATAACAACAATGCGAAGCTAGCACCAAATGTGGAATACGTATCGGAGCGCCAAATGGAACTGGCTGCTGGACCAGGCAGCAGTAAAGCACGATTAACTACTAAACCGCCAGCAGGTAATCAAACTTTGTTAATAATTCATTTCCCATATTAATGAATTATTTCTTTTCTCTGGCATAGGTCCAAGGCCCGCTTCACTGATCATTACCAAAAATGACTCTAGCTCACAATTTCAGCTGCTGCGCTCATCATCCATCGAATATGAGGATATCGAGGCACAGCAGCGCGCCTCAATACGTGCTATTAGAACCACGCTGCTCGAGCAGCAGGAGGATGAGTCGGCGCCGTTGGTATTTACGGTGCGTAAATGATAGGACTGCAGGGACTGCAACCAGCAGTAACAACAACAAAACAAAAGATTCAATATGTGCTTTTTACTTAGTGCCAGTTTAAATAAGTTACGAATAGGCTGTAGTTCGAGTACGCGTGTCACTGTTAACCGTTGTAATAATGTTACTAGAGAATCGTTCAAATATGTACACTATTATGAATTTAATATGCGCTCTATATGCATACGACAATTAAGACAAATACATTTAATACAAAATAAAACTTTACAAACAAAAGAATGACTTGCACTTTTTATGGAATAATACTTGCATGTGAAATGTGTTCAATACATAACAACTTTAAAATAATTCAAATTTACGTATTTTCGCGGCTTTTGCTAAAGCTAATACCGTTATGAGTTTCAACGTAAGCGCTTACGTTTGCGTGAGCGTTAAAATTCAACTAGTTCAGTTCCGATAACTGAGAACTTATCGATATCGCAATGCATACATTAGTCATTTAAGTTCTTGTTTACTATTAAAAGTGTGGCAGACAAGTATGCGTCTCAACAGCACCTCAACATGAATTAAGCTTATCGGTAATAAAACTATTTAGTTGCGCTCACAAATGCGTGAGGTATTGTTAATTGTCGAATAACATAGTGTTGGCTAATATAAAACGCAAAGGTAAGTTACTGTATATAGTTAATGAATAAATAGCGTGTGTTAATTTGTTTGTTCGGAAATAAACGTGCCATCGCGCTTTATCGATATAAGTACATTCATAGTAAATTTACGCTCAAACCATTTGTAAACACACGCAACCAATACGACATCGAGCAACCAACCACAATGCTACGCAATACAAAACATAAGCGAACAGCTGATTTTTGTTTACCAGCAACTGAGGGTGCGACATTCTCAAGCCGAAACAGCTGATTGCGCGCACGAAAACTTGAAAGGTCACCTTGAGCTCAATAAAAAAAGAATTGAGGAATTTATTTGCTGGTAAAGTGTAATTCAGCCTCAGATCACAGTTATTGGTGGAAAAAATCAAAGAAAATAGTTGGTGACTTATCTATTTAATGTTTACTAAGAAAATTGCAAAATAAACGAAATTAAATCAAGTGTGAACACATTTTAAGCTAAACACTTATCACAAAGTCTGCAAACAAATATTATCTAAGTGTTTAGCATGAAATATAAACGCAGTGTAGACTATTCAATTCAAATGTGTGTTCAGTATTGGTTTAGTTTTCTTTAAATAAATTCAAAATTAAGAAAACAGTTATCATTCAAGAAAAATATGTAACGTATTTGAAAGGTGCTCTTAAAACCAAAAGCATATGCATGCGTACATATGTTTATAGATAAATGCGAATATATATGTAGGACAATGGACGCAGAATCGAAAACTATTTTTAAAGTATTTACACGAATTGTTTATCGAGAATCAACAATTGAAGCATTATTAAATAAAAACAAATGCAAACGATTATGAAAATCTGAAACTTTAACTTATATACTTAAAAGTTTCTTAATTGCGCAAAAATAAAATCATTTCATCAGCATATTGATTGAAATGATTTTGGAAAACTAAATTGTGTGCATCACAAACAATTAAATATTTCATAAAATTAATATATAAATAATTTTAAATGAATATAGTGGCTACGAAAATATGGAGTAAGGATTTTTATATTTGAAAGTCATGTTTTAAAGTCTGAAGGTTTGTAATTAGTAAACAGTTAATAACTTCTTAAAGTTAACGATTCCTAAAAATCATTCTTAGAACTCTATGAAAAACAACTAAAAACAAAAAGCAAAAAACAACTGCTGTAATAAATTAAAATTGATTGTTTACTAACGATCGCGTTTGATGAAGGTTGAAACAAATGTTGATTGCATTCGAGACCGAAATATAAAGTGGAAAGTACTTTAGATACGTTCTCTGTTCATTGCTTATTAACGAGCGCGCACTGTAGTTCGCAGTTACTGATTGTAGCATAATAAGAAGACTTTGAATCGATATTACCTAACGAACTTTACCAGTAGTTATCATGTAAGCTCTGCGTGCGAAGTAATGCACCAAATGCATGGCTAAAAAGCTCCAGAGAGTTGCCAATGCAATCTTATAATCATGCGAAAGCTTTCACCTTTGCACATGTGTGCGTGAGTGTGTGTGAGTGTGTGTGAACGTATGCAATTAGAATTCGCACTTGCTAATAATTATTATTTTTTTTTAGTATGTAATCTTTAAAACGGTTTATTTAAGATTGCATGCGGGTTGGCCATTGCCAAGCTTTCAGTAGCTTTAATACAGCAGCCGGCAGTAAACTCACAAAGAAAATAAGAAAACGCTTCAAAATTGCAGTTCGAGCTTTTCGAGAGTATCAAAGAATGCTAGTTGAGGGCTTGAAGTGGCTCTGCTTGAGCACTCGGCGCAATTTCTATGCGCTGATCCACATCCTAATGGGCTATCAGATCTTTCGCTGGCTCATCGAATACTATGAGCAAGTAACTACGGGACCTCTCGATAATGGGATGCGAACGCATCAACAGACAACCCAAGATTTTGATAAGGTGCCGCCGCAAGCGAATGCTGAACACAGACAGCAGGAAGAAGAAGAAGAAGAAGAAGAACAGCAATATGATGATGTTGATGAAGAAGCTGTAGGAGAAGCAGAAGCAGAAGCAGAAGCAGAAGCAGAAGCAGAAGCAGATGCTGTGCCGGCTGATTCGGCGCCAGTCAAGATCAAGATTAGTGCTAATAAGCTTAGTGCAACAGCAGTTATGGGGAATGCAGGCAGCAGTAGCATCAGCGGCTCCGGCATCACCCGCAGCAAATCTTTACGCAAACGCCACAGTGAGGTATTTACACAATCGCTGATTGTAATTATGTAGTAAATATGCACACACACACACACACACACACATCTAATGTGAATGCATGAGTGTATGTATGTATGTGTGTGTGTGTGTGTGTGTGTGTGCTTATTTATGTAAGTGTACTGGAGCAAGCATAGCACAGACTTAATAAAACAGCCCCAAGCCAAGCGCCAAGCAACAGTTTTAGTCTGTGCCGTGTGCTCCTCGTGTTCTAGTTACTAAAAGTCCTAAATATACATACATATATATATACATATATATATATTTATATAGAAAGTCGGTTCTGTAATTCTATAAACTACTTCCACTGTGGTGTTGTAACTGATTGCCTGTGTGTGTGTGTGCGTGTGCGTGTGTGTGTCTAATCTCAGTTGTTGTAATCGCTAAAACTATCTTTTCTAAAACTAGAAAGGCGCCCGTCTCAAAATAGAACAAAGATAATCAGCTAATGAGCACTGCAAAAAAGTCCTGTATATAGTCTTCTAATCCAATTGTAGAACATAGAAAAATAAAATATAGTCAATTAACATTTTATAATTTTATCATAGATTTAGCTTTTCATATTGTTCTTCATTCAAACAAACATTTTTTTTTTTAGCCCTAATCTAGAAAGTATTTCTATAATATGCAATATGATATATGATATATCCATTATGTGATTGTTATTAATCATTGTCAGCAGATCTCTATAGATAGAGCCAAGCATATTCCATAAAGTATTTGCTTTTCGTTTTATTGGGGTGACATTGAGAACGAATTGAATTGAATTGAATCGAGTCGAATCAAACTGATTGCCCAATGCACAGTTTTATATAATGGCATATCTCTGTGATCATCTATGTACACATACACATACATACCCATACGAATAAGCAATCAAGCACACACACACACACATATATACACTATATTGGAGCATTTCTTACACCCAATTCAGATTTCAAAAATGGGCAAGGACACGGATTCGCACAGCATACCCATTGCGGAGGGCACAAATGCTGAGCATGTGCTTTATCGGCTGAAACGCGGCTCCAAGCTGCGCGTCCATCCGGATGTCGCATTGCTGGGCCGGAAGATACTGCTGCACACCAATTATCCGGCAGAGGGAAAGAAGTTCGTGCGCACGGATTATCGCGTTCTCGCCTGGCAGCTAAAAGATGGCCGGCAGATAACCAACGAGGCGCATCCGGATGTGCATGTGGTGGACACAGACATTTACAGCGAAGTGCATCTCAACATGTCCGGCACCTTCCGATTTTACTTCAGCTTTGCCGATCAGTAAGTGGATCCCTTTATCACAATAATGAATCCTAAATTAATTCATTATTGTATTTCCTATTTTTTTTGCTAGACCGCGGAATGCAGACTCTCCGCCGGACGGCGCGCTGTACGTGCAGGTGGAGCCCACGCTGCACGTGGGTCCAGCCGGTGCCCAAAAGATAATACCCCTTAATTCTGTGCGCTGTCAGACTGTGATGGCCAAGCTGCTGGGTCCACTGAACACGTGGGAGGCCAAGCTGCGCGTGGCCAAGGAGTCCGGCTATAATGTCATCCACTTTACGCCCATCCAGGAGCTGGGTGGCTCTCGTTCCGGCTATTCGCTGCGAGATCAGCTCAGCGTCAACTCGCACTTTGCGGCCAAGAAGGGTGAGAAGATCACGTTTGACGATGTGGAGAAGGTGATCAAGAAGCTGCGCCAGGAGTGGGGCGTAAGTATCTAACTATTTGGTTACCTTGTGGCACTTCTATAAGTACAGTTATTCGTTCCTTAGGTAGCTTCCATTTGTGATATCGTGCTGAATCACACTGCCAACGAATCCGAGTGGCTGCTCAAGCATCCGGATGCGACTTACTCGTGCGCCACTTGCCCCTATTTGCGTCCAGCTTTCCTGCTGGATGCAACGCTGGCGAAGTGCGGCGCAGACATCGCGGCGGGCAGCTTGGAGCATGTGGGCGTGCCGGTGGTCATCGATCAGGAGTGCCATCTGGAAGCTTTAAAGTACCAATTGCATAATGCCTACCTATCCCAGGTCAATATTCACGAACTGTATCAGTGCGACGTTATGAAGTATGTGACGGAGTTCATGACCCAGGTGCGAACCCGTGAGCCGCCCAAGAATGTGACGAACAAGTCTCGCTTCGATGAGATTCAACTGATACAGGATCCGGAATATCGACGCTTGGGTAGCACCATTAATTTTGAGCTGGCATTGGAGATCTTTAATGCTTTCCATGGCGACTGCTTCGATGAGGAGTCGCGCTTCCGCAAGTGCGCCGAGACGCTCCGCCATCATCTCGATGCCCTCAACGAGCGCGTCCGTGCCGAGATCCAAGGCTATCTCACATATGCCATCGAAAACTGCTTGGCCGGAGTGCGGTACGAGCGCGTCCAGCACGACGGACCGCGTGTGAAGGAGATCTCCATTAAGCATGCGGTATTCATGACGTACTTCACGCACACCAAAACCGAGGGTAAGCCGCTGGCGGAGATTGAGCAGGATATGTACGGTACACCGGGCGAGTTCCTAATGGCCCACAACGGCTGGGTCATGGGCTCCAGTGATCCGTTGCTGGACTTTGCCGAGGAACAGCCCGGCCGTGGGAATGTCTATCTGAAGCGCGAGCTCATCTCCTGGGGTGACAGCGTGAAGCTACGCTTCGGCAAGCGGCCGGAGGACAGTCCCTATCTCTGGCAGCACATGACGGAGTATGTGGAGACAACGGCCCGCATCTTCGATGGCGTCCGCCTGGACAACTGCCATTCGACGCCGCTGCACGTGGCCGAGTATCTGTTGGATGCGGCACGCAAGATCAATCCCGAGCTCTATGTGGTGGCCGAGCTATTCACCAACTCCGATGCCACCGACAACGTCTTCGTCAATCGCCTGGGCATTACCTCCCTGATCCGGGAGGCGCTTTCCGCCTGGGATGCCCATGAGCAGGGTCGCTTGGTTTACCGTTACGGCGGAGCACCTGTGGGCGGCTTCTATGCCAATCCCAAACGGGACGTGGCGCCCAGCGTAGCGCATGCTCTGTTCATGGACTTGACCCACGACAATCCTTCGCCCATCGAGAAGCGCACCGTCTACGATTTGCTGCCATCCTCGGCGCTGGTCGCAATGGCTTGTTGTGCCACCGGCAGCAATCGCGGCTACGACGAGCTGGTGCCGCATCACGTAAGTCTGGCGTGAAGTGAAGTTCCACTTTAACTGTGCCTAATGCTTCCTGCTTCACAGATCCATGTCGTCGACGAGGAGCGTCCGTACCAGGAATGGGGCAAGGGCGTCGACTTCAAGTCGGGCATTGTGGCCGCCAAGCGGGCGTTGAATATCCTGCACGGCCAGCTGGCAGAGGAGGGCTTCAGCCAGGTGTATGTGGATCAAATGGATCCGTCGGTGGTCGCAGTGACCCGCCACTCGCCCATCACTCACCAGACGGTCATCCTGGTGGCCCACACCGCCTTTGGCTATCCACATCCCAATGCTGGAGCAACTGGCGTACGCCCGCTGCGCTTCGAGGGCGTCTTGGACGAGATTATACTCGAAGCCAACCTGACCATGAAGAGCGACAAGCCTTTCGATCGTCCAGCGCCCTTCAAGAAGGAGAACAATGTGCTGAATGGCTTCACCCAGTTCCAGCTGTCGCTGCAGGAGCACATACCACTGAGCAAGTCGGAGGTGTTCGAGAAGAATCACTACATCGATGGCAACAACACGCAGCTGAACTTTGCCAATCTGCGACCGGGCACCGTCGTCGCCATTCGCGTCTCCATGCATCCCAGCGCTCGGAGCAGCTTCGATCGGCTGCAGAAGGTCACGAATGCGTTGCGCGTCGAGTCCGGCTCGGAGTGCGAAGAGCTCCAGGCAATTGTCTCCAAGTTGGATTTGATTGCGTTGAGTCGCGCCCTCTTCAGCTGTGATCAGGAGGAACGCGACATGGGCCTGGGTGGCTCCGCCTATGATATTCCCAACTTTGGGCCCATTGTCTATTGCGGCCTGCAGGGCTTCGTCTCCTTGCTGACGGAGATTTCCCCCCGCGACGATCTCGGCCATCCCCTCTGCAACAATTTGCGGGACGGCAACTGGATGATGGGTTAGCTTAGCATTAAGAAGAAGAACCGAATCCAGTGTATCAATTGCTCTTTTATAGATTATTGTGCTGATCGGCTCAACAACTTCGATGACTTGAAGCCGTTGTCCGCCTGGCTGAAGGCAACCTTTGAACCGCTGAAGAATGTGCCGCGCTACCTCATACCCTGTTACTTTGACGCAATCGTCAGCGGGGTCTACAATGTCCTGGTCAATCAGGTCAATCAATTGATGCCCAGGTGAGAGTGCAATCCAAATTTCAATTCCAAAACAATTCCAAGCCAATCATTTTATTTCTCTTACTTTCAGTTTTATACGTGATGGCCATAACTTTACCCAATCCCTGGCGGTCTCCACGCTGCAGTTCCTCGCCGTCTGCAATTCCGCCAATCTGCCGGGCTTCAGTCTCCTGCTCAGTCCCCCAAAGCCGCCCAAGCAATGCGTCACCTTGTCTGCCGGTCTGCCACACTTCTCCACAGGTAAAACGCTTTATTTTATTTATTTGGAATACCTTTTTCCCACTGTCTGCTTTTACAGGGTATATGCGCTGCTGGGGTCGGGACACGTTCATCGCACTGCGTGGCACAATGCTGCTGACCGGACGATTCGCTGAGGCGCGATTCATCATTATTGGCTTCGGGTCTGCCTTGCGACATGGTCTGATACCCAATCTGTTGGATAATGGTTCGAGGCCGCGCTTCAACTGCCGCGACGCGGTCTGGTGGTGGCTGTACAGCATTTCCCAGTACGTGGAGGAGGCACCGAAGGGCGCCGAGATACTCAAAGACAAGGTGTCGCGCATATTCCCGTACGATGATTCCGAGCACCATCCGCCGGGCGCCTTCGATCAGCTGCTGCACGACGTCATGCAGGAGGCACTGCAGGTGCACTTCCAAGGCCTGCAGTACCGGGAACGTAACGCCGGACACGAAATAGACGCACACATGGTCGATCAGGGATTCAACAATCACATCGGCGTGCATCCGAACACTGGCTTCGTGTTTGGTGGCAACAGCGCCAACTGCGGCACCTGGATGGACAAAATGGGCTCGTCCGAAAAGGCGGGCAATCGCGGTCGGCCAAGCACGCCGCGCGACGGATCGGCCGTGGAGCTGATTGGCTTGCAATATGCCTCACTGCGCTTCATGCAGGCACTCAGCGAGCGGAAGATTATTCCCCACACCGGGGTGGAGCGGAAGGGGCCGTCGGGCGAGGTGACAAAGTGGAGCTACAAGGAGTGGGCGGATCGCATACAAGGCAACTTCGATGCCAATTTCTTTGTGAAGGAGACAGACACAACATCGGTGGCCAACAAGAAGGGCATCTACAAGGACAGCTTCGGGGCCACGCAGGACTGGACCGACTTCCAGTTGCGTTGCAACTTCCCCATCACGCTGACAGTTGCCCCCGACTTGTGCGACCCAAAGAACGCCTGGTGTGCTTTGGAGCAGGCCAGGAAGCATCTGTTGGGCCCATTGGGCATGAAGACATTGGACCCGGACGACTGGAACTACAGAGCCAATTATGACAACTCCAACGATTCGACAGATTGCACCGTCGCACATGGCGCCAACTATCATCAGGGACCCGAGTGGGTGTGGCCCATTGGCTTCTATCTGCGCGCCCGGCTCATATTCGCCAAGAAGTGCGGCTACCTGGACGAGACCATCGCGGAGACGTGGGCCATATTGCGGGCACATCTGCGCGAGATGCAGACCTCCCACTGGCGGGGACTGCCGGAGCTGACCAACGAGAATGGCAGCTACTGCCATGACTCCTGCCGCACGCAGGCCTGGAGTGTGGGCACCGTGTTGGAGGTGCTTCACGATCTGCACGCACTGGGCGCGGATCGCTAGTTGAACTATCTTAAAGCAAAACTCAACGAATCTCTCGCCTGCAGGGATACTATTATTATTCTAACTGATACAAAATTTATCCAAATACACACTTAATTGATTGCTGCTGCAAAGGATTCGGTTTAGCGATGCATAACCATAAACTTAGTTGTTCAATTGTTATCCAAGTTGTGGATTATCCATACTCTCTATTAAAGTTATTTCATCGATGCTATCTATTTGCTCTCAGTCTTTATCTTTGTGCGGTGTTCTACGAGAAGTAGCTATTCCTGGCCAGCTGCATCATGGACGTCTTTGGGGGAAAGATGGGTCCACTATTTTTGTATACGACATCCATTTGGGAGACCACGTACTCCGCATCAAGCGCTCTGTTACTGGGCTTATTCTCAACTTTGAATCGATGTAAAACTCCGCTCGGGTCTGACACGTCAATGTTTACCATCTTTTTATCCTTCATTTCTGGTTTCTGACATTTTTTGGTTGTTGTCGCGTTTAACTGCGAAAGGACAATTCGATATTATTAATAAATATATTTATTGGTTTTTTTCTTTCTCTCGATATTTTCTCTTACGATTCTGAATTTGTACAAAATTTGCGTGGCCGCTGCGCAGGTGAATTCAAAGGCGCCGTATAAAACTATTTTTTGCACAACATCTAAAATTATCGACATGTTTATATATATATATATATATATATATATATTTGTATATAAACTACGAAATTTTTATTTGAAATTTAGGCTATGGCTTAACATTTGACCGTACGATAACTACCTATTAAATAAATTTGCCAATCGTACATTGTACAACAAAATCATTTAATAAATAATTATACCCCTGTTTTTTTTCTCTCGATTAAGCCAAATGCTAAGTATGAAAAGTAACTGTACGCATATTTCAAAAGGTCTGAAAATTTTCGAAATTTTAGAATGTGTGCTTAAGCCAGATTACATACAAAACAAAGCCTACTAATGTGAAACAATTTTGAAATTTCAATTATATTTTTAATTCGTGAGATTCACAGATACAAAAATAATGCAAATTAATGTTCAAATGCAACGCAAAGTAAATTAAATACATGTTTTTTTTTTCTTTCAATTTTAGCAGATTGCTAACTCAATCTTAGAATATATAACTTAAAATCTGATCGACAAAACTCACTAAAATTCATGAGAATCGAATAAAGTGATGTTTTTACACTATTTTTATGGAATCGGGGGAACTTCTGAAAAAATGTATCACAAATAGGTCCGTTAGTGAAACAATCAATCAGGACAATCGGTTTTGTATATAAGTATATATATATATATATATATATATTGCTTAGCATATACATGTATGCGTACCTTCTGCTAGACTCTAAATTAATACATCGTTATCAATATAAATAAGTTAATAATATATATCTACATAAAGCTTATTGGCCCTGTGAAAATAACACTGGAGCTGTATATGTGAATACATATGCAACAGTTACATAATATTTAAGTGTACGTCGTGCTTACGATTCAGTTCAGCGCACGTATTAGCTTTCATCGAGTTCCGTGCTTTGAGTGGAGGTCGCCATTATCGTTGTCTCGAACTCGTCGTCCTTGACGGACTTCAGTTCACGGCCCATGTTTTCGACCTGCAGGCTGAGACTGACCAATGAGCCGCCTTTCACCTCGTTCAGGTGCGGCTCGGGAAGACAGTTTTCGTTTCCATCGGAATCGCGTTTGACGCGCACCACGGGCTGGGCTGTCGTAATCTCTGGTTCTTTCAACTGCAACAACTCTCGCCTTATGGCTTCCACGTTTTCGGCATTAGCCGATTTGTTGGCCGCCGGCTCAGTGGCTAAGGTACTGTTAGTTCGTAGCTGGGTGGAATTGGCCAGCAGCGCCAGTGGCAGTGGCAGCCGTTGGACCAGTAATTGCGCATCGCCGCTAACATTCTTGAGCAGTTCCCCTGTCTTGTAGGAGAGCGGCTCGAAGACTCCAGCATGCGCTTCTTGCTCCTCCCGCAGGTGAACATTTTCAGTTAGCCTTTCTATGAGTGAAGCGGGCTTCCTTTCTTTTATTGTGTTTTTTGCTTCTATAGGTTGCGGTTGAGGTTGGGGTTGGAGTTGGGGTTGGGGTTGTTGTTGGGGTTGCTGTTGCTGTTGTGGTTGGGGTTGTTGTTCGTGCTCTTCCGCTTTCACTTTATTGTCATCTTGCAGGCGATTGGTTTCCTTCACCTTATTTAGTGCTTCAGCGAGTTCGTTCACAGCCAAAGGTTTCGGATTGTCGGGGCTCTGGTGGGCCAACTGATCGGTAAGTTTGTCCACAGTGCGCTCTAAAAGTTTCATTGTATCTGGATTTTTCGGCTTTTGCTTTGCCAACTCTTCGTTTATTTTATCCACGGTGCGACCCAAGGTTTCCATCTTTTCTTTTAATTCTTTCTCTGTTTTACGCAACTCGTCTGCATTTGCTTTATCCTTTTGCTCCTCAGCTGTAATTTCCTCTTCCTTCTTAATGGCTGCTCCGTCAATGGTTTGCTGTGCAGCCACATCCATGGCTTGAACGGCTTCTTCTTTAGCGGCTGGCAAATTAACAGCTGGACTATTTTCTAATTTGGTAATGTTTTGCTTTACAATTGGCGCCGCTTCGTGTACGGCGACTGGGTTGGGTTCTTGTTTTGGTAAGTTCTCAGACTTTTCTTGTGGTGGTTCGTCTTTCGAATCCACGCCGTGGGACTCATCAACTGGCAGTGGTGGCATCGGTGGATTGTCCGAAACTGGAAGCGCAATGTTTGGCTTTTCAACAAGATTTATGTTATCCGCAATTCGTTCACGTTTGCTATCTTCCTGTTTTCGTAATACTTCTTTAGGTTCATCTTCGTTATTTTTCACCAAGTGTTTTATTATTTCGGAGTTCTTTAAGTTGTTAACCACAGCGGGCGGTGGGATATCGTTGGGCAATAATGGTGTAACAACTTGTATTCCGTCAAAGTCCGGACCGGAACTCTGAGCGTCAATGGCGTTCAAATTTGCATATGTTCCGAGTATCATCAGGCAAAAGCCGCTTACAAAGACAACCTGCGCCAAGGTGCGTTCCGTTGATTCCTTTCTGATGATGTGTCGGAAACTCGATGCCGGAAACATGATGCATATGGCAACTCCTATTGTGGAGCCCACCAGGCCAATAATTAACTCAACCGATGGAATCACCAGCGCCACACAAAGCGAAAATATAACGATGAAGAGCGTTATCAATCGGAAGCGTTGTTCTGGTATATAATTACTGCTTTCCATGTGTCCCTAATATGATTGTGTGAGTTTAGATAAAATGTTATCAAATATTTACAAATGTTTCTTCAAACCTTTTTATACAACAGCGAGTAGATGCTCGCCCTGCACGGAAATATGACCAGTGGAAAGCTGAAGGCAATCGATAGTACGAATCCAATTTTGATTATATCACTGCCAAACGAGGGCGACAGGTTAACCAAGATATTGCCTGGAAAAGAAATCGGTAACATATTAATTTTCGAAATGAACGGTATATATACGAAGGGCAAACCTGAAAAGCTGTGCGTGCAGAATGCCACGTAGCCAAAGAAGCCAACGGCTATGTAGACTAGTGTACAGATCCATGTGGCATTACGCACAATACCGTTCAGCTTGTCCAGACTTTGGTTATTGATGCTCTCGAAGACTTCGAAAATTTGCCTGCAATTCAATTTGTTATAAAAATATGCAATAAATTAAGCGTAATTTGAAATCATATTTACATTTGGCAGGATAAGGCCATGCTGAATATGGGCAGGCACTGGAGAACTCCCGCTGGCTCCCAGTAGACGACTTTTTGAGTCCAATCGTTGGCAACGATGTGCACCTCTGACTCGAGTACAATTTTCAACATAAGGCAGACATAAAACCCAATGGAGGCGGTGCAGACGGCCGACAAACTGTCCACATTGCGCAGCATGCCGAGCGGCACAATGCAACAGACGGTCACAGCAAGCATCACCACGATGCGCAGGTGTTTGTTCTCTGCAGCATCCAACGTGAAGATTTTCGCGACAATCTGAGGACCCAAGTCGCCGACGACCACGAAGTACGTTATGCACGTGCCAATAAGGTAGCCAATGATGCAGAGTTCAGCAAGAAGTTTGCCGGATGTGCCAAAAGCGTGCAATCCAAGCATTTCGAAACTCTTGCGACGTGTCAGCAGCGAAGTTTTGATCAGATAGTGACAACATATCCGCGTTATCCAATTACTCAGTATCAGCAACACAATTGACAATATAATGCCGCACTTCTGGAAGCAAAATGGCATGGCTAGTATGCCAACGCCAATTATGCTATTCGCAAGCGTCATAACATGGCCCGAATGTGAGAACATGATGCAATTCGCTTTCACCTGGTAATGAACTAAACGAAGTTGCTTATTAGGCGGAACAGCTTTTTTCCAATTGTGGAAGTGGGTATCTGTGTGCGTAGACAAAAAGAAACAAAGAGATAACTTGACAACGCATACGAGTGGCAAACACAGTTACATACCTGGGGGGCACTTGTTATCACAAATAGAAGGCGCCAGTTGTGCAAACTGAAAGAAATCTTTGAAACCTTAGGCAGTAGGTGTTTGATTCGGCTGGCTTACATTGAGCAAGCGAATTGTATTGCGAAATTCATTAAATACTATTTCAAGTGGAAATTTCGTTTGGCAGTTGTGCACATTTTACGCATGTCGAATTCGGTTGTCTTTTAAAACATAATTTTGGTAACGTCAGCATTGTTTGGGTTTCTGCTCATCCACCACTGCACAGCTGATTCTGTTGCGGATGTGCACGTGCCAACATGGTTTGTCACGACTCACGATGTATAATGCAAATGTTGTGGATATTTAATTATAAATACGTGTTTGTTAATACTAAAAATTAATTAATTAATTAATTAATCGAAACTGACTTAATTTAGTGAATAGTTAAAAAGTTTATGTTGTTTGTTGAGAATTATTGTGAGCTGATTTAGTTCTTTTGACACACTTATTGGCACTTGTCTTGCTCTGAGTAATTGGACGCATCTCTGGTTTGTGGCAATGTGACCAGATTTACAAGCAAAAATGAAAAAGTCTGGCAGCTTCGTTTTTTGAGCCCGGTGGCAACGCTGCTCGGTGTGTTTCTTTCCGTTCCGTAGACTGCAAACGTCAAGATGGCCGATGTAATTTTTGTGTAAAAATCTAAAAAAATATTAAACATCCGTGTGCAGAATTGGTCCAGTTAATAATATTTACAATATCTAAAGTGCTGCGCATGTTTGCAAATATTATTTTAGAGTTTTACGTGATAAATTGATAGAAAAATTGCCGACTAACTGTGTTAATAAATACCCATTGTTTTTTTTGTTTGATGCACAGCAAGTTGATGAAACTCTTAAGAAGAAGCGTACCTTCAAGAAGTTCACCTACCGTGGTGTGGACTTGGATCAGCTGTTGGATATGCCCAAGTAAGTTTCTATATTTGGTGTTTAGCGGCGTCCCAGAACTAACCTCACTGTTTGCTCTTCCCTTTCCGCGCGCAGCAACCAGTTGGTTGAGCTGATGCACAGCCGTGCCCGCAGGCGTTTCTCTCGTGGTCTGAAGCGCAAGCCGATGGCCCTGATCAAGAAGCTGCGCAAGGCCAAGAAGGAGGCTCCCCCAAATGAGAAGCCAGAGATCGTGAAGACTCATCTGAGAAACATGATCATTGTTCCCGAGATGACCGGCTCCATCATTGGCGTTTACAATGGCAAGGACTTCGGCCAGGTGAGCAACCACATTTAAACGTTGTTTTATTGAATGTATGAACTTACGCTTCTTATTAATAGGTCGAAGTTAAGCCAGAAATGATTGGCCACTACTTGGGTGAATTCGCTCTGACCTACAAGCCCGTCAAGCACGGTAGGCCCGGTATTGGTGCCACCCACAGCTCTCGTTTTATTCCCCTCAAGTAAGCGCCACTGTCTGCATCAGGATCGTGGCCTGCTTGTGTGGGCCGGGACTTGTTTTTGGATTTTTACGCGTAATAAAGGAAACGTAATTTTTTAAGAACGTAATGCTGCCTTTCAATTCCCTCCCCCCATCATCGAATGAGTAAACAGGATTGTTAACAAATTTACGTTTAATGTTTATTGGAACTTGCAAATTGTATATATATTGTATTGGAGTTATTTGTATTTCTAAGTAATCTAAGCACAAGCTATCTTCGCTTTCGCGCGCTATTGTTGGTGACCACCACGCGGTCGTAGGCGGTGTCCTTCATATTTGAATTACCATTGTACACCATTTGCCGTGGAGCATTATTATGATATGTCTGTGGATTTCTTGGATTCATCGCTTCGTTCACATCGGCTGATCCGTAGGCGCTGTCTTTGACTTGAGAATCATTGTGGAAGCGATTAAAGTAATGCGATTGCATTGCGGCAGGCGCCGCAGGCGCTACAGGATTAGCCAGTACTGGGAGTTGAGCAAGCGATTGGAAGGCATTAGTCAAGCCCGTGAAAGTCACCGTCTTGTTCTGATTAGTTTTGTTACCGATATTGTTATTGCTACCCGCAAAAAAGGAACTGCCATTCGGCACTTGGGTGCTCTGCAGGGGCTGCAGAGTCTGGTTATTGGAGTTAAAAGCGGAGTAGGAGTTGGCGTTGTCAATGACCGGCATGCTGGTGTACATGTTCGCTTGGAGCGAATCGGATTTGGAGCGCTGGAGAATACTCTTTGTGGTCGCCCGGGTGCCAACGCCAATGGAGTTCTTAGCAGGAGTGGAAGGATTCGCGTTGTGCGGCACATCGGACGAGGTTAGTAGGCTGCTGCTCTGTGACTGGTTTATAAAGCCGCCGACTTGGAGAAGCGTCGGCTGACCCTTACCTAGGCGGTTCAGCTCCATTTCCATTGAATTATAAATGGTCAAATTGCTGGCCAGCATGTCCTGCCGTGAGCCCAGGGTCAGGAGGCTGTCCGCATTGTTGAGCGTTGACGTTGAGGCAAGATTAACAGACTTTGATGAGTGCATGGCCATGCCCATTTCGCTCGGTCCCTGCTGCAGTGCACCCGTGCGAGGATCAAAGTGCTTCTGTGTGGCATCTTTAAGTGTGCTCTTGATTTCCTTCAGCTTGTCCGGCTGTTGGGGTTGCCGTATGGAGGAGATGTGTCCGGGCACGGGTTCGCGTGAAACTGACGATGACGGAGATGCCGAGTTTGTCTCCTCGTTCTCCTCCTGCAATGGAACATACAATTAAGTGATGTCTAAGGGAGCTGAATCGTGTCTAGCCTTACTTCATCCTCCTCTGTGATTATGGAGGACTCTATCCAGTCTTTTATGCGATTCTTCTTCTGCAGACGATCGACATTCGTTTCGATTCCACAGTCGGCCAATGTGTACAGCAGGCGATTCTTTTCGTCGGGACTGCTGTGAAAGGAATACATGGAGGGGCAAAGCTCATCTGTCTCATATTCGGCCATCTCCTTCTCCGCGGTCTTGGCCAGCCAGCGATCATCCATAAACTTGGTCAGATCTCCCAGGCTCTTGGGTCTGCTACCGCTGCGCGGCTCCAGGAACCGTTTAAACATTCGCTGTGCACGGGAGGTTAGCAGCTGGATAAGAATATCATACATACATATATATATAGAGAAATTTAGAAGTTCAGCCTAATCACAAGTTGATGGATCTTACCTTAAAAAGTTTGGGGGTTCGCCGGAGTGGCATCATCATAATGCTGCCCTGCCACACCAGGTAGCGCACATATCGGGGATCCTCTGAAGCCGCCTTCTGCCAGGGCAGACAACCGGTGAGGCACACGAATATAACAATCCCGAATTGCCAAACATCGTGACTGGGATCGGCTCTTCGAAAGCAATATACCATATATTATATATATTGTAATGTGTACAATTAGTGCTACTCACTTGTATGTGCCTTCGGGCTTGACTTCTAATACTTCGGGCGGACTGTAGGGCAGCCATTCGTTCCTCCGTTCCACTGTGGTGCCCGCCTGGTAGGATTCCCCGAAATCGCAAAGCTTTACACGTTGAAAATCTGATCGATAAATGAGCACATTATCAAGTTTTATATCGCGATGCACAATGTCTCTGAAAGAAAATGGAGTTTAGATAGTTAGAAGTCGGTAAACTCTTTTAATATGAATATATTAAATTCATAATTCCATGAGAAGCACATAGAAGGGCGATGGTAAATAAAGCTTAAATAATGAATAAGTTCAATTTTCATTTTTTTCATTATTATCAGGTTCAATCACTTACGATAAAACTTCTAATAATATTTAAATCTGATATAGGAATACAAACGAATTAATTACTTACTTTGAATGCATGTAATCTATAGCTGAGGCCAATTGCTTAGCAATGCGCTTGCTGTACACCTCCCCAACACCTGTCTCAGTCACATTTGACGTAAGATCACCTAAAGAGTGGGTAAGTCAATGGAAGTGTCTGTGGCAGAGAGATCGATGCTTACCCAGTGGTGCATATTCCTGGGTGAATACGTAGAAGCCAGCCGTTTCAAAGGCCACGTCATATGTGGTCACGATGTGCCGATGGACTCCCAGATGGAGTCCATAGTGAAACTCGCGATAGAAATCGCGCAATGTGACGTAGGGCTTAGGAACTGCCTTGAGCACCATTTCGGTTTGAGATCCCCGATGCTCGACCAATAATATTTTGCCAAACCATCCTTCGCCGACAATTTGGATGATGTCAAACTCATCCACTAGTTGAATCTGATTCACAGAACGAAAAAGAGAGTACAATTATTATTATTTTGTTTTTGTTTAACGTCTTTCTGTTAGAAGAAATATTTAGTACCTGCCCCCAATTCGGGAGAATTGGACCCCTATTGCCACAGTTCGATAATTGCCCAATATATAAATCGTATATATATATATATTTATGAGCATATGTCGATGTGTAAGCGCACGACCAGACAAAATTTAATGTTACTCTATTTTTGACATAATGCCCAGTCGCTGTTTGCTGCCCAATAAAATGGGTGCTTTCTATACCCTGAGCCTATTGAATATGGGAATCTAGGGAATTCTGTTTAACAGACAGAATCTAGATAGTTGACATATGTGATACATATTTTTTTTATATCTTCCGCATAACAATATCATCATTGAATTTAAATCTGTTTTTCTATCTATAGCTCGATCCATAGCCCATATACTATTAATCTTCAATTTAAAGGGAATATCGTATTCATGCTCTATAAACATATATCTAAAAGTAGCATCCACAATGTGTTGCTCTGCATGCAAAAAATGCTTGAAACAGGGTATCAGCTAGTCGTTCATACTCGGATCATTTTTACTTTTTGTTGGGCAGCGTTAACTATTAGCTAAGCGAAGAGATTTTTGGCTCTGCGCCAATTGAAACAAGTCTCGAATTTATTGGCTGGCCGAAAATCATATACCCTACACATTTAAATCAATTGGTGTCTAACTAAATGTTCAGGTAAAAGTAATTTGTTCTACTTTGCCACCGTCTTAAAATGAAACATTGGGTTTCAATGAAAATAAATATATATAACGCAGAAACTTTTTTTATTTTTAAGATGATGCATTTTTTCTCAGTATTATCTTTGATACACATTCCGAGTGTATCTGTAGTTATATAGAAATATATTATAGAAAAGAATATTAGCCGAAACACGTGTGAAAAGAAAATAAAAAATAATAGCACATATTTTTTAATTGGGTCCAGGCCGCATTAAAGTGTATACTCTGTATACAAAATACTCAGTGAAATATACATATATATTATTAAAAATTCCAAAATGCAGAAATGTTTCTCTTTGGCAGATGGATTAAGTCAATACAATCGTGTTTATCCGTCTGATTATTCGTTTATCAATCTTTACGTCTGATTATTATTTTTGTTATATTTTTTAGCCATGTTTATTGCAAACAAACGAACACAAAAGGAAGTTGAAGCGTGCAGCCTAGAATAATAGCGTATATCTGAATGTATCTTACAGACTAGTCTGTACATCTCGTAAATATATGTGTGCATAAATCTTAGATATCTATATATATATATAGGTGCGTATAGTTTCTGTAGTAACAATTGAGCACACCTTGAGTTTAATTGCAGCACATGTCTATAAGATATTCACTAGCCGAGTTAATTAATACAAGGTTTAAACAATATTGAAAGTAGAAAAATCCTGCTTGCAGAAATTTATTTATTTTTGTAGTAATCAATAATGTAAAGCCAATTTGTTCAAGATATCTTGAAGATTTACACTAATTTCTATAGAGGAATTAGTATTAGTGTTAATATAAGTATGCGTATATATCGTAGTATATCTAGTCAGTAACAAGTAATATGATGATAACCAGAAATCAAAGATACGGCAAAAATACCCAAGAACTATTTAATTATATATCCACCATCTATATAGCTTTGGTTCTAATATATGCATATTTAATTGTTTTCTATTCATAATAATATATTTAATATAATAATTGATCCTTTCAATGAAAGAAGAGAAATTTCCAATTGGTCAATATCTATTGTATGTCTAAAATTCTTTGTGGGGGGTCTTTACCGAATATTTGATTTATTTTCACAACATTTGGAAATGAATTGAGTTATTGAGCTATAATTTATAGCATTTTGCTGGATTGCAGTAAATATAGTTGCACATTACCTTCTCCAATTCGAATTCTCGAATTTTGTGAATGTGCCCTCGAGGTTTTTTCGACATTTCGAATTCAGTTTTTGCACATATGTTGAATTTGGTTTTGGTATTGGGAATTTTTTGTTGGAGTCTCTGCTCAGATACAGTTAGTTAATTGACCTGAGTCACTGAAGACTTTTGATGAAAAACTTGTGTAAACACTAGCCGACAAATAAGAGAAAACGGTTTTAATCGCAATTCGTATAAAAGTGTATTTTGGTTTTCCGCATAAGCGCAGGCAACGCGTTGTAAATATTTATAGCGGCTGCACAAAGGCAATCAGCATATATATCTATATATATATATGTATATATATATATATATATACATATATGTATATGTCTTTGTCGGCCTATTTGTATCTTTATGCATCGGCGGCTGTTAAAAAATGCAAAAGATAAATATCTGCGAGGCTTTGGTCCTCACTCGCTGCTGCAATTCTGTTTTCATTGTGTTGTTCACTTCCTGGATTGCGTTGATTGTTGAATTAATTAATTATTGTTATAGATTTAACTCTTTTTCTCACAGATGCCACACATACATATGTATGCAGTTCACATTAGCTGCCAATCGGCTTAAGTTCAATGTTATTTCGCATTTGGGCGCATATATATTTAGTTTAGCTGCCGCAGCTATTGTTGTAGTTGTTGTCAAACAAATATTTAATTGAACCGTCTACCACACACATACACACACACACAAACACAAACACACACATTCACATGCCTTTTACAAATGTATTTTGTTTAGTTCAGACAACGTTTTGCCTAGGATTTTGGTTTTTGTGAAATTCGTCTTGTTTCTTTTCTATTCTTTTGCCTACACATTTGCATATTATCAACAGCGAAATTAAAAATAATGCTTGTTGGCTCTTATATAAAAACATAAACCGACAGTTGACTTTTATATCTATACAATATATTTCACTATAATAAAAGTGAATCAAGTTCAGCGATTTCTATTCACCGAATCGTATTTCAAACTGAATGCAGTTCAATGGAAATTAATGTTTTCTCTCGGCTTTTCTTTGATATATTTATTAAGTAAGTGCGTTGCACGGATCACAATGCGTTTTTCTTAGTTCTGCATTTTCCGTGGCCGCATTCGATGAAAACCCGTTGCCAACTGCTCTCGACTCTCGACTCTCGCGGCTTCTGTCGCTGGCCAGGAAAATGTATTGAAAATGTTTAAAAAAAGACATTTTGTTTACGCTGTTTTCATTTCAATTCTAGGTGTGTGAGCATTTTCGAAATAATTCTAAGTTTTTCGAAGCATATCTGAGCTTTCCGAGAGCCAATTATCTGCAGAGCGAGTCATAAATAGTTCTCACTCTTCAATGTGTGTGTGTGTGTGGATCTTGCAAAACTCTAGATTGTATGTGTTGTACATAGAGCAAAATACTTCTGTTTGTTTTTGTTTGTTCAGGTCAATATTTGTGGACACAAGATTAATGTTTATTTATGTAAAAAGATAAAACAATTGAAAAGCGTGTCTCATATTAAGAAATTATTAAAATTTCCTTTGTATTTCCGAAAAGTATTTTTCTAAGCAATCAAACTTATAACATTTGATTTAAATGCATTGACTATTACTTAACAGACGAAGAGCTATGCATAAGAACAGGTTAACAGAGCGCTGTTAAAAAAAGCTCTTAGACAGGCGGTGAAAAGCTCGTTGGCTAACATAAAGTATGTTAAGCGTACAGTACACACATACACGGGCACAAGTTAGCTTCATATATACACTTACACATACATAAACACACACACACAGTTACACACACATATATTTATATATATATATGTATATGTATATGTATATACTTACATACGCACAAAGGCAACTCTAATTGGTCACTTCCGTTTTGAAGACGTTTCCTTGGCGCATGCGACGTTCAACTTCAGTAGTTGCTGCGTTTGACACACAGATGCCATCGCACACACACACACACACACACACACACACACACACACACACACACACACACACACACACACACACACACACACACACACACACACACACACACACTTGTAGCTGTGTGTGGGAGGGTGCAGGTGCAGCCAACCACTTGTCGCAGGCTATAAAAGTCACTGGCATTGAGAATTTGCTTGCATACGTTTGAATGTTACCGTTAGCGCAACAACTGAATTTTTTATTGTTGTCCAATCTTCAGTTCTTGCACTTATATTAGATAGGAGTGGACAGTGAGAATATGTGTGGTAATTGAAGTGAGATAAAAACTGGGCTAATATCATTTTAGAGAGGCTTTTTATAACAATTATCGCATAATTTTGTTTGTGAATTCGAGATATAAAAAAAAAAATGGATTGGCAAAAGTGCATGATTTAAGTTTTGCAAGCGAACAGGTATGTACAAAGTGTATCAAACTCTATAAAATATATGTTTGTAACTGTATATTATGTAATTTACTGGAAATTAATGAATAAAAATAAAACTAAGAATAAACTTCTAAATAGGCTGCAATATTTTTAATTTAATAATTTAATTTAATTTTAATTTTAATTTTAATTTTATGCATTAAGTAACATGAAAAGTAGCAATTAAAATAATAATTGAAAATTGCTTGTCAGATCAATATGAAAAGGTAATTAATAAATAGCTTTTTAGGCCACAAATGAGGCGTGTTTCAGATAAAAGTCTCATTAGTTTTTGTTATATTTTGTATAAATATTAATAAATATATAATGTAATACTTACTCCTTATCTAAACAAAAATGATTAATTATTGAAATATTTGACAATTTTTATATATATATTATTTTTTACACATTTTACATTTAATTCTAAAAATTACATTTATAATGAAAGTAAGTGTCCATTAACATTGAAACACTTTTTTTTTTCTAAATCCATTATTTAAGATCTAAATGTAAGCCGATCTAAAATTATGAATTATGAGAACTTCTTGGCCTTATGTGTAGCTATATATGTATGTATATCCTGCATTAATTAAAAATGTTCGGCTTTATATAGAGAATATATTTTTATATATCAATTAGGAAAACTAGTCAAGTAGATAACAGAGGAAAATGGTATTCGGAAAAGTAGTTAACAGAAGAAATGGATTTTTTTGACTAACATCAGTTTCTGATCTTTGAATGTGTTTTAAAAGTATATAAAAAATGATAGCCTCAAGCAGAACATCCCAGAGTCAACAACCCGTCAAAAATAGAAGCTGCTACAAAATCAGACCTAAAATCCATATCAGATCTTCAAAACTGCACTACGAATAATTATTTAATTGAATCGAGAGACTTGCTCAACTTCAATTAAGCGCAGCTTTTGAGCCTAAATTAAGCTAATGCGCGAACATTTAATTGAAGCAATTAATTAAGTTACGTTATGCATGAAAGGGAAAAGCTAGTATATATATATACATATATATGTATGGAAAATCAAATATGCTGTGTAACATGCTTGAGAACAATGAAAGGCAACTCAGATTTGTCGATACGCAATCCGATGCTTTATGAACGGAGTGGTTTGCTTTTTGTGCCGTAATTGTCAAGTGTTTGTGTGTGCGGCGGCCACACGTCGTATGCGTAATACATGAACAAGCACTTGAAGCCCGGGCTAGAGAGCGTGTCGTGGCCAAACAGAGTTCGAGTGCTATGGACATTTCACCAGCACACACACACACACACGAGCACCCAACCACACACACACACACCTCAATTGAGCATCAAGTGTCGGCTTAAACACTCAAGCAGCGCATCGAATTTGTCGTATGCCACAAACATGCAAAATTTTGCGTGTGCATGTAGCAAAGGTGAAAACTGAATTGAATTTGCATGCAGGCAGTGCAATAAATATATATATATAATATGATAAATATATATGTATATATTTATGTTTCATTTGATTTAGGTAATAGACTGGGCGTGCGACGGCGACGGCGACGGCAACTAAAACGACGACCACGTTTTGGCCAGGGATTAGGACATCGTCTTAACGGCGATGTCATCGACCGGACAAATAGCAAAGACGTCCACGCCACACGACAACGATAACAATAGCATTAACGATCAGCGTGAAACATGGAGCGGCAAGGTGGACTTTTTATTATCGGTTATTGGATTCGCCGTCGATTTAGCAAACGTCTGGAGATTTCCCTATTTGTGCTACAAAAATGGCGGTGGTAAGTAGTTAAATCATTTTTGTTTTTATCTCTAGTGCCCACTTAAACGAACTCACAGTCCGCAGCACGTTGGCCAATTAGGGACACACACATACACACAGCGGCATGAACAATGCCACAAAATCATTTATAAGGCTTTACACATCATTGAGCGGCAGGAACTCACTCGAGCTGCCGCATAGCAAGTGACTTGGCCTTGTTAACACTTTGACAAGTGCTGCGAAAATGCGTGCGAAGTGCTGCCATTAAGTGTGAGTGTGTGTGTGTGTGACTAGGGGTGGGGTGTTAAGTGCGTACTTCCTATACGAAATTACCCAGAGTCCAGGCACACATAGAGAAAAAGTGAGAGAGAGTGTGAGAGAGTTGATACATATGCTTAGACTTGTGATCTTCGTTGGCAACGCCATCATTCAAAACAATTTCAAAGTTAAGTGCTTTTGTATGACAACTAAATCTGGCAGTCATAATCGCATTTGGGCTCCTTTACCTCCTTTTCCGCAATCTGACAGCGAGTGACTAAGCATCGGGCTCCGAAGGGGCTTTTATTGTTACTGACACACACACACACATACGCACACGCACAGCCACATCAAAATCAAGTCATATTTCTCTATATATATATTATGTATTTATGTATATATCATAATACGCATTGTTGGAAATTCATGTGCGGCACACGTTTTGACGGCGGCACTTAGGCGTTGAAATGAATTTTCATTCGTAAATCAGGATATATGTGTGCTCTATAAGTGTGCGTGTGTGTGTGTGTGTGTGAGTGCCTTTGCTGGTGACTTTTCCCTTTATAGTTTTATGACTATTTCATATAGTATTTTGTTGCCGCTGCCTTCGCTCTCGCTTTTGCCTTTGCTTTTGCTTTTGCTTTGCCAGAAGCTTTTTTCTCAGGTCTTAAAAAAATAAATTGTTATTTCATACGCTTCATTGCACTCAATCAGTGACAGCTTAGTTTTCATTTTATATCATTTTGTTGCTGCTGCTGCTGCTGCTGCTGCTGCTGCTGCTGCTGCTGTTGCTGCTGCCGTTGCCAGGCTTAAGTTGCCGCCGGAGTCGGCCACAGGTTGCGATTATTAGCTTTTAATGCCCTCCCAGCTTAGTGGGCATTTAATTTTTCTTCTTCTTTTTTTCAGAGTGGCATCTGATGAAATACTCCGACTCTAGTCTGTTGTACTCGCAATTTTCATAAGCCTCACAATTATTAAATAACGGCACATTCTTCCACTTGTATAAACTGCGATTAAGCCTAATTTGAGAAAAAAAAATAGTTCCTCACTTATTGAGGATTCTTTTGAAATTGTCAAGCAATATTGTTGCTTACTGTCATTATCTCTTATATAAATATTAATATATATTAGCTAAGAGAATTTTATACATCATTTATACATTCATATATAATCAAGTTCGTAGTTCGTTGTTTACCTCTATTATATTGTTTATTTGTATTATATAATATGCAATTAAATTTAAATTTAAGTTTCGAAGAACAATCAAAAAATGAAAGAAAATATAATTTTGTTGGTGGCAAAGTCAAGATTTTTCTATAGCTTATATGATAATGATATATATAAATCATAATTATATAGGTTTATGTCATCATTTTATGACACTCCTTAAATTGGCAGCTTAACATTTAACATAAATATTTGACATTAATTACACCTAAATTAAAGTTAAATAATTTGATTATGGTAATGAAGTTCTTCACTTCTTTGTGCTAAAAATAGACGTGAAAAACCGGAAATGTTGGGCGAGGCGACGGAAATTACAGCTTCAGCAGCAGAGCTGCATTTGATTTTAAGATCCTTATCTTGTGAGGTATAATTTTACGTTGTGTTTTACATTTTCTACATCATTGACAGCACAGTCCCTTTTTTTTTATTATTTTTTATTTAGCTATGTAATATGTGTGTGTGTGTGTGTGTGTGTGTGTGAGTATGCATAATGGCCGTTGTTGCCGTAGTTGTCGACGACTTTGTCACCCACTTTGCCTGCTAATAGACATAATCAAATCATGAAACGCTCCGCTGTCGCTCTACAAAGTATCGATGGCACTTTAGCAATTGCCCGGACGGACGGGCGGACGGGCGGGCGGGCGGGCGGGCGGGCGGGCGGGCGGGCGGGCGGAGGAGGAAGCTAACCGACCACGTCGACTGCATGAGACAGCCGAGCCGTAGTCTGAAGCTGGCCCAGAGACCAGGCAGAGGAAGAGTGGAGTGTGGAGAGGTGGAGTGAGGAGGGGTGGAGAGGCGGAGTGAGGAGTGTGTAGAGGTCTTTCTATGTGGCCATGCCCTTATGTCCTATTGCCAGCCGGGATGCTGTTAATGTTTTTAAAATGTCCTTAGAGTGGCACTTGCGAAACAATTTGATTTTGTGTGTATCTGTGCATCTGTGTGCGAGCCATAGAGCGACAAAAACAGACACTGACACGGGTCAATCACACACTCACACCCACACTCACACACACACTCACACACACACATAAAACACACCCATCAGACATTGTTATTCATAATATTTATGCTGCCCGGGGTGCTGTTAAATATTATAAAACTTGATTGCGCTTTAATCAATGCCCAATCGAACTTTGTTGCAGGCAAATTCATTTTCCTGCATAATGATTGATTATTGATTGAACTGAACGCGGGTCAGCAAATTATATTTATTCATTGTCATTATTTTGATTGCTGTTGCAGCTACTTTTGTTACTATTGTTGTCAATGTTTGCCATCTTTTGCCGCTGGGCTCAAAGTTTATTGTATTGAGGGTTAATTATTATATATTAATGATGCAAAAAATAACATTTCAAATAATTCTATTTACACTTATTTTCCTTAAGGGTGTTGCCTAACCTCTAAATTCATTTGAAAGTTTATTAATTAAAAGTTTGACTAGAGCAGAAAATAGAAAAAATAATGTAATATATATATTATATATTTTTTTTGCAGGCGCATTTCTTGTGCCCTACTGCATTATGTTGGTTGTGGGCGGAATACCCCTATTCTACATGGAGCTGGCCTTGGGTCAGCACAATCGTAAGGGGGCCATCACGTGTTGGGGTCGCTTAGTGCCGTTATTCAAGGGTGAGTATTGAGCAAAGGCTAATCCCGACCAACACATGATATTCACACATATATATATATACATATATATCTATGAATGTCTCAGGCATAGGATATGCGGTTGTGCTAATTGCCTTCTATGTGGACTTCTACTACAATGTGATCATTGCGTGGTCGCTGCGCTTCTTCTTCGCTTCCTTCACCAATGTGTTGCCCTGGACCTCGTGCAACAATCCCTGGAATACGCCCAATTGCAAGCCGGTAAAGCCAACTGGGTAAATCCCAAATCCGAATTGATGTTCATCATTAAGTCTGTTTCGCAGTTCGAGGGTCAGAGTCCGCGTCCTCTGGTTGGCAATCTGAGCGATTTCTATGCATTCAACAATCAGAGCCTCTTCTTTGCCAACGAGTCTTACACGAACGTCACGTTCGCCAGCTTGGCACCCGTTGTGCCCGTCGAGAGATTCCAATCGGCCGCTTCCGAGTACTTTAAGTGAGTGACACACACACACACACACACACAGACAGACACACCTACATTCATTATGTGTACTCCTATCTGCAGCCGTTATATACTCGAGCTGAACCATAGCGAGGGTATCCACGATCTGGGTCAGATTCGTTGGGATATGGCACTGTGCCTGCTCATCGTTTATCTGATCTGCTACTTCTCCTTGTGGAAGGGCATAAGTACGTCCGGCAAAGTGGTTTGGTTTACGGCCCTCTTTCCGTACGCCGTGCTGTTGATTCTGCTGATACGCGGCATTACTTTGCCGGGCTCCGCCATGGGCATTCAGTATTACTTGAGTCCCAACTTTGATGCCATCTACAAGGCTGAGGTGTGGGTCGATGCGGCCACTCAGGTGTTCTTCTCCTTGGGACCGGGATTCGGTGTCCTGCTCGCCTACGCATCGTATAACAAGTACCACAACAATGTTTACAAGTGAGTCCCAGTTTTCAGCTTGTGTCCCATTTAACTGCCATCGGTAACGGATTTCAGAGATGCGCTGCTCACAAGTTTCATCAACTCTGCAACAAGTTTTGTGGCAGGCTTCGTGATATTCTCCGTGCTCGGCTACATGGCCCACACGTCGGGCGTGCGAATCGAGGATGTGGCCACCGAGGGTCCGGGTCTAGTCTTTGTTGTCTATCCGGCCGCCATTGCAACCATGCCGGGCAGCATTTTCTGGGCGCTGATCTTCTTCATGATGCTCCTAACGCTCGGGCTCGACAGCTCGGTGAGTCTTTAACTTATCCGTTGGTGTGAATAATGTGAAGAACTCCGAATTGCTTCCATCCGTCACTCTCATCGATAGTTCGGTGGATCGGAGGCAATTATCACGGCGTTGAGCGACGAGTTTCCCAAGATTAGGAAAAACCGCGAACTCTTTGTGGCCGGACTTTTCTCTCTCTACTTTGTGGTCGGATTGGCCAGCTGCACTCAAGGAGGCTTCTATTTCTTCCATCTGCTGGATCGCTATGCCGCCGGCTATTCCATACTCGTGGCGGTTTTCTTTGAGGCGATTGCAGTTTCCTGGATATATGGCACGAAGCGCTTCAGCGATGACATTCGCGACATGATCGGCTTTCCGCCAGGTATGTATTGGCAGGTGTGCTGGCGGTTTGTGGCGCCCATTTTTCTGCTATTCATCACGGTTTACGGCCTGCTCGGCTACGAGCCGCTGACCTATGGGGATTACGTGTATCCCAACTGGGCGAACGCCCTGGGCTGGAGCATAGCCGGCTCCTCGGTGACAATGATTCCGGCTGTGGCCATCTACAAGCTCATCGTTACACCCGGAAGCTTGAGGCAGCGACTGCGTACACTCACAACGCCGTGGCGGGATCAGCAGCTGGCCGTGAACGGAGTCGCCACAGAGGTGACGGTCACCCTGGTCCGTCTGGCTGACACCGAGGCAGACGATGCGGCCGATGTCTGAGCTCGACCGATGGCGCGTTTTCAAATTTATTACGTGTAGATTTGAAAATTTACCAACAACTTCAACTTCAACTTCAACTTCAACTTTAGCACTAACTTTACCATTAACTGTGAATGTGTGAATGTGTTATTTAGCTGCCTGCCCTCAGATAAATTTGTTTTATGTTACACATTCAGCTTAGCTCTTGGGCATCAGCCTCTAGGAATCTAATGCAAATTTCGCATACAACGTACTTACTTAGGTTTCGACACCAAAAATGTTGTAGCTCAAAACCATAAGCCTACAGTTAAGACTAGCCAGTAGTTTAATATTGCGCTGTATTTACAGTGACGCTCACAAGTATATACACACTACTCACCATACATATACATACATACATACATACATACATACATACATACATACATACATAAATATTCTATTGCATACCGAATACAAAGAAAAGGGTATGCTTGTATATTTATCAAAACGCTGTGTAGATAATACAGAAATATTTAAGTAAACAATTGTAATTGGTTATTGGTATTTGCACTAGGCCAAGTTAATACATATGCATATGCAACAGGGAATTAAGGATACGATTAGCTCTCAAGACCCTTAATTGGATGTCGGAGTTTGTCTATGTTGAATACACACAATTAGCTTTATTATATAGAATGTCTGTCTAGCCGAAGCTTTAACCAAAATGTGTTATGTATATAAGGTTGAGCAATCAGTAGCTTATGCCACATTATTGAAATAATAACTAATATGAAACCCTGCCAAAATAAATTATACGCTTAAAGGTCTGGCAAAGTCTTTTTCCAACAGCCATAAAAAGATTTTGCCATAATTCATAGAATTTACATAAATATATTCCGATTTGTTTGTTGATTGAAGGTTTAATATAGCCAGTAAGCCAATCAATTGAGTATTTCGTTTATTTTTGAAACACTTCAAAATCCATCTAAATATTAAGTGTTATCTATTAAAATGTTTACACAAAAGCAAAGTTGCCAGCCATCAACTTTGCTTTGAATTTATTCTTAAGTTCCTTCATTTTTCCGCTCAGAGCCGAATTTCAATGCATTTTCAAGCAGCCATGTGAAAGTGCATTGTGAGGCACAAATATCTAAATAAACTACTTTAACTTAGTTGAGTTTTCATTAAACAATTGTATTTTCAGTTGGTATTAAAACTACAAAATTGTGTTTTTATTCGGGGGTTAAGGTTGGAATTTAGTTTGTTAGTAATGCATATAGCTGGTATTTAAATTGAATGATTGTAAAGAAGCTGTCAAAGTTATATACTGTTTCACCTCTTTGCCAGTCAATCAATCAATCAATCAGTTACCTAATCAGTCAATTATTCTGGCAGTTAATAAGTCAGTTATTCATTCAATCAATCTAGTTGGTCAGTTATTTAATCAATCAATCAGTTACAAAATCAGTCAATCATTCTGACAGTGAATAAGTCAGTCATACAGTCAGTTAGTCAAACAAGATTCGTTTGAGGCGTAAGTTAGTTAATAAGTTAGCCAGTCAATCAATCAATCAGTTACCTAATCAGTCAATTATTCTGGCAGTTAATAAGTCAGTCATTCAGTCAGTTATTCATTCAATCAATCTAGCTAGTCAGTATTTAATCAATCAATCAGTCACCTAGTCAGTCAATCATTCAGCTAGTGAGTGACTCATTCAATCAGTCAATAAATAAGCCACTCAGTCAATCACTCAGTCAGTCATCTATCAATCGTTAGTCAGACGGTAAGTAGAAAAAGTTTAATAAATAAAAAATTAATTACTGCCAAATCTAGATGATTGATATATTACTATATTATTAGTGATCAGCTGTGTCAATCATTCATTCCAGTTTAAATAAGTAGTAAAGTCTTTAAAAAGAACAAACAAAGAACAAGTTTCATTTGCATATTTAGGGGCATTATTTTATTTGTATTATTTCATAATTAATTTTCGCTTTATTTTCTTTTACATTCGTAAAGTTATAATATATTTTATAATATAAAATTGCAAATCAATTAGAAATCGTTTACTTAACTAAATGATTCTATATAACTGAAATTGTAATGTCAAGATATATGGAGATTAATGACTTTAAAGCTAATCGCATGTAGATGAACTAATGGAGTTTTTATCTGATTTTTAGGCAGCGAAATTTCGATATAATTGAAAGTAACAATATCCATTTGAACAGCTAGGCATACGTAGATATTCCCTATAAAGGCTCAATAAAATATGCATCTAGCCGAATCCAATAATACTTATGTGTGGTATATACTATATGTGTGGTATATACTTATGGTATACGCGCAAAGTACAACAATATATCCTAGGGATAACTTTGGTATTTATTTGGTTTATTTTACGCCCTTGCAGACACAAAGTCAATACTTTTATTTAATTTTTTTAACTAACCACTCAATAATTTCATTATTTGTATGAAATTATATAGAATTGAAAATTGCGATTCAACCTTTGCAAAATTTTGTAATTTTCTATTCTTTTAGCAGAATTCTTCTTCTTTTGAATTATAGATCTTTAGTTTATAGATCAGTATATATATAATTTAAATGCCAATAACAATTTCAAATATATCTGCAAGGGTATTTAATCTTCGGCGTGCCAAAGAAAAAACCACATTTACGTATGCTTTTAAAAAATAGTTGGCGACTATTTTGCATTAAACGGCAAACTATTTAATGTCAGGATAATTGTTTGTTTTGTGCATTTTGTATTCATGATTTTTTGCAGTGCATTTTACGTATTTTGGTCTGTTAAGGTGCCTCGAAAGGGGGGAAGGAGATACATATCGGCAGGGTTTTTGCTTCACATCTGTTAAAATTACTGACAACGAGAATTTGATATATATATATATATATATACAAATATATATGAAATAAATAGAAATGCGGAATTCAAAGGGATTTGCAAAAAATGCCTGAATATGCTCGATTTTATAGGTGTTAAGTATTTATACATATATTTATATATATATATATATAGCTTTGTTATATGGTATACAGTAGTTCAATAGCTTCAATTATTTTGTAAATATTCTTGAAGTTTGTTTTAATATCTGATCGTTCAGTTAGCGTTTATACAATATTTGCAATGTGGTTGCCTTTTGGTTTATTCGCTGGTTTCTTGGTTGTAAATTTGCAATCTACGTAAATTACTTTTGCTTTCTTGCATGGATGAATGTATGTATAGTATATATATATATATATATATATATAGTATTTGTAAGTATACATTTGTGTGTTACTGTTTTTCCAGAATACCAATGCACAATTGTAGACGCCTAACTATAACGTGGCTTATTTACACATTGTTTTCCAAATTAAAATAAGAGTCTATTGGTTTTCTTAATAATTGAATCAATGACGAAGAACGGATCCCACGTGTAAAAAACTTAAGCGAATGAAAATGTATATAATTGAAAACAAATAACCTTTTAAGATAATAATAATAAGACTCTCGGAATTGTCTAGGGTATACAGAAAGGCAAATACTTTTTTGCCAAATCAAAGTGAAAACTATATTTAGTTCACAAATAAAGCATGTAAATGTTGCATATCAATGCAAACAAATATTCAGAGGGTATATCCACGGTCGACTACAGTTTTTACAAAAATTGTGCACTGTTATATAATCTTCAGCAAGCCGAAGTTGTCCGATGGATCAGGGTTTTAGTGTATACATGAGTAGTTGCTGTTTCATCTTTTAATATCCTGTCACATTTAGTTTTGACTTGGTTCGCGTGTATGTATATGTGTGTATGTATGTAACTATGTGTGCATGTATGTGTGCACATCTACGTGGGCTTGATAATTGATATTGTTGATATGATTGCGTTGATGAGTTTCTGGCATATGAATCCATATGTATATATATATATAGTATAGGTGATATATAATATTATTAAGCTGTAGCGACTTTTTTATTACATTTTGTGCTTGGCTAAGTATATCGTAAAATTGTTTGTGTTTGTGTGTACAATAAATCAACCATTTGTTCCATTCGAAAATCTTAATGAGTAGATGAGCAACAAATTGTTGTGCATTAATGTTGCATTTGTTTTAATGTGTGTACAGTGAACGCTCGATTGAAAGACACATTTTTGAATTGACACATGACATGTTTATGAGCCATATTTACTCGCATACATACATATATACATATATACGGACGAGTATATATTTACAATGGAATTACATAAATATATGATGACAATTTATTTGATCTTTGAGTTAAAAATTTGTAAAATCTGAATGCGAATTTCGGTGGCTGTTGTATAATTTAATATGTATTTGAAACGAGAATATTTTTGACTAAATTGCACTTAGATTTAAATAAAATTTGAACTTTCCCTTATGCTTATGAAGTACAACAAAAATAAATGATTTAATTTAAAAAGCGCAACGTTTTTTTTTTGAATAAATATCTAGCTGTAACAATAGCATTTTCATTAAAATTGAAAATTATATTTTCACTATAATGCACATCGTTTCCATTCATTTATAATGTTGTAGTTGACAATTTCGAATTCGATGTCGATTTAACGATTTCTCGATTTCGGATGACTTGTGAATTAGTTTTTGCCTGAAGCCTAAGATTGATAAATTAAATACGTATCTAACTGTAATTGCTAATTGTTTATATATATATATATATATATTTATATATATAGACAAATTTTATATTCGATAATGTACTCAATCATATTGAAAACTTTAACTGATTATATAGGAAAGAAGCCTAGAGCACGCTTAAATTTACACGTGTTGCACCAAGAGATTTCACATTGAGTTTATCATTCAGTTTCGATCTACATATATATCTCTATATATATATATCATGTTATATAATGTTTGTGTCTGTATGTGTGTGTGTGTATGCAAGTTAATGTTTACATTTAGGTGTCTCAGTATATCAAATCTAACTCAATAGTTAAGCTAATTTAACTAATTCCACTTACGACTGCATAATTATAGCTCGTTTATATTTATCCAATAATTTACCTATGCTCTCATATAATTGATGTGTATTTTTGAAATACAACTTTCAGTTGCTTAGCCTAAACAAATATTTTTGATTCTGCATATGAATACAATTTGTAATCCCCTCCAGCTTAGGTCTGTTGTATGGAGCTCAGGAAGGCCGGATCCACCGAAGCCACCTTTGCGGTAAGGAACGCATGCATGCAAAAGAGCAAGCTTTGCAGTACCTGGCACTCCAATTCCTATATTCAAGGGATGTTATATGTATATAATTAACGTTTGGTTGGATTGAGGTTAATTAATGAAAATGTTCTAATTATATGTCTTGCCTTTGTCTCAATGGCACGCGTCTCGTTGTCCTGGAAATGTAGCTTCAACTTTGATTTGCCGTCGTCGCTGGAGCCACGCAGCTGGGAGAACTTATACTGCCAGACCATGCCGGCATCCGCTCCCTCTGTCAATGAGAAGCCCGCCTGCCAGTCAAGTGTCAGTCCGCCGCTCTTGCCGTGATGCGAAACGGCAAATGTCTTTCGCTGGAAGGAGTGTGTATATATATATATATATTGATATTAGATTTATTTATTAGCCGTATACATTTATGAGTGGGCTTGATTGAGACTTCTAATATATTAAGTATACGCCCCGCTGCTCACACCCGGTGTATTTCCGTTCAGTGCCAATCACTGCGGCTCTATATCTATTAGAGAAAAACAACTGAGCACAAAGGTTCAATAATCCCTTTATGTCCTGTCTGTATGCTCGACTAAACGCTCAAAATTGCGAACAAAATTCGTATCGATTCGAACGTTGGTCAAAATGTAATTTTTTTTTGTTTTTTGCTCTGTGCGTCTCTTATGTCGGTCATTGGCTCTGGCTCTTGCTTTGGCTCTGGCTTTTACAAAAGCTAACAAGTGTTGTGTACACACAAAATACTCATACAAACACGCACACACACACACACACACACACACACACACATACACATGCAGAAGTGTGTGGCTTATGTTCAGCAAAGTTGAAACATTAAACAAAATATCGCAAACTTTTTGGCATTGTTTGTATTGAAGCGCATAAAAACTTGGAAAATCGATAGGAACTCATTTATAATTAGCGATTAGGGCAAAAGCAATTATAAAGCAATCATTATAAATGAATTTGTGTTTATTTCATAGAAGAAACTGCCCGGCGTTGCACGGCTAAGTGACATACAAAAATATATAATAAGTGAATAAGTTGATCTCTTAACTGTTCTATTTTACTTATTAGCCAATCAATTTCATAATCAAAAGCTAACTTCTTTTGGCAGTTCGGTAAAAAAAGTAAGTCGAAAAAGTACTTTAATAATCATATATAAATTATTATACAATCAAACCGCAACAGAAAGGAGAACATCCGAGAAATGGTCAAGTAATTATATTTTTATATAAGTCAGACATTTGATTGCTCGAACAGTTGCTTTTCCAATACACACATATACATATATATATACGTATTGATTACCCTTGGGGTTGGCAGCCATGACCTTTAGTTCAAGGCTGTTGGGGGGGAATATTGGAGGCTTATAAATTAACCAGCAATTGGCAATCACGATAATCGTCGTTTGCATTGTGCCTAGCGAGGCGGTTAATTACAAATAAACATGCGAAATTATCAACAAGAAGGAATTGCTCACACACACACATGTGTGTATAAAGCTCTGCTTATGGAGGTCATGGGGACAGACATCTTATCGTATATCTTATGATACATATATGTGAGAGTGTGTGTGTGTGTGTGTGTGTGTGTGTGTGTGTGTGTGTGTGTGTGTGTGTGTGCACTTACCCCCAATTTTATAACACTGGTCACAATAGCCGCGTTCCAACTGTTCTCGATGCGCAGCAGCTCTTGGCGGGTTTCCACGCTCAGATAACGCGGCTCGTGTCCGGAGCTTTGCAGCAAGAAGCAATGCTGTCGACTGTCCACGGTCTCGGATTCCTTCACAATGCGAAACATTGTCTGGTATACCTTATAGACAACGAGCGCTTTGCTGATGCCAGCCACATTCAGCTGCAAAGAAACAAAAAAAAAAGGGGCAACAACAATATGAAACAATTATATTAAATAGAATATGAGTCGTGTTTTACAATCCCATGAAGTGCGCTTAACCAACTAATATAATTTTAAAGCGCATTAAGTGCTTATATCTGCTGGCAATCAGGGCAAAATGCCGCCACTGCCGCCGACTGGATGAGGAGCACCTGGCGGAAGGTGCAGGGAGAAGCAGCCATGGAAAAGCATCGCATGTGCCGCGGGCCAACAACAATTTATGAAAGTTGCATTCGCAGAGGTTGCAAAGGCTGCTCATTAGAGCAAAAGTACAATTTTCATGCATGCATGTGTGTGTGTGTCAGGGGTGGCTGCTTGTGTGTGTGAGTGTGTGGAGGGTTGGCTCACTGCTAACTCATGTGGGGGACTTCCAACTTGACACATAAAATTAGCGCAGCAGCGAGCGCCGTTGCTTTGAAGAACTTTAGGCAAATGAACACAGGACAAAGCTGACTGCAAGTGCAACCAAATCCAATTAGAGATGAGTTCATAAAAAGGATCACAATTCGAGTTAAGCAAGTAAATAAATCCTATGTCAACACATCAAAAAGAATAGAGGGCTTTGTGCCGTATGCATTCAGTTAATTAAATGAAAGTGTGTGCAAGCAAAGAAGTAAAAAATTAAGTTATTTAGTTCTAGAAGTATGATTAAAGAAATTTAAATTAAGAATAGTTCAGAATGTTGTGAGAGGTCGGACTTATTTGTACATAGATCCTAAGTAAGAAACGTGAAACATTTTAACATTTCACTTTTATTTCTTGTCCAAAAGCAAATCTTTACTTCTACTTACTGGAGGTGTTTCGAAGAGCATCACTTCCGTGCCTTTGAGCAATAGGAATCTGGGCTTGTAGCTCTGCCAGGAAATGTTGTTGTTGATGACGCCCTCGTTCACCCAGCCCATATACTCGATTCGCTCGCCAACAGCAAAGTTTCGATTATAGAGTTTCATCTGTAAAGTAAGTAAAATGCAAATTCCGGTACTAAATGTTATAATAAGGAAAGTATTTCTCTGCTTGTATTACCTGCAGATGTGTGAGGCCCACAACGTTGTCGGTTATCAGCTTGAGCCACTGACTAAGTATCGCCAGTTCATCACAGTGTATGACCCCGGTGGTAACGCCGTTCAGGCCACGCACCTCGAAGGCATTGGGACGCAGCTTGTCCGTTCCGTAAATGTAGCGCGTGACATAGGCCATCATTAGAGGTACTAGAGGTGAAAATAGCAAGAGAAAACACGTGAGAAAGCTCTACTCGAGTGGGCTGGACTAAAAGATACCCTGTATTCTATCTTTAAAAATTGTTTTTTCTCAAAAAATGGGGAAATGGGGGAGGTATCCAAAATCCGAAGTATCCGAAATGCGTGTCTCTTTTAGCTGAACATATTTGTAGTAAGTTTGATAGCTCTAGCTCTTAAGATGTAGGAGATATGCTCGAAAAACTAAAACTTGTGGTCGATAACAAGCAAATGGAAAGAGTTATCGATAATTGAAAAGAAACTCGATATGCGCGTGCAGTAGGAGAACCTACATACGAATTTTAAAGCCTCTAGCTCTTCTAGTTGCTGAGATCGACGCGTTCATACATGCGGACAGACAGACAGACAGAGCTGAATCGAAGCTGATCAAGAACATATATACTTTATGGGGTCTGCCACGCCTCTCTCTGCCTGTTACATACATTTTCTCAAAAACATTATACCCTGTTAGCCCCTTTTTAACGGCTTCGGGGTATAATGTGAGAGAGAGAGAGAGTGGGAGAGAGAGGTAAGCGAGGCGCACTTGAGAGGGAATCTTGAGCTGTGGAAGTACCTGCCACCACGTCGGTCCAGCGCTTCTCGGGCTCCGAGCAGATTGACATTGGGCGGCTGCAGCTGCGGCTGATGGTGCCGCTGTTCACGGAGGACTTGTAGCCCTCGTCCGCCTTCAGCTCGGCGCAGGTGACATCGTTGTCGGAATCGGGCGTGTCCTTTGTAACTATAAACGGCACATTGATTGAAACACGTTAATGGAATTCATGTCAGGACATGTTCTATTATGTTTTGTTATCTTATGCTCTGTTTGTGCTCACGTTGCTTCTGCAGGAACGGAGTTGCGGCGCGGTAGTGCTTCACAGTGAGGACAACAATGTCGCCGGCATTGCGGAGAATGTTGACTGCATCGTCGTGGGGGCAGGCGGTGATGTATTCGCCGTTCACCTTGATGATGGCATCGCCCACAAACAGCTGACCTGTGATGTCCGCCGCCTGATCCTTGTAGATGCGCGATATTAATATCGGCAACTTATGCTCGGCCCCGCCCTTTATGCTTAGTCCCAGTCCGCCTTGTTTCTGCCTCGTTATTTGCACCATTCGCTCCTGCAATGCACATCCGAAAGGAGGGTTGAGCTGGCTCACAGAGATTACGGCAACACTTTTGGGACAAGTGCTCTTAATGATGGGGAAAGTTTATTAACATACCTTGGATTCCATTGGCGGTCCATTGTGCTGTGAGCTTGTTGGCGTAACAATTTCCAACTTTTGCAAGGTCAACAATTCCATTGTTAGGCTTAGTCTGAGGGGTTCGGGTCTGCTTTTGCCATCGCTGACGTGAACCATGCCCGAACGCACCTGTTGCATGTTTTTGTTTTTTTTTTTTTGTTTTTGTTTTTTAGGGAGAATATGATTAATGGCATTCGCAACAGCTAGAGTACTGTTCGTCATACCTTCAAGTTTTGATCGAGTTTTTCCTCAATCGGTGTCGCCATCGTGTCTGAGAGCTTCATATTTTGTTGCTTGCACTAGGAATGCTTGGAAATATATATATATATATTAAATAGATATAAATAAAATATAATCCTATGCGGTTAAAATTTAATTAATTTAAAATAAACTTTCATATAACATATTCATATTCATATAACAAAAAACTTTAATCAATCAATAAAACCTAATCATAGGGTATCTTCTAGTTAACTAACTTTCTTTAAATTGCAGCTACAATTACTTTAACTTTAATAATTTCAAATCCTGCTGCAATTATAGAATATTCAAACTAATCTTATATGTCGATTGGCTTAACATTGATTAGAATTTTAATTAGTTGCGATTGTCTCTTGGCAATTTATGTTACGACCCAGTTAATAACACACACACACACACACATGCTACCAACTAACGGTGTGTGTGGGTGTGTGCTTAACTGCAAGACTTGCTACATTTACTGCCATGGCTAAGCTTATAGAGTTGGGTATTGATAATAAATGTCTGCTTTATATATACATACATATAACAAAATGTCACGTTTAACATTTTTGTATTTAATTTACAAATATTTGTAGCTAAACCACAACATTCCACACTATTGACAGGGGATTACAGTGAATACACATGTCCGAAATTCGCGTGGCTAACAAACAGAATATTTGGGCAAGCCTTTGCCCACATTATCTAATCGAAATGAAATAATATTGCTATACATATACATATACATATATATGTAATTACATATGTTTTCAATTAAAACAAAAATAAATATGCAACCGGAAAGCATTATATTACAAGTGATTGAAAGTACACACACACACACACACACACACACACACACACACACACAGAGACATTGAGTTTAAGTGCTGTGCTGATGCCTGAAGTGTGGCTGCAGCTGCTGAAGGAATGAATAATACAAATAACAACAACAACAGAAGCAGCAGCAGCAGCAACACAAGTGCCGACATAAATACATAAATATATATGTATATGTATATGTATATGTATATGTAGATGTAGATGTATGTATGTGCACAGACAGAGGTGTTGATACATATGACTGGCGTATAACACACCACTTTCACTACCCTCACACACATACACACACACACACACACTCGCACTCTTTTTTTTTTTCGTAATAAGCATGAAAACAGATCCCCTCAATATATTTGAGTGCCTGAAAGGGGGAGTAAACAGGTGTTATTCCATACGCTGGCTATTAAATGCGGAAATATATGAAAGGAAAATGGAAAAGTGCATTGAATTGTAAACAAGAAATCTGATTTTTCAATTCCATTGAATTATATCTATAAACAATGCGAATAACTATGGAAACACCCCCTCGAAAACTTTAATTGCTATTTTGCAGTTTGCCTGACAACCGACTTACAAAACAAATCGCATATATATATATATATATATATGTGTGTGTGTGTGTAAATGTATTTATTGTTTTTAGCTCAAGTGATGTGTGTGTCCCCTATCAAAGGAGAGACTGTGACAAACGCGGGTCAGAGATGCTGAACCGAACACATAAATATTTCATTTGAGCCCGTTCGCTGGCCCCGTAAAACTTGTAAAGTACCATCGAGATGATACAATTTATGCACTTACCACAGACACACACACACACACCGACACACACACACACGTGCGTGCCACTCGGAGCTGTTGACCTGGGCTACGGCTACCTTTGATTATTGCTGTATTACGTGTACTTTGTCGTGCGGCGTGTGGCGTGTGGCGTGTGGCGTATGGCGTGTGTGTCTCGAAACTCGTTACGTTAGCCAGAAGGCAAAACTCAAAGCGGCTTGAGTGGGGGTTGCTGCGGACTGCTGGGGGATGGTGTTGGGGTGCCAGCTCTCTGGTTCTGGCTCTGGCTCTGGTTCTGGCTGTGGCTGTGGCTCAAACCAAACAAGCCAACATGTTCGGCGAAAGCTGCGCTGCTCTCGCTTGGAGCGAGCGTTGACAATCAGCTGTGCTGGCTAAAAGAGCAGCCAGCTAGCGAAACTTTTGGGGCTGCTGCTCGAGTGAAGTATAACACGCACACACTCGCACTCACTGGCGTACATATTTATGTTCCACTGTAATTGTTATAGTATGCACTAAAATGCGACAAATGCACAATTTGAGCGATACACGTACAGCAACAGCAACAACAGCAACAACAGCAGCAACTGCAGCAGCAGCAGCAACAGCAATGAAAATTAGAAATTTTTATTGTTCAACGCTCGAGTTGCATGTCGCATAAAAAGAAACCGTTCGCATGAATGCAAATGCATATGCAAATGCATTTATGGCATTATTATTTGTAGCTAGTCAATGTAATTTATGTGCACGCCGTATAATCCCGCTTGGAACTGGGTCACATTTCTGTCGAGCTGTACAGATTTGAGCACTGATTCGATTGTTATCAGCGATGGCGTTGATTAACTAACGTGTCGGTTAGTAACTGCTCGAAAAAGTATGCTAACATTTTTTGGATTTTCACTGTTTTCTTTTCTTTTGTGCCCTCCTCTTGCTTCACTTCACTGTTCCATCGGTTGCTTTGATTGTTGATTGTTCGACTCGCATCCGCTTCCGTTCATAGCACAACGTTTTGTTAGGCTGTTCGCGAACGCACTGAAATTCAATTGTAAGTGAAGTCAAATGCGTGCCAAGAGAGCAATTCGGGCACAACCTCTCTCACCCACACACACACACACATATACATGTGCTCAGGCATCTCATAAACAGCAAACACAAACACATGCGAGAGGGCATGCAGGTGATAGCTTTGCAGCCTTGCAGAGCACATGCTTAAAGCTGCCAGCGTTGCCACCCTTCAAGTTTAAATTTAAACTTTTTAAAGCTTTCGAATGTCCTTAGCTTGAAGCTAATTTACTTTTACAAATCAAATTGAAATTAATTTAATTTTAATTAAATTTTAATTTAAAAATTTACAATTTATCATTTTAATTCATTTATAAATAATTAATTATAATATAAGTATGTTTCGTTTTCATAACCTACCTCGATAAAAATCCTAAAAATAACTGTGCTTAAAGCTCTGAACAAGCTGTAGCTGTAGCTTTACCAGGATATAAAAAAGCTGCAGCCAAGCTTATATAATACAAGCTAAGCTCGTAATAACTATAAAATTTGGTTATTAAATACAATTTTTTAATAAATTTGGGATTTAACTAAAATATTTGTATAAATAGATATTTAAATTTTGATTACAAAAATTCCTAAAATAATATTTGTATATTTCTTAACAGCTCTTGATAATCATAATCAAAACGATTTTTAATTAATTAAACAAACACAAACAGTCGTAAAACTGTCAACGAAAGCCATAAAATGATGTTACATAAAAATATCTGCTTACAAAGCACTCTCTAACGGTATAAATAGAGAAGCTTTTGTGTCGAAATAAAGCTCCTGTCGCCCAAGTGCTGCCCTAGTTCTCAAATTTAAACACAGATGGCGCTGTTAAATGAAGTACTTGCCATAGTCTTTTCTTAGCCAATTGATCTGGGTTGCTAATGGGCGTGCTTATCTATGCGTATGGGAAAGTTTTGTAATTCATTTCTTTGATGACCAATCGAGTAATAAAAGCAATATGTCTTAATGTGCCATTGCATGTGGAAAGTTAAATGAATTTTGGTTAAATGTTAATTAAAAGGCGAGCCTACTTACCTGTTGGCCGGCTCATTAAAACTTTGGGATTTCGGGCTTGTTATTGTTCTGTTTTTGGTGCCGAGCCAGGCGAGCATTTTCCTTAGCTCGGGGCTCAGTGATAAGCCGAGAATAAATGGCATTGGCAAACAATGGAATGGAGGAAAGTTAATTAATGAGTTAGCACAACTTTCGAAGAATTGGCATTACCAACACATTTACATTTATGCACGAGTGTACAGTCCTTGGACTGGAGAGCACACATGAGGAATCACTGAGTGGAAATGGAAAAACTTTTTAATAAACACTTTATTGATGGCAATTGTCAATTATGCAAATCAGCAATAAAAAACAAAAAAAAAAAAATAAAATAAAATAATAATAATATGCGACAAGGTGACACAAAGTTGGAATGATCAATTTTTTGATTTGCACACGCTTTCGCTGCCACTTCTGGAGTTGAGAATACTTGCGACATCTATCTGGAAATCGTGCCCCAAGCAGGGGCAGCCAACGTGCTGATGAAGTGACAACAAAAACAAGCAGACTAGCAGACAAGCAGACAAGCAGACAAACTTGCAAACACACAAAAATTGCCCGAGGCTGTGGCAATGTGCTGAGAAGTTCAAAACGCCGGCAACGCCAACGACAACAGAAAAGGTGACACCCAACTTAATAAACTCTGGCAGCAGCAGCAGCTACCGAGGGTATCTAAGGGGTAGCTGGAGCATCCGGAATAGCCGAAGCACGCCGGCAGGTGCATGGATCATTTCTAGCTTTCGCTCTTTGTGTTTGTGCCTTTGTCTTGACACCGGCGGAGAAAGAAATCGGTTTGGGTTTTGGGTTTAGGTTTAAGGCGTCGGCATTATTGACAAAAGTTTTGCGTGTGTTTTTCGAAATTGGTATAGCGAAGGGGAAGGGGATGGAGGTGGAGCTGGAGACGGAGCTGAAGACGGAGATTGAGATGGAGATGAGGTGTTGAGGGGGGAGGCGGTGCACATTTTTGTTAGCTGATTGAAATTAGTTGAAGCATAAAAAAGTTTGTTTGCTAACAATTTTATACAAAAATATTTCGTTGCAAAGTAAAATTATGACTGCTTTGCATATTTTTCGGTTACCAATGTAAAACTTTAGCCTTTCAACTTATTGGCAAATGTTGGAATTTATGGGCCTCTGCCGGGTCCTGAGCCAATGTTGGTTTTATTTTGCCAGCAATGAGCTGCGGTTTAACAAGCCAACGTTTCACCATTTCACCATTTTACCATTTCTCCATTCTCCATCCGTCTCTCCTTTTCTCACTGTTAGTTCTGAGCGCCTTTTTGAGGCGGTTTGAGGTCTTCTAATAGCATTAGCAGCCTGTCTGTTGACTTTGTTCAGTCTGTTATTGACTTTGCAAATGCGACGCCCTTAAAGCCAAAATCCACACCCAGCCCAGTTAGCCCAGCCAGCGCTCAGTGCGCTCTCTGATGTTTTTCAGAGGTAACACTCAGGCATCTAAATAAAATTACGTATACGCCACACATAAACAAGCTAAAACTAAGGCGTCGTGGCGCAAATTGTAAGTGAATAATTATGTTATATTCTGTGGCCCTAATGAACTTAGCAGCGCTCGCTGGCAGCCTAGACATATCAAGTCCTGTTCCTCTATATCTGTGGCCCGGCATCTGCCACATCTTCCACATCTTCCACTCGCCTACCCAGCGGGAAGCACAAGCGTGCAAAAATCACCGCAACAACAGCTGATTTTCAGCAACAAAACAGACGCATTTCTAATAATATTTAATGATTTAATTTTTGAGTTTTGGTTATTTTGCTTCATCAAGTCTGACCACATGTGAAATTTTCCTATAGGGTATCTACCGCAAACATAACAGAAAATGCCTCGCGGGCTTTTTTGGCATTTTCTACTAATTTCACAGCTTCGACCCTTTATAGAAAATATGCTTGAAGTAACTGGATAAAAATTAAATTAAGCCCAGATTCAGTTTGAAGCACGCTTCAATGGCTCGGTATGAAAATTGAATTAGCCATTAGAGAGAGAGAGAGAGTGAGTGAGTGAGAGAGAGAGTGAGAGGAAGCGCATAATAGTGAATTGCAATCGAGTGTGATTGGCATTGGTTTGTGTTAAGCACTAAATAAATTTACCAAAAATTATATAAACGTTGCCATGTTTTGAGGCTGCAGCAAGTGGCACCGCAAAACCGAATGCATGCACATATTTTGATTGTGCAACCGCAATTCAACCCCGGCACGTCCGGTCCCATCAAAACATTTATCCATATATATATATATATATATATATTCTGTTATATATATATGGAAATGCAACAATCATCGGACAATTGTGAAGTGCCATGGCCAATGTCTAAAAATGTGTAATGAGCGGACGGAGCTCGGCTTTTGGAGTGGGAGGTGTTGTTTGACCAGACGAGATAAATCACGTACAGCCACAGAGATCCTACACATAAACATATATAACTCTATATATATATATTCATACATATATAAATATATATACATATATAAAAGCCGCATAGATTTGAAAATGTTTTTGTTAATTCTGTGTGGCGTGATTGCAAATTGAATATAATCTGCAAAGTGAAGCAAAACACCTGAACACACACACACACACACACACACACCTGCACAACTGAACACCTGTGTGTATAGAGAATTATGTGTGCCATAAACTGAAACATGCTGAGAATGTTTGAGATGTATGAAAAGAGTGGAAAACAAGGCAACAAATCAAATAAGCGACAAACGAGCAGAAGCTGCCAGCCAAGCTAAAGGCTGAGCTAAAGACTGGGCCTGAAGTTGAAGCTGGAGGTGCAACCAGAGCTGTGGCACACATGAATACGGCGACTGGTGACGGCTTTTTCGAATCTATGGCACGGAAAATGCATTCAATTTGGCGAGGAGCACGATTCGGCCGAATGCATAGCAATCAAAATGCGGTTAGTTGCGTGTGGCATTGGCGACAACAGCAGCGAAGCGGCAACAACAACAACAACAACAAGCGCGGTAACAACACTGACAACACAATGCATACAACAACAACTACAACAACAACAATAGCAGCAGCAGCAGCAACAGCAGCAAAAAATGACAATTGTCAACAATTTTAATTTTCATATACACGCCACAGGGAAAAAACCAACAACAGCAACAACAACAACAAAAACAATAACAAGGATAACATTCGCGCTATAACAATGTTCACAGCCCTTAGCACACTTTATGTGCCACACACATGGACACATGCAAACGCATACATATGTACATATGCAAACACACAAATGGATTCCAGTGAGAGCCTTGGTAATGGAAGTTTATGAGCTCATGTTGGTCCAAATCGAACAATACGGCTGTAACTGTAACGGCGTTTGTCCATTCGTCCGTTCTGTCCGTTCTGTCCGTTCGTCCGCTCGTCAGTCTGTCCGTCCGTCCGCTCGTCTATACGTATGCCTGTCGTTTGCCATGTCCGGTGCAGCTGACCGCATTTTGCTGCTGAGTGCGGGTAAATAATTTTGCAACTGATTTCTGCGTTGGATTTTCAACTGCAATCATTTTCAAGGGATTGGGTGGAAGGTATGCGTGTATCCCCCATGATAAACGGAGATGGGAAACTGTCAATCTTTGGTAAACAACTAGCAGGGCCTAATCATTGATTTTAATTATATTTCAGTTTTTCAATACAATGCGCCATGTTTTTACTCTATTATAAAAACTACAATATTTCAAAAAAAAAAAAAAAAATTATCTTAATTAATTTAAATAAAATTTAAAATTATTTAAGGTAATATAAATAATAAATATAACAAAAATAATATTTTTCCTTAAATTGGCTATGTAAATAATACTTTAATAATTCAAATTTATAATCATTTTGAAAAGATTTTTTTTAGTTTTTATCTAAAGTATATTTTCGAGTTTACTTTTTTTCAAATAAATGTGATTTAAACGCACATTTTTGATAAATAAAAATATCAATGAATATTTTTGCATAATTTCGAAATAATCATATTTGAAACTTGCATTAATATGAAGTTTATTTCCTAATTATGATTCAAAATTATTTAAAAAGTACCTTTGGGCTGCAAAATTTATTTACCTGTGAAAGCCAAAATATGCATAAATAAATATAAAATATTAAATAAAAATAAACATGAACTAATTAAATTTAATTTCTGCTTGGCAGAGTCACATACATATATGTGTATATAATTACACACATTAGCATACAATTTGTGGCTTGTTTATGAATGAAATTATTTGTGAATCTGGTCACACCACTCGACAATTAATAAGCCAGCATATATTAAAAATATTCTAAATATCAAATTTATTATTCAAATTGAAGTTGAAAATATTTAGTTGGAAAAGTCAAATAATTATAAGTGTACTTTATGTAGATTGGTATGCTTTGTGCAGCTGGTCACACTGCTTAGTCAAAATCATTAATTTTTAATTGATTTGGTCTAAAATTAAGCTGGTCACACTGACCATACAATTTGAGAATCCATCAAGATATATGAAAAATGATCAGAGAGCAATTCGTTGCATTTGGCGTCTGGCCACACTGGCTGCATTTTAATCACATCCGCACAGCATCGCCATAATTGCATTTTGGCGGTTTTGTTTCATTCCACGTTTCGTGTCATGCCGTTCCATTTCGTTTCGTTTCGCTAGGTTTATGCCAACTCTTGACTGCGACTGCGACTGCGACTGCGGTTTGTTAATTATGAATAATGAAAATTTGATGAGCACATTTTTGCTGCAGCACTGGTTTTCCCGCTGCTGTTTTCCTTGGCCAGTGTCCTTTATTGTCCATTTTATGGCTGGGCAAGCAGACCGCAGATTTAGTTAATATTTAAAGCGTATGCATATTTGATTAGCTGCACAAAATTCTAGCATAAAAATTACGAATGTTCCTCAATGCAGTGCATGCACATTTTATTGACTGAGTGAGTGGAAAAGCGAGTGAAAATCAAATAAAATTCCATTCACGGCACTTTTGATTTATGCACTCGCAATTTTTTTTTTAATCCAGGCGCAAAATTGCATCAAGCGGCCTTTGCTGCTAAGCGTATTAATTAATTAAAAATGAGCATAAATAAGTACATAAATCAATTATCAGATTCAATAAGACGCTTCAGCGCTGTCGCCGCTGCGGGTGGCAGGATGCAGGATGCTGGATGCGGGATAGAGTGGAGCCTGCAGGATACAGGCTGGCGCTAGCTTTGGCACCGGGCAATTACTTTGCTGAAAGCCCTGCGAGCGACGAGGACGATAAAAATTGCAACATGGCGTTCAAAGTGCACAAAATGGCGGTAATTCACGCTTTGTTGCCGCGCGGCCATAACGAATGAATGAATGAGCGGCCGCAAAAAGTGCAGAAGGACCAAAAGACCAAAAGGATGCCGCTAATAGAAGTCCGGGCGCCGAGGCAAAACAGCAACAGCAACAGCGAATAACGAATAGCGAATTGAGAATTGAGAATAGAGAACAGCGAACAGCGAGAAACAAGTTGTTCGATATGGTGTATACCTCTTAATGAGAGCTCAGAATTATTCAATTTTCATTATATAAACGAGGGAAATTTCTATGTTAAAAAATAAATATTATTTTATTATTATTAATACAAGTTTGATATATATAATAAAATTTGAATATATTTGAGACTATTGTGAATAAGTATAAGACTTACAGTCAAAAAAGAAATTTCTATGATCAAAATACAAATATAATTTTTTTACTTCTATAGTACAAGAATCTAAGGCAAAGGGAAAATATTCGTATATTGGAAAATATTTCTAATAATTAGGGAAATTTACTATTTTAAAGTCTTATACATATTATTCTGAGTCAGTATAAGATCTATAGCGAAAAAATGAATTTCTCTGATAAAAATAAAAATATTATTTTATTATTTCTATATTTTATGAATCCAAGGAAAATATCTTATATTATATAAAAATATTTCTACTAATTGGGGGATCTACTACTTAAAGTCTTACACAGATTATAAGTACTTTTTTAACATTTTACATTACAATGTTAACATATATTTTCTTTTCCCCATTTCTAGTTTTCTAGTTGAGCTTATTCCACATTTTGTCACTTTTTCGCATACCCCACTTGCTGGCTGCTTAGTTAGAGGGTATGCAAAGCTGCCACGAGCAGAAAAACTATGCAAGCAGGCTGCACTCTTAACTGCTCGGCAAAGAAAAGATATTGTTGCTTTTTTCTTCAGTTTTGTTCAGCTTCATTTCCCGCTTTCCGCTGTCCGCTGCTCGCTTTCAACGGCGTGCTAAACTTTTCCTTTGCGGAGCGTTTTTGCTGGGTGAAAAGCGTGAATTGTTCATAAATTGCGATATTTCTGAAGAGCGCCTCGGCCATCGGCAAGGAGTGGGTCCTGGTCATTAATGATACTCTTTCGTGTGGGTAATGCAATTACTTTTCCCATTTGCACATAATTATTTTTTGTTAAAGCAATGTTCTGCATTGAAGCAACTGTTGATCTGCAAGCTGCAAGGACATGCGTATCCTTAAATCAAACTGGCAACTTGGTAATCAAATCATGTACGTAATGTAAGCAAAAGGGAGCTCCACAAGTTGCAAGGTACAAAACCGAAGACAAATTTTCACATCACAACTTTTTCGAGAGTCAGTCAAGCATATTTGACAAATTCACTTAACGTGTGTACGACCATAAATAATATTCGCATATGCTTGTGTGTGTGTGTGTGTGTGTGTGTGTGTGTGTGGGTAACATGTGAGTGATTTTGTTGTGCTTGACTTTCTGCAAATGAAAAACCAACAGCCGAACTTCCTCCACTTGCTGAGTGCATGTTGCATTTTGAATGAGCCAAGTGAAAGTTGATGAATAACCGCAAATGTGTGTGCGACAGTGTGGGTGTGGTATGTGTGCGTGTGTGTGTGTGTGTGAAGCATTTGATGATGCGCACACTTCAATTACACGGCAGCTGTACAAAAAGCAACTGCCAACTGCCACATTTTGCGCTTAATTTCATTTCCGTTTAAGTGCCGTTACAAATGGCCACTCCCCCAGCCACTAGTCAGCCGCCCCCCATGGGCAGCTGGTCATCCTTGTCCAAAGGCACAACAATGGAGCAGTTGGTGCCATTTGAGTATTGAGTTGAGCAGTAAATTTCATTTTAAAAGCATTTCATTTACATTTTGTCCATTTATGTTGCCATTGAAATTTAAGCTAACAAAACTTTTTGGCCAACAACAGCCGAAGCAGCGGAAGCGGCGGAAGCAGCAGCTCACGTTGCGCACTGTTAGCCATTTTATTGTTTTACCATCATCTCAGGTGTGTGTCCGGGTGTATTTGTATGTGTGTGTGTGTGCCAACGATTTTTATGACCCAAACGTTGCGCTTCCAGTTTCTGATCCTCCGCCTTTCCACTAATCCGTCTGTGTTTTTAGTGCCCAAAATTTTAACGACTCGTCTTTGGAATTTGCTTAAGGAATCTATAAGTGAGTGCGAGTGTGTGTGTATGTGTGTGTGTTTGTGTGTTTGTGTGTGTTGCCTTCAGCGATTTTTCACTTTGTCTGGCTCCGGTTTCTTTTGTTGCAGCCGTTGTTTGTTTTTATGCGCGACCATTGGTTGAACGCTTCGCTGCTTTGATTTGCCAGTTCCAGAGCCTGTGTGTGCCCTTTGCCCAGTGTCTTTGGCTGTGGCCCGACCCGACCCTGGGACCCGTTTCCAATTCCCGATTACTTGCTAAGAGAAACAGGACAACTGGAGAAGGCGCACTCGTGCGCTCTTCGGTCTACAAAGCAACAAATCGAGTTTGCGAATAAATGAAATTACTTTTCGGTCTAATGACCATCATCTGCTGATTTTATTAGATTTGTTTCCTTTGCTCTGTTTGTTTGCTGCTGCTGCTGCTTCTACTGCTGCTGCTGCTGCTGCTGCTGCTGCAACTGCTGAGTTCTTGGCTGCATTGGATGAACGTGAACGGTAACAGAAACCTGGCCAACTTTAAATGACTTTTGTGCCCAATCGCTGTAAGCAAATGGTTGATAAGGAAAGCTCCGTTGTCCGCTGGCTTGGGAATTGCCACCAGGTTCAAGGGTCAAGCACAGTCGTTGACTGCTTTTAGCATAAGTCCCATTAAAGTGTGGCAGCCAATGACACTGGCTAAAAGGGGCCATCAAATATTGGATTAAGCTTGAGGTTTTGTTGGCAACAAAATGGAATGAATGCCTTATAATATTAGTATTATTTTATTATTAAATTATTATTATTATTTTGGACATGTATTAGCAATTTAATTTATTATTATTTTATTATTATATTATTATTATTATTATTTTGGACATGTCTTAGCAGTAAGTTAAAAGAAGATGAACAATTTATTTTATTATTATTTTATTATTATATTATTTTTTTTTTTTTGGACATGTATTAACAGTAAGATAAAAGAAGATGAGCAATTTATTTTATTATTATTTTATTATTATTTTATTATTAAATTATTATTATTATTTTGGACATGTATTAACATTAAGATAAAAGAAGATGAGCAATTTATTTTATTATATTATTATTATTATTATTTAGGACATATATTAACAGTAAGATAAAAGAAGATGATCAATTCATTTTATTATTATTTTATTATTATATTATTATTTTTATTATTTTGGACATGTATTAGCAGTAAGTTAAAAGAAGATGAGCAATTTATTTTATTATTATTTTGTTATTATATTAGTAAAAGAAGATGGTCAAGCATGCAACTTCGACATGCTTACATAAATTTATGAGAACTGCATAGTAAGGCGATATTTAAGATATTGGCTAAAATATATAAACTGGCCATTTACCTTGCCTTGACCATCATTTCTGCTATCAGTTAAAAGCAAAAATTAGTCAATTTTATGCTAATTTCAAATTATTTATTTTTTACATTTTGCTAATTAACAAAAGATTGAAGAAATATAATGAATGAATTAATTAAAGCTTGGCGAATGTCAATTTAATTTTTTTTTATTATTTATTTTAGCGGTCTGTTGAGTAATGTGTAGCTCGTTTTTAGGCCAACTAAAAATTTAAGGGCAGCAACATTAAGCCGAAATCCGTGTCGGCAGCTGCTTTTTCTTGATATCAAATATTTTGGCTACGGATTTGTTTGCTAATGTGGCGGAACCCCCGCAGCTCCGTTTGGCTGCCATCCCCTGACAAACTCACCTGTTGTGCCAGTTGCCGTTCGCCTTCCGCATTTGCCTCTGACATTTCATTTTTTATGAAACATCTTATTTTTCTAATTTGCAACAGCAGGTGTCGCCATTTTGTGCCATTTTGTTTATAACACGGTCGCTGGCATTGGCAATATAAGAGGCCAAAAGAGCTCACCCTGCCACCCCCCGACCCTCCTCCTCCCTTCTCCTTTGCTACTCCCCTTCATTTTCAATGTCCTGGCAATTTTCATGCTGTTTAATAACGCGCTCTACTCGCTGTACTCTTCTTCTTCTTCTTCTTCTTCTTCTTCTTCTTCTTGTTTTTGTTGCTTGGGTGTAAATTCATTTTACTGTAAAATTTAATAGAAAGTAAATTTTTCGCACAACTGGCGCATGTGACTTTATATGGCCTTGTATGAGTGTGCATGTGTGCGTGTGTGTGTGTGTGCGTGTGTTTGCGTGCAAATTGGCGTTCTTTGTTTATAGTGTTTTTCACATGTTTGCATATAAAGTGAAAATTCTTGTTAAGCGTGCTGTAAAAATGCGTTTAATAAGCTGAACGCACAATCAGACGCCAGCTTTTCGCTCTCAGGGACGAACGCACATATGCACATACATCTAGAAGATTTTGGTTACTGGCGTCTTTATTAATTCATAAAAATGGCGTCGACAGGTGTCGCCGACGATTTGCTATATGTTGGCTTTCCTGTTACCTTTATGGCCCCGGCTTGCCCAGATACTTGCAGCACAACAGCTTGCCTAAGGAAAACCAAAGAAAATTGAAATTATTTTTTTTCTTATATGAAATGCACGTAACTGTAACGAACTGGATGGATGAACGGTGAAGGGGATTGGGAGCGAAACAAAAGCAATACACGGCGACTAGCAAACAGAAAGCAGGAAACATGCTCGCATCGAGGACTCATACCAACAATAATTCGTTATCTCTGGGGCGTATCAAAATCACGCTTGATTAACTTTTTCAAGTCATTTAACAAATAAGCAATAAAAATCCGTACGTTTCTCTCTCTCTCTCTCACACTCTCTCCTGCTGCGGCCCAGCCGTTTATTTGCTTCTTGAGCCAATTGCCGTTACGATTTTAGCCAATTGCGAGCTGCTAGCGAGTATGTTTTTTAATTTGCCTCCATTGATGTCCTTATGCACACCAAATGGCCAATAAAATCCTTAAACTCGGGCCATTCAAAATAAGCATCTATATAAATTATATTAAATATTAACAGCGCATATCCTGCTTGCTTATAGGCATAGGGATAACAGTATGCGATAGTAATTGGCAGTATGTAAAAGATGATATTAAAAAACAAATAAGATGTGCAACCAGTTAAAAATATTATTTTTGAACAGCCTGTACTCAAAATAAAGTTGAAATTGTATGTGCGCAAGAAGAAGAATGAGTCATTTATATAAAAGTAAGATAAAGATCCGTCAGATACTTCGGCTTTGTTTATATGCAACCCTTGACCCATAATTAAAATATATTAATATATATGTATGTATTTATTTATTCACAGTTAGGAAAATTCTGTTTGCAAGGCTGCCTGTAATGTCATCTAAACAATTATTTTTGCAATAAGATAAAATTTGTGACATTAAATAGATTGAAATGAAAATTGTTTGTTTGCTCTCTCTAATCCTGATTAGTTTAGAGGTCAGGACTCGCAAATTGAGTTATTCAGAAACAATAGTCGGACATAAATGGATATGGATGTGGAGAGCTGTTGCACATTCAGAGACATGTGTGATTGTGTGCAGTGTGTGTGTGTGTGTGTGTGTTGGCCAAGGCAGTAAATTTAACAACACAGTTGACCAGGATATGGAGCCAGACACAGTCAGGACATTTATATGTGTGTCCTGTCTCAGTCTCTGGTTGCGGCTAATGGCCAAATGGAATTTTCGTAAATTAGCATTAATTAATCAATGTAGCAAATGAATTTGTAAGCCAGATTTGTCCAAGGTGAGCAGCAGCCAAGTCATTAAATAAATAAAACCATTCGTTTGCCTTTACACCGGAATCCTTTCCATTCAAAGTGTAATCAAGCAGCTTCTGATTTGACATTTGAAAGCGAGATTAAATTTGATTGTACACCAATGCAAGCAGCCACACACACACACACACTGCACACACACACACACACACACATGTATGACAGCTTGGAATTTTGGTGGCAAGTAGAATGTCCTTAGCAGTTGGGCTCCAACTGCTCCGTTGGCTCTGTAAACCTTTGCCAACTTGCAGCTGCTTGCAGTCAAATACTGTGCATTCGAATCTGCATTTGCAAATACAGCTAACAAACACAAGCACACACACACACACACACACACACACATATGTAGGTGTGCGTGTGTGTTTGGTAAATTAAATATTGAGCAAAGCATGTGGCATTTGGTGCTTGTGCCTCGACTCTGATTAGCCCTAATGCTATGTGCATGACTGCGTGGGTGTACAACAAATACAACAACTACAACAACAACAACAACAACAACAACAGAGACTGAAGCAAAGGATTGCATCTGCAGGCAGCAGCCAGGACAATGTACGTCTTAAAGGACACATTCGAGAGACTGCTGCTAAATAATAACATAGCAGCGAAGATCAAAGACCAATCAAATGGCAAACAAGTGATTGATTGACTGACTGACTGGCTGACTGACAGTACAAACGTATTTAAGGCAATTCCATTGTCAAATATGCAAACAATTTATGCTAAACAATAACAGAAGCGAACTTCAAAGAATAATTTTTGTTTGAGTGAATGGGTGAATGGCTGGTGGACTGATTGACTGGCTTTCTGGCTTTGGCAGCTTTGCCAACTTGATGAGCTGAGAGTAGACTTAAGATACCAGTCACACACACACACACGCACTCGCACAGCTGCGTGGTATCAGGCACAGCTTAAGACACTCAATCAAAGGTGAAAATCAATTGCTGCCACACGCTAATCAGACTACATTTATATGGCTGCTAGTCTGCCCCACAACGTCAACTCAAGCAAAAATAAAGGAAAGAAATAGAAATGGAGCTGTCAAGACGTAAACACACACACACACATTCACTTATATATGTATATGCATGCATAAACACATGGCAATATTTTCTTTGCATACTTTTGCGCGCCTTCGACAGCGTCTAAGAAAAGGTGAACGTTTAGGGCCGTAAATTCGATTTGCGCTTCAATCAACACCTGCACACATCTTCACATCTTCACATCTTCAGCTTCGACTGCGCAAATTGTCTGTTGCGTAATTGAAAATGACAGCGCAGACTGACAGACAGCCAGACTGATTGACAGCTGCACCAAGGTTGACAAGCGCTAAAAATAAGCAAACATTGTGTAAATAAGTAAATAAGCTTAAGTAAGCTAGACCAAAAATTCTTTAATATATTTGCAAAAGCAACGTCATTTATGGTCCTATATTTATGCAGATTCACATTTGATTGCAATGCTTCACTTTTCATCTTTCAGAGTAATTTATATATCCCAGCAACAGGCTGTAGGCACGGTCATGGTCCGAAGATATTTTCTCCAGCTAAGATAATAAATTATATAGCTAGCACATAACGCCATATCTTTATTCTATATCTACATTCCATATCTACATTTCATATATATATTCCATATCAATCTCACATCCATCTCACATCCATCTCACATCCATCTCACATCCATCTCACATCCATCTCACATCCATCCCACATCCATCCCACATCCATCCCACATCAATCCCACATCCATCCCACATCAATCCCACATCAATCCCACATCAATCCCACATCAATCCCACATCCATCCCAGCTCCAGTTGGGCATACCCGATCATAACATTCGTTCAATATCTACAAAAGTTTGCCTGATTGACGACTCAAAATCAAAGACGGGCTATTAATTTTTTTAAATTTTAATTTGTGTCACTCTTGCGCAAATTTGTCCATTAAATACACGTTAACCAAACCTACATGTCGGGAAATACTTAAACAAAAAAAAAAAACCGCCATCCGGCGACTTAGTCTGGCGCTCAAGATTGTGAGCATGCAAGCTGGTACATAAACTGAATGACTGTACGGGTGGGTCGTCCGGTCATACTATTCTTTAGCAGATATGGCAGGGTGTTGACCTCGGTCAGCATGCCGGTGCCTCGGATATCCAGATGGGCCCAATCCAAGCAGGGCACCAACGAGTGCAGAATGGCGGCAGCCAGACAGGAGGAAGCCGGACCGCGTCCACAGTTGCTCATGTCGTAGGTTGTGTTTTTAGTTACGATCTGTCTGAAGTAACGGAATAGCGGCATGCGCCAAACGCGATCCCCGGTGATGCTGCCTGCCTTACGGAACTGCTTGGCCACGTAGGTGGAGTTGCTCCACAGGCCGGTGGCACTGCCGCCAAGTCCACAGTTGACTCCACTGGCGATGGTGCCAATGCTCACGATCATCTTTGGCTTGAAGTTGGCCTGGGCGTACAGCAGCGGATCGGCCAGCATGACCACTGGTGCCTTATCCACGTCCTTGATGCCGAGTGTGACCCCATTGAGGAGCGTCACCACATCGCCGCACTTGACGGCCATGCCGGATGGCATGTGCTCGCAGAGTGGCATCACGGCGGAAATGTTCATGGGCAGCGAGAGAGCCGCCGCGGCACGGAGCACGCCGACGCAGACGGCGGCCCCAGCCATGGCCCCACGATATTGATCCATGCCAGTCTTGTTCTTGAGGCAGAGGCCGCCACTGTGGAAGGTCAGACCCTGGCCCAGCAGCAGCACGGCCTTGTCCTCGGGCGAGGTGCCGCAGTAGGTGCACTCGAGCAATAGTGGCGGCTCGCAGGATCCCTTGGCAATCATTAGGAACGAGTTGAGGCTCATGTCCTCGATCCAGTCCATCGAGCGCACCTCAACAGAGACGCCGCAGGGGCACAGGGCATCAACAGTAGCCTGTGCAAAGATGGATGGGGTCATCTGGTTGGCCGGTGTGTCGGAGAGGCGACGCGCCAGATTCTGCGATTCGGCCTTGAAGAGGCCACGAACCCAGGCATCGTGATCGCCCTTGCCATACATGTGGAGCTTGGGTGTGGGCAAGCGGTTCTTCTTGCGCTTGTTGGCGTTGTAGCGCCACACGGCGAGTGCCGCTCCCTCGGCGGCCTGCTCGGAAAAGTCCATGCCATCAACGTGCACCTCGGTCATGCGTTGTAGCTGCAACGCACGCGCACCAGTTCCGGCCGCAATGCGAGTATTCTCCATACCCTCGTCGATCTCCTCCGCTTCGTTGTAGCCAGCACCGGCGGGACCCATGCCAACGACGGCCACCGTCTGGAACTCGCCTTCCAAGCCATTGAAGAGCAGCCCCTTGCCCGGCCGTCCGTCCATGCCCCGCTCCCTGATCAGGCTCATTATCTTACCACCGACAGCATCGTCAAGCAGCACACCATTCTCGGACGACTTCAGTGGCTTGTCGCCATCCTTCTGGTAGACTCCAACGACAACGCCCTTTGGCTTGTCGCATTTGGAGGAAAAGCCGCGGAAACGCAATGCCTCGCGTAGCCTGTGCTCGAATCCGAGCAGGCGACGGGCAGACTTTAAGATACGGAGCTCATTATAAGCAGGCATTACGGGTTTTTTTTTTTATAAATACACGAGCACAACAAATATTGTAATAACTATTCGATTTTACTTCACGAAAATTTCAAAAGTCGAAAATTTTTTGTGTAATTTTAGGGACTATAAATAATTTTTTAATTTTTTTTTAAGCAACTGTCTCTGTGCTCAGTAAGGCAAGCAACACTAAAATGAATCTTTAGAGCCCGGTCGGAGCACAGGTACCAGAATCTCGAGAATTCTAAATCGCAGCCTCCTTTGTTCCACAAAATTCCGTTAAGTCGAAAATCGGTTGTTTTGTTTTTTTTTTTGTGTTGTTTTTGTTAACCATTTCGCTTTAAGCCGCTTAAAGAAATGCACTTTATATGCATAACGTTTAATATCATATGAATTTTAATTTGTCGCCGGATGCCGTTGGCCAAGTGCACAAGCACAAGCACAACAACAACAACAACAATTATAATAGGTGCACATAATTAATTTTCCAAGCCAGTGATTCGGGCATAATTTGGCTTAATTTTTTGCTGCGAAAAATGCGCTTGTGGCCCAAACGAGCGGCTTAAAACACGAGCCACGGCCCAAACACTTGCAAAGTAGATTTTAAACTTATTTCATTTAACTAAAATTCAACGGCACAATGAGACACATTTTTTTTTTATATTTTATTTTTTTAACTAAAACTGAATGGCAGACAATTTTAACTATAATTAGGAAAAAGTTGTTTAATTGTGATAAATAAAAGATAAAAGAAAAGCAGTTGCGGAAAAGGGGAATGCATTAAAATATTTAAAAGTAAAAAAAGGATTCTTTGTACTTAAGATATTTTTTTTAAAGAATTTTATAGTTTTTTTGTTTTAAGTTAATATTTTTTTATTAAAATAAAAATATTAGTAAAAATTACAAAAACTTGTATTTATTTTATTTGAAAATTTATTTGAAGCTGCTCTGAAGAAAAGTAAAGTAAATATTTTTTATTGAAATAAAAATATTAGTAAAAATTACAAAAACTTGTATTTATTTTATTTGAAAATTTATTTGAAGCAGCTCTGAAGACAAATTTATTATTGCAATTTGAGTTATGTAGAAGCTGTTGAATAATAAGAAGCTATTAAAATATATCGGTGTATATATCTACTAACTTATCTGTTTTAAGAAACAAAATAGAGATAATGATAAAAAATCTCGCATTCTCGGCAAGGCGAAAGGTTTCTCAGTCTTGAGCATAGATAGGAAACTATTGATAGATTCCTTTAGAAAAGAAACTATTTATAGATACCCATAGAAAATTAATTATTTCATTTATTTGTGCAATTAATTACATTCTCTTTAAATACAATCCATTATTAAAGCTTTACTGTTATTCAAGACTAATTTGTCTTGGTCCATCAATCATGCGATGCTTTGAATCTATTTTAGTGCAGCTGACAGCGGACGAAGGCCAATAAATTGCTTAAAATTCGTAATTAAAATTTTGCATCCTCTGGTTTTCTGATTTTCGTTTAAATGTGTAGTTTTAATAATGCTTATCGCAATGCTGGCCATGCACAAATAATTACGATTTGTATTTGTCAAGCAGCAAATGGAATTCAATTTGAGTTGTGCACAGTGTGGACTTATCTTTGGCAAAATGTTTGAACACGAATATTCGGCTGCCAAACTGGCAACTGGCAACTGGCAACTGCCACAAGCATAAAAGTGTTCAAATGGAAATGCGAATTTGTAGCTTGGTATTTGTCTTGCATGGGGCTGGCAAATGTGGAGCAGGACCTGAACCTGCACCTGGATAGGGTGTGCAAATTAACCCAATAATCCTGCTGAAGCAGCAGCAGCAGAAGCAGCAGCAGCAGCTGAAATGCCCGAAACCAAATTTGGAATTTTGTTATTTCTCACCTTTGCGCTTGACCTGCTCGCTTGATAACACAGACACACAGACACACACACAGATACAAAGACAGCTGAGCACATATCCAACTGAGTTTTACCTGGCAATAGATGCCCTGCAGCTAAGCACACGCACACACACACTCACATACTTACACACTCACACACATGGAGACAGAGAAATGCAAACAGAGACAAAGGGACAACTGAAAGACATTGAAGGAAACGAAGGCTGGGCCAGAATAGTTGTGGCTTAGCTTTTGGTCCACCTAGGACAATCATAAATGTCGCCTTGTTGGATGATAAAATATTTGCTTTAGTTGAATAGTTCAAAGTGTTTCATTTTAAATTAACATTTGTCTTTGCCCACTCAGTCGGAATTATGCAATGTGGTCGCCGATAAGCGTTCTGCTCGAGGCCCAATCTCTGCCTCAGCGTCAGTTTGAGCCAAAAATTAAATAGAACAGAAATTGCTTATATTATGGTTAAATTCAGTTGAAATCCAGCTTTAAGGGCAGGTAGCAGGTAGCATGCGAAGTGGCATAAAGCAAAGTTTAAGCCATAATTTAGCCGGTTCGCTCTCAACTTTTGGCCATGCACTTTGTCTAGCTTCAGTTAACACGCTCGCATACAGCAACGAGTGTAACCCCCCCGACCCCTAACCTCTGACCCAAGTGTGAGTTAGTGAGTGTGTGTGTGACGCTCACGCATGAACACATTTTCGGGTCGCATTTGATGCTGCAGCTGTGCAAAAGGACTTCGCCGTCCTATTAAGCGGCTTACAAGTAAAATGCTGCCAGATTTTAATTGTCTGCACGGAAGAAGTCGAACGGTATGAGCGCAACTACAACAACAACAATAGAAAACCACGTAGCACACACATATGTACGTACGTACGTACACGCTGCGTATGCGCAATGGGAAATGAACTGCTGTGTGCCTGCGGGCTTATTTGGCATAAGCACGTGTGCCACTGTGTGTGCCCCTGTGTATGTGTGTGTGTACATGTGTGAGTCTCTTAAGTAAATTTCTGTGTACTACATGGGGCAGGCGAACACTTACGGTCTGTTGCGCATCAGTTGCTTGTCATGGTTTAGCAGCCAGCCAACCAACCAACCAACCAACCAACCAAACAGCCAACCATCGAACCAGCCAACGAACCAACCTGGCAAAGAATCCTTCGCAAGCCGTATTAATTGCACCTGACGCACAATCGTTGGATTATATTACGATATAGTATTAACTGATCAAATTTCAATGCGATTCAATTAGATGAAATGAAAAGGATTCTCGTTTATTTTCGCTTTTGTTGTTTTTTTTTTTAAGGCCTTTTGCTGGCCGGCCAAATGGCGTGTGATAAAGTTGAAATTGTTTTTTAATGGTATTTGCCGTATAATCGAAATAAAAAACCAACACAAAAAGATTAACTGCTTGAGGGGGTTTTTGCCTAAAATTTGCAATTTGGATATTCAACGTGCGCCAGTCGGCGAGCTGGACACAATAAAATAATGAGCACCAAATTACACAAAGCGTGGAAAAATGGCCGCGAGCACCATTAACCGGGCCCCCAGAGTGGAAGGCGCTGAAATGAATTCTAAAAGCTTTTGGGCCAAAGTGTTGACAACCATTTTTGGTAATATGCTCAGGCAGGCAGGCAAGCAAGCAAGCAGCTGGGTTGGCACCCTGCCGGGCCAAAAGGATGCTAAAACAATTACAAGAACTGGCAGGGACACAACAACAACAACAACAACAACAACAACAGCGACAAGGACAATGACAGGCGCAGATTCCAGCAAAATTTATTTGCTCTGCGATAATTTTAAAGAACAAAGACGAACATTTTCCTAGCAATTCGGCAAAGTGGACGACTCAAGGGAGAGACCTCGCCGCTATCTGCCTTATTTTATTCGACCTTTATATAAGCCAAATATTGAGCTCAGCATGAGCTTTAATTAGCTCCGGAAGTGCGAAGGACAACAAATTTTAGCCAAGTTTTAAAAATTCGTTATATAAAAAACCCCAAAAACTAAAGTTTTGTAAAGTTGTAGTCAAAATTAACACAAATCGGCTGCTTGACCCAGAATTTATATATTATATACGACTATATAAATATATGTTTTTTGTGGCCTTCTGTCGAATTAACTGTAGCAAATTATTTGAAGTACTTTTGGTAACGCGTGTAAATTTTGTTGCTGACGGTTTTTATTTGCTTTTCATTTTCTTTTTTACAGACTGATTTAATTTCTGTTTTGCCAACTTTTCTAATTCTTTTGTGATTGTCATTTGCGCCTTAACTTTTCTTTCTCTTTAATTCCTTATTTCTATTTCGCATTGTGCCCAAAACTCAGGGTAGTTAGAGTGGAAAATGTGCCTCGGAGTGTGCGATTGCGATAACAATTTGTAGATAAGGCGAAGATGAACTCCTGACTGCGGCATACTCTATTTTTTGCTTTTAAGCCGGGTCTTCATTTGTCGTGCCGTAAATTGTATATTTGATGAGCTATCTAAATTTTTGAAGCTGATTTAGGGATGCGCTGTTAATCTTTTTAATTGTTATAGACAATTCCAGTTCTTAAAACCAAACTGAGAAGTTGAGGGTATAGAAGTTAAACAATGAAACGATTTTTTGTTACTTTAAAGATAATTTTTTATTAAAATTTAATTTTTTTTTACAACTAAACGCTTAGAAACTAAAATGTCGTCGATTTAACTTAAGTACAGATAGAAAAGTATGCTAAAAATTCATGTATTCATGTTTTCATATTTCCTTTTATGTAAGTCATCAAAAATGTTGTGAAACGAAATTTATTAAATCCAAACAACAATTTTACATAAATAATAATGTTGATTTAGGATTTCGAATAAAGGAAACTAATTTATAAATTGCAACTGCAGAAATGATGAAATGTTTTCTTTTAATATATTATGTGGTATATAAACTATGGACCGATTTGATGTGAATTGTTTACTATATATTAATTATTTATCTGTTTATTATATTTTTTATTTTGTTTAATTCAGCTTTAATTATTTATTATTTTTGTATATTTTTTTTTTATTCAATTCAGCTTTAATGTTTTGTTTTTGTTTGTTATACCGCTTGATTTTAATAGGATTATATTGCTTATTGGTGTCGCTTAGTTAAGAGTTCTTAAAATTCAGTTAGGTGAAAAGCGGATTTTCGTTAATATAGATTTATGTGTGTATACTTCGACTATGTATGTGTGCGTAATGAATGCGGCAGCTGTGTGAATTATTTATGTATGTGTACAGCTTTTGATATTTTAATTTTCTCTTTTATAGTTTTTAATTATGAGTCAATTGTTTGTATGGATATCGTTTAAATAGGCAATTAATAAATTTATCAAAACTTAACATCACATTGCTTCTCAAATTACATGTACAGTTATAGTTATTTGACGCAATTCGATATAATATTATATTTATGTATATATATGAAATGCATGAAATGTGAGTTATATGTATGTGTAAGTGTGTATGTCTTGTAATACTTGTTTGCTCATTGTTCTTTTAGTTATCATTTTATTTATCGATAGAATTACATATTAACATTTTGAAACGTTGCGTTACTTTTAGTTGCAATAAGTATGCTTAATAATGTAATTAAATTGTATTTATTTTAATTAGATTTAAATGTTTATAATAACGATATGAAGTGATTTTATTCCCATTTTATATTTTGTTTGCGTTGCGAGCGGCAGTTGTAAATTGTAAATTGTAAATTGTTTGTAGCTAACTATTATAACTGTGTTTGTGTTTGTGTTTGTATTTGTATTTTTATTTATATATATATATATATATGCGATAGACAGGTGTGCCTCGGTATATTATTATTTAATCAGCTCTCACAGTTATTCGAATATGTTGAATAAATGCACTGTACTGGAAGTGGTACTCTATACATATGTACGTAGATATTCGTATAAATGCAGTTTCTAGGAGTTTCATGCTTAAATTTATCATAATGCTTGATGATTGATGACGATGAGAGATTGATCTATGCGGCAACTGAAGTTAAAGTTTGTTTTGTTATTAGCACTGATTTGCTTCGATTAGAGTTCATTTCATTTCATTTGATTTGATTTGATGCAGTTTTGATGGAGTTTTTGTGGTAGCTGTTGACGGATTAGTAAATGGACAAGGATGTGGGCATGGTGACCGTGACGCTATTGTCGTGATATCAAACGTTGTTCTTGCGGAAAATATCATTGGGATGCTGATTGCTGCTGAAGTTCTGGCGAGTGGAGCATTGCTGTAAGAAACGAAAGCCGTAGACAAATGTTGTATTAAATGCGTTACGTAACCAGATGTGTTGAGTATTATAAGCATATTATGTTGGACGATATGACAGACGGCAAATGATTGCATTTTAATTGCTTGTTCCGGGCACATGGCGCCAAATGGCAGCCACAACACACCGCCGCGAGGCATGTAGGCAATTACCTGGCATTGAGGTCGCACCTACTCGTGTTTCTCCTCCTCTACATACATATATACACAGATAGAAGCGTACGCAAATGCATGTACTATATATGTATGTATGTAGTTGGTGGTCAATCGAACCATATTGACCATATTGAGAAGCGGCCAGGTTGCAGCCGCTCATTGCTCGGGACTGGCTGGCCGTGGTGTTTAGATAATGACAGCTTAACTACTTTACACTGTTTGTGATTTGACGTTGTGGTGTCAGTTAGCCAGCAGGCTATTAAAATAATTGCCGGCCAAATCATTTATTATGGCATGTGCCTGCCTCTGCCTCTGGCTCTGGCTCTGTGTGTGTGACTGTGTGTCTGTATGTGTGCCGCTCATTAGCGCTGCCTGCGGTGATAATTTCAATCAGGATAATAACTTACCGCTTGCTTCTTTTCCCAGGACTTCATGGCTGTTTTATATTTCTCGAATTCGTGACACCAATCCGAATAGATTTTCTGATAGTCGTTGCTTTTGTTCGGTGGCGTGCATCTAAGGGGTAAAAGTGTGAGTGGAAGGGCTCGGTAATTAGCAGTCAATTTAAGGCTATTCAGGGGCACTCACCTGTGTGCGTCGACGGTGATGTTATAGCTGCACAGCAGCGAGCCGCCCAAGTGGCAATCGTATCGTCCGCCATCGGCCTCATTCACAGAGACCACAACCAGGCCGCGCTCCGTTGTCTCAATGTACTTGGTGGGACTGTATTTGATTTCATAGCTGGAGGCATACATAAGTGTTATATATCGTATCGTGTACAATAGGAAATGCAAACGACTTACCGTCCCTTGTCCTTGGAGTGATGGTACCAGGTGACCTGTTCGTTCTTCAGCACCTCGGGTATCTTGACGAAGCAGCCCAAATGCACGCTCTGGCCGTAGGTGACGACGATTTTCTTCTTCAGGACACTGGAGTCACAAATGTCGCTCGTCTCGTTGGCCACATCCTGTATCGATTGTTGAGAGTATAAGCAGTGCTTAATGCTGAACTACATCCACTTTACATACACCATCATGGCACTTACCTGCAACAGATCCAATTCGTATGGGCGGCACGTGTTGGCCTCCTTGTCCCAGCCGCAGTACGGATCACGCACACAACGGAAGCAATTGTCGTAACGGCGATTGCACATGGCCAAATCGATTTGCTTGATGCGATGATCGGTGCCCACATATAGGGACTTACGTGTCTGACTGATTTCCATCACCTGGATGGCCTCGTTGGGCGCCACCTCAAAGATGTCCAGCAGCTTGGACAGCGACTCGCCATTCCGATAATACTGCACGATTTTATAAATGCGGCCCAGATTGGTGCCCACGTAGTAGACCGTGTACTCCTGGTTCAGTATGTCGATTTTGATTCTGACAAAGGAAAGTCATAAATTCGAAAGGCTCAGATTTAAATATGCATTATGTAAATGCAAATGTATGTGTGTGTGTGTGTGTGTTTGTGTGTGTGTATCAATGGATTTCTGCTGTCGCATTCAGTTGGACGGCAGTTATGGAAATTAAATGCTTATTTAATATGATAAATGGTATGAATATTAACGAATTAAATGGTTGCATCTGTGTGCATTCTTCTTTTTTTGTATTTATTTTGTTTTTTCTTCTTTGCATATTAATAGCGAGCTTGCAACACCTGAACAGGTTATTGCTGTTGTTGTTGCAACCGTTGTAAATGCAGGTATTAAAATGCGTTACACGATTTCGCAGGGCAATTAATGCACATAGAAGCTATATAGCGATTCGCATTTACGAGAATTTAATATTAAAAGTATATTAATGTTCACATTATTATTTATTTTTTTGCTTTGTTATGTGATTTTTTGTATTGCATTTTATTTATCTATTTTTAATATGTGAGTGCAATTATGTTTTCAATATCAATGAATTTGCAATTATATATTGTTTAAAAAAAAACAATAACTGCATTTGACTTTTAATTAAACAACAATAAGAAATAATGCCGAAGATAATTTACTCTAAGAGAAATAAACATATATATAGTCATTAAATATTAAGGAATATGAAGATTGTAATTGCAAAAGTATAATGAAGATATGTGGAAAATAAAAAAAAATGCATTATAAAATATAAGACTTATTTGAACGAAAATAAATATCATATTCTTCTTCTATGCGTTACAAAGCTGTTGACAAGATTGCAATACTCTCTATGCTCTATGAAAAGTGACTATAAAAACACGTGATTAATAAACATAAATATTATAAATAAGTTTCCCTGACATACTTGTACATATATGAATTTTAATTACAGAAATAATTTGCATAGATGAGAGAAAATCATATCATCTATCTAGCAAAATGTTTTTGCTTTGTTGTTTGTCTTTTTCTCTTCTTTTTTTTTTCCAAGAATTTCATTATAAGCATCTGTGATTCCTTTTCATATTATATCTATAAAGCACATAAAAGCATTAGCTAATTGCTTTGGCTTTAAATATTTGCTATAAATAAAGTTGACAAATTTTATTTTATTAAATTCGGTTTTGTTGTTTTCATCAGATTCGATCAGATCATATCACAGTTACTTTTACTTTGTATTTCGTTAAAAGGAGTTTCAATAGTTATTTTCTTTTCATGACAAAAGCGGAAGAAATTTTAACCCATCACACAAACGAAATTCTAAATTGAAATTGTGTTCAATTTGGTAACAAGCAACACTCTAGACTTGTTTTTATTTAAAGCACTCGAAAAATAATAAAAATAAATACTCGTACATTGATTTTCACTTTAACAGGGCAAAGCCACAAAAAGGAACAAATCGGAATATGCAAATAAATTAAATACAAAAAAAAAAAAAATAGAAGAAGAAGAGTGTAACAAACAAAGTCCTGTCTCGGCCGGACAGAGTGCATATGTATGTACTTAGAATAGATACACACACTGTCACATGAATAGAATAGCAATCCATAGACAGAGATAGAGTGAGAGGAAGAGTAAGAGGAAGAGTAAGAGATAACAAGTAGAAATAAAACTTACTTGTCAACAACGAGCTTTGTGAACACCAAATCCCTTTTATAATAGACCGGATTGTTGTGCTCGTGATTTACGGCTTTGTCCATAAGTGGATGCGAGCGTATGAAATTGAGGACGGTATCTGGCAGATTTGAGGTATCGTTGACACATGTGCCGGGTCGCGGATCTGGCACGCGGGAGTTCAGCACTGGGAGCCAGGCAGAGTTTGAAGAGGATTGCTCCTTAAATTTGCCTGCAAGTGAGCAAAACAAAAACACGATAAGAAAAATGAAACATATATCTAAATACATATATATATATACGTGTGTGTGTGTGTGTGTAAAGGGGATTATGGGTAAGAGTTATGCACTAGAGTTTACATACTTCAGGTGCACGCAGTGTGTGTGTGTGTGTGTGTGTGTGTGTGGCAACTGTTTGCAATGAAGTTTTAAATCTGCGAACCCCAAAGTGTCAGCTGTTGTGCAGCTAAGCGTTAAACGAGTGAGTGTGTGCATGTGTGTGTGTGTGTGTGTGTGTGTGTGTGTGTGTGTGTATGAAAGCAGGGGGTCTATAATCCATTCAAATGGATTTTCTAATACGATTTATGTTGCTCCACGGCTAGCGAATGCGCTGAAATTACAAAACACTCAACGCTCAACGCTCAACGCTGTGAGTGCTTTGTGCTCTACTCTGCTTTCACTATTGGATCTGTGCTACCTATTGGATTTATTGTTAAACTCCAACTGTCCCTGTCCGATGAAATCGTGTGTGTATGTATGTATTTGTGTATGTGTGTGTGAGTGTGCGATGTGAATCACATAGGGGCCAGCTGTAAACCAAGGTGCAGTTTGCAAATAAAATTTGCCGATAAGTTGCATTTCCCAATTCTATTTCTATTCCTATTCCTATTCCTATTCCAATTGTATTTCCATTTCAAGTTCTATTTCCACTTGGGAAGGTGGGTGGAAAACAAAAGAGAAAATTGCACATCAGTTGACGTTGACAGTTGGCAACATTGTGGCCAGGATAACGTTCGTTCATCACATCCATTTTGCACACAACACTTAACACACACATTTACACTAACACGAACAACCCATATATGCATACTTTACATATATGTATATTTTTATACATTTAAGAGCCCCCGCACTCACCATTGAAAGCGGCCTGCACCTCGTTGATGTGGAAACTGCACACGGCTGATCCAATCAGGCCATTGGTGCTGGTCGTGAACGTGGCATAGAAGCGAGTCTTGTCCGTTGGCAGTTGGTAAACCGATTGTATCTCATTAAAGTAGAACGGAAATTCGCCAGAAATGCTGCAGTTGAGCCGCGCCTTCAGATAGGTGGCCCAGTTGTGGGCCAATAGATTCTTGCCGCCCACATCCTTCTTGCAGACACGCGCGATACGCGAATAGACGGCCTTGCCGCAGTTAATGTACTCCACGGCCGTTTCTCGGAAGAAGAAGTAGACGTACTCGCCAATGTCAAAGGAGCCAACGAAATTCGGTTCTGCAAATAGATGAACGAGATTGATGACCTTCTGTGAGTAACGATCTACATAATTGGATGCCCTAAGCCGATTAGCTGTCCTCCACATTTCCACAATCGCATCAGCAGCGAACAACTCGAGTGTGCGTGCCAATACAAACAATGAGTCCCATGCGCGAAATCATTTCTGACGCTCCACAAAATCCTTTTTTCAATTTTATCTACAGCAGCAGCAGCAGCAAAAGTATCTCAAATAGGAGCAACAGAAGAAGCAGGAGGAGCAGCAGAGGCAACAGCTTGCGGCTTTATTTTTTACTTACTGTCCAACCACTTGGAATCATATTTGAGCGTGCGCTTGAATTTGTATTCCAACCGCTTTGCCGACGTATTATACAAATCCGTCCGAAAGATCACAGTATCCGCCTTCGTGAATTCCGCATTTGTGCCCGAGTACTGTGCAAAATACAAACAGAAAAGTGAGCCTGAGACAAACTGAATTGAAGTACTGAGTGGGTATTTATTTATAGGCCACACACATACATTTACATGGATAATAGAGCTCTTTGGGCTTACCTTTGATCCATATATATATATATATATATATGTATTTGTGTGCATACGAATGGGTTACTTACCAGGCCAGGGAGGCCGCCGGGATTGCCGTCCTCCACATAAATGGCCGTTGAATTGTCCAAGGGATCGTAGGGACACTTTGCAATTCCGAGTCCAACTCCGATCACATATTCCGAGCGAGGCAAATGCGTTAGATTAGACTATGAATTATAAACAGCATGAGTTGCAGTTAAAATTAACAATATTTCAAATTAATTGCACTGAATTTAGCAGCATGCGAAACTAAATTCCAATATATTGGAACTCTTTTAACTCTAAAGCTAAGTTTCACTTTTCAACTAATCATTTAATCATCTAATAAAAAGTGTTTTAATTAATTCAAGTGTGTGTGTGTGTGTGTGTGTGAACTGAAGTGCACACATAATAATTGGCCAAGCACGTTCAACGAAAGCCTCGCAAAAGTTTTTACTAATTGTTGAGCTGATGCCAGATGCCAAAATCCTGAATACAAAGTGCAAAAATAAAACTTGGCCAAATATTGCTTTTAGTTTCGTTTTACTTTTTGGTGTTGTTAGTTTCTGGTTTTAAGTTTTTGCCAAATCAAAATGCATGGTTTATAGCTCGGCTTTGCACTCGCAGAGTTAGCAAAAAGGATGCACCTGACATTTGTTCTATGCATGTGTGTGTGTCTGTTTGATTTGTATGCGATGGCTGCACCTGCACACTAATGACTATTTTCACAACAAGTCCTCAGCACAAAAGTTATATAACTTATATCTATATATAGTATATATATATAGCATATATATGTACTCTATATAAGCCAAGTTGTAGATGTTGAAGAAAGGACGAAAGAAATGCTCTATTCAGTTCATATACAAAAGGCCATATGCGTTGCTTTGTATTCTCCTTTCTATATGTGTGTATGTGTGTGTTCCAGGATTGCGATCTAAAGTCAACAACCACACACGTACACACATACACACAGACACACAAACGCGAGGCCTCGCTTGACATTTACTGAAAATCTTTTGAAAAGTTGCGTAATCATTGCTACAAAACTTGTCCTTGAGCCGCACCACAAACACATACACTGAAAAAAAAGAAGAAGAAGAAGAAGGATATTATGTACTTACATAGATGACATAATCCTTGGGATTGTGAGCATTGGTGCCACAAACATAGAGCCTATCGCCCTGCTGCATCGATTGTATGACACGCACATGGTTCTTGCAATCAAAGACCTGCAAAGAAGCATTGAAAAATAATTGTGAAAAAGAAGAAGAGGAAGAAGAAGAAGAAGAAGAGCAGATAATATCGCATCGAAGCGTGCCACACAAGTTGGCTACGACAAATGCAGTATGCCACAACAAGCTTACGCACACAAGAAATAAATCAAAATGCTGTAAGTGTGAGTATGTGTGTGTGTATGTGTGTGTGTGTGTGTGTGCCACAAATACTACAATTTGTAATAGCACGCGTCGCTGCAGCCAGTGCCGCTAAATCAATTGGCAACAATGCAACGCTGGTAAATTCTTGCTGCAGACGCACAGCAGCATTATGATGACTTAAGCAACACACACACACACACACACATACACAAACAGACACGTGGATAGAACGCAAGTGCGCACCAAAAACAGTTCAATTGACATCGAGATACGAGAGCTACAATCAACTACGCTCACATACACAAACACACACACACACACACACACACACACACACACACACACACACACACACACACACACACACACACACACACACACAAATCGAACAGACGTACATATGCCTGCATGTATGTGTGCATATGTTGAGCTTGCTCTGCGGCATGCAACTGAAACTGAAGCGCACGAAAAACTCGCTACAAATTGAAAAGCCACAAATAAATTGAAAGAGATTTCAAATGAAAGGATTTGCTGTCACATTATAAACGAGTTACAATAACAGCCAACAGAAGCGTCTGCCCGAGGAGCTGAAGTTGCATTTGCAAAGCGCAGCACTTGAATCTGGCAGCGGATTCGACTCGATTCGAATCGTATTTGGATTCGGTATTGAAACCGGATTCGGTTTTCGAAATTGTTGCAACTCGCGTGCGTTCTCTAAAAGAAATTGATTCAGGCCAGACGCTACTCAATGTACTAGTATATATATATATATATATATATATATGTGTGTTTGTGTGTGTGTGTGTAATCAGTAGGCGACGCCTCGATGCCACCATATGATATAAAAATCAATCAACTGCTGAGCATGTCGCATTACAGCTGCAATATACGCGTTTTATGGGTCTGGCCAAGTAATACCATAAATTGGGCCCATATAAATGCAATCGCTAGTTTATTGATTGAATTATTTCCATTTCGTATTACTGCAAATAGCTCGAGACTCACCTGGCTCTTGCCCTTCGACACACAGCTGACCACATCGTCGCGGGTGGGCTCCAAGTTGATTACATCGCGCTGCAAGGCAGAGGGGAGGGGAAAATTATTATAATTTAATTCAATTACGTTTCTGCTCGGAATTTCATAAAAATATTCATCAAATTGGATTAAAGGCTGTTGTATATAATAAAATAATCATATTTGTTTTCATTCTGTAAAATCTACTTAACAATAAAGTTTTTCATTTTATTATACACGATTTTGCCTCGATTTTAAGAGTTTGTAATCTTAACTATGTGAAGCATACGCATGTATATATAGATATTATATTTACTATCGGTAACTTATAAACTCTATAAACTGTTATTCAAGCACCTCAGATGCATATTAATGGAAATTGCAGCAGAAACTTAACTTAAATTTTAATATAAATACATTCGCAGTTCACACTGAAAACTTCTCGGAGCAGCTTCTTAGGCGAAAATTGTAATACGATTTTTTTTTTTCTTATTTTTTTTTTTTTTTTGAGTACGTTTTCTGGTGGCGCGCATAAACTACAACTAGAAGCTGTCGAGCGGAGGCCGTGGGCAAAGAGTCCTGCGAGAAGGCCAAGTTGCCTGTGGCATGCTTTCAAGCAAATTGATTTATAAATCACGTAATGTAACGAGCACATACGAAATATTTTCAAGCGAATAGCGCGCACGCACCATACCAAAACCACAACGCACCACCGACCCACCGACCCACAAATCCAGCAGCCCCACCCACTCACTCCATCTATTCGATATAGAAGCGAGCGTCCACATAAAACCAAAATCATGTATTATTTAGTAAAATTTGCATTTGCCGCATAAAGCAGCCGCAACAGCAGTCGCAGCAGTAGCAGCAGTAGCAGCCAGAGCTATAGCCACAGCAACAGCCGCAGTCGCGCACCTTGCCACACGTCCTGTAGGCTCTACCAAATGATGCCCAGGACGAACGCAGTTACTCGCACTGTGTATGCGTGTGTGTGTGTGTGTTTGTGTGTAAAATAACACATAAAATATATTGACAGATGCCGGTTGGCAAAAGCCTGGCTGACTGCTGGGCCGGGATGGATATGTGGAATAGAAGTGTATGCTGGGCAGGTGGGCAGGTGGGCGAATGTCTCGAAATGGCTGCAAAACGTGGCGTCTTTCGGTTTTATGATACGTTTGCGACCAGGTTTCAGCTGCTGCTGCTGCTGCTGCAGGTGCAGGCAGTGGCAGCCACAGCCCCAGCCACAGCCACAGCCACAGCGCACAGCGTTTCACTCATAAAACAAGCTTTTGTATGACATAAATTCATAAACAGCCTCCCACAGGCTCGCACACATACATAATCGCAAATACACATACACATATATATATACATACATACATTTACTGTGTGTTATCGACTTTCACGAGTTTCGATAATTCGCAAGTTTGGCATTTATGGCAAAATTACTCACACATACACACACACACGCACACTCACACCTTTGAGCTTACAGGTGCACACTGGCACTGAAGAAAATATTAAATATCATATATCTATATCTTTATCTGTATCTTTATTTTATACATTTGTATCAACTTAACTCCGTTTCTCTATTATTTTCTAGGGTATACTAATTATGATTTTGTAGCAAATACTTGTTTTCGAATTTAAATTAAGTTCAACTTTATTTATATAGTTACAGCTGATGAAAATGGTTTCGTTGTTATTCAAATTGTTGTATTAAAAATTCATAAGTGAAAATAAATAAATATTTTAAGCTTCTTTTAGACGCAAGCCTTTGCTTGACTTTGTTTACAACAGTTTGTTTTAATGTGTGGATACACTGGTTGCTATGTACCGTTAATAAAGCGTTTAATAATATTTTATTTACATATGCCTAAATATATGTTTTTTCATTTATAGCTTAAGCCTCTTTCTTTATTGTTATCTAACCCAACTATTTACCTTTTACCATAGTGACGCGTAACTAAAGCTGGACTCATTTTCTCTCAGTGTACATAAATTATGCGGTACTCAGCCATTACCACACGAAACGTGGAATCTGGGCTCGTGCAGGGCAAAACGAAATGCCCATAATGCAGCCCCCAGAGCGCATATTAAATATGTTTTTTGGCCCTTTTTGTTCTTCGGGTTGTAGGTGGACAGGGACACGTTTGTAGTCGGATTTTGGTTGGGTGAGTAACTAAAACAGATATTTTTCACTCGCTTACATCGGGGAATCGAAGATTTGTGGCCCGCATTTGATGCGCGCCTAAAAGGTGGCTTTTGTTGCCTTCGTGTCCTTTGTTGAGCTGCGGCTGAGTGTGTGAGTGTTGACAACGTCCGACGATAAAAACGTATAAAGCTAAAAGGACAGGCTTAAGCCAGCAGCGAACTGCACACTATTGCGCGCACAAGCACACACCCACACACACACACACACACATACATACATACATACATACATACATACATGTATGTACTTGCGAGTGTGTGTGCGCGTGCATGGAGAATTTTGTGCGAAAGGCGCGTAATGAATTTTTAAAAATGTGCCGCAGCGTGTGGCTTAGCTTGTTTGCCTAAAAGCGTGCTACACGTTTTATGTGCTCTCGCTGGTTGTTAGATTTGTGGCCAGGGGAATTGCGAGCAACAACAACAATAAGAACAACAGCAACAAAATATAATAACAATAGCAAGAGCAACAGCAACAGTAGACACACTCGACAAGCGGACGAAACAAACGGAGCTCGTGGGAGCTTAGCCTAAAAGCAAATGCCAGGATTATATATGCTTATTGTTATTGCGCTGCATAGTTGTTATCGTTGTTGTTGTTGCTGCTGCTATTGTTGTTGTAGTAGTTGCTCTTGTTGGCAGTCTATTATAAATAAATACACAGCAAATGAATGTATTCATACTTACATCACAATACGAAGCGGATATATTTTGCAAATTCAAACGGAATACACGATCCCTGCGATTAGAGTATAGAGAATTGGATTTCAGTTTGGTTAGCACTTAAGAGCTGAAATTAATCTATATAAATCCAAATACTTACATGGCGCCCACATATAGCGAGTCGCGCTCCTCATTCAAATGGAACGTGCGATAGTAAAGTTTGCCGCATGTGAATTCCCGCACATGATCTGCAAGAGTTAAAGGAAAAACGGCACATACATTATTGTAAATAGTTGGCATAGTTTATTCTCGTTCAATATTTAGACAACAAATTTTCTTAAGTGAACTCAAACTCCAATTGCAATTCGAGTCCAACTACAAGACGCAGTCCGAGTCCAATTTGGAGCCGGAGTCAGAGTCGGGAGTCGAGAGTCGGACACGGAGACGGAGGCGGAGACGGAGGCGGACACGGAGACAGAGTCGAAGTCAAAGTCCGACACAAATGAGCGCCTGTCAACAAAGTTTATGCAGAGACATTGACAAAACGCAAACACAGTCCAAATAGTCCAGCCAAAGGAGCTGGGTGTATGGCACAAAGGACAGCCACAGGCTGGCCACACACACACACACACACACACACACACACACACACACACACACACACACACACACACACACACACACACAAACACGTACACAGAGACACTGTGCAAAGGAGCTAACGGGCGCCTGTGAGTGAGATATCCCATTTCAATCAAATGACATTTTGACATTTCTCTCTTTGCCGGACACTATCGTCGGCAAATGTACCCAAAGTGCAAGCTTTAAATGTTGTTTATTTACTTTTAACTTTGACCAATACAAATACTCTCTACACACATACACACACACGCACACATTCGCTTAGATAGTGTACAAATTGCACTGAGTAGTGCGTGAAAGGCAAAGAACTCGGTTGACTCAAAGCTTAAGTTAATATCTTATTTCAATTTAAAAACTTTTATAAGCGTTAGCATTAAAGTGTGAACCTGTAAAACTCGCTTAGGTGTCGAAAAACGGAGTTAAATGAAATGGCAGCGCGCAAAAGTATGCTATGAAAAGTGTAAATCGACATTTGTACGTGAAAAAAATGAAATCTGAAATATTATAAATATATATACAATATTTTAATGATATTGTGGGTAGAATTTGCCTTGCGGTTTAGAAGTTTTTTTTTAAATTAAATTAAACACTTAAATATGATTTCAATACAAACTACAGAACATTTATAATCATACAACATTCGACAAATTTATATTTTCAATTATATAGTATATACATACTTTAATTCAGAATTTAATTAATAGCTTGATTTTTAAGTTGTGATTGCAGAAATGCTAAACAACCAGTTTTAATTGTAAGCAAAATTGAAATTCGCAACAAGCTTGATTAATTTTGTTTAATCATGTTTTTATGTTTGCAAACATGTGTGCTTGTTTGTTTATATGTGTGTGCGTGTGTGTATGCACACTTATTATGTTAATTTCATCGACGACGCGCTGTCTGTGCGTTGTTTGCACTTTGGATGAGTGTGTGTGAGGGAGAAAGCGGCAGTGAACGAGAGAGGGAGACGGAGAGGGAGAGTAAGGCGCCAAATGCTGAGCACGCATTTACTTAATTAAACTAATTAATATTTGCTTAGAGTGACGCTCTGGTCACACTCTCATACTCTCACACTCTCACACACACACACACTCTCACACACACACACACTCTTACACACACACACACTGATGCATTGTTCTTTAATGTGCCTGTCAGCCAGTAAGCTCTCAACTTCGATTTCATGTCCAATTAATTTGCCGACATTTCTAACAATTATGCGCTTTCAGCTGCACCTCTGCTTCTTCTTGCTCATCTCCATATGTCCTGCACCAATAAATTGATAGCTGTCATTGTAGCTCAGTTACGTTTGTATTAAAGTGCGTTGAATATTCGATTGAACTGTCACTACAAAATAATGCTGACAAGTTTTTAATAATCTTTAAGGTTTAGTTATACTGAGAGAAAAGATGGGGTAACGCCAAGTATAAAAGTTTATATATAGATATATCTATATATATAATATGCTTCAGAGAATGTCTTGCTTGAAATTTTATTTGAAAACCAACAGAAGATAATTCAGTTTTCGAAATGTGTCCAAAATAAATGTATGAAAAGAGCTCTGGAACGAATTTCCTTGTTCCTGAGACTTGAACTGTGTATCGATCACACTGTCAGTCATATATATATACACACACATACACATATACATATGTGTGTGACTAACTCACACGCAACAATGGAAAATGTAAATGAACTGTTCCTATGCCAGGGTATACATTTCCTTTGCCTCCCCTTTCAACTGTTGAGAAACAAGTGCAGCTATTTTTGATTTCCGATTTAAAGAACATTTTGGACAAAAGCAAACACTGATGCTTTTCGACCAGGCCAAAAGTAGCAGCGTCAATAAAGGAAAAAGGAATCTGCGTCTTTTGTTTGCCAACGGGGAAAACAACAGGAACTACAAGCATTGGCGGCACTACATATGCATATATATATGTACATATATACATGTGAGTGAGTGTGTGCTTTTGCATATATTGCGCACAATTCGGGTAAATGTCCTTGCCAAACCGGAAGTCGACTTGTATACGCTTGAATTGTTATTGTACCCGTACCCGTACGAATGTGCACTCGCATTTTGTTTGCCGCTCCCTGTCGAACTTTTTCCGCATTCTGTAGTTTTTCCTTTTTTTCTCTCCTATTTTTCCTTTTTTGTTTTTTTTTTTTTTATTTTATTTTATTTTCTTTATTTAGTTGTTGGCCACTTTGCCGTTTGTTTGTGTCTTTAAGTCCATGGTTTTTAAATCTTTTTGCAGCTCTCTCTTTAAATCGTCTATTTAAATGTATTTTGTACAAATATAAAAGCTTTCTAAAGCTTACAATTGATGAGACCAACAATGCAATTGTTGTATTTAAATATTTTGGTTGTTAAAATGGAAAGTTTAGCCTTTATTGCATTGCTTATTCCTGAATTGCTGTTTCTTGATTTTCTAAGGCGCAGCCAACTTAACTTGTTGGCAAAAGTCTTGAATTCTTTAAGCCTTTGTTGCATTTATACTAGTATTTAAAGTTATTTACAATATTTTAGTTTAATGCGCTAAATTGATTAGAATTGTAAGTTTTTAACTTGTGCTGCCACCTTGTTTCTTATGAATATAACTCTGGCAACCCTGTTACTTAACAACCCTGTTACTTAATGTAAACAATGAATATATTTACAAAATTAAATCAATTGTTGGTCGTTTGTTTATTTTGTTTGGTCTGTTTGTTTAGTTTAGTAATATACCATTAAATGATGCCAAAGCTTCGCTTGTAAAGAAATTTTTCGATTCGTTTTGCAAGTCTTTTGCTTAAGAACGATTTCCCCTTTCGAGCCTTTGTTTTCTGGCCGAGATAATTTCATAGGAACAATATCATAAAAGCCACAAAAACAGTTAGCATAAATATGCCAAAATATGCACATACATATTAATTGGTTGTCTCAATATGGAAGCAATATTCGTACGACTTGTAGTCAAATTTATGTGCGCTAAAACTGTAATACTTTATGGAGCTTATTAGGGGTAAAACATCTTTTGGAAAGCAGCAAACCGAAGCAAACGATCTGCGGCACATTTACGATGCCAATTGGTAGAACATATTCGCTAGTTCCATTTCCAAGTCTACAATTGTCTCGCACAGCATTACGGCTGGCATTCGCATGAGTCACGGCCGAGAGAAGTCTATAAAAATATTATACATATGGCCATAAAAGAGCTCGTCTGATAGGCAGCTCTTCACAGCATAAATTGTTATGAGTATTCCGGAAGCCAGTAGCTGGCATTCTGCTGCTCCTTTGTCCTGCTCCTGCTTGTGCCTACAAGTGATAATAAATTGCAAATTGAACGGAAGCTAATCGCAGGCATATTGTTGAGGACGCCGGAAGGTCGGCAAACTTTTACACAAATTATCAGATGTCAGCTGCCACTGAATATTGAAATGTATTTAAGAGAAACATAGCTGCAGCTGCAGGTGTTGCATGCAACAATTGTTGAAGTTGCCGTCGCTTTGAATTGCCATCAAATTCGAGTGGGAGTTGAAGAAAGAAAATGAGGTAAAACTGAAGGGTGGGACACATTAAGCCAAAAAGCAGTCGTAAATGTGTTTTACTCGGCAAGCTTCGAAACTTTATTTGCTTTTAATCCAAGTCCAATCAAAATCAAATTGCATTTACGAGCTGGCTTTTCAAAGCGCACAATTTGATGGGAGGCAAACATTTTTACTCGCCGACTCGCTTTTCTTTCCTAAAGAAAATGCTTTTGGATTTTCGGGTGAATTCCACTGCTTGGCTTTCTTTTTATTATTATGGACATACAGAGCTTACAGGAGGAGTACAAACCGTCCTCTGCATATGTGAATGGGATGGTATGGGTATTTATGACTCCATATATGTCAATAATTTTTATGCGCTTCATAAATATGCGTACGTCTTTACGACCCGACTGTCAGTCAAATCAATTTCTATAGCTCCCCGTTGGAATGACGGAAATGCCATTTTTGAAAAACGTTTTTATCGAATCAAATACAAAAAGAATAATGAGAGTCAAATGCAGTAAATATATTGCGAGTTTGTCTTCTGCACCGCAGGGCAACGTGCCATAGACATATGCCACACATGCCACACATGCCGCACACAACCGACACACAAGCAAGGAGCAGCCTTTGGTGACAGGACAGTTTCCTTTGAAATTGTTACCTTGCATACACAAAGGACTCTCATAGATGCCACAAGCAGCAACTAACCCAAAACTTCACATCAGGGTTTCAAAAGCGGCTTCCAAATAAATTTCGTGGAATTTGTTTCTCGTGTGAGTGTGTGTGTGTGTGTGTATGTGTTTAAATTGGATAAAATTGAAAACGAAATTATATTTTAAGATGGAAATTAACCTTTTATTTGAATAAAACAGAAACCAAAATTGGTTAGAGAATATTTTTATTTTAAATATATTTAGCATTTCATTTATTAAGTAGAACTTAAGACAAAGCGAATCCATATTTTAATTAACAAATTGAATTGTTTTAAATGATAAACTTTTGAGACGTATTCACGTATTTATAATCCTTACAATAATCTAACCACACTTTGTAGATTTAACTTTTGATATAAAATCAAATCAAATCTTGAAATTTTTAAGAAATTTTTCATTGAAAATCATCAAAGAAAAAAAAAATTTTAGGGGTTGATGGATGGAAAATAGAAATCAAATTTCAACTTAAGGTTGTTTTTTTTTTTTTATTTTTCAACCCCAATGTTTATATATATAAAGTCGCATTCAAGATTGAAAACCCGTAAAATATACATTTTAAAAATAAAAATTGCCTGCCAAGTTGTTAAATAAATCCCAATCGCAAGTATTTTATTTGAAATTTTATGTCTGTCGATATAATAAAAGAAAATTAGGAACTTTAGAGATTAAAGACACATCTTGGAGTCATAAATTTATGCATCTCTCTTTTATTACTTCAGCTTGTTGAAACTTTAGGTGTATATAAAGCAGATATTTGAAGACATTTTCATGTGTGAAGTTTTGCTGTTTCACAACTAATTAAAGTTATCTAAGAATCGTGGAAGTTCTTTCTTTCGAAATATCTTACGATGAACTATTCCAAAATGCAGACATTTTATAAAATTTTGCAGTCTCTAATCTCTGTTGACTACGCATCTATGTAAATTTCCCATTATTTTTGCTGGCTAATTATGAGCAATGGCTTCCTCTTCCTGCTTGCCGGCAACTCTTTCTTTCTCTGCTTGGGTGTGTGTGTGTCTCGTGTGTGTGCGTGTGTGCATTGTGTGTGTGTATTGTGTGTGCACTACGTCAGCATAAAGCACTCGAAAACTGTCTAGACGTCTGATGTCTAGGCGTGTTGTTATCCACACTTGTGCGCTGATTCGTGGCCTGCGGCCCCTGTGGATCAACTTGCCAGCTGCCAGTTGCCAGCTGCCAGTTGCCAGACTGTGGAGGAGCAACCGCTTCCGAGTGGTTGCCATTTCATTTGCCGAGAAATTGCAAGTAAAAATAATTAAAATGCATCAGCGGCTTTGCTCATCTGTTGAGGCAAGCAGAAATGCATTTATACACGGAACAAAAGATCTTTGTGAGAAGAAGAAGAAGTGTCTGTTGATTAGGTAATAGGTATTAGGTTAAATATTCTTAATATTCATAATATAAACATTGCTATTCAATTTTAGTTTTATTTTATTTCGAATTCTAATAACATAATATACTCGCAATATATATACATATGACAGTTAACAACTAAACTTAAGTCCATTTTTTTTTTATTAAGATTCAATTGGTAAAAAGTGTATAAATATTGGCAAGTTCAGGTTGCTTACTAGCCATCAAATCAGGCTTGAATAGTAATAGTAAAAACGCTGATCTTTAAGATCTGTTTGCAGAGCATCAAATTTCGCATAAATATTGCAGATGCAGCGCATTAAAGTTGCTGCAGAGTCATTTTACTGGCAGAGTGCGAAACATTTTCAACTCTATTTAGTTCATTTTATGTGGGACAGGGGGAGGGAGTGTGGTACAAGGGGCAGCTGAAGCAGCAGTTGAGTTCATTTTGTTGCCAAATAGCAAATGCAAAAACAGTGCTCATAAAAAGCAGCATCAACAGCAACAGCAACAGCAACAGCAACAGCAACAGCAACAGCAACAACAACAGCAACAGCATCAGCAGCGGCGGCAGCAACAAAAAAGGAGCTGAAAGAGCCTGGCATTTATGCGCTTTGCTGCTGGCAGGACACACGGGGTGGCGGCCCCGAAAAGCAGGCAACAAAAACGCAACAAATGCGGCAACCGTTTCATTTTTGGTGTTTTGCGAGCTTTCGCAATGGCAAACTTCATTTGATGAGCCTGCAGCATGGAGCACGAAGCCTGAAGACTCAACCCTGATGCCTGAGAGTCATGAAGCACATGTGTGCAGGTTTTTGTGGCTACCAGAGCTCAATTCTATGTGTGTGTGTGTGTGTGTGTCTATTTGGAGAACCATAAACGAGGACAAGCTATTTAATGTTTTTTGTTGGAACAGCTCAGCTAGAAGAAGAGTCGAGGACAACTCCTGGACCTACCTTCAACCGAGTGGCAAATGAGCACTTAAGAGGCAAACAGAAACCGAATGTGGAATGATATAATACGTACTTGTGTATAATGTTTGCCTAAATGCGAGTCTTGCATAATTGAGAGCAAAGTACAGTTAAAACTCTTGAGAGTAAAATCGAATACAGCAAACGAGTTAAATTTGATTAACAATGCAAGCAGCAACTGAAGCTAACAAATTTATACACGTTGGCTAAATCAATTATGTCGTAATGCAATTCAATTAAAGTGGCCAAAATTAATGCAAACGGAAGAGTCTGGCATCCATACATATTTATAGGTCTGACAATTGGATTCGATGCGTTTTGGTTCCATCAAAATTACAAATGCAAATTAGCATTAAGTGAGTTGTTTGTCCTCATTGTGTAATTACTTGCACAAATTTAGTTACATTTCGCATTTAGTTTCAATAATTGAGTTATGCTAACGACTGACGACACACACGCGTTGACAACGTGGCTAACATGGCTAACTTGGTCAATTTCATCGGGTTTTAAGCCAAGTTTTCAATCTTTGCGTCTTTTATTAATGTCACACTGATTGCTTGTTGCATAATTACTTTTGCAGACTACATGTTGCATGTCACTTGTGTTTACAGCAATTCTAATCAAGTGTAATATATTTCTTCCCCCTCCCCCTATTCAACTCTGTTGATAACCCCATTCATTTCCTTTCCCAGCGGCTTTAATCAGCCAACAGCGGAACAGTTCTCGACTTTATCAATCAGACGCTATAAAACTTTGGCAAGCGCATTTATTCTAAAAACTTTGCCACTTAATGATTTGTAAATATGAAGAAAGCACAAGGAAATACAAGAACAACGAGTCAAACCGAATTGTGAATACTCTTCCATTTCGATTAAAAGTGAAAAACTGTATTTTATAGATTTAATAAATTTGCATAACTAATATTTGATATTAACATATTTATTTATAACATTTCATAATTGTAAAGTGGAAAATTTCAAATATTTTCGCATTTGCCATGCGGATAAAGTTCATTGCAACTTTTGACAAGCATACTTTCATTGATTTTCTTTACCAACTCGTAGCAATTGAAATAGTTGTGATGCTCCACAACTGAAGAAGTTGTCGATGCGGCATGACAATGAACTGTTGAGCTGTTTGAAACGAAGTTGAACGGAAGTATGTGGCAAGTGGCAAGTACTTGCAGCACTAGTTGCAACTACTTATTTCTCTCATAAATTGTGCTGCAAAGTTGTTGGAAAGAAACGTGATTTTGCTGTCGCTTAAAACTTGTCGTTCGAACTTTAAAGCATTCTTTTTTTTTTAATGATGACTTCTGTGTGTCCTTTGCCACACCTGTTCCTTTTCCTAACATTATTAATTTGTGCGTCAGGTGTTCGGATTGGAGCTCAATTTTGTGCGAGCTTTGTTGCCAAAGTTGGCGTTAACACACTTTGGGCCTGGCCAAAATACAGCAAAGAGGCTGATCAAAGTGAAACTGGGACACGCGCAGACCCACACACACACAAACACACAAACACACAAACACACACACACACACATACACACGCACACTCACTTAGCAGCTTTTCTGCTGTGCGTTCTCTCAGCTTTTGAGCTAACAGCTTTTGACATTGCATTAACGCCAGTTGGGAACGCGTCGCTGCTTTGCCAGCTTGTCAGCCACAACAACGACAACAGCAGCAACAACAGCAACAACAACAGGAACAACAACAGCAATCTGTATGATGAGCGGCAACGCCTGCACACTTCGTTACTCAATTTGCGGCAAGAAACTTTCATTATGTGCCCTACGGAACATGTGATTGTCATAAAAGTCGACCCCATGCCACACTGACACACGCACACACACACCCATACACATACACATACACATACACAAAGCTGCAGCACTTAAATGAAAACGTGTCACTGACTTTTAATTGCGCGAGCATCCACACAAATACGAATACAAATACAGCTACACATACACTAAATTCACACAACAACAAAAGGAAAATATATAGAGTGTTGTTTCAGTTGTTGTTGTTGTGGACTTTATGTAAGTTTTGCGAGTGGTCAGTGTTTGGATAACGCCTCCGTTATTCAGCTTATCTACACATTCATTTAATGGGTCAAGCATTCGAGTAACAGTTTGACATGCACATTTATGCCAGTGCATTTCTAACTTTCATTTACTTCTGAGATTATTTTGCAATTATTCCATGCTAGCCGATCTCTTAATACTCTGTTCAAAACGCAATCGTTAATGTTTTCGTTCTATTCCTATAAAACATTGAAAAATATAAATAAATTACTTATTTAAAATTACAATTGAGTCTCTTTTTATACAGGAACATTGTTTTATATAGGGTATTCAGTATTCTTCCCGTAATTTTGTATTTCTCTGAAAATGAAGGCAAGTGGCATTAGATAATAACGATCGTGTGGCAAGGTTTGCTACCTGGCAGACACCTTTTTCTCTGTGTTCCCGACTACCTAATGAAGTCATTCGAATACAATGAGGAACAAATTGACAGCGGGGCGTGGCAGAGACATTAAGGGAGAGAGAGAGAGAGAAAATGGCAGATGGGCAGGCAAAGAATTTAAAAATAAAGATGCGGGGCGCTGAGTCCACAAATCAACTGAAGAAATGCGGCAGTTCATATAGGAACGGAACGAAACGAAATGGAATGAAGTGGAATGGAAGGGAGGTGCAGCAGTGCGTAACGGTAAAAATAGGTGGAATCGTGCATCGTGCATCGTGCCTCAGAGATTGGAAGTTAGGGATCGTCTGAAATAAATTGTGATCCAGCGCGCGAGTGCAATTAATTTCGTTAAATCAATAAAAAATAACAATTTTTCATTGCATGTGAAAAGAAGAAACAAACAAAGAGAAGGGGAGAAAAAAAGCAGAAAGCAAGAAACTTTATTATTCGGCCATGAAAATTTATAGTTGACATTTTATGTTGCAGTTTTAGCTTTTTGTGGCTTTGCTCCTAATTTATGGCTTAAAACACAGCCCCAAACAAAATATTTACCCACACACTAGCAAATACACTGAGCACAAATTTGGACAATTTCAATTTGAATAGAAGTCAATTTTCCAATACATTTGTTTTATGCCTTGTGACTTTTTAACGGAGTAGCGGTGCAACGACTGCTTGATACTCTGTTTCTGTTTAAGATGAGCATCTTTTGTTTCTTTATATTTTAAATAATTATAAATTGTTAATTTTATTTCAGATATTCCTTGAATTCGAGTTTCGATTTCTATTATTAGAAGTTTCATTTTATCAAAAACTCTTGAATTAATTTTTAAATTTGTATCTTTTAATATTTTTAATTTATTTTATTTTCTATATATTAAAATAAGAAGTTTAATTAATTAAACACTTAATAATGTCTATCGAGTACTATTTTTTTTGTCTGTGCAGCTTGCATCGAAGGCAGCTGCTGCAAATTTCTTCTTTTCATTTTTTAATGAAGCGGACAACGTGGCATGTGGCATGTGGCAAGCTACAGCAAGGACACCTTTGCATGGATGCTGCTTAAAAGTATGCGCAAACAACTTGAGCGCTTCTTTAATCGCCTCACGTTTCGGCTACAAGTGCTTAGCCGGCGAGTTTACTACAATATGCGTCAACAACAACCTCAACAACAACAACAACAATAGAAACAGCAACAAAATTGACAACAACAACTCAGGCAATTCCTTGTTGCTGTTGCTGTTTGCTTTCGTTTCAGCCAGCACGTGAACTTTTATGCTGCGGTTATAGCTGACGCTGCCAGCCGTGTGTTGCATGCCACACACACACATACACACACACACACACACTGTTTAATACAGATACAATAACCGCCCATCGGGCAGCATCTTTGAACGTGAACTATTAGAAAATGTTTACTGGACATGTGCATGCAACATGGAGCGGCAACTTGATGTGGCACGCAGCACAAAATGTTGGCAAGAGAAGAGAAAGAAATTTAAAAGACTTTGGCAAAAAGTGCCAATCAACTCTTTATACAAAATATGTACTACAGATTTAAATATGTGGCAACGAGCTTCTAACTTTGTTAGCCGAAAAAATAGAGAGATAAATAATCAATAAATTTTTGAGATAATACAAATAGATAATTGCCTTTGGTATATATTTATAAGGAACTTTAAATCTATTTGAAGCCATCGCACAAAGAAGAAGAGAAGATCCCATCCCATATACATATATAAATATAACGAATAATATAAAACTGATCTTTGAATGAATCGCGAGGCAAATATATAAAAAGTTGTTATGTAAATACGAAATAAAAAACAGAATATATGAAAAATTATAATGAATAATATTATAATTTTATGTATATTATGCATTTAATAGCAAATTTGCCATTAAAATCAATTTTTGTTGTTGATGTAAAGAAATGTTGTTTAATTTATCGCCTCGGCATATCCAAAATTTCAATTTTATCTTAAATATGATTAATGAATCGATTCGTGGATTCGCTTTTGGCCAACAACGACCTTTCGAGCCGCATAGACAACAACTTTTAAGCCATTTGGATTTTGGTTAATGTAAATGACTCAATAAAGCACCTGGGAGAGAAACATAATTAAACCGGTTTTTCAATCAGGTGGTAAAGTATTTTTTTATTTTTATTTCTTTGTTTTTGAATGAAATTACGGAATAAGCTAAAGGAAAAACTTTTAGCTCATTGGAAACTAGATATCGGAGATTGAACTTTTGACAAAGTGTTGTATATTGTGTAAAAACTATTAATAATTGCAATTGGTTAAATTTTATTTTATGTTTTTACTTGGGTATTTGCACAAAGCTGAAACGCGTGTCTGTTCTTGTATGAATAACAATTAATATGCAAATGTTGCTGCAGCAGAACTGATACAAAAATATTAAATAAATATAAAGGACAATAACATATTAAAAAAATGTTTAAAAAGAACCACCAATAAGATAAATAACAAAAGCAATATTATGGTAAATAAATTACAATTACTTTTTATTGCAAGTTTTTTTTTTTTATTTCATTGTGCTTGCGTGTAAATTGAAAAATAATATCAATAGCCAGAGTACAGATTAAATATTATTTATGCCATTTTAAAAATGCTCTCATAAATAAACAATTAAGAATTAGCAAAACTTTGGACTGAGTCGAAAAAACAATTGCAATTAATCGCCATTTTCTCTACTCTATTTTATTTATTTAATTATTCACAGTTATCAGTTAACAATTTCCCCGTTAATTGTATATCTGACCGATCGGATTTAAGCTTACCTCGTCCCTTGTGCCGGGCATAATTCGAATACTCGTTGCCGGAGCAACACGGCTGCTCATAGTAGAAATTCCACGTGTTTTCGTAGTCGCCAGCAATTTGTCGCGCACCAAATGCCAGCAGCAGCAGCAAAGGAATCAATTGCAGCTGCATTTTGCAATTTCACTTGCCTTTTTTTCCGTTTTTGGGTGTGGGCACACTGCACTACCCAAACCTCAATTGGATTACACACACACACGCACCCAGAGATAGTTGGAGTGCGACAGACAGAGAGCGAGAGAGAGGGGGAGCGAGTACGACTCTGTTTGTTGACCCAACTGGCAACCGCTGGCAATTTACTTGCCAATCCGCACAGAAAAAAGTCCTTTTAAATAACTGTTAACACATTTAAGTTGTATTATTTTGAATGTACGCGAAATATTTTTACACTTGCATCGCAATTTCGATTAAATTGATTTTGCTGCAGCAAATGGATTTTAAATAAATTTCTTTTCGCTGTGCCTGCTCCCAATTTCGTTTTGATTAATTATAAATGCAGACACACACATACAGATACACTCACATACTCATAGTTTGCATTTTTACAGTTTGGCGCGTTGGTCTGCATTCAATTTTCGAGGCATTTAGCACTCAGCAATTGATAAAAGAATAAATAAGGAACACAACATACAACTTTAAACAGGCGACAAACTGGTTTCAGTTCTGGTACCCACGCACCAACAACAACAAGAGCAACAACTACAAAGAACAGGCCGACAAATTCTTTTACATTTCCGCCATGCGATCGAACAAGTGCGAGTGAGAGCTCGATACGTAAGAGCGGTAAAGCATGCAAGCAAGCTGCTCAGCAAGGTTGCGAGTGCGTCGGCGCACAGTTTTATTTCATTTTGCAGATAGTAATAAGGTAAATATCACATACAATCCGCTAACGAACTGTAGATTAACATTTTATCAGCTGGCTCATTTAATTTAAAAACATCTGTCGCATGTCTGCCACACAATTTATGACTCTGGCAGTTCAGATTTAATTGCATTGCATACAAGAAATATATACATTAACGTATGCGTGCACATACACATTCACACACATGTGTGTACACATAGGTCAAGATGCATACACACCGAAATAGCTAAGCAAAATACCAAACGCAACCAAAATGAATATGTTGAATAATGTATTGTATGCATGTGATGTACATTAAATTTTCATAGTTTATCGTATTGTATTACAATTGGTGAACTGCCGACTGGTTTTTGTAAATGAACACTTATTTACAATAAAGAAACGAAAATCAAACAAAGACGAACGCGCAAATATGAACGCGTACAAAAAGACAACAAAAAGATCACTGGTTGCGTTCGTGGGTCGGTGTGACCAGCTACACTAAGGAGAATAATGTATAACAGTTGCCGCATAAATATATACTAAAATAATTCAATTGCTGTACAGACAAAAGCTAATTGATAACAGAATAAGTTGAAAGTAAAATTCATTAAAATCTAAATTTTGCAATATTGGCATTCATTTTGAAACAATTTCCGTGTTTGCAATTGCAAATTAAAAACGATTGAATTTCACTCTTGGAGTACACTGCTGCAGTGAATTGCCGGGGCTTAATTAATTATACAAATTCGAATATCGAATTTCGAATAGTTTGTTGTTGTTGAAAGTGGAATATTATTGAATTTAAATCATTTTCATTTTAGCTTTTGTGCTTTAAGTGTGAATTTATGGATTTTGTAGACGCATTGATTCTCGGAATTTGCCGCAGAGCTTTCTTCTTTTCTTTTTTTTTCTTCTTCGTTTGGTATTTGTTGACTTTCCTTTGCTCGATTTGCGGCATTTGGCCACAAATGAAAGCCCAAAAGCAACAAATGCGGCCGACCAGCGCATAATTCCCAGACGGGGTGGCCCATTGGAATGTTGCGGGACACCTTTCATAGAACCTGGATGGGGGTTGGTTGGTGGACAAGAGGAGGAAGTACAAATGGCTACTCTGCAAGTTTTAAAGAGGGGCAAAATGGTTGCAAATGGGTGAAAATGGGCAACGACAACACGTCCGAACATGTTTGCTAGACAAAATTGTTTCAAAACGTTGAGAAGTATGCAAAAATTGCAGCACGCGTCGTCCTCTGCTTGATTTTCCCATTGCATTTGCAGTTTCAATTTTGGAATGCAAACTCGTGCAGAAGCAAACGCATGTGTGTGTGTATGAGTGTGTGTGTGTGATGCTGGGCAATTTGAAACCGCCGCTGTTGCCATCTCTCTTACTCGCTTTGTGTGTTGTTGGTGTGCGTGTGCTTAATGCTCGACGCTCAAAATGTGATTATTTTAAATGCTGCCGACGACGCCGGCGACATAACAATTTTGAATGCAGCTCAAAATAAAAGTCATTTTGTTAAGCAGACAAACGCACTCAAAGCGAGACCTGCCTCACCTGTGCGCACACACAAACACACACACACACAGACATACACTCAAACGCACAGACACATGCATATGGCTGTTGTCTGGCCTGCTGTTGGCTGCTACAGCGCTGCTCTGTTTTCCGTTGCATACCTTTGGGCGGCAATTAAAAACAGTTTGGCAGTCACAGTTGCTGCAATTGAATTTCTTCTGCTGGCGCCACAAAGTAAGCGACTGCCGCTTGTTAAATAAGCACCAAAAGAGAAAAGCACACATGCACGCACACACACACACACACACACACACACATACATAGGTAGAGAAATATGTATGTATATATGTATATTTAATTAAAAGCCAAGTCGTTTATGTTTTCATTTTCGCCAAGTGCCTCTTTTGGAGCTCGGCGTGTGTGTTATTTAATACAATCTGCAATTGTCATTGGAACTAGCCCGTCTTCTCAGTCAGCCAGTCTGTCTGTCTGTCAGCCATTTTGTCTGTCTGTCATTTCTTGCGTCTGTCTGTTTGCCTGCTAATGAGTTTTTGCAGCATCGCCTCGCCCCGCCTCGCCACGCCTCATTATGCCGCATGCAACGCGTTCATCTCACTCTCTCTCTCTCTCTCTCTCTCTTTCTTTCTTTCTCACTCTAGCTATGATACTGTTGAGCATTTTGAAACACACACTCACACACACATCATTTTGAGAGCTGCTTTGATGTCGCATCCCTTTTTCCTTTTGCAAATCCCAACTTCTTTTTTTTTTGCTTCATTTTTCGGTAGCTTTACAAGTGCAGCAATTTTCCCAATTGTTGTCGTTGTCGTTGTTGTTGTTGTTGTTGTTGCTGTTGTCATTTGTTTTCGCACACAGCAGCAAAACGTTTCTTTACACAATGTCAACTTTCAACAAAGGACTTTAATTAAGTCCTTAATGACAGCTTAATTTAGCGCACTTTTCGGGGCACAAATTTTGCTTCGCTTTGACACGTACCACAGAACAAGGACACATCTGCCATCTCCCTCTCACTCTCTCTCGCACATTGCTTGTCTGCTGGCTATTGTTGTTGTTGTTGTTGTAGTTGTTAGTTTCGTTGCCTAATTTACATGACCGTTTAATTCTGTAAGCTTCTGAAATAGCAATTTGATGATATCAACTAAAAAATAACAAAGAGCAAGCACATCAAACTTGACCAACATTGTTGTAGCTGCTGCCACTGTTGGTTGTTGTTGTTGTTGCTGTTGTTGTTTTTGCTGTTATTGTTCGCTGTGGTCACTCAAGCTGTCAGCGTCGAAGCCAACTTTTATGCATTACATGCCAGAAAGTACAAAAAAAAAAAAACAAAAAAAAATACAAATAAGTCGCACAAATAAACAAACTATATAAAAACCAAAACCAACAACAATAACAACAGCAACTACAAGAAAAGCGATAAAAAGCATTTGTTGTCTTTGTGCTCGCTGGTTGTCTGTTAAAGTTGCTGTTGTTGCTATTGTTATTGTTGTTGTTGTTGTTGTTGTTGTTGTTGTTGTGTGTGGAGTTGGCTTACTCAAGTTACTTACAAAGATTTCAATGCACTTTACTCCACAACTTGTTCGCGAAACTCGCAAAAAAGATGTAGTAGAAGCAGAAGTAGAGGTAGAAAAAAAAAATGCTGACCAGCAACAGGAAAAACAAGCAGAAGGGCGTGAACGACTGCGACATACTCTTTTGCATTTTCAGACCAAATGTTGAAGAGGATTTGAGGCAAAAAATGCATGAAAAACAATGAAGAAAAAGTATTACAATGCAGTTCGACAGCTTTTGAGTATAGCTTATTATTATAGTAATGGTTTTTATTTGTAAAAAATATGTGTTTTACAACACTATTCAGTCTGTCAGTTAATCTATTTAAATACACAGTTGTAATCAATTTATAATAGAATTAAATAATATCAATAATCTAGATCTTTGCTATAAGCAAAGTTTCAAGCTGGTAAAGCTAATATTCCCGGTCTGCGGCTTGTGAGCGCGCATTGGCTGCAACAACAACAACAACAACAACAAAAAGAACAACAAATTTGAGCTCTGCAAACTGTCAGAGCAAGCAAATGGCACTAAATATTAAGTTTGCCTCTTGCAACTTGACCAAAAGGCAGAAGAAAACGTAAACTGCTGGGCAGGACTCCAAAACTAATGAAAGCCTCGTGTCTGTGTGAGTGAATTGGTGTGTGTGTGTGTGTGTGTGTGTTGCCAAAGTTTTTGCCTTTTGGCTCGACCACAGAATTTCTCATGAGCTACAAACTACGCTCCATGCGGCACTTATTTCAAGTTCAATTAATTTTAAGTGCGGCGGCCATTGTGTTGCATATGTTTGTTGTTGTTGTTGTTGTTGTTGCTGCTGCGGTTGGCTGCTTGTTTGTTTACTTGTGCCTCCGCTAGGAGGCAGACATGCAATGTCAGCGCCTGTATTTATGCTATAAATAATGCAACATATTTTGCATAATGACAACTTTCGGCCAAATACATCGAGGCAAATGAATGCGCGTATGCGTGTGTGTGTGTGCGTGGACTTGCAGCTTATGCAACCACAACACAAAGTTGCCTAATTGCACGCTGCACTTGCCCCAAAACAGGTGTCGTGCCACACACAAATACCCTATGAAAACAAGAGGGGTATATCGTGTGCTTAACGATGTAGTTGGTGTTTATATTTTGGTAAATATTTGTGACTGGAATTACAAACAATTGCGGGGAGGACTCAAAAGTGAGAAAGAGAGGGAGAAGGAGAGGGAGAAAGGGAGAGGGAGAGGGAGAGAAGGAGAGGGAAAGGGAGAGGGAGAGGGAGAGGGAGATGGAGAGGGAGAGGAAGAATGCCAGGATATTCATAAAAAATACTTTGCAATCGCTTGCTTAAACATCACACAAAAAGAAACTTAATAAAATATATTTCTTAAATGCAAAGCTTAAATCATGATGACCTCAGCTATAAATTTGTAAAGCAATCACATTTAGCTACATGCATAAGCAAATGCTCGGTATTATTTATGCGCTCCTAATCCTTGAATAGCATTAACCCGTATCCTTTTTTAGACCAGGTATGCGAAAGTAAAACGTAAATCGTAAATCGTAAATCGCTGAACCTGAATCATAAACCAAGCTCTGTAATTCATGAAACCGACTTCGAATGTGTTTAATGCACAAAAAAAAAAAACTAAAACAACAAAAACATTTTTATTTATAGTTCGCAATTGTTTGTTTATTTTGTTGCTTTCGCCAGAATTCAGTTAACGTTAAAAATTCATTTATTTCCATAAGCTTATGTTTTTTATTCCTTCATTCCACTTATTTGTGTTTTTATTTTTCTTTTTCTTTTTTGTTTTTATTTTGTTTTTTTTTGTTTTTTGATTGCCAAATAACGAATGCTGCATAAATATTGATTTAATTGGATGTTGCGGATTTGTTGCGCCTTAAAGTTGCATTTGCAAATTTGCAACCAGGTTGCAAGCAGAACAGCAAAAAAAAAAAAAAATATATATATATATATGTATGCGACAAGGATTAATGTCAGACAACATGACATTTAGCGCTGAAGGACTCTCGAGCTGGCGGCCTATGTCAAGTTTTACTCCTAGTTTCCCAGTTGCAGCTCCTTCTTGGCTGTCTGTCACGGCCAACAACAACAACAACAACAACAACAACAACAATGGATACAACAGCAAAGCCAGCGATAACAACAAAAGTCGGAGGGCAAATCTTGTCTAGCTGCCGTCTGAGCCACGCAAGCTACTGGCAAAGCACAAAGAAACATGCAAAGACAGAGAGGGGTGCAATGTCAAAGAAAGAGACAGCCATAGGTGGAGACAGAGAGAGAGAGAGAGTGAGAGACTAGGAACTGCGGCTAAGGCAATACGTCTAACTCGTTCGTAACAAAAGTTGCTGCACTTTATGCAAGTGTGTGTGAGTGTGTCTGTCTATGTGTGTGTGTGTGTGTGTGGTGCATAATTAAAAAAGCATTTGGACGACGTGGTTCAACTACTTTCCGATTTATATTGTGTCAGTCAATGCAAATTCAGCAGACGGTGTAAAATTCGTTGCATTCGAAATGCGTCGCCGGCTGCCGGCGTGTGGAAATGTGCAGAGAAGAAAATGGAAAAGCGTCGCATTGACAAAAAAAAAAATAAAAGAAACGAAGAGGAAGAGGAAGAAAAAAGCAAACATTCAAAAGAATCAACAGACTAGAAGAAGTGTTGGCAAAACTTCGCCAGGCGCCTGTTGATGGATTTTAGTTGGCCAAAAGGCCTCGAATCACATTTCCGTCAACACGCTTTAAAAAAAAAGCAGTTACTAAATTTTTAGCATAATAAGAATAATTATTTTAAATAATTTATTTGAAATTCTTATTTATAATATATTTATTTTATGAATTTTAATTCTTTATATTAATTTCTTATTTATTCTAAATTATTTAATTAATTTTTATTTGTAGTTTATAATAATAATAATTATGATAATTTATACTAATTTTTTATTTATTTTATTATTTTATTTTATTTTTAATTAAAAGTCAAAAACTTACTAGATATGATATTTAGATTGTGATCTTTTAGATAGGTCTTCAAAAATTTAAAGTTTGTAGACAATTGCTCTAAAACTGTAATATAAATTAGCAGGGTAGAGTTATAGGACATCGTATATCTTAATATTTTCTGAAAGTCATTATTCGATTCTTGAACAAAATTTGATATTCTTAACTCTTAAAGTGCCAAAGTAAAAGCTTTGCTTTATTAACCATGAAATCTTGTTAAATTCTTTTTTTTTTTAAATATGAAAAGCAAACCAAATACAAATATAATATACAATCAAATGCAAATATTGAAAGTGAAAATTGAAAGACAGAAATATTTGCATTTTGACAAACATTTCACAAAATTGCAAATGTAAATATTTTCAGTTGCTTTTGTGCCAAAACAGAAATTTATTTATTTGCCTAAGGTAACAAATTACAATCCCTACAAATGAATATCCTTTTAATATACTCGCACACTTAAAGCCGAGTTGTTGTTGTTGTTTGGCCCAAAACTCAAGGATATTCCGCAATACCTTCGAGCTGTAATTTGTTCGGCGTTTCTGGCCTGTCAGCGCCAGCAGAGGCAATATTCCAATTTGGACCTGCAGCTCTGCTCTAGCTCTAGCTCTAGCTAAACAAATTTTAATGAATTTTAGTACATGTGGCAACTAAAAATTATAAAAATATCCACGCTCACCCAAATATCAAAAGCAAGCAGCAAGCAGCAAGTGGCAAGTGGCATGAGGCAAGGGGCAAGAGGCAGAGGCAAAGAGCTGTCATCTGTGCTGTGCCGCCCGTTTGTCACTTAAGCGCAGATGCCGCAGTTGCCGCCGCAGCCGCAGCCGTTGCAGCAGCCCATTCAAAGGACTCGTCCAGGCGCCAGGACTCGACGATGTTGGGGGCAGAGAAGCAAAAGGCAAAGCCAAAGCCGAAGCCAAAGCCAAAGCCAAAGCCAAACCGCACGCTAACAAGCTGGCAGTCTGAGCCGAAAGTGTTCTTGACGGTGTTGCCTCTTGGCCTGCAAATTAGTTGGCGTTTTGACAGTGGGGCAGGGGCAGCAACTGGGGCAGGGGTAATTGCAACATCAGCAGCAGCAACTTTGAAGACTGTGCGAGTAGAGAGAACTGTGAGTTGTATTTCTGAACAAACCAATTCACACACACACACACATACGCACATGCACGCTCGCACTGTGTAACAGCAAAACAATTAACAGATTTCAATATGCAGACAGACAGAGGTGCGACAGAGATAGATAGATAGATATGGGTCTCCATTCAACAGACATCGGATGCATAAATCATCGGGCAGAATTTTAATTCCAAATGTCAAACTGACATAACAAAGGCAAAAGGCACACATAGAGCAGATTGTTGGTAGTTTTTGTCTTCGATTTTTCGGCCTGACATGTTTGGTATTCAAATTGGTGCAGGCGCAGGACTCGTGTCCTGGGCAGGTATGTTGGCAATTGTTGCCGGTGTCTTTGCCTGGAATAATAATTGAATTTGAAAGCCAAACCAGATGTGAACGTAAAAACTCAGTATCTATGTATGTATGTGCGTGTGTGTGTGTGTGTGTGTGTGTGTGTGTTGAATGTTGACTGCAACTGGAAAGTTGCCACAAAATCTCCGATTATTAATTTATCAATGTCGCAGGCTTATTGAAATAGATTTCCGCTCTTGTGAGCCATTTGCATTTCCGTTTCCGTTGCGCAACAAGAGTTCCTGTCGCTCCTTGCAAGCGAGCAAACATGTCGACTTGCATTTATGCAAATAACCAACACACACACCCATATGCATATATATATATATATATTACTACATTTGGACATAATTGATTGAGGAGCAGCTGGGGAGGCAGGAAGGGAGCTCCATACTTCATTTTCATTATGTCAGATTAGAGCAAAAGTTGAACATTCAAGTGCTATATTAGAAAGCATTTTGCAATTGCAAATTTCAAATGCTTGAAATGAATTCCATATTTCAACAATCAATCGAATATTTCAAATGCTTCAAGTAATCATTTTTGTGTACAATTTTATATTCAAATTTCCCAAATCCCCCTCTCCACCCCCCAGCAACCAACCACAATTTTGTGTGCAAGCAAAGAAGTTTACAAAATTCCTTTTGACTAGCAGCCTTCCATTGTTTGGCCTTTTGCGAATAGGCGTGGCCAAAAAGGAGTCGAGAGCACAATGGAAAAGCCGATGCATCATTAGCAAAAAAGATGGAAATTATGAAATGACTTCGACTTTATATACAGAGCGTCTTTTCGTTATTGTGAATGCTGACAGCGCATTATTAATTGCACAGACTCCAATGGAGTTTTCTGTTGTTGTTGCTGTTGTTGTTGTTGTCAATCTGCCAGTCTGTCTGGCTCAAACAATGAATTGTGCCTTTGTTGCCATTAAGTAAGTAGGCTTACTAAGTTGCAGCTGCAGCAACAATTCATTGTTCAATTTTAAGCGCATTACAATTGTTGGAGGCTGCAGATCGCTTTGTATACAACTAAAACTACCCTTTCGAGGGGGTGTCTTAACTGTGCTTTCATTCTTGTTTAAGTTGTAGTTAATTGTTGCATAACACTGAATTTCATCGGTTACATAATCATTATTATTACTGCTATTTTTATTCTTATTTTTATTATATTTAAATATGATTATTGTTAAATTATGTGAGCCTTTTGTAACTAGAGTATTAAAATTGGCATTCTAAAACTTACAGTATTTTTAAGTATTGCACAAAGAAAGAGATTTTACTTTATACACAGTTTAGCACAAAAAAAAAAAACAAAAAAAAACATTTGTTAAAGCCAAACGTTAAAACAACTTTAAAACTATAGTTTATTATATATTTTAGACTCATGCCGATTTTCCGAGAGTTTCACGATGTTAAATATTAACTTCCTTTAATAAGTTTAATTTTTGTAGCATACTTTCCAGCGCGCTCGTTTGTTTCTGACATTTGCGTTGACTTGAATAGAAAAAGAGATAGGAGGCGGGCAGTTAGAGGGAGATAAGCATATAGACCACACTCAGCACTCGAGTCAAGTGCAAATAAGCAATAAGGCGACGAGTGTGTAAATCATTTGGCATTTTCAATTTTGCTTTAACTACAGGCGACTCGACAAGGTGAAGTTGACCAGAAGAACAGCCCCAGCCACTCACACTCCCGCCTCACCTTTCCACCCCCCCCAGCCATATGGAAACTTTGCACACATCACTTGGGGCTGTTGTATGGCCATTGGCTACTTGAGTACTCAGTGCACTTGTTTTAGTTGTCCATTATGCGCTTCTATGGATCCCACAGCCACATGTAATTGCACTTAACAGAAGTTTTGCCTGCTTAAAATCCAGCCACCAAGCCTCACTTGATATACATATGTATTCATGCATATATCTTTTTTGATATCTGTATGGATGCATGCATATATCTCTTTATATACATATATCTATATATGTATGTATATATATTTGTGAAATAAGCCTTTTCGTTCCGTTTCGCTTTGCCAGCTGCCACTTGGGAGCACATATCCACATGCCTCTGCAATTGACGTGCTAACCAACAGTACGTGTCTGTGTGTGTGTGTGTGTGTGTGTGTGTGTGTGTGTGTGTGAGTGTGTGTTCGAGTATCTTCAACTGATATCAACCTCCGACTCCTCCAGGCTCATTTGCCTTGGATTGAGTATGCAACGAATGCTACGATTGCTACTCTAATTTTCCTTTTGCTCCGCCTGCCACACCCCCAACTGCATGGTGCAGCCTCCACTTGTGCCGCATCCTGGAACATACGCTTACGCTTTGCATATGTCCGTTCTTTGTCCAATTGTTGTTGTTGCCTGTTTGCTTGGTGTTGATTCCCCAGTGTGTTTGTCTATTGTTATTGCACTTGCCTAGCATTTTACATCAAACTCTAGTGTGTCGAGCTGTCTCACAGTCTCGCAGTCTCCCTTTCTCTCTCCCTCTCCAGTCCCTCCTTCGCTCACCCTCCTTTTGGGCTGTCTGTCCATCTGGCTGTCTCTTTGTTTATTTGGCGTATTTGTTACCAGGGCACGGATGCAACTTTTGGTGCGCTCTCTTATGCAAAATTCATGTACAAGTTTGAATAAACTTTTCGGCTCCCAGCACTCCTCTTAACATACGATTTTTCGTACAGTGTAGTATATAAATAAGCCAAAACGGCTTTAACATGACAGATACAGATTGAATAGTGGAAATTCTGTTATTTTAATGATGGCACTGGCAACTGCTGGAGATCGCGTAATTACGTCACAGACTTCGTAAATATGACAGCTAAAAAATTAATTATTTGGGCCACAATTTGACCGCCAGCGCTAAAAAGTTCAAATCGAAAAAGCGCGAGTCCTTTGAAGTGCGGACAGGACTCGGCACGGGCCGCACGGACCGCACAGCTGGCGGCAATCCGAAAGTTATTTTATTTCCTACCTGTAATGTGCACCGCGGGCAACGCAAACTTGCTTTTCACCACCAGCTTTTCATATTATTTTCACATTTTTCTATTTTAAGCTGTAATTATTACGCAATAACCGAGCCACGTAACGGGCCACATCCTTATTTTAAATTATTATTACTTCTAAGTGTGGCAAAAGGCAAAAAAAAATATATATTCAAGCATATTTTGAAAAGAAAACTTAATAATAATATCGGGGAGCATCTGTAAGGCTTGCTTTCTATTTAAGGGAAGGAAGAGCATGAGTTCAAAACTAAAGTAAAGTTCTTGAAAAACTTTCCAGAGATTCTTATACATAGATATAGATATAGATATAGATATAGATATAGATATAGATATAGATATAGATATAGATATAGATATAGATATAGATATAGATATAGATATAGATATAGATATAGATATAGATATAGATATAGATACCCTATATTCCTACAATTCTTCTACTAGATGTAGATACCCTAACTAGATATAGATACCCTATATTCCTACAATTCTTCTACTAGATATAGATACCCTAACTAGATATAGATACCCTATATTCCCACAATTCTTCAACTAGGCTGCTTATTTCAAGATATATATAAATAATGTTTTAGTACAGTTATTTTAATTGGAAAGTACTTTTAATGTGGATTTTTGCAATTCCGCTCGCTTGACACTTATGAAGTTTGCCTACATTTGCACAATGCGATACTCTTTCGGCCTTGGCTGTGGAAAATGGATATGGAAAACGCTCCACTAACGCAATTAAGTGGGGCGCTGTGAAAAACGAATGATAAGTAAACATGACAAGGCTTTTAAGTTTATTGCGCCAGCCAGCACTCATTTGGCTCATAAGAGTGTGCCCGAGAGAGAGAGGGAGAGAGAGAGGGGGGAGGGGGAGGGCAAGGAAATTTAACTACGTGGAGCGGACGTGCTGCTACCTCCCTCTCTCCCTCTCCCTCTCCCTCTCTCTCGTCCCCCAGTCATAGTCAAGCGGATATGGGGCTGAGCTCCTATGCATAAGGGTGCACTAACACATGCGAGTGCGGCATCATCTCTTTCTGGTTTGTTTTTACCCTGGCTGAAGCTTTAGGATGGGGGGGATGTGCACTTACTGTCACTTTTCATATGCAAAGCACTTTGTGTCTGTCGCTAATTTAATAATGTGCAGCATTTTGCTACAGCAGACAGTCAAAATTGTTGCGGGCTGTCGACCAGTGTTACAAAGTGTCCAATTAAATGATTTAAACACTGGCAGGGGGCGGAGGCGTGCCGGCACTCAACTGCCACCTGGCTGAAAGCCTCCCCAATACCCAATACCCAATCCCGAATCTCCAATCTCCAGCCCAGACCTCGGTTTCATTCGCGATTTTTCACAGTCAGTGCATTTAGCAATAAATATCCAAAATTGCAATTGGCAAACATACACGTACACACACACACACACACACACATGCAGACTAACGCAAACTATTTGGCAAGCATTTTCGCAACGGAAGTTGTGAAAAATCGTTGACAAGCGACAAAACACTTGACAGCGTCAGCAGCCCAAGGAAAAGCACCAAAAATCGAGCCAAAAAATGTCGCACGACAAAAAAATGGAGAGAAAATCGGTAGAAAAAAAAAGTCAAACAAAGCTCAAATCCCAGGGAAAATAGGTGATGGGGTGGGGGAGGGGTTAAAAATGGAAAAGCGTGTAAAAATTTGTGGTGCAAGCAAAGCCGAAAAAGGTGCAAAAAATTTGAGTGTGCGAGTGTGTGTGTGTGTGTGTGTGTGTGTAAATGTGCAATCAAATGAAAGAAAACCAATAATCGAAAAAAATGCCAATGCAGCGCACACGACTTAGGAATTATTGGCCAGAATGCTGGAAGCCAGGCCGATGAGGGATTGTTGAATTGAGGGACGGGGCGGGGGCGAGGGTGTGGCATTGGGGTTGGGGTTGGGGTAAGCTTGAGGTCTGGGGGGTTGGCTACAATTGCAGTCAGGCAAGAAAATGCACTAAATAAAACATGAAATAGCTGAAAATCGGGCATGTGAGCAAAGGCACGTGGCAGGTGTGTGTGTGTGTGTGTGTGTGTGAGTGTGTGTGAGTGTGTGTGACAAGAATTTTAGCTATAAATTGTTGTCACAATGTAAGAGCAAACACTATGCTGGGCACAATAAATCAACTTGAGTAGCGAAAATTGCAAACAAAAGAGCGCATCTTCACAATAAGGTAAAGAAAAAACAATGGCAGAAGCAGAAAGGAAAGCGTGCGCAAGGGATCGAGAATTGAGAGAAAGTCCAAATTTTCTTATTGTTCAGTTCCGGTTAGAGTCAAGCCAAAATGTCAAAATGCAAAATATTAATCATCATTATTTCAATAAACATTTATTAACATGGACTTTGCATTAGCACATAATGTATTTTCTGTCTTTGACCTTACTGAAGGGGTGCGAGCAAGGGGGAGGGAGGAGGGAAAGTGTCCAGAAAAAGGGACTAGCAGCCGCAGCCTCAAAACCCACACACGCACACACAGACACAGGCACAGACACACGCACATTACATTGCCAGCTAAACCACATTTTCAATTCGCCACAGGACAGTAAAGTCAAAGGACGAAGCTAACCAACACCCATCCTTCAACCCTGTCACAGGCCATGGCCTGGCCGTTTGTCTTTTCCCTGTGTCTGTGGTTAGACCAAACTCTCTCCCACTCTCTCCCACTCTCTCCCCTCTCTCCCACTCTCTCTGTCTCTATATATTTATATATATATCTCTGTGTGTGGAGCATCCTCTGGCTTGTTTTGTTGTTGCCCGCTTCAGTCATTTGTCTTTTGTCATATTAATAATTCCCTTTTATTATTTGAGCCATTACCACATCAAAATATAAACACACACACACACACATACACAAACATACACACACACAAACGTACATACGTTTGTATAATGGGCGCCCCTCATTATTCGCCGTTCATAATTTCGCGCTGTAAAGGTGTCCGTTACGCACCTTTTGCAGCTCTTCATTTATATTTTTAATTCATTTTTTTATTCGCACTGCTCATTAATAATAATAATAGGGATGAGTGGAAGACCCTTCCGCCATTTGCCTGTCAATGCACCCCAATTCTCCATCAATCCATCCCCCTTCCCCCTTCCCCCTTCCAGAATCTTCCCCCTAGGGGCTGCTCCACGCTGCTGTTAAACAAAAAAATTGCTTAATGCCCTTTATCCCCATTACGGTTTTGTCTTTAAAGTTAATCATCTCAAGCATATCCTTCAGCCTCGCCGTCGCACCGTTCGTCCTGTCATTCGTGGCCATTTTTTAATACGCACTCATAGATCATTAATATAAATTCCAGAATGACGGCAAGTAATATTAATGTGCCACAACGGTCGGCACAAAAATGCTGTCCATCCAGTTAAGTGTTTTCCAACCATTTTCCAACCATTTGGAAAACGTAATTGTTGAACGTAGATATGAAAACTTTAAAGGTGAACTAAACTTAATTATTGAAAACTTGTAAACTACTTTCAATGTTTATTTTAAGCATCTTAATCGGCCTTCTTTAACTGCTCGGAGGATAAATTGTTAACGCGTTTTTCTCTTAACCAAAGTTGAGCTTTCAGCCCTTTTAGAAATCGTCTTCTTAAGTGTCTTTCAACAGTTTCAACTGCAGATTAATAAAACTTATGGAATAGCCTTTGTTTGATTTATATTGTGTGTCTTACAACTTATAACTAAAAATCAGAATTTCAAGTTTATGGCTCAACACACACGCACACACGCACACACACACATTTACAATAGAGCTGAGTGTGGAAGTGTGAGTGTAAAAGTTTAACGAATTTTCATTGTTGAATTGTTGAAAGTTGAGGCAAGTGAATCATTTCGCTTGCAGTTGGCAGCTTGTTAAATGTTTTCAACCGCAAACAATTGAAAAATCTTGAAGTCTGCGCCACACAGCACGAGAATGTTTTGCAACATGTGGCGCCGCACGAAGTTATGTGTATAAAGAATGTGAGCGTTTATTTGATTAGCCTGGCCAGGACAAGTTGCCTAATTCAAATCAAAATCAAGCCACACACTCAACAGTCAAGTGGCATCAACAGCAGCAGCAGCAGCAGCAGCAGCAGCAGCAGCAGCAGCAGCAGCAGCAGAAGTTGAAGCAAAGAAGTTGAGTAAAATGATTTGCAATTATTATTGTTTAATAAGTGCATAAGCCGACACTTATCCGACTCAAAGGACACAGTTGTTGTTTTTGTAGTGCTCAGAACTTTGTGGCAGCAGCAGAAACAGAAGCCAACAAAAGATGTGCTTATGCTGGGGGTAGCTCAAATTATCATAAGACGGCAGCATTTTTGAGTGGCAGCCCAAACCCCAAACCCCAAATCCCAAATCCCCGAACCCTAACCCACTAATCCCACCCCCAACCCGGAACCCGGAACCCGGCCAATTGTTGCTCTTGAGCGAATCGAGTGGCATAAATCTGGGGGCCCAATGATAAATTGACAAATTTATTTGGGTCAGAGCTCGGCGCATTCATCATAATTTCGCTTTCTGGCCCAATGTGCCAGCTGGGCAAGAAAATTGAAATTTTTTGAAACAGTCTCCATTTTAATGGAGTCGACGGCCGCCCAATGCTAACAAGCAGCCAGTACTGACACTTTTGCCTAATGCACTTATAATGAGCTTAAGCTACACGGCTGCCAAGGACTCAAGCACTGTTGCCCGTATCTGGAAACTAGGTCCGGATTCTAACTGCTTGAAGTCTCGAGCAATCATTTGCATAATTAATATTGATGTACTTGGGTTGTTGTTCAACTCGGGTCCGTTGCTTTGCCATTGTTTATTTATTGTCCGACTGCCAATTGAGCTACATTCACCTGATTGAAGTTTGCCCAGGCATAAGCATACATTGTATGCTATACATATACAGACTGGAGAATGGAGGATCTGCAGTTCTGTCTTATAAATAATACAAATGCATTTTCAAAGATGATGTCGAAGCGAACTTTACCCCTTTAGCAATTAAGCTAGAAACCTATTGCTCAATCCTTGTGCACCTGCAATGAATTTCAGGCAATCAATTATCAGCCACAATTTCCAAACACTAAATACAGCACAAAGGATATACGTAATTAATATCCTCGGACGGGGATAAACATGGAATGCTTCGGCTTCATGAATGTGTGAATGGTTCAGTTTTCAATAATAAGGTTGGATTATTTTACACAATCAAATCAATGCAGCTATTTAATTAGTGCTGCATTTATTCTAATAGATTAATTAGTAATTGAATCTTTTGCAGGCAATTGAAAAAACTCGGCAATTTTTTAATTGGCGATTAGTTAAAAAGTGCGACTAATAAAAATAAAAAATAAAATAAAAGTACAAATCTCTATAATGTGGTAAATACTCTTCCTCTTTCAATGAACTATTTACATAAATGTGTTTTTCATTATAATATAAAAAATAGTTGGAAATTTAACGGATTATTCTGTAACCCATTTACTGGACTATATATAAAGAAAACTGTTCCTTATGTGGAGTTTATTTTCTGATTTTTATTGTGTTTTGTTTGCGTTGCGCACCTCTTGGCCAAACAGCCGTGAAGCAGGTGAAAAGTGGGGGAGGGGTAGGTAATGCCACAATGGAGTTCGGGCTTCGAACCTATTGTTGGCTGTTGTGAAATGCAATGCAGAGAGCAAAGAAAAAAGGGTATGTGGAAGGGTTCCACTTGGGGCGTTTGTTTTTGTAATCACAGCTGGCCACACTTGGCCACACTTACCTGGTGACAGCTCCTCGGTAATCCCTTGAATAGTGCGCGTGAACAGCGTCAACATGAGCACGCTGGCAAGCAGCAGCCATTGACGTTGCTGCCACATGTGTGGCATATGTTGCAGCTGTTGCACCAGCTGCTGCTGTTGTCGAGTTGTTTGCATTGCTGTTCGTCCCCTCTGCTGTTGCTCTTTAATGTGATGGCTAAAGGTGTATCTGTGTGTGTGTGTGTGTGTGTGTGTTTGTATGCCAATGGTGTCGCTGTCCTTAAGCTGCAAGAGATGAAATAGAAGAAGAAGAAGAATAAGAATCACATGAGAGCTCGTTGTTAAAGAAGCAATCACGCCCGTGTTGTTAGCCAACTACTCGTGTTGCCAGCATTTGTTGGCCAATTTGCAGCAGCAAATGAAGTCAAACCATTTATATTTTGAACGCTGACTATTGACAGCGGCTTTTGTCGTTTTGTCTGGCTGCCAGTCCGGCCACGCCCACGCCCACATTTGTACACAGTGAGCAGCGCGCCGCAAAGTATGCAACGTCATCGTGAGTGCGAAAAGGCGCGGAAGCTGAGCTTGGCAATGGACAGCGGGTAATGGGCAACGGGCATCGGGCAACGGGCAGCGGGCAACTGGCAACTGGCAACATCACCGTTAGCAATGCTCGCGGGCGCGCCGGGCTACACGTCAAACACATTCATCACAAGTGCCAGAGTGACAGATGGCAAATGCGCCTACAGCTCGTTTGTTGCCCGATCTCAGGAGGCAGAGTCAGAGGCAGAGACCAAAACCTTCGTCTGCTCGGCCCTTATGTCATTCGCAAGGGCAAAAGGACAAATGAAAATTTTCCAATTATTGCAGACACTCGCTGAACTCCACCGCGGCCGCAACGTAAATTTAAAATGCTTTAAACTGCTGCCTTGTGGCATTATGCAAGCGCCTTTTTTGCCAATTCTGATGCGATTTTCAACGGCAGGCGCATCATTTGTCGGCGCACCCAAAATTCATCTAACTGCAGATCTATGGCTAACGAATATTTCAGTTTCAGTCTCATTTCCACTTCCATTTTCAGTATTCAGCTCTCAGCTTTCAGTTTTCAGTTTTCAGTTTTCGGTTTTGGGTGACGCGGCAGTTGATCAAAAACGCATTTGGACGGTGCGTCAGCGGCAGCAGGCACGATTTTAATAAACGTAATGTGGCCACATGTGCGACTGACATGATTTGGCATTATCCATACATATATATTGTGTGGCATATAGCGAAAGTAAGGAATTTGGGGCCAAGCTCGTTGCCAAACTCGTTGCCACGGGTCAGCAATGGAATTTGATAAATTTATTTCTTTTTCGAAATTTTTCTCATAACGCTTTTCACTTCGACCCGCTCACAGCTTATGCTGAGTAATTACCTATATGTATGTATATATACGAGACTTGTGTGTGTGTGTTGAGTATATTGATTGAATTTTAGCTTAATATTGTATGAGAGTAGGGGCGTGGCAGCATATGCTATCATAGCAAGGAGCTCATAAAAGCCACTTTCAATTTCACAAACTACTCGAAACTTTCGCTAATATCGAATGTTAAACGCTCTTTTGTTGCCTTCTCTAAAACCACGCATGTGTGTGTGTATCGGTGTGTCGGTGTGCGTGTGTGTGTATGTGTGTATGGTAAGTTTTACGAGCGCCTGTTAACCGCGGGTATTTACACTAAGTCTAATGAAATGTTTAACAAGCACTTTGCTGTGCGCAAATCCCAATGACCCATAATATTAGCATAAAATCACTTGCCTGCCGGATGGGACCCAGCTCCAATCCCCACCAGACTTGCCTCATAAATAGTTTGCGTGTGTGTGTGTATACACATGTGTGTGTGTGTGTGTGTGCTACTTGCTTAGTCTGATGGCGTTGCATGACACGCTTGAGGGTCTCAAGCAAAATGTACATTTAAATTGCGCACTTTAAAGTTTTTGGACGAGCGTGAAAGGCTTAACGAAGCGATCCAAAACTCCCCAAAATAGTATATATATATATATATATGTATATAGTGTATATATGTATAGCAGCTGGCCTATGCGGAGACTTTGGCGTGTTGGCGTATTCTCAATTTGGGCGCATAAATTTTTATGTTGGTCATACTTTATTTGCTGCTGGGCGCTGTTTGTTTCCACAAAATAAATTACATTAAAATTCTAAGCCATCAGCCGCTGTGGAAATTTATTTTTGCACATTATCCGCTTGCCGCAAATTGTATTTATTCCGCAACGCTCGCAGCTGCGGGGCAGACAAACAACAACAACAACCAACAACAACAGCGTGGCTAACAAAATGCACAACAAAAACAAAAACAGCTGCTGACGTTTTAGTGGCAGTTGTTGGCCATCTCACTTTTTATTATTGTTGTTGTTGCTGCTGCTGACCAAAGTTGTAAAGTATCCTTCAAGGCAATTAGTTTATTTGTACAATTTCATTTCATTTAGCCTGCCGGAATTTTAATGCGTTTCATTAAGTTGCTGCGTAAATTTTACACTTTCCAAAAGGTCGCAAAATTTACTGAAAGTCTGCCCAAATAAAGAATCAAGTTTTAATCTATTGCTAAGCTTCTACAAACATGATGATAATAAATATATAACGAAATGAATCTACGGGTTGCAAAGGTTATATTTGTTCTATCTTGAAAACCTTTCGTTTAAACCAGGAATATAGAATAAAAAAAAAGTGTTTTGTTTTAAATAATAACAAATAAGAGTTAATAAATAATCTAATGGATTTGATATATAAATATATTAAGATATATTATTAATTGTCCTTAGATATTTAAGAATTATTGACTTTATAATAAATCCTTATTCAAGAAATGTTTTTAGCCATATTAATAATCAATTTCTAATATGGAAATAATAAATGAATTTTTTTTGTTGTTGTTAACTGTTAAATAATTTATTGACTTCAGTATATTAACTGTTGGAGGTAAATAAATGCTCTCCGATAAAGCAGCTTGCTAAATGATGCTCTTAAGAATTCCTAAGTCAAAGGACATTTAGATTTCATCTACAAGAATGTTATTTATACACACACACACACACAAGCGCAAACCCATGCATATACACATGTGCATGTACACACATACACACACTGACAATCAATTTGCAGGAATCGCTGAGATTTCAAACAAAAATTGGCTTCTCGTTAATATTTGACTTACTGGAATGCAGTTCTGGTTTATATCTTCATATACTAATCGGCTATAGAAGCAGGATAAACATATTCAGCAATGTTTTGGTAGTGCAGGAAAAAATGTAAACACAATGTTGGGTGATACACAAATAGAAAATCCTCAAAGAGCGCGCCGAGCGTCTCTCTGGGTGTTGGGTCCTGGTAAACGGGACTAAATCGGGCACTTCGAGCACTTTTAGCCAGACTTTTTCATAGTTCACAAATGCTCGAGCATCGAAATGTCACAGTTTAATTAACTTTTAAGGGTTTTATTGGGTTTTAACTTAATAAATAAATATGCACGAAAAATTCACAACCGCACTAATTTCGATGACAGACGGAGAAGTCGAATGCGCTCTCTCAATTCGTTTGCCGTTCCATTCCGCAGCGTTTCGCTCGGTGAGAGAGCGCGAGAGCACAGCGCAGCTGTTCCAATCTAAAGGACCTGGACCACAAGGACCTCGCCGGGGGTGGGAAGTGCCAATTGTGAACTGTCAAACTGACAGCTGACCTGAGGGTTTGTGTTTCTCTTTTTAGGGCGCAGGCGCTGCCTCTCTGCGTGCTGTTTCATTGCCATTCGTTTCACCCAAGCGGACGCAGCACGGCCCGCCAAGGGTTGCTCCTGCCTGCTCACACCCCAAGCAGACGCTTCGATACCGACAATTACCTGGAGAATTGGCATTAGCCCATTTTCGTTGCGTTATAAATTGCGATTGTCACTTTGGAGCATTTCACTGCAGAGCGTATGGCATTGCCTTCGATACTTGTGGTGCGGCCGATGGTGGGGCTGATGGTGGGGCTGATGGTGGGCTCTGCTGGTGGTGTTGCTGGCATCCTTGCCATGCCGAGAAGCAATGCTGCTGCACATTTTGCCCGCAGGGTTTCTGTGATGCTGTGATGCTGTGACTTTCATTTCGTTCGATTACCAGTAGCAGCCATCTCTTCCTCTTCTTCCCACGCATCTTGCTTATGCAATTACATTTAAGTTTTGGTGTGTCTGATATCAGGGGGAGGGGGTGGGATTGGGGCAGGGGCAGGCAGCTGCGTTGCCTGTGACATGGAATTAATTTTCGATTTTATTGTCAGTTTGTCAACTGCTTAGTCGAAGAAGATGCCGTTGCGCCTGACTTTGATTTAATTGAAAATGCATGAATATGCAATTTTTAGCAGCTCAGCTCGTAAATGGCAGCTTTTATAGCTCGGCTCGTTCAATCGGAAGCACTCAAAATTTAACGTTCTATACGAAAGTTCTCCATACTGTTGAAGGGTCAACTTACCCTTGAGCCTGTCGACTTACACATTGTTTACACACATATCATTCACAATCAATACGTATTATTATTCAAACACACACGCTCATTTTTTATGATTTTAATAAAAAAAAATATATTTTTATATGGTTCTACCGAACCGAACACCGTTTAAAAAACCACCATGTGGGAGCGGTTTGTGAAGTGCTTAAATAAAGGCGGCAAATCTAAAGGTTGCAGCGCCGTCAACATTGCCGATTTACATAAGAGAGTTCCGCCCAATCAGCGCAAACAGTTCAAAGTGTTTGCCAAGAAGCATGAAGAGTACCAAAAGTGAGTATATTAATACTATCTCTGTGATATGCTCATCCATAACAAAATTGCCATCGAGTTACCGTTGATTCACGACAAATCATATATATCTACCATATTCTTCTGTTCCTTCGTTAGCCGCGTTCAAAAATATCCACCAGAAATGCCCGAAATCGATTGGGCTTATTATAGGCAAAATGTGCGATCGGAGATGGTTAGCTGGGTGAATGATTTTGAGAGGAAATACGATAATTTGGACAGCTTGTTCACCAATCGACATTCATTGATCGATCATTCTAAATACTTTGGGGAGATAAATGCGCAGGCAGAAGAGGTTAGGAAGGAGATCATAAAGTATAAGGAGGAATCAAAGAAGCGCATTATATTGCTGGAGCAGCAAATGGAGCATTTAAAATGCATGAAGGATTACAACGGAATGACGATGGAAGAGTTTTGCATTGCACATCCCAATGAGGCACCCGACTTCATTAACAAACCCACCTTTTGGCCACATACACCCGAAGAGCAGAAGCCAGGACCATCCGAAGAGGTTGCGCACGACGAGGAGCATGCCGAGACAAAGCCCCACTCCAAAGACGGTAAACCAGATCCGAAAGGCGGCAAACCAGATCCGAAAGGCGGCAAACCAGACCCGAAAGGCGGCAAGCCAGACCCTTCGGAGCACCCACCGAAAACACCGCCAGCTGGAACTGCACCACCAGCTGGTGACAAAGTTGAGGCTGCAGCTGAGAAAAAGGACGCTACCAAGGATACAAAGCCGGTTGATCCAAAGGCTGGTACTGCAAAAGAAGCAGATAAAGCGGAAAAGCTCACCGAATCTAAAGTTGAAGCGAAACCTCAGAAAGAAAGTCAGGCAGTTGATACTGCCGCAGCAATGGCCTCCAAGGGTTTTGAGTTTGCCAAAGATTTGGCTGCTAAGGCCATTGTTATGATCAAGGGTGTGGTGCAGAAGATCGGGGAGAAGCGAAAGGAGGTCTCCGATTCTGCAGATGCCGAGAGATTGAAGGTCGAAATCGCTCAGAAAAGAGCCGCTTTATTAGCAGCGGGAAAAACCAAAAGTGACGATGATGATGAGGATAGCTTTCGCGCAAGGGAGGGTGCCTCCAACATATGCAACAAGACCATAATCCGTGGCGAGGATACGGCAAAGGCGGATGTTAAGGCTCACCATGTCGACTTGGATATCGAGGGAAGCGCTCAGGAGAAACCTTGTAAGGAGAGCACAAAATCTGAAGAGGACGAGGATAAAGTTTGTGAACATGAACCAACATGTGATAAAAAGGAGGAAAAAGTTTGCGACCATGATCACAAGCCCGAAGAGGAAGAGGAAGATATATGCAAGAAGTACGAACAAAACGCATATAATTTGCTAAGCTGTCCTGAAACCGAGAAAAAGTCAGATGATATATGCGAGGACGAAGTTAAGGTGGATTCGGAAATATGTAAAAAGTACATGAAAGAAAAAGATTGTCCTTCAGACACTGATTCAAAGGAAAAGCGACCAACCAGTGAGTCGTCCAAGGTCGGTGAACCAGTTAGTGTGTCCAAAGAAAACCGACCTTTTGGGTCGAACATGGGAGATTTTATTCAGAATCGTCCAGAAGGAGACGATCTATTCATCGGTCCGAAAATGATTAAGAAACATCAATCAAATAAACTACAAATGATTTCAAAAATCCTACGTAAAGGCTCTGTAGACCCCAAAAAGCCAGAACCCCCTGCTCCCTCATCGATGGCATCTGATTTCAAGTCTGGCAATGTGCCGACCAATCAGCCAAACGCTATAAATACACAGCACATGAGAGTCACCTCTGATGTTGGACAACCTCCTGAACAGGGAAGTTCCGCTAAGCTAAATCCCGAGGTGGTGGCTAAGTTGGTTTTCGAGATGGCAACCGGGGCTGCCTCCTTGCTATCGGAGGCTAAGCAGATCATCGAAAAGGCTCAACAGGAGAAGGGCGAGAAGGTGGAGATCGCCTACGAAGCTGCCGAGGAGAAGGTGACAAAAGCATTGGAGCAGGCCCATAAGGCACTCGATTCGGCCAAATCTCTGGCCAAGCAGACCGGCATCGGTGATCAGGAAACGATTGCCCTGATTGAGAAGCACGCCATGCTGGCCCAGCTACTGGCTTATCGTGCCATCAGCATGAAGAAGGAGATCGCCAAGCTTCTGTCTGACCTCAAGATTTTCTGAGTTTCAGTCGTTAACGCGTTTGTATTTAAGTCCAACTCAACTTTATGTTCGAACTGTTTTCATTAAATTTGCTGTTGGGTTGAAAGGCGAGTGGTGCGTGTCTGACTGGGCGGTGGTTGGTGGTTGGTGGTTGCTGGTGTGCTACATATGCAAATTTTAGGCAAAGCTCAAGCCCTGCGCAATAAATTCAGTTGCGAAAAGCTAAGCGAAATATCGAAACTTTTGCTCGAGTGGACGAAACTTTGCGGTGAATTAGCCAAAAATTTCACTTTGCCCTGCCCGGTACAATATGTATATGTGTGTGTGTGTTTGTGTGTATATTTGGTGTGTGTGTGGGTGTGGTCCGTTAGATTGCATAATTATGCAAATGTGTTGTTTTTCGGCATTCAAAGTGGCGCATTCGAAAGTGTTGCCTACTTGTTGGCGCTGGAGCACAATTTTCACAATCAAACGCATTTGCATAATTATACAAAGCATACTTCCTACACCTCTCGGCGTGTGTTTGCTTTTAATTCAAGTTAGATAGTTGGCAATAAGCTTTAAGCCGTAGCAACCCATTCAGGCCATTGGAACAATGGTTCGCTTCAACAATGTTTTACCCTGAAATCCGGCTTTGTTTTATTTTGTATTTGTATTTTTAATTGCTGAAAGTTTTCAGCTTTTAAGCAGCCATATAAATTCAATTTCGCAACTTCTCCCGCCATCTGAATTACCTGAATTTCCATTTGCACCAAATCGATTTCATAGGTGACAAAAACATTCTTGTAAGGCAGCCAAAAGGACACTTAATTTTGCTACTGGGACAATTTTCATTTCGCTACATTTGCATATCTCCAAGGAGAGAGCCTCCATTGACAAAGAGAGGAAGAGAGTGGGAGGAGGAGGCTGTGTTTTGTGATTAGGCTGAAAAGGATTATTCATGAGCAGCCGAGTGCTGAAATTGTTTAAAGCATATCGTTATCGTAATGGCAGCCAATATTAAAGAGGGGGGGGCCCAGCCATTTGGCAGACATCGCCTTCCAACTTCCAGCTCCAAGTTCAAGCCTGACTGGCAGTCAATGCCAAAATTGTTTGCCATGGAGAGTTGGCTTCGGATTTTGGCTTTATGGCTTTTGGTTGACAATTGCCCGCTGTTTCTTGTTGCACTCTCTGCGCATTGTCGGAAATATAAAATATGGCCATAATGTTTATTGTTTTCAATATATCGCAGACAGCCGGCATGTTGCAAGTTGTAAGTCGCCGGTTGCTTTTCTCTTCTCGCTTGTCGCTTGTCTCTTGTCTCTTGTCTCTGACAATTTTCAATTGAAATAGATTTTTTGGCAAATGCTGGCAAATTGTTGTGGCATTCCCCACTTTTGGCATCTGTCCAGACATAATTAAAACCTCTCGCAAACAATTTCGCAAATTCTATTGCTTATCATTCACACAGGATCTAACGTATATGTAACTAGTTATTAGCTCTTACCTGCTGTAAGTGCATGTTTTAGTGGCTCATTTTGTGGCAAGTTGTTGGCATTGCTCGCATAATTTGGCCAGCGAGTTGCGTGCCAGGTTTGTTGTGCCTGATTAACGTTTTTATGGCTGCGCAAATATTTGAGCCAGTTTTTAATAGCCCACTTCTGTGCCTAAGTTATGTGCAGAAAAGCCTAATTAGCAGCGTTTAACTAAGCCTCACGGCCTTACTGTGTGCTTTTAATGCGACGTGATCGTGGTTATTAAAACAACAATGCCATATAGCCCATAAGGCCAAACTGGAGGCCTATTCAAGTGATACCCTGCACACATGTGGAACTATTGGTGTGGGTATGCTTAGGGGTTGCTGAATGTATGTAACATAAGGAAAATGGATACAAATTTTATATTTTTTTAATATTTAAATAAACTAACGCTTATGGATAAATATTTGATATTTGATATGGATAAATATTTGATATTTGTATAATATTTAAATAAATAATATTTAAATAATATTTGATATTTGATATGGATAAATATTTTATATTTGTATAATATTTAAATTAACTAGCGCTTATGGATAAATATTTGATATTTTTATAATATTTAAATAAACTAGCGCTTATGGATAAATATTTGATATTTGACATGGATAAATATTTGGTATTTTTATAATATTTAAATAAATAATATTTAACTAATATTTGATATTTGATATGGATAAATATTTGAAATTTTTATAATATTTAAATAAACTAATGCTTATGGATAAATATTTGACATTTGATATGGATAAATATTTGACATTTGATATGGATAAATATTTGATATTTGATATGGATAAATATTTGATATTTTTATAATATTTAAATAAACTAGCGCTTAACCACATTTTAGTTTGGTTTGTTTTAATAAAAAAAAACTATTTATATATAGTATTACTGCTAGCTAACCATATTTGGCAAGCACAAATATTTGGCCAGAGCTCAAATTTGATTACATTAAAATTTGAAATTATATGAAGAACAAGTCTAATCTTGCGGCTGCAATCGGGGACATCAGCTAAGGGCAGCTACTTAAAGGTATCTGCCAGTCGGTCAGTCTCAAATAAAAAGTTGCTTTTACTTGTAGTTGTAGTTGTAGTTGTAGCTGTGTTGTAGTCGCCGGCTGGCAGCAAAATGTAAATTTCAGCTGAGTAGCTCGACAGGCGCCACTGGCGGCCCATTGCTTACACGTTGTCCGCGCAGCGTGGTGCCAGTATCAGAGGCAGTGGCAGTGGCAGTGGAAGTGGCACCGTGGCAGTGGCACCGTGGCAGTGGCAGTGGCAGTGGCCCAGTGGCAGCTTGATTAGTACAGGCTGCTGCGTTGGCGTCGCTAGCATTTGGCATAGACAGAGGCAAAAGCAAAGGCGACGGCGACGGCGACGGCAACGGTAACGGTAAAGGCAAGTCGGCCACAACCCACCGCAACACACTTAACGACGTAGTTAGCGTTAGTTAACGTATGTACGTGATATCGTTAAACTCGGTATAACGTAACCAGACCCCCACAGCATAATAAGTGTCTTATTAGTTATGCCAGCAGCAGAAGCAGTCGAAGCCTCCGCCCACGGCTCCTTCTCCGCCTCTGGCAGATACTGCGATTATTTCTGTTGCAGCTGGAACAAGTGAAGCGGTGGAATCACGTGCCACAACCGGAGCTATGTGGAATCAGTGATGTCCTTTGACAATTTCCATGTGACCGGCGACCATTGCAAATTTGAATAGAACATTGTGTGTTTACCCAAACCAATGATGCCTTGAATGACAAATGGGCAGGCGAATGATATTGAATAGCTTCTCCGGATAGCACCTGAAGTTATGAATTTAAGGTGGTGTATTCCAAATGGGGCAGTTCAATTAGCCAATTGATGAGCGTCAATGACTTTTAATTAATTCGGGGCAAATATTGCGCAACAACAATCGAAAGTTTTTAACTGCAAAGCGAAGCCAGAAAGAAGTCCAAAACAAATAAACAACACGCGCTGAAATCTATTTACACAGTTAAGGGCCAGAACACAGTTAACGGCCCAAAGATGAAGTTGAGATTAACGCGGGGCCAGCGAAATGAAAATTAAATTCCAAACAGCCCGCGGGCTTTTCTACGCGCATGGACCGAGCGGCTGGGCCGTTCCTTTGTGGAGGAGCCCGGTCCGGGGTCCAGTTTCAGGTAATCGCAAACGTGTAGTATTTACTTTTAACGTTGCTTGTTTATTTTTTAATTTCCTTCCAATTAAGCAACAAACAAGCCGCGCACAGCCACCCACCACTCAAGCACCCAAATGCCAGGTTTTTCCTTCCACCTTCCACCTTTCACTTCGAGCATCGCTGACGATGGCAATAAAAATGTGCAGGATTCGAGCAAAATGAAACGAAATGAAATCTATTCACAGTTACGTAAAAGTAGAACGTAATGAAAACACGTTGGCACAATTCATTTAAAGTCTACATCGAGAAGCCGAGAAGGAGAAGCCGAACACCAGCCAGAACAATTTCGCATTCCAAGGACAGAAGAAGGAAGAAGAGGACCCGCCCGGGCCACAGGACACAGCTGTAGGCTTTTAGGCGCATTTGTGGTTAATTTCCATACGCACGACTTGCGGCTCCTCTTGGTGAAAGAGTCCGATCCCTTCATCTCCCTCCGGCCTCATTACTTATGCACAACTTGTACGCACAAATAATACATGTCAAACGAGTGCGAGTCAAAGTGACTTGCGGCTGTCGTCTCAGCATGCTTGATACCCACATCCCACATCCCACATCCCACATCCCAGTTCCCACATCCCACACAAGACACCCTAGCGAGGGTCTGAATTACAACACACACACACACACACACACACGCTTACACACATTATTTTGTTGCGAGCTTTGCGTTGGTTTCGACAATTAGTCAGTTAGTGTATGGAATTTGGTAGGGATTAATGACAATCATGTCCTTTTTTCATTTTCATTTTCATTTTGGCTAATTTGAATTTTACCTTTCCAATTGAAATTTACTTGGAGTGGGGTAAGCCTTTTGTCTATATCAATAAAATTCCCTTTGACTTTCATATTTAACTGAAACACGACAACTTAAAGCTGTAAAATAACCTCTATCCGAACTCTGTTGGACTGTAAGAAAGTCTTGATCTAGAAAACTACAAAAAGGTAAGGATTTAAAACTCTAAACATAGATTCAATAATATTATTTGCAAAGTTAACAGTTCATTGTGCGTCAGTACAATCTTGCATCTTCTTTATATCAATAAAAATGTCCTCGAATTCCCTATTTTCGAGGTTTGGTTGTCTGTAACTTGCGCAAATTAAGTTCGATTTCGATCGAAAGTTATATATTTTTTAGCTCGTATGGACCAGCTCTATCGATTGACATTCAAAATATAAAAATCTAAAATTTTGAGATTTTTGAAAAAATTGCAAGGGGTAGCATCACAATTTTTGCCAAAATGGGCTCTGATCCAAAAGCAACAGTTATTAGTTCCATTCTACTATACTAAGTTTCCCGAGTTTAAAATGGTATAACTTTTCAGAATCGGACAGTATTGAACCGAGTTATGGCCATTTGAAGTTGAAAAATAACCTCAGTTTGTATCTCGAAAACGGGCTGTAAGAACTTGAATATCTCGAAAACCACAAGGGATAGAGGCTTGAAATTTTAAACATAGATTTAAGAATATTGTGCGCAAAGTGGACAATTCATTTTACTTCAGTACATTTTACAACTCTCTTTATATCAATAAAAATGTCCTCGAATTCCCTATTTTCGAGGCTAGGTTGTCTGTAACTTGAACAAATTAAGTTCGATTTTCGAAAGTTATATATTTTTTAGCTCGTATGGACCAGCGCTATCGATTGACATTCAAAATATCAAAATCTACAATTTTGAGATTTTTGAAAAATTTGCAAGGGGTAGCATCACAATTTTTGCCAAAATGGGCTCTGATCCAAAATTTACAGTTATTAGTTCCATTCTACTATACTAAGTTTCCTGAGTTTAAAATGGTATAACTTTTCAGAATCGGACAGTATTGAACCGAGTTATGGCCATTTGAAGTTGAAAAACAACCTCAGTTTGTATCTCGAAAACGGGCTGTAAGAACTTGAATATCTCGAAAACCACAAGGGATAGAGGCTTGAAATTTTAAACATAGATTTAAGAATATTGTGCGCAAAGTGGACAATTCATTTTACTTCAGTACATTTTACAACTCTCTTTATATCAATAACAATGTCCTCGAATTCCCTATTTTCGAGGTTTGGTTGTCTGTATCTTGAGTAAAATAGCTTTGATTTTCGAAAGTTATGTATTTTTTAGCTCGTATGGACCAGCGCTATCGACTGACATTCATAATATAAAAATCTACAATTTTGAGATTTTGAAAAAATTGCATCACAATTTTTGCCAAAATGGGCTCGGTTCCAAAATCAACAGTAATTGGTTCTATTCTACTATACTGAGATTCCAGAGTCCAAAAAGGTATAACTTTTCAGAATCGGACAGAATTGAGCCGGGTTATGCCAGCTTGAAGTTGATGAATCCTTAATCCTCCGTCAATAGCTACATCTATTAGCTTCTAAGGAATAGAAGTACTGAATAAAGTTGAAAATGTTTAAATTGCAAGCTTATGAATCTTAGTTAAGGTACACAAAAATTTGTTTATTTCATTTCTATGATTTACGCACAGCAATCAGGAAACATGTCGATTTGAATTACACACTGAAAACATACATTTACACACATAGGGGACGATTACAGGTTACGACATAGATCAGCAAATTTAAATCATCGGACATCTTTCGATATCTTCGTCAGGGACTATTTGCACGCCAGCTGGTGCAAGAATTGGATAAGTGTGCGGGTGGGGCGGCCTGTCATTCGGTCCCGCAGCAGATAAGGTGGGACACCTTCGGCAGCCAACATTCCGGTGCCCCGCGTGTCCAAATGGACCCAGTCGATGCAGGGTACCATGAGGTGCAGCAATGCCGCTGCCAAGCACGAGGTAGCGGGACCTCGTCCTTCGTTGCAAATGTCATACGTTAAATTGGGTTCGATCAGCTGCTTGAAGTGCTGCCAGAGCGGCATTCGCCACATCCGATCCCCGGTGAGTGAGCCCGCCTTCTTGAATTGCTTCCACAGGGCGCTGTTGTTCGTCCAGAGACCTGTCGCGGACGAACCAAGTCCATACATAACGCCCCTGGCGTGTGTGCCCAGATCCACAAGCAGTTTCGGTTTGTACGTGTTTTGGGCATAGAGCATTGGATCGGCCAGCATTACGGTGCCGGCACTGGAGGTGTTCTTGATGCAGAGAGTCTTTCCGTTCATGAGGGTGATCACATCCCCCGGCTTGGCGGCCATACCCGATGGCATGTTCTCGCAGAGCGGCAGAAGGGCGGACACGTTGATGGGCAGAGATAAGGCTGCGGCAGCCCGAATGGCAGCCACAACGGAGGCAGCTCCACTGACGGCGGCCCGATGTTCGTCGAGCCCCATCTTACTTTTTAGACAGAGACCGCCGCTGTTGAACGTCAATCCCTTGCCCATCAAAAGCACGGGTCGGTCCTCGGGCGAGCTGCCACAGTAACTGATCTCTAGCACAATGGGCGGCTCACAGGAGCCCTTGGCCACCATAAGGAAGGAGTTCAGGCCCTGCTCTTCGATCCAGTCCATCGATCTCACCTCCACAGTTACTCCGCACGGGCACAGCGAATCGATCGTTGCCTGAGCGAAAATCGAAGGCGTCATCTGGTTGGCCGGCGTATCGGAGAGACGACGCGCCAAGTTTTGCGACTCGGCCTTGAATAGGCCGCGCGTCCACGCATCTACATCCGATGAGCCGTACATCTCCAGCTTGGGCACATGAACCCGGTGATGCTTTCGCTTATTTACACTATAGCGCCACACGGCCATGGCTGCGCCCTCGGCCGCTTGCTCCGGATACTCCATGCTATCGACGAATACGGTTTGGGCCCCCTGGTATTGGAGAGCACGTGCTCCAACAGCCGCGGCCACGCGTGCGTTCTCCATGCCGATATCCATCACCTCCTCGGCATCGTAGCCGATGCCCTCCTGGCCCAGGCCGATGACAGCCACTGATGAGAACTCCTTGTCCACATTGTTGAACATTCTGCCCTTGCCCAGCTCCCCGATCAGGTTGGCCTCCCTGACCAGCTCGGTGATCTTTCCACCAACACGATCGTCGAACTTTTCGCCATTCGGCGTCAGCTGTGGATCCTTCTCGCCCTCCTTCAGATAGAGTCCAACGACAATGCCATTCAGTTCGCACTTTGTGCGCACCTGGCTACAGTGGGGTCTGGGGACAAAGGACACGACACGGTTAAAACGGAGAACACCCAAAAACGATTTACAGAAACAGGTCGCTTGTGATCTGGCCATTGCGATGCGATTTAGAACACGTTTCGAACAAAAATATATAATAAGACGTAACGACGAGTACTGCAATTTACAAACAATACGAAAAGGACGAAAACTTTCGGTAATAAATAACTCTGTCTATTATAAAAAAAATTTCAGTGCGTTACGTTAAGCTTAAACAGATAAACTGAATTTTCTTACACTAAAACTTTAACGTCTTAACAAATTTTTTGAAGTTTAAATTTTGGGAACTTTGATGGAAACATTATTTCAGTTTATTTTTACACAAGTGCTGGAGTAAAGAATTCTTCAATGATTTTGAATAAAGATAAGTTTATTATTTTATTGTATTTCTAATTTTAGGCACATCTTATGGCTTGCCACAATTGATTGAAATATATATTTCCATTAATTGTATCTATATATACATATATATAAATATTTATATTTACCCTTTAAAAATACAAATTATTTATTATATTGTTTTTCTGTTTTTGCAATCTGTTATTTATAAATTTGTTCTCTTAATGGAATTGTGATTCCACTGATGTTAAGTGAAAGCAAATGATTGACAAGCGGATTGACAGCTTGATGAAAACTTTAGCGACAATTGTGACATTTATGGATGACGGCTACTTCACACAACTTGAAATTTTATAGCAATGATTAAGTTTGCAATTATATAAATCAGCGACAGCAACAACAACAAACATAATGAGAAACTGCAGGCACAAAAATGCGGAGACTGCAAAAAAATGCATGCGAAGCCGCAGACGAAACACGTAAAAGCAATAAAGCAATAAATTGCCCAATTTGAAGGACTATTGTAGCCAATAATTTGCACAGCCACTTGGCTGGTTGGTTGGCCGGTTGGTCGGTTGGTCGATTGGTTGCCAGAGTGGCCAACACGCTCGCTCGCACATACACACACACACACACACTCAAACACGTGCACATATATAAATGAGTTCATTTGTATGTGTGTGCTGTGCCCATATAATTTCAACAAAAATATGCACATTTGTCAATGTCGCGTGATTGATGTGGTCGAACGCATTTCCGCCAAGCAGCCGCCGCGACGGTGAGGCCATATAAAAACATGTAGTGGTACTCCAGTGGGCTATGCCAGACTAGCCGATACCCTGCATTTAAATGAGGTAGACTTCCCAAAAGGCAAGTATTGATCTGTACTTATTTTTACAAAAATTACCTAAACTAAAATGCGATATATGATGAAATTAGTATTATAATTTAAATCGATACCAAATAAATTACAAAAGCAAGCAATTAATAGAAACCTGCTGGTTCATAAAGGTTTCGAGATCGACACACATGCGAACGAATAGACTTAATAGACTTACGTCTATAAATCGGCTTTTAAATTCAACGTGTTCTTCTGTTACCTGTTACATAGATTTTCGTACAACCAATATACCCTAATTGCCCAGTTTAATAGGTACAGAGCATAAAAAACTCATACTCACACACTCACACTCACGACGGCGTGTAATACACTCACACACGCGTGCTTTAAGCTGCAAATGAAAACACAGAGCAACAATTTTTTATACATACACACACAAATACTGCATGTATATATATACATATATAACTGTAAAAAAAAGAGCTGCGTGTTGGCCCCAAAGGATGCTGGCGGCTGTGTTGGCGACATTACGCGATTTTACGCATGATTTAAAATTAATGACAGCGGCGGCGACGTTGGTGACGGCAACGGCAAGAGAGTTGTTGCCTACACACACACACACACACACACACACACACACACACACACACACACACACACACACACACACACACACCCATTAAATGTATGTATGTGTGTAATCAACACACCTTGGCCCCCGCACTCACATATTGTGGAGTCAGTCGCCATGCAGGATGTTTAATTTCCTAAATGCATAAATCTCACTAATACGCACAACAAAATCTAAGCGCGGCTTATGCGATTGCCGCTTTTTTCTGTCTAACAACAATGGCAACAGCAACAACAATAACAGCTGGAATAGTCGCAGCCATAGCTACGAGTACAACATCCGAAAATCATAAACAAACTTCAAAGGACATTTACAGCGGACAGCCGACAACTGCCCAACGTAAGAGTGAGTAAAAAAAACGAGAATTTCCACCAATGTTGAGCTTATTACGCACAGATACGAAGCACGCACTCACACTCACACTCACACACACACGCACACACACAACAAACCACAACAATTCAGCTTCATTTGTGCTGCGGCTGCCTCACAATGTACACATACACATTCGTTACGTATACGCACCGTTGTTCGTTACCTGTGCCTCGATAACGGAATACTTGGCCCACGCAAAGCTTTCATTTCTATTTCCGCTTTCAGTGAACGCCGCCGCACAATGCCTACTTTAAACTTACGACTGTTATGGGTGGTGGGTGGTTGGCTGGTTGGGTGGTTGGGTGGCTCAGCTCACCTTTTTGTTCGGCTGCGAAGCCGTGCTGTTTGTTTGTTTGTTTGTTTGTTATTCAGTTTGTTTGCCGGTTTATGCTTTAACCTACGGAAAATTGCCAATTGTTGTTGGCATGCAAATTTATGGCTTATTTGTTTTGCCTTTTGTGTTGCGGCACACACATGTGCATGCATGTGTGTGTGTGTGTGTGATTATGTCTGGAGTGTGTGCGTGTGTAGAAGCTGCTTACTACACGTCAACCCTTTTCAGTAGACTAATTCGTTTAGCCAGGAGCGTTTCAGCAAGCCGTAATCCTTAGAGACTGATTTGGGCGACATTCTCGCACACCTGAAAGGTGAACTGGCAGAAACGGAAATTAAATTAAATTCCATTGGGTAAACAAATAGATACTGTGTTATTTTTTGTGCTTAAAACATTTTATCGCTATTTATTATTTCAAAAGTCCACGGAAAACAATTAATTAATGTGATAAATATTTGTCAGGCTTAGCCGGAAATGTTTATTTATATTTAACCACTTAATTAATTTAATGAAATTTATTTTGAACTGATTCTCTACGCTGTCAATAATTTGCCTGAATGTGAAGTGAAGAACAATTTTAGTATCCAACATTTTGTATATTTCAATTAATATTCAGTTAAGCGTTTTACATTTAATTTTATATATCTGCACTAAAATTTAATTTAATTTTAATTTTTTTTTTATTAAAGATACTAAATTTAAATGAGAGCCATATATTCTTTGTTTACGAAGTAAATAAATAAAATGCCCTATGCTTGGGCCTAATTTGAATCACCCTGCAGCCGCTCCTGTACATTTTAGTAGCAAGTTTTCTCATTGGTTTGCTGCTTTGTGACCCAAATGCCGGAAGTCAGACGATGGAAGCAAAAAGCTTTGACCTATCAGTAGATTTCATTAACAGAAATTTAGATAAGCATTAGTGTTGATGCCAACCCAAGTCGGGCATGTGGATATAGTTGTGTTTTCGATGTGGATGCCACATTGTGGTCGCATATCTTTGCAGCAGTTTTTTTTTTGTTGTTTTTTTCTTTGTTTGTTGGCGACTTTAATGTGAGTGGAGGAAAATTACAAAGTAAGTGCTACTGTTGTCTGGCCAAAAAGTGCATATTTGGCCAATAGAAACTCTCCTGCGACTCGTAAATTTGCCAGTTGCATAAATCACGCAATTGAATTCTAATTTTTGGCTCGCATCGTACGCACAGATAGCCAGGATAAAAGGAGAGCTTATTGTGCGTCTGCCTGAGCTGAAATCAATCATGATTTTTAATGCACAAATGGGAGCAATTACAGTCAGTCGAGCAGACAAAAGAATTTACACTTGATTTATTGTTGTTTAGCCTGCAAGCTGATTGTTTATGTTTATTGTATGTGCAGCAGTGTGTGTGTGTGTGTGTGAGTGTGTAAACTTGTCTGAGCTTAGCTACTAGCCTTGCTACTAAGTAAAGTTCTTTAGTTCAATTTCACAGTTGCAACTTTAATAAACTGCTTACGAGAGACTTTTGTATCCCCTTAAATTTGTTTTAGCTGCAATTTATTGCTCTTACTTTTAAATACAGAATATTTAAAGCGTATTTAGAGTTCGGCATTCGCTGCGCGTTCTGTTCAGTAAACAAGGCGACGACGACAGGTGAAAGTAAAAGCAGCAGCTAATGACTATTTACGGTTCAATAAATACCTTAAAGAGGCACACATATTGCTAAGCAATCAATTAGCACCTGCCTCACTTTTGACAAAGACAAATATTGTCCCGCTGTTCGCTGTGGGCCAATATAAGAGTGTTGTCCAATTTGGGCTGGGACAGAGCTCGTCTAATGCTCGTCATGGCTAACTGTACAGTACTCATTGGGCTCGTGCTCTGTGCTTTGGGCTGCTTGGCAGCTGCTGATCTGCGGGCCGATCTGCGCGATTTTATGGCTCTGGTGCCGCGACGGCGAATCGGACACATAGCTGCGCGCTACTATATCTTCGATCCGAAGTTTCGCCAGGCTGTGGAGTTTGTGCGCAGCGAGGAGTTCGCCAAGACGTGGCGGCAAATGCGCATGGCTCCGGATTTTGCCGATCTGATTGACTACGTCACGGAATACGGTTCCGGGTACGATGTCAGCAGCGTGGTGGACAAGCTGCCCAATCGGCTGCGCGCCTTACAGCTATCGAGGGTGGTGCCTGTGGAGATGATGCTCCGCCGTGACCTGACCACCTTCCTGCGTGAGGCAATCCAGAGTCTGCCGCGTGCCCAGTTCTACAGCCTGATGGCTCGCAAGGTGCGCGATGGAGGCGAGTTTGCCAAACTCTACAAAGCACTGCGAGACAAGGAGTTCAAGGAGCTGGTTAACACGGCCAGGGTGAGTCTTCAAGCCGGTTTCGGTTGTGCATTAAAATTTCATTGTCATGGATCGTATTGCAGCATTCGAAGGACCTGCAGACGCCGCTGAACAAGCTGAGCAAAAAGAGCATCAATGTGGACGAAATCATACAAATTGTGTACGAGTTGATAAGCTGGGGTCCGTCGGTTGCTCCGGGCAGCAAGCTGTAATTAAGTATTTATGAATTACCTTTAAGCACATGACTCATTAAGTAACCAACACACATACACATAAACATAGAATACTCGAAGCTAAGATGCTTACTCAAAAAACATGCAAAGTACAGCTTAAGTGCTTTTCAAACCCAAAACTCGGTCCGGGCTGGGGGTCAGTTCCGCAACAACAACAACAACAACAACAACAACAACAACAGCAATTTAAAAAGGGTTCGAGAGAGCCAACTTTTTGTGTGTTGGCTTTAATTTCGGTTTGCGACGTGCCAGAAATGACAAGAGCTTTGAACTTTTGTCAGTTTTTGCATCGATTTCTCACTAATTTGCGAGGGCGAGGGGCAAAAAGTGGCCCAAATGGTTGGAGAACAAAGCCTCATTTGCAAATACGTAGTCTGGCTGCACAATATGCACTCATTAGAGCGATTTATGCGTCAAGGGAGTAGACAGAGTTTCATGCCGTACGCTGCATGTTGTAGCATGCCACATGCTGCTTGCCACCTGCCAGTTGTTGCCATTTGCAAGTAGGTAAATCCCTTAATGGAGGCATCTGTGTTATCTATTCAGTAAATGAGCATTGGCATTCGCACTTGCATTCACACTTATCCACACACACACACACACATCGACACACACACTCAGATATTAGTCAAATGCGTGATCTGACCTTTGGCATGTCAATTAAGCTGTTGGCTGCGTAACGCCTCCGTGTCGCCACATAGCGTGTTGCATGCCGGCGACAATTTTTTATGCTGCGCTGTGCAACGCTCAATTTGGCAGCATCGACACAGTTTTTATGGTTTGCCATGTTGCGAGCAAGAATTGCCACAAAATACGATCATATAAGCGCCTCAAAGCCAGCCGTTGCCAAGTTTTATTTTGCTGCTGCTGCTGCTGCTGCTCCTGCTGCTGAATATGCAACAAAAGTTGCAACTGCAACAAACGCCCACAACAAGTCAGCGACGACCCACATCATTTTGGCGCTGTTTTTGGCTGACGCCATTGCAGAGGCGTCCAATATAGTTAGTGCCTCGAATGGAGCTGGAGTTGAAGCTGGTTCTGGTTGTGCCTCCAGAGCTGCAGCTGCAACTGAAGCGCGCTTTGATGGCGACTGCCTGCTGCTGGCACTGCTGCTGTTTCTTCATTTTGCCTGACATTAATTTTATGCTATGCAGTGTGTGTGCTGCTCTATTCCACTTACACCCTGTTTCCAGCAGCACATGGGGTATATTAGCAGCAACGTCTGAAATAATAAACAAATAATAGAAATTTGAACTTCCCTTTTTATTAACATAATCTTAAATATTGAATGCTGGACAATAATATATTACTCTTTAATTGTATAGAGAGTAGAGTAGGGTATCGCGTAGTCAGTTTTTATCGAATCTTTTATTTGTGCTTGTTTTTGTTTGTGTTGTTGATGTTGCTGCAGCACTAACAATTTGCGCGAGTTTGTTGCTGCGTGCCAGGGAGCCAGAGCCGGAGCCAGAGCCGGAGTAGGAGCCGGAGTCGGAGACGGATTCAGAGCCGGAGGCTGTGCCAACGGGGCAAAACGCGCTTAAATTGTCGCATTTGTCTTGTCGTTTTAAGTTGCCGCCACGCTCGGTGACTGCTGCATTGCATAAACTTTGTGTAATCCTTTCAATTTGTTGCATACTTTTAGGCGGAAATTAAAATAACAAGCGCTACGCGGCTGGCAGCATTTTGTTTAGTCTGGGGATAGGGCTAGGTAGCCAAGCCAAGAGCCATTCGATTTGTTAGAAACTTGCTCTACACGTGTTCTCTCTCACACACACACACACACACAAGTACAATTAGTGCGGCACACAATGTTGCCTATGACCTGGCCTTGTTTTCCATTCGCAGCAGCTCCTTTTAGTGGATTAGACCACATCTTGACTCCTGTCTCGGCTCTTGCTGTGCATTAATTAAGCCAAAGTGCGGCTCCATTTGCTAACTTTTCACTGGCCTTTCTAAAATAATCAAATTGAGTATTTGGCGCTGCCAACAGATTCCAATCCTCGGATCCATTGAACGAGCCACTTTCTTTGCTGCTTGTTAACTTTTGCACCAAGCGCTGCTGCTGCTGCTGCTGCTTCTGCTATTGTTGTTGTTGCTGCTGTTGTTGTCATTTGGAATTTGGCAGCAAGTAAATAATTGCTGTTTTAAATGCTTGTCAGGAATTGGACATACCTTTATATACCCTATCTCAAGTCTGTTTCAGCTGTGTCAAGCAATAACGAAAATTAAGCGCAGCAAGTATTTTATTATTATTATTTTGGTATTTAAATTTGTAATACATATTGTACAAATAATATTTTTTCTATCATTTTAAAATAATTTATTTTTTTATTTCACATAATATACAAATCAACTTTTATCTGTTTCTTTTTTTTTAACTTCTTTTACAATTGATCGATAGGTGATTCAGATTATAATAATCGATAATTATAATCCTATGATTCCCATAAATTTCTTTCATACCCCCTTTTAACCACCTTTTGGGACTGCCTTTCGGGTTAGGGTATTTGCGCTTCGGAGTGCTGTTCGCTTGACTATTTCATCTCATGCTTGGATTCATCTGTGGTTCTATGTATTTGGCTTTGGCCAAATTCAATTCAGCTGGCAGCCCTTTTGGCTTTTGTTGTAAACATTTTTGAGTGGCCGCGCATGATGCGTCGTTTTTCTGGGTGGTGCAGAGACCTGTTACCGCCGCCTGTTACCGCCTTAACTGTAATATCAGTTACACAGCCAGCAGCGTTTGGTCTGCACTTCGTATTCTATTTGGAGCACAGTCTGTGCTGGCCGTGAACCGCTCTCTGATTTCAATGGATGAGCGTTCAGTGGGTTTATAGCTGCTGCTGGCCTTTGGCATGTTTGCTACGCTCAAAAGTTCTTGTGCCTCTCGGTTGGTTATACTTTACTTATTTTGGCCAGATTGTCTGTATTTGCGGTGGTGCGTTTGTTGTTGATGCGTACGTGATCTGGGTTCTGCTTTTGGCTCGCATGCCCTTTGCTTAGCAATTAGTTTTAAAATGGCTGCCTTGTTGGCTGTCCATGTTGATGTGCATGTACTCCACCTCCATCTCCACCTCCATCTCCGTCTCCGTTTCCATCTCTGGTACCATTTCCTCCAACTCCATCTCCATCTCCATCTCGAGTTGTGCGCTCATTAGAGCTGACCTCGAAGCATTGTAAAAACAGAAATGGATTTTTATACTCTGTCGTCGCCGCTTGACGCATCCATAAAAGGATCCCCGGCTGCTGGCAATGTAATCCAGTCAAACAATGCCTCCGACCCCCAGTTGTGGGGCCAGGGCAAACAAAAAATCAACAACAACAATCAATGTTGGCCGTAATCAATTAACGATTTAACGTTCGCAGCGGTCTCTGGCTAACTGGTCATCGCGAACCGTCAACATTTGGCGCCACCTCCAACCCCAACCTCAGCTCCTGCTCAAGCTCCAGCTCCTGCTCCACCTTTTGGGCGGCAGTGTGTGTGTCATGTGGCTGCAAAATTGAAACGCACCACATTGACAGCGGCTGCATGAACACGTCATCGGAGCACGGGGGTTGGGAAGAAGTTCGCGTTGCATGCGGATTGTTTCTGGATTTCAAATCAGTTGCAGGGTTGTCACACTTTCTGATTGCAGATATATATGCGATTCTTTTCTATTATCTTATTACATACAGATGATGGACATTTATAGATGTAATATTTTACTCATAAAATTAAAGAAAAAATATTAGTAATAGTAATATATTTTTTTATATTTTACATATATTTGAGTGAAAAAAAAATTAAAAAATAATTATTTGTTATTATTTAACTTTATCATATTTCTATTATATAAATTAATATTTTGCTATTTTATAATCTTATTATATTGCTTAACCATTATTTAAAAGTTAAACTTGTATGTCTAAAATTAATGTTTAATGAGTTTCTTAACTTTTTCTCATTTTTAAGTTTTCGACTTCAGTAAAAAGCATTTATCGGGCTTCTTGCTTTTTATTTCTTTTTGGCTATGGGAATATTTATGATTGAATTTCAATTACTTATGTAGTCGAAAATTAAAAGTTGAGTCAATTTGTAGGCTTAGTTTATGGACCTGAATGGAACTTAGGGTAAGTTTTTATTGAATTTCATTTAATTAAGGCCACTTGACAACCCTTGGATCAGAGCAGGCTACGCAGAAGTTTATGTGGGGCTAATGTGATTACTCCTGTCATTATTGCGTTGCCTTCTTCGTCTCTGTCTCTCGATTGCTTCATCCTGGCATCCTGGTGCTGCAATCCTTCTCGCTCTGCCATTAAATTGACCGCTGGTTGATGCATATATATACATATATACATATATATATATATATTTATCTGTGTGTCTGTGTGCATTTAACTGCACGTTTGCAAACTTTGAACCGCGTTGCGACTGGGTCCGGCTCCGGCTCCGGCTCCGGTTCTGTCTGTGTTTGTGTGTGTGTATGTATTTGATTGGTTATTGACTTTTAACAGAAAAATTGATGTAATGCAATTAGTTTTGCAGCTAAACCGTTTGATGATTGCCCAACAACAACAACAAAAATAACAACATCGACGACAAGAGCAGCGATAAACGAGTCCTTTGGACTGAATCAGTCCTTTAGTAGGATAATATATGAGTGGCAATCGCATCCTGGCTGACATTTGGTGTTAGACTGGCTGGTGGCTGCTCGATGAAGCTGAGCAGAGGAATTCTCATCTTCTACATGTGGCAACATCCGATGACGCAAGCATTCGTCAATTGTAAATTGCTGACTGAATGGACAAGCAGTCCATTTAAATTGATTTGCTTACTGGGCGTATGATTAATGAAAGGCAACACATTAGTGCAAATTATCGCTCATCTCTTTACTCTAGTAATTCGAATTGAATTGATTTTAATTAATCCAAAATATTTACTGCAATTGCTATTGCGTTATCCTTAATTTAGCAGCAATGTATTTCTTGATTTTAAGGTTCTCTTTTAATTATTTAGTTATTGCTCTTCGGATTCATTCAATTTGTTCGACAAAAGTTTAACTTTACTATTTATATTTCAATGTATTTGTGCCATAAATGATTTAAGTGAGGTGGAAATATAACAGTTATTTTGATATTCAAAGCAGTCATAGTTACATTTATGAGAATCGCATAGAAGAGCATGCGCTACGAGCTGTGCGTTCATCAGCCTTCAGTCATTCAATTAATTAATAAAATAAACTGTTTGATAAATGTATAAAAAAACTATGTAAAAATGTAATATTGTTAAAAATATATTTGCAAATTGAGAATTTGTAATTTGGAGTGTAGACAAAAAGAAAATAGCTTATTTTTACAATTTTTTTCTAGTTTGTTGAACATATTTGAATATTTACAAAGAAAACTTTTTAAAAAAAACATTTATTTATAGTTTTTTTTTTTATAGTTCATAAATTTAGTTTTCTTTGAATAGTTAGGATGGAAATGTTTTTAAATGAAACACAATAGCTGCTTGTTAAATTGAATATATTTTACAACTAAAAAAATAAATACTGCCCGTCGGGCAATTAAGCGAAAAGGTGGATTGGTTTATTGCAGGGCTTCAAAATGTGTTGAAATTTCGCCTGAGTTTTGGATGTGTGTGTTTGTGTGGGTGTGTGTGTGTGTGTGTGTTGAAACTACGAAATTATCAATTAAGCCAATGGGGTGGCTATCAATTACACGCATGCTCCAAAATTAAACCATAACGCGAAATATGCAATCACAATAACAAGAACAACAGAGTCGAATATGCGGCCAAATGAAGTGAAACATTGCGGATTGGTTTGAAGGTTGGAAGGTTGGAAGGGGGGAAGGAAAGTAGTTGAAATTTATTACAGTTGCACGAAACAAAGCGTAAAACTTTTCCTGCTTAATTGAAAAATATAAATTGTGGTAATGTGCGTTCGCGTGTGTGTGTGTGTGTGTGTGTGTGTGTGTGTGTGTGTGTGTGTGTGTGTGTGTGTGTGTGGGAGAGTGCGCGACGGAAGTGAAGTCAAAAGCAGAACAACAACATTAATAACGCTGGCAGCGGAAACAATAAAAACCATTTTAACGATGAAGCCCACAAACACAAAAAGAAATTATGATATATGCATAATATGGCCAAATATATTATGGAATTACGCAAAATCATTGTCTCGGGCGCCGTAATCCCCAATAACTGTGCAACTGCAGCTGTTAAACGATGCTAATAAAAACCTGGTAGCCAATTAGGTTGACACGAAAGTGAAAAGTTTGCGCATAAACCGGGAGCGTGAAACTAAAGACAGTCGAGCGACCCCCTCACAATTTACAAGCGGAAAAACGACAATCAATGCGGGTCAATATTTGTCAGGGGCAAACAGCAAGCGGGAGAGGCAAGCGGCAAGCGGCATGCGGCATGTGGCAAGCGGCAAGCGCATAAAAAAAGGCCACCAAATCACACAGCTAAAAGGCAAAGACAACAAAAAGGCAACAAGAACACACATACACATACACATACACACAGGCACACAGTCACACACTCACATATAGACACCCACACACACATACACAGGCACACACACACATATACACACGCACATACTCGAAAAGGCGTCACACAGGTACCGACAGAGAAAAAAATACTGAATGTAAAATAAAAAATACAACTGCTGGCCAGCCAACACACACACTCACACACACACACACACCTACGGCCCCGCACACACTGGCACACAATTATCACATCGCCGACTGTTGTTGCCTTTGATGATGAGCTTCCTGCACATCAAAAGCCAAAAATAGAGCATCCCGAAAAGGCAAACCAGTCGCATTTTGCACATCACACCGACCAAAAAGCAACAAAAAAAAACTGAAAAAAGAAAAAGGATCGAAATGAGTAAAACGTAACGAACAAACAATCAACGTGCTCTCCTGTCAGTCGCACTCACACACACACACACACACACAGATACGCGCACACAAATTACGGATATGTCTTTTTCTCTCTCTGCTGTTTGATAAAATCTGTGGCCCCCAATAGAGACAGCGGCAGCCGTTGAGCAGCCACAAAATCCACACACACACATACACACATACGCACACACAGCCAAACAAGGGCCAAAGCAAACACACCTTGACTTCTGGTCAGATATTCTGATTTGTTTGAGTTTCTACTTTTGCAGCTTAACAAATTAAGCGCTCAATCGGCAGGTTACCAACACAAATCAACAACAGCAACAACAGTAGCAGAAACGACAACTACAACAACAACAATAAGGCATAAAAAAATAGCAAGCAATTCTGACCAAATGATTAGCCGGCTTATATATTGTACTTCTACGACTTTATGTTCTACTTGGAAATGCAAGCAAGAACTCAATTTCTGGCATTTTGACTCAAAAGTATCGTAAAAGAAGTAAAAGCACAGCAAGCAGGTGTGCTCGACTAGAAGATAGCCTAGGCCCAACTGTAGGCCTTAGTTACAGAGATACAAAATTAAAAAGTGAAAAGATAAATATAAATACATATATACTTGAGTATATCAACCAAGTCTCAATGTGGCACTGCAAAATATTTCGAGTCGCGAACACCCTTCGTATACTTAATACAGGATGCAAAGAGCTTATTTGCCCACTTTCATATGTACATACATGACCATTCAAAACTCGTTGCATTGCGTACTTGTCATTAGTATTATTTGTTGTAGTTGTTTCTGCTCCCATTGCCTATGGCCTGGATACAATGCCCGCACCCTCCCACCCGTCGTATTCACCCTTTTGCCTGCAACCCCAGCTCCGCCTTCCTACAGCTTCACCTGTGTCACCTGTGCGCGCTGCCATTTTTGTTTGCTTCCACTGAACACGCAGTCAACATACATACATGTTGTATGTCCTCTAAGTGTATGTGAGACTGTGTGTGTGTGTGTGAGTGTGCAAAGGACTTTGGGTAGCTGAAGCCGGCGCTGAATCCAGGGTCGACTCGTTAGTGCTTTCGTCTATATGAAAAGCAACTTTTGATGAATTTATTCGCTAAACATGTTTATTATTTGCTGGTAAATCACACAGCAATTTGCCAATTTTAAGAGTTTCATTGTGTGCGTGTGTGTGTGTGTGTGTGTGTGTGTGTGCTTGGGTGTGTATATTTAACGGCATTTGAGTGCCAACTGAGCGAATGTCACTGTGAGTGTATGTGTGTGTGTGTGTGCGTGTGTATTTTGTGTGCTGTGTTGATTAATGGTCGCACACAAACTAACAAACAATTCATTCAACAGTCTGTCAAATGTAACTTTTGGTGGCTTAAATGGTCCACCCTAAACGGCCAACGGATCGAGGATTAGAATGCTAAATGAGAACGAAATTTTGTTGATTTTACTTTATTTTACTTTTATAATCATTTACTTTTGGACACAAACTAAATAGCATCGAATATAATTAGGGTTTGAGTCCCAGCTAAGACTCAAATTTCTCACTTCTACATAAAATAGAATGCGTTAATTGTTTCTCACTATAAACTATGCAAAAATTAATTAGACACGAGCCAATAATTATGTTTTAAGCACTCTATAGGGTATACAAACGGCATACACTGCAACAAATTTGCGATACTCGGAGCGAGTACAAATCAATTTATTACATCGAATCTTGCCCATCCTTTGCTCTAACGGAATTTGCTGGAAGCGTTGTTAATATTTTGAGCGTTGTAATTAATTTAAAGCCTTGTAATTAATAATCAACAACAGCGTGTTGTGGCTTGTTTGCCAAAACAGCAACAGCAACAACAGCAACAACAACAACAGCAACAACAACAACAGCAACAACAACAAGTTCTTTGGCAACACCAGCGGCAACAGATAAGCGGAATAATTAACACTGCGGCCAGTTTGGCCATTTTAATGGCTTTACGGGGGATTTCGTATACGCCGGATAACGGATTGAATACTAAATTGTCAGCTTTTTGGAGTAGGTGTTTTTATCCCTGCGCTAAGTTGTACATTTAAGCAGGATTTGGGGTTAAATCCTTTGCATTCGCTGATTGGCGCTCAAGCATCGATGTTAATGAGGATAAATGCAACAATGTTTGTTCTAAAGTCAAAGTCAAAGTCAAGCGAAAGGTCCTCCAAGCATTTAACTTAAGTCCTCGATAAAGCGAACGCTCGGGTTCCAAGAATTAATCTTCTACATTGTGCAGCGCTGTAATCTGAATACGGAAAAGCTGCTTTGTCTCAGCAAAACAGGGGAAATCGATTTGCTTGCAGGTGTGTAATCAGGCAGCGCTTTCACCTGAATTTATGGCATCTATATTTGGCTCTCTTTAGATGCTGCTGGGCTTCTAACTGGCTGCGAATGAGAGGCAGAAGCTTTGATATTGTACTCAGATTATTTGAAAGTACATATAAACAGGTGGTGCAGGTGTAAACAGTTACCAATTTAAGCTTATGCAAGTTATTATAAAGTCAAGTTATTAATATTAGAAGAATAACATATACATGAATATAATTTTAGTCATGGCAGCTGAATTTATTCCGCTTGCAGCTCCTTTAAAAAGGATTGCGCACTTAATTGTCATACATTTAAATAGAATTTAACTCTGTTCAAGCAAGAGTGGGAGTTCATTGTGTTGCTGATGCAGCAATTGCCACTTGTTTTGTTTGATGATTTCAATCGGACACATCATCAATCACGGTGCCGCACGCAGGCAGTCGAAGCAATTGCTGCCCCTTTCATATTGTTGTTGCTGTTGGTGTTGTATCGGCAACCGTGACATTGCAATTTGGCGAGGCGTGCCTCAGCGACGGTCGGGTATATCCATAATTGGCAATTCATGCAGGAAACAGGCCATTATGCCGCAGTTAACTTATTAGTTGGCATGAAAATCGTGCTTAACGCCTTGCAGTTTGCTTAATTTCGGTATCGTTCGGCTCTTCATCAGTGCTGAGTCATCTTCGTATTGGCTGTCACCCATCGAGTGCCGGAAGTGTCCAATTTTATGCAATAATAAATTTAATTAGCTGTCAGTGTGGCTCAAAGACCACATTCAGACTCTTAATACAACCGTCTTTCACTCACACCTGCTCCAGCCGCTGCTCCTTGTTTGCCGCAGGACCTGAAATTATTCTGCCTGTTGAACTCGCACACACACACACACGCACATACGCACACGCACATCAGTGGCAAGGTGTTGGGTTGATGGTCATAATAAGCTGCCTAATTGCAAATGCAGCTGCCTCTGGCATTATAAACACATACATGCATGCATTGGTGTGTGTTGCATGCTTTAGCATTTGCCACTCTGTGTTTCCGTTAATTACTCTTGATATCTACGACTAACATAGCTCGAGGGGTGCCACTAAAAATGCTTTCAGTGGAGCCGGCCTCCAAAATTTAATGCCCCATTTCGACTTTAATCCATTCAAGCGTACATATTTATGATGCCATAAAAGGGCATTGCCACAGCAACAACAGCAACAGCTACTTCATGTAGCACATGCAAATTTGCAACGTTTTTTGCCACATAAAATTACAAGAATTTTATGGTTAATAAAAGAGCTGAGTCCACACACACACACACACACACCCTAGAAATCGCAAGAAATTAACTTCTGAGCAATGCGCTGGCATGTGCCATATCAGCTAGCTACACTGAGAGAAACGAATTGCTTAAATTCCCAAAAATTTGTTAGCAAAAAGTAAGAGTTAAAAGTTGACTGCTATAATATAAATTTTATACACTGAGAGAAACGAATTGCTTAAGTTGCCAAAAACTTGTAAGCAAAAATTAAAACTTAAAAATTGACTGCTATAATATAAATTTTATATTTTAAATATATAATATATACACATATATAATATATACACATAAAATATATTTTTAAAATAATTTTGTTTTAAGAATTTCGGTGCATCATATTATCATCCCTTATTCTTAAGTTGTGCACACAAATGCAATTGCATTTGAAAATGTAATTACTGTGCGCTGGTTTCTTTCAGTGCATGCAGCAATGTATGCCACATTATTGGCTTTGGCACCTCGTGCTGCTCGTATTGCCAATTTTGTGCCGGCTGCAGTTCAAACACAATAAAAATTATGCGTGCCATAAATCCGGCTGATGAGATTCGCCTCGCCGTGGCAAATGTCGTTATCGCATCAAACTTAAGCAGCGGAGGAGAAGATTGAGCGGGTATTGGATGGTAGGATGGTAGGATGGTAGGTGGCTGGGGGCTGTGATAATAATTTTCGCCTAATAATGATGCGCGTTATGGTTGCCATAACTTTGCATGTCTTGCCGTCGGTTGACAGTCGGAGGCAGCCAAACAAATGACGCCATCCAACGAGCCGTGGATGGAATGGAGCGGCAAACTCAATCATAATCTGTTGCCCTGACAGGGACACACTGATATGGCTCCAGATATGTAGATGGAATCGGAGCAGGCAGCCGTCGTCATGACAACTTCCAGGGATTGCCAGTGCCACAGTCCGTGCCACAGCCAGTGCCACAGCCATTGCCATTGGCAGTGGCATCGCTCGTTGCAATAACTTCTCGTTTGGTCTGGCGACGCCTTCGCACTTATTGTGCAGTCGGTAATCAGTGGCATTGGCATCGTAAACAGCACCCGGAAGTAGATAAGACACTTGCCACACTGGCTTAACATGCCTCTTAATGTACTCTCAACTCCCCCACATCCCTCCGCCTCCCTTCGCATCCCACCGCATCCTGCGTGTGCGTGGAGATTAGGACGCATGAGCATGGAAAAGAAAGAATGAAAGAAAAGTAAAATTTGTATATATGCATCCATTTTGCTGGGATCCAGGACAATGTTGCATTGTGTAAAGTGGTTTGCTTAGCTGGTCGACTAAGCATGGAAAATTAGGCTTTTGATTGGGAGCCAAAATGGAGCTATGAATAATTTATGGGTACGGCTGTGCGACAAGTATGGCAAACAACTGGGCCAAAATGCACATGAACGGAAGCTTAAACCTCTGCATAATTGGCTATAAATGTCTGGCAATTTCAAGAAGTTAAAATGTTCAAGTCTTTGGCCGCAGCCACACAGCACTTTGTGCATTTCCGGCAACTGCATCCACAGCATGTTGACAAGAAATTGCATAATTATGGCTTGCCGGACAAGCGGTCAGATCAACTCAACCGCAAGTGCAGTCTTTACACGACGTCAGCAGCAGCAGCAGCAGCAGCAGCAACAACAACAAAGTTGCAGCAGGATATGCTTTCGGTTTTGGTCAGTTCAGTTGACGGGTTGGAGGCAGCAACTGGCCGCAAATGTGGAAGCAGGTTGCACAACAAAAAGAACAGAAAAAAAAGAAAAAAAACTAACTACGACTAACTGGAATCCATTCCCACAGCCAGTCGCATTGTGCATATGGACGAGAGCTAAAGGAAGTTTAAGCAGGAGTGGCTGGGGATGGCAAAAGGCGAGCGGACAGAACAATTGAATTGCATAACATGAATAGAAATGAATTGGCAGGCCGAACCCGGAGCCGCAGCCGGAGCCGGAGTCGGAGGAGGAGGTGGCGATGGCAAACATATCCTGCGGCTTACCTAGCGCCAGCCAAGGGCCAGGGGGCCAAAAAAGTTAACTGTTTTCACATTTGCATACACCTTTTACACTGTGTGTGTGTGTGTGTGTGTGGCCTAAACCTTCTAATGCGAGACATTCATGCACTTTGCGTCAATTCTGCGGCTGCAAATATTTGCATATAGATTTGTATACATGCTGCACATGCCATTCGATTGCCTGTTAATAATGAAATAATAAAATAATCATTTATGGAGTGCATTTCGAATTGATGAATTGTTGAGCAGCTGAATTGACGGACATGGCTTTAAGTGGACGACTTGGCCGGTGTTTGCAGGCGCAGCCAGGAGCATTTTTACACTCGATTAACTGTGTGTTTAGTCCTGATTATGTGCACACACACACACAAGCACACACACACACACACACACGCATTGGTGCACATAAATGCTTGCACACACGTGCCTGCATATGAGTATTGTTTAGGTACTTAGATAATCGCTGCTGTTGCCGTTGCCGTTGCCGTTGCTCGTGCACGTGCCATAACAAACACTTTTCGAGCAAAGCGCTCAAATAGCTGAGAAAATTACAATGAACGTTGGCTGGCTATTGGATTTTCATTAAACCGCTTCTGGCATATGTGTGTGTGTGTATGTGTGTGGTATACAAAAAGCATTGCCTACATTGTGGCGCCGGCGAAATGGAAAGTTAAGCACTCGAAACGCCTTAAAGTGCAGGCACAGAGGCAGCCGCTCGGTTCATTCATGCCATCTCCCCATCTTTTCCATCTTTCCCAGCTTTCCCAGCATTGGCTGCTGCTCAGATCCTTTACGTGGCTTATGTTTCCGTACACTTCCACCCCTTTTCGGCGCGAACGCAAACGCAAACGCACACTCCTTGCAAATACGCCGACAATAAGACGCAATGCCTTTTGTTCTTTTTTTGCACAGTTGCACACAATAATGAAAATGTTGTTGTTTGTGAAATTCCAGCAGCCGTTGCCAGCACACTTCAGCGAGCGCACACACACACACACACACACACGTACTCACTCATACAGCCGAAAGTTACACACACACACACACATGCATGGCATTACTTCCGCCTCGGCTGTAATAATTTTAAAATCAATACAATTCAATAAAGTTTTATTACTGACGCTGCTTGGGGAACGAGCTGGCAGGACTTGCGATTGCCAAAGCCATTGGAAACTGCTTGGGGAATCGACTGGCTTGACTTTAAGACGCATTTAGACTTAACCGCTTCGCTTTGTGAGCGACTGGCGGAGTGGGGGAGGGAAGGGGGTACAGATTGCCGGATTAGCAGCTTACCTAATGCTCGTATTAGCCATAAACTTTGCTCTTTGTCGCGTGGCATTGGCATTGGCAGACGGCACCTCAAATTGCTGGCAATTAGAATATGCACGTTTTAAAAGCAAATTGTGGCAACGCCGGCGAACTTATGGCAACGCCCATTTGTATGCAAATGCCAACACCGACACGGCCAGTGGCTGCTGCTTGCTGCTTGCTGCTGCTGCTGCTGTTGCTGCTGCTGTTGCTGCTGCTGCTGCTGCTTGCTGATGAATCAAAGTCATAACGTGGGAGCAGTCGCCATCGCCATCGCCATCCGCGTTCGCATTCGCGTTACGCATCGTTATGCACAGCACGGCAGATAACTGTTATTAAAATCAGTTGTTCGTCAGCATCCCGGCCAGACAGCGTTTGGGTCCCTGTCCGGGCGCCAGCTGTGCGCCGCCTCAATTTGCCCGCTCATGACGCTGGACGCAGCGGCGAGGTGTGGCGAGGGGGGCTTTGGGTGGCTGAATGGTGGCGACGCATTCATTTAATGTCTTAATTTTGCACTCATCCAAGTGAAAAATTAAAATGGTTTCTGTTGTTCCAGCTTTTGGCCAGCTTCGTCCGCCGCCGCCGCCGCCGCTTATTAACTGCAGCAGGTGAAATGAAGTCGACGCTCGCCTCGCCTCGGCTCGGCTCGGGCTGGGGCTGGCACGCATAATTCTAATGCCGCTGCCGCCTGTTTAAATATTAATAATAAAGTCAAGGGGCCCCGGCCACAAATTGTTAAATTGAAGCTAATAAAATTTGGTGTAACTACGCTTCGCCCCACCCATTTTATGGCCCACAAATTTCATGGCGATTAAATTTGATGGCAGCGCATGCATCTCACGCCCAACTTTAGCTCCAGCTCCAGGTTCAGCTCCAGCTCCAGCTCCAGTTCTAGCTCCCATTCCATTCGCATTCTCATTCTGGCCGCTCGGCTCCATTGCGTAATTGTGGCCAAACACTTTGAGGCGCTGCTGTGGCTGAGAGCACAAACAATAGAGCGCCTTTTATGCTTGCCAAAATGTAATGCACACAAAGAAAAATGTTGAGAAAAATAGCTAAAAGCACGGACTCCTTCTTTACACTAAAATGCTCGCCCTGCAGATACCCTCAAGGTGTTCAAATTGAAATACAGGCCATACAGACAATCCATCAAGCCTACGAGTCCAATTATTATTTCTATTAAATATTTAACAGAGGACTTATCTATGGCATCTGGATGATATAGCTATTAAAATATTTAGAGTAGCAGTAAATGCCCTTAGAATCTTCTTTACAGAGTTGTGCGTTTTCTGCTTCTTATTCCCTAGTTAAGCCTCTTTCTTATCCATCGGTTTACTATTTTCTGCGATCTATAAAAATGTTAACCTGCTAATGGGCCGAATTTTTGGATCAAGTTAAGACATTCTTTCTGGTCCGTGGATTTAAATAACTTATTGGCTTTTCCTTTAAATGCAGTACACACATTTTCTATTTTTTGCTAAGTATTATCAGTATTTGGGCCATATCTAACGACCAAGTCAAGGCCATCTTAGCTGGTAATCTGTAGAAAAAAATAATATCTTGGCTTATTCTTCAAATTTTCTATTTTTTGATAAATATCAGTATTTAGGCCAAAGTCAAGGCCATCTTTGTTAGTAATCTGTACAATTAATTAATATCTTGGCTTATTTTTCAAATTTTCAATTTTTTTCGAAGTATCAGTATTTAGTCCATATGTAAGGACCTAGTCAAGGCCATATTTGCTAGTAATCTGTAATTATAATATAATTATAATATAATTATAGTATAATTTATTATTATTCTTATTCTTCAAATTTTTCTATATTTTTATTATTGGTATCTACTAAGCGTAATCGCTGCTGTTAATCCAAAGAAGCGACCGATGCACACCCTCTAACGTTTTTTATTGCGACTAGGGTATAAACAGCTAAAAAAGAAAAACTGTGGAAACTCTGGCAAAATTAAAGCGGCAAAACGCGTAAAATGCAAATGTGCGCGTCTTGTTAAGGGTTGGCTTGGCTTAAGGGTGGGGGAGAGAGGTAGGGAGCTGCGGGTTGGTTTTGTGCAAATTATGGTTTAACACCTCATTGAACTCTATGGCAGAGCAGAGCAGCGCAGCGGAGCGGAGCGGAGCGAAAATTTAAATTTGAATATGAATTTTAGAATTTCATATTCAAATGAGTTTTCAAAGACTTTGGCCGCACGCTTATGGGAATAGAGTTAATTATATATGCATATATAACCAAATATAATTTATGGTTTTATTGTTCAGCTATATCTAAGCAAATTGGCCGCATAAAATGGCAATTTAATTGCACTTCAAACGCGACTTTGATGCCTTTGACATATTCAATTCGAGAATTTTCGCTGCTCGCCTCCGAGCAAACATTTGAAACATTTTGCATTTAATTGTTTATGCCAGGGCCGATGCAATAGTACATATGTAAAACCTAATTACAACTAATTACTATTTGCACAGCTGACAACCTTTGACCTAATGCAAACAAAAACATACATTCATTGTGTGCGGTTCTGTGTGTGTGTGCATGTGTGTGTATGCATATGTTGTGCGGTCGCTGGTCAACAAGCCAATTCAAACCTTGGACGCTGCCCAGCAGCAGCAGCAGCAGCAGCAGCAGCGGCAGCAGCAGCCAGGCAAATAAACAAAACGCTTTGATTAGAAAATTTCATTACACGAAATCAAACGCTTGCCAATTGTACACACACACATGCACACACATGCGCACACAAATACGCACACTCCTACACACGCACACAAATGCAAATACAATCAGTGCCAATGCAAACAAATAAATGCACAAAGGGCAGTCCCATTGCCTGCCCAATGCGTCAGTTCATTAAAATGCCTCTGCCTCTGCCTCTGCCGCTGCCGCTGTCTGCGCCGCTGCCTCTGCCGCTGGCAGAACCTGCGCCTAGGCAGGGAGCTCAACCTCGGCCTCCAATTCAGCTGTGGCTGCAGCTCCTCAGCCAGTGCCTAAAAACGCAATTTAATAACGGCTGCAAATGAGCATATGCAACATGCTGCACGTGTGTGTTTGTGTGTGTGTATGTGTGTGTGTGTGTGTGTGTGTGCGTGCGTGCCTCGTGTTTGTGTCAAATTTTATGGCCCAAAGGCGCATTTGAAATGAAATCGACAGGCTCAGTGCGAGGCCTCCTCTAAGCCTCTCCCTCTCTCTTTCTCTCTCCCTCTCTCCATCTCTCTCTCTCTCTGTCTCTCTCCTGTGCCTCTGCCTTTGCAGCAATATATGGAATGCCTCTAATGCTGTATGCTGCACTATTTGACCATAGACGGCCAACTCAATTTATTAACGCACACACTAACACACACAAGCACACATGCACACACGCACGCCCAGGGGAAATAGGAAGAGGCAGAGGCGGGGGCGGGGGCGGTGGCAGAGGCAGCGGCAGACATTGTTGGCGCATGCAGCTTGCTGCAAATGCTTGCTAGCTAAATTATTACAAATGCATTTGTGCAACAACTTTGGCAGTTGGCAAAAACCGTTGCAAGGGCCAGTTGCAATGCACACACACACACACACACACACACACACACACTAGGAGAAACTCTGATCGTTGCACATTTGTGTTTAAGTGGCGTCTCGCTCAGTGAGAGGGAGAGGAAGGATAAACGAGGCACAAGTGATGGAATGCTATCGCATGCATCTTCCCCAAAAAGCCAGCTGCAGATCCAGTTTGCCAGCATGCAACTGGGATGCGTTGCATGCAACAGACGCATGTTTCCATCTGTCAATAACGAGCTGCCATATAAAGTATGATTCATGTAATCCATACATCTGCCCCACTTTATCAAATATTTATTACACTTTATGCAACAACGAGAGCAATAAAAGGGTTTGCAGCAAAAATTTGATGTTCAGTTTCAATAATTCAATTACAGGTGACACAGTTACAGGTAATGCCTGGCTTTGATTTGTAATACGCAAATCCAAATAATTCTAATCGGATATATCCAAATTTATTTTGTAAAGCAAACCAAACTCTCATTTATTCGTACATATATATATATATATATATGTATATGTATGTGTTAGATAATCATTAATAAAACACTATTTTTGTATATTTTACGTTTATTATTTTAGCAAAAATATTATTTTGATCGAATAAATATTTATATTAGCCATGTGAAATAATTTGCGTTGCAGTCTGTCAAAGCATATAGAAATGTAATTTGATAACAATTTGAAAAGGGATGACAATTATGTACATACATATATCGCATAAGTATTAGTTGTAAATGGTTTTATGGGCCTTGCGGAGATTTGTAATAAATATATAATTGATGGTCGTTATATATTTTATTGCATTGCGAATCGGCCGCAAATATTTCAGCACTCAATTAAAATTGCATTGCAAATAATTGCAGCACATTTAAAGGCATTCGCAAACAGACCCGCATACACCCACACACACACACACACACACTTAATGCATTTTTGTGGTAATGGCAACAAATTAAGCGCAAATTACATAGTCGATGATATTGATATACCGCATTTTTAAACGTTGAAATTTGCTGTACGGTTGCGCTTTTAAATGCACATCAAGTTCTGTTGATTTATTTCCAGTAATTTCATTAAGAAAGGCTAATGAGAATTGCAAATTAAATGCGATAAATATTGACGACTGCAGTCTTTATGGCTAGCCAATAATTCTCAATAATTGTCGAAGATCGGAAACAGAATCGGAATTGCAGTTAAGTGACAGCTCTTTAATTAAATATTATTGTGAATTAAAGATAGTTCAAGCTGATTTCTGTAACTAAACTAGAACGTCATTTAGAGCAATCCATGTAAGGATTCAGCTTGTTTTTCTCTCTTCTCTCGTCCTTGTTCGATGGCCCTAATGAGCAGGTCTCGATGTTGATCTTGAGTATATTGTGTGTGCTTGCTTGTTAGCCTTTTTGTTTGGCATTAACAACTAGCCACATGTCGACATGGCCAGAAGAAGCCTTTGCTGTTGCCGAACTATTTTGCATTCGAAGCAGTCGCCACTGCAACAGCAACAGCAACAGCAACAGCAACAGCAACAACAACAACAAGAGCAGCAGATAACACCCCCATTTCAGCACTTTGAAAAAGTTTAAATATAAATTAAAAACTTTTCTCATTTTTTTGTTGTTTCTGTGCAGCCAACAGCCTTTTTTTTATATATATTTATATGTATATATTTCGTGTGTATTTTATGTGAATGCAAAGTAAAAAGTTTGCCGGACGACATTGAGCAGCAGCTAAAAGTGAGCAGAAGTTGTCGTTGTTGTTGTTGTTATTGTTGTTGCTTATCAACATTAGCACATTTTAATCTTTGGCCATAATCCTTTACCAATTTCCGTTTCAGTTACTTTCACAGCCTTGAGCGATGTGGATAACGGGATAACGGGATAACGCGCCGCCTAGAAGGCCAAACTAAATTTATGCAATGGCCGAATCTGCAATACATTATTGCTGTCAGATGAAGTTGTCCCCTTTGGAAAATTAATTGCATCCTCTTTGGCCCAAAATTACTGGCAAAACCAAGCTCTAGAAATTGTGGTGTTGCCAACTAGCAGAAGGCAGCGACCCGACGACAACATTGTTGTAATATTTTTGTTAGTAAAATGTGGTCAAAGTTTGGCTGCCATAAAGGCGCAAACAACAAGCTCCCAGTCCAGATCTCTGTGTGTGTGTGTGTGTGTGTGTGTGTGTATGTGTGTGTGTCTGGCAAGCCGCAAACATTTGACCGTAATGCAAACGCATTTGGTGCATACAGTTCTGTAAGCCTTGTGAACACATTGCGGCCCACTCGAAACTCTGACTAACCGAAAAATGCAGTTGCTGATCATTTGCTTGCTTTGCATTAAGACAAACTTGCCCAAGAGTGAGTGAAAGAGACAGAGACAGAGAGAGAGCAAGAGTGGGGGGAGTGGGGGGGAGTGAAAGGAACATTAGTTCAACATGAAAGGAATGCATTTTGCTTGCGGCTAGCCTAAAGCAAGCAGCAGTCAACCTTTTGTAGCCCAGCCTGGATGCAGGCAAAAATCTGTGTGTGTGTGTGTGTGTGTGTGTGTGTGTGTGCGAGGCCACTAAATGTAATCTTTGACTGTGGCCATATATCTCTTTGCAGCGGCTTACTTGGCCGGACCCAAAAATGTGGTTTACAAAAAGGAAATTAAGTTCAATAAAAGAGTATTCGTAATTTATTAGGGTTAACTGCTCGCTGGCCAGCAAAAAAAAAAAAAAGAAGAAAGATGAATGGATGTTCTTCTTCCTTTTTCGTTTAAGCTGGCTTGCAGTTTCTTTAAATTAGATATTTATAATTTGAAAGGGAATAATTTTGACAAGTTCTTGAAATGCAATTTCATTGCCCAGCTGCAGAGCGTTCGCCCTTTTAGCCACTTGAGCAGCTGCAAGTTTGAGCCAATTCGTGCCCACTTCGTTGATTCTAACTTCTGTGCAACCGGAGCATAATTGCATTTCGTGGACAATTAATTTCTTTTCTATTGCCCATTTCGTCGTAATTTAATTGCAAATTACTTCCTTTTGTGTGTGTGTTTGTGTCCGTTTGCTGCGCTCCTCTCGCCCGTAATTGTAGCTTCATTTGCCTTTCGCTCATGGCCCAACGATTTCATGGCCCAGTTCGTGTCTAGGCCGGGCCAACTAGCACGCAGCTGTTTTTTTTCTTTCTTCCTCTGCTTCTACTTCTTCTTCTTCCTCTTCTTCTTCTTTTTGTCGACTGCATTTGAAATTAGCAAAAATGTAAAACCAAATTGTAAAACTTCTGCCCGACAGCAGCAACAATAACAACAACAACAACTACAACAACAACTGAAGCAGCAATAAATTAAGTTAACTATGAAAACCCGCAAGTTTTTCCTTTTTGACTGGGCAGTCATAATCAGAGGACACTCAGAGCTTTCCCTTTAATGCAAATCTCTATTTGCATATGTAAATGAAAAATATATCGCAGGCATTATGAAACGATCCGTCATATCACATTTATCTATATCTATAAAGGTATGTAAGTATTTATTAAATGGGATGATATAATTGGAAATTATTAACTCATTTCTCAAATAGTCGAACATACATACCAATACAATCAAACACATACATACATATACACTTCATAGTCGGGTCAATTCTAAAAACCAATTTCGCATTTTCAATGAGAACAAACGGTTCATAGCTATAAATTAAATTGGCTTGTGAACATTTTAATGACATATTATTACTAAATATGGACTTTCTGTAATTGCAAACGTTGAAGTCAGCAATTTTCTACATGTCAGTCATTGCTTTAACTGGCATATCAAATATTTAAATGGATTGTTCCGCATTTTAAAATACGCTCAGTATTTAGTTATTGTTCTTTCGCTGAAGAAGCGAGAAAGAGGATGAGGAGGGGGGGGGGGGGGGGGGGGGGGAGAAGGGAGGAAATGCGAAAACAATCTTCAGCCACTTGAGCTGCACATAAAATTTCATTTGACATTTTTGCATAATTGAAGCAAAGTGCAGACTAGAAGTATTTGAAAGAAAGTTACGCAGAGCTGCGTTTGCTTTTCCTGGTCAGCGGCTAAGGCGAAGTCGAAGTCGAAGTCGAAGGCGAAGGCGAAGGCGAAGGCGAAGGCGAAGGCGAAGTCGAAGGCGAAGGCGAAGGCGATGGTGAAGGTGATGGTGAAGGCGACACGAATCCAACAAAGGCGACAACTTTGCACTGAGCAAATGAAAGCACGACCCGCTGCTTGGCTGGATGGTTGGATGGTTGGGTGGTTGGGTTTGGATTGGAGCAAGGCGAGTCAGTGCTTGCTTTGCCAACAAAGTAGAAAATCCGAAAGAAAAACACAAAATTTTGCGCTTACGCTTCCAAGTTGATCGCAGCGAGAACTGGACTTTGGACTCTGGACTCTGGACTTTGGACTCCGGACTCTGGACTCTGGACTCTGGACTTTGGACTCTAGACTGTTCTAAGGCTTCGTGAATATTGGTGGCCCTGATTGGGTTATAGGTGCAGCCAGGTGGGCAGGTTGGAGCCGGATTCATCAGTGGCAATTGTTTGGCTGCGCTTTTGGCAATTGCAATTCATTTGAAATTTATGCAAAGCAGCTTGTGCAATGGCATAAAAACAATGGCACACACATAATCCGTGCTGAAATTGGGATTTAACATTTCTGTTTTAGCTAGATAATTATCTTAATTGCATTTTCGTGCAGCAGCACGGTAATTAACAATTAGATACACCAAGCAGCCTGCAACGCCTGCCAGCTGGACCAATTAATTCATTACACAAGTATTTAGTTGCATAATTATCCGTGTATGTGGCTCGGAGTCTGTGCGGCTAGTGTTGTTTGGCCGCAAAATAATAAATTAAATGGCAATTAATTTGCAAAAGTTGAAGGCATTAATAAATGCAGGCACATTCATTACAGCTGCATTAATAGCCAAAACTTTTGGCTCAATATTATCCAAGGAATCGCAGAGAGGAGTCCCATTTAGCAAACCAGGTGGGCAGATGGGCAGGTGGGCAGGTACCTGCTCCTACCGCCGGGCCGAATCATTTCTCAAACGCAGGCAAATGAAAGCACTTAATCTTGTGCTTGAACTTTGCAACGGAAACACCAAAACCCAAACACTTTTGTAATTTTAATCAATTCATCTTAATTTCGTTTGAAGTGCACATTAACCTAATGGCCAGAGCGAAGAGGTAGCTCGGCCCGGCCTCACTCTCGCTCTCCTCCTCAGCATCTGCTCCTTCCACTCGTTCTTCTTCTTCGTGTGCTTCTTCTTCTTCATCTTAGTGCTTGTCCAAGTCTCTGTCCAACTACAAGTTCAAACTCCAGTCGAGGCTAACAACTTGCGGCTGACTAACAAGTGCTTTTCCTACCATATTAAAATGTTATCTGCTGCTCTGCACTACAAGTGAAAGAGAGAGCATGACACCCAGAGAGGGAGAGGGAGATGGAGCTTAGCTACAGGACGAAATATAAAAAATAGTCAAGTCCTGCCCTGGTAACAGCCACAGTATGTGGCAACACTTGTGTCTGGGGTTGTGCGTGGGCGTCTTCTCGGAGGCAAAGGTGATGTTTCATTTTCACATTTCTCATTTATCTTGTTTAGCCTGGCCAAGACGCCTTCGGCCGGGCCTGTGCTGCCTTTCAAGATGTGCGAATATATATTTAACTAAGTGTAAGTACCGGACGGGGTGTCCGTGCTTGCGTGTGTATGTGTGTGTGTATTAGTGTTGTAAATTTATGGGATATGCTTTCGTTTATTAATGAGAGCGCGTAAAATAAGCGCCAAAGTGCTCTCAGCTTCCAGCTTTGAGTTGGGATCTGATGCTCAAATATAAATTTGCGGCTGTTGCTTGTCCAGCTTCTGCTCCAGCGGGTGAGGAAGCGGATGTGGATGTGGATCCGGATGTGGATGCAAATGCGGATGCATTTGCAAGAAATAACAAATCATCTTTTGATTAACTCATGCGTGTCAATTTGACGTAAACCAAATATTTGTTCAGCACACACACTTACACTTCCACACACACACACACACACACACACACGGTTTCACGGAGAAAACCCGATTGCAAGCCAAGAAAATTGCAGTCAACAACTAACAAGGCGAGCATTTGCTACGTATTTGCCTTACGTCTGGCTGGAAGCTGAGTACAAAGATACTTACTTATGTGTATGCAAATGCTGCATAAACTAAATTTTCTATAAGTTTATATATATATATATGTATATATATCCATAGGTGCACGTGTGTATGTAGTATATGTGTACATTTCTGTTGTGTAGCAAAAAAAGCACGTATTTTAACGCTTCATTGCAATAGAAAATGGCTGAAAGCAGAAATGATGATGGCTCGCCTTTCGCATACCCTCTAAAAAACTTTAATATTTTTGCATGATTTGGGTTTGATTTGTAGTATTTCTCTATCAAATAATACAATTTGAGAGGTACATACTTAACATCTGGTTAAAAATAACAATTGATATACCCCTTGTACTGCTTGTTTATAGATTGAGGTAAAATATGCATTTGAAGCTGTGAAAAGAACCTAACTACGATCCCGCCAGCAACGCAGAAAATGAAAATAAATATATTTGAGTCAACTGCAAAGAAAAGTTTCCTGCAGAGCTGAAGCCCAATAATAAAAGCTATATGTGAAAATTTAACAAAATAAAATTTAAACAAAGTAAGAGTTTAACAATGTGAATAAATATGTATATATATTATAATAATAATAATATTATATATATTTATAAATATTTTATTGTATAATAATGCTGGCGAATAGTTGAAAAATTTAAATTAAAGTTTAATTATGATTGGTGGTAGCAGAAGTTTCTTAATTAAACACTAACAATTTTGAAGAGGTGTCAGGAAATTGGAATAAACTTGGCCAGAAAGTTGATTGACAGCAACGCCAGTTGGCCGAAAGCTGAGCTGAAAAGCTGCGGATGGCCGTGAGACTGGAAAATGAACAACAATTGTTTGTCACAGTGATGAAAATCAAATTAAATATGCACTGATTAGATTGTAAAGATAAGAAGCAGAAAGCATAAATGCCATAAGCCAAGAAGGAAGTTGCCAGCCAAAAGGAAAAAGGATGGGAATGGGGGAAAACGAGAGGCAGACACGCGACGGAGCTAACGTCAAATCTAAATGAGGTTATAATTAAAAAAGTTTTCTTATTTGCTGCTGCTGCTGCTGCTGCTGCTGCTGCTGAGCCAAGAGCAGCATCATCCAGCTGCAAATGAAGAAACAAGTAATTCGCCTAATAACGAGCTTATGTAATTAGCTCATAAACAACAACAACAACAGCGACAACAGCAACAGCAGCAGCAACAAGAAGTAAACAGCACGGCAATTGCAGCCAAATAACAACAACGGCAGCCAGAAAATTCTACAAGTCGAAATGTAATGAAAAAGTTACGGATACGAAAAAGTTCATAAAATTGAAGGTAAAAGCGCCAAAGCTGACGCAGCTGTCAGTGCAAGCTGCCTGCTGACTGCTCCTTCACAATTTCTCCCTAATATTAATAGGGGTATATACATACATACATACACATATAGCTATATAGATTTATTGATAAATAGATACAGGGTACACATACATATGGATATATAAATGGCTATGTGTGAAGAGTGACAGTTAAGAGATGCATATATATTAAGATATAATAGATACAGTATCAAACGTAAATAAATACAGAGATACAAAGATATATACTAGATACATAGATACATGGATACATAGGTAGATAAACACATTGATACATAGATACATAGATACTTAGATACATAGATAGATAAACACATAGATACATAGATACATAGATACTTAGATACATATATAGATACATAGATACTTTGATACATAGATGGATACTTATATACATAGATACATAAATAGATACATAGATATACAGATTCATAGATACATATATACATAGATACATAGCTACATATTTACTTAGATACATAAATAGATACATAGATACATAGATACATAGATATATAGATACATAGATACTTAGATACATAGATACTTAGATACATATATAGATACATAGATACTTAGATACATAGATACATAGATACATAGATAAATAGATACATAGATATATAGATTCATAGATACATAGATACATATTTACTTAAATACATAAATAGATACTTAGATACATAGACACATAGATACATATTTACTTAGATACATAGATGCATATATACATAGACACTTATATACTTAGATACATAGAAACATAAATAAATACTAAGATAGTTAGATACATAGATACATAGGTACATAGATATGTACATAGATATGCACATAGATACATAAATACTCACATATATACATACATAAATACTTAGATGCATAGCTACATAGACACTTATAGACATAGATAGATACTTAGATACATATATACACATATACATAGATCCATAATTAATTAGTTAAATAAAAATCGATTGTTACATACATATACCTTATAATAAAAGCTACCTAGATACCCTGAGACATAGCCAGATACTAACGTATATAATTGCACACGAATATAAAGCACATACACATATGGCACGCACACTCACATACATATAACTATCGTGTAGTTGGTTTCGCTTTAAAAGGCGAAATTAGCCATAAAGATGCAATTGTTGTTAATTAGCGAACAGGAAGATGGATCTGGGCGGAGCAGCGAGAAGCATTTCGTTTCAGTTGCACGTTGCACGTTCCTTTTAATGCTGCACGTTTGCAATTTTAATTACAAAATTGCGCAAATACTCGTAATTGACCGTTAGAGTCGACATTAGCAGCCACAAACATAGCTGGCAGCGATCGAGCGTATCAAATGGACACAAGCAGCCAGGACGTTGAGTGACCCGCCTGGACGGGCCTGACGTGGTCCTCGTCGTGGTCCTCGTCGTGGTCATGGTCGTGGTTTAGTGCGTCGGTAGCACTCGTCGAGCAACCGGCTCAACCGGAGACAGTGCACGGCCAGCAACACTTCCGGTGACATTTCAATTACCTCCACCACCTCGAATGGAACAATGCCATTGCCATTGCCATTGCCATGGCCAATGCCAATGCCGATGCCGCGGCCTGTGCTGGCAGCTGTTGACTAACAAGTGCACCACCGCCAGTGGCACTCGGAGTCGACACCCGCCAGCGCCGGCGACGAGAGCCACGGGTAGTAACAATTTTTTGATTAATGTGTCTGCTGCAAATTACAAAGGGCAGACAATAACCAAATGCACACGCACCGAGGGGAACTCCGGCGTATGTGGATCCGTGTCCAGTTTTAAAGGGCTGCCCGCTGTGCGCGTCCAAATGAAATAAACACGGCTACTAATGTTATGTAATCTATACGAGCATATCCTTCACTCCCATTAACGGCTGCATCTCTCTCGACTCACACCTAATTTTATTTATATTGCCACTGAATTTGCAATTTACTTTATTAATTTCGGTGCCAGACCGCGAAATCTCCGGACCCGGAGTTGAGTGCTTGTTGCCGGGTGGTGCGAGTGGTGCGAGTGGTGCATTGCAAGTGGCAAAGCCGCAGTCAAAATCATTTTCTAATTAAATTCGAGCCAAAGTTTTGGCAAGCGAATGAAAACAAAAATTTTCTTGACTTGCCGAAACTTTAAAATTCAATTAAAAATTATGCAATGCCAGCGCGACAGCAGCCAGCAGAGAGAAAGAGAGATAGAGAAGGAGAGAGATAGATACAGACTCCTCTCCATTCAAAGCCCATGAAAATGAAATACAAGCTGATGATGACGACTAAAATGAAAACGAGGCTCTGCTGCTGCTGCTTCGGCAAGATTTTAGTTAAAATTACTGCTAAAGAAAATTTGCACATAATTTGATTAAAAAGTTACACGCATTTGCAGCAGCAACAGCAACAGCAGCAGCAGCAGCAGCAGCAGCAGCAGCAACTTTGTTGCAAAATAAAAATATGAAATGTTGCGGCGTGTGTTGCCACACCCACTTTTACTTACACTCATTTTTCCCATGGAAAATCTCCGTTGACTGCAGTTTGCAGTAGTTGGGCTTTTCTTAACTTCAACTGCGGTTGAAAAACTTTCAAGCGGCCGCGACTTGCGCTCAGGGATTCTCTCGGTTCGCCAAGGTGTCCTAAACTTCCAACAGATCACAAATTGTTTATATATATATAAATATAAAAAGCATAAAAACAATTATAATTATTCTTAGTATGCAGCTCTAATATTATTATCTTATGTACTTTATTTTTTATTTTTATTCTAGCTGTTGCCAAAATTAAAAAGTTAGCAACTTCTGGAGGCTTATCAAATATTTGCAGCAAGAGCTGCGATGATGGCGAGGTACGCATTCGTGCATAGAGAACAGAAAGGACTTAAATCCTTTTAGACACGTGTGTGCAGAGTACCGTTAATATGACAGAAACACCAAGCTCAAGCGTGCGTGCATATGTGTGTGTGTTCGTGTGTGTGTGTGAGTGTGTGAGTGACATGCAAATCTTATTTGTCAGTTGAAAAACACACACTCAACAACAACAAGATGGAAAATGTAAAATACTCGGATATTCGTAACGCTGCGAGGGCCTGAAGTGCGTTTTTTAATTGAAAATTATTATAAAAAGTTGTAAATCCCTCGCATTTGGCCCCAGCTGGTGGGCGGGGCACACTTGACGTGGCTTGGCTTATTAAAGCAAGCTTTGGGGCCAAAAGGTGGCCACATACAACGGATTCATGTTGTTTAATTAAATTAAACCGTTGGCGCCGTGTCGGCCCTTTGTTGTGGAATAAAGGCGTTATTAATATTATTACCATTATCATCAGCATCACCATCCTCATCATCATCATCGGAATTATCATCATTATTATTATTATCATGCAGGGGCTGCCATCCAAAAAAAGGGTCAAAAAGTTGCAGCGTTTCAGGTGCTTTGCATAATGCGACATATGAAGTTTTTTGAGTGTCAATGTGCGTCATTGCCTTTGTCTTCATTATGGTGGCCATAAAAAGTGAAATGTGAAAATTTTAAATGAAAATGCGGCTTACAATAATTGTGGGCAATGTTCATAAGGCGATGCCAAGGGATGTGCACAACTGTCGCCGTTCACAGCAACAGACACCCTCTTCAGCCACTCGGCCAGGCTAGGATACAGACAGTTCCCTTTCCTGGAATGACCCTGAAAATACACACATACATACAATATATATGTATATATATAAATATATATCTATTCGTGGTTCAATTGGTTTTAGGGGTTACCCCAAGGTTTCTCCATTTGTCTGTCTGTTTGTCTGTTTGTTTGTTTGTTTGTTTGTGTGCTTTGATTTATTTCATTTGAAAATGATGCAGTTTGTTGCCATCAACCACTTGGGGCAACTTAACAGCATGTAATGGGGCAAAACCGATGCGAACCCCCTCGCACTTGGTGGTTGCCTCTCCCTCTCCCTCACTCTCTCTCACTCTCCCTCACTCTCTTTTCATCTCTTTCTGTATGGTGTGTGGCTTGCAGCTATTTTTATATAATTTTTGTCTCGTACATCGCAGTCGTTAGCTTTGCTCCTGCCATATTCCAAGTACTTCGTTCGACTCCCTCCAATATTTGCTTCATACAATTTCGGTGTACGAGTATTTACTTAACGTGTACTTAAAGCCACTTCACAATATTTTTCAATTTCATCTTTCGTCTTTCGTCTAGGTTTCTTCTCAAAACTTTTCTCGTGGCTCGCATTTTAAGCCATATAGCAAACGACTTACTAATAACTTCAAAAATACCGCACTCTCTACCATTTTTTCTTTGACCAAAAACTTTTAATTAGCTTGACATTGTAACTAGACGGACAAAATAAAATAAGAAAAAAAATTAAAAAAAAAAAAACACAGCTTTGAGAGCGTGTAATTTTTAATTAATGTCATGCAAAGTTTTTTGTGAGTATCTTAAGAAAATGTTTTGTTTTAGAAACTTGGCTTAAAAAAAACTTTTCCTCGAAGTTATTGAAAAGAAAATCTGGCTTCACAAAATGACGAGCTTAAAATTGTTGGATATCTAGACAAAAAGTCGCTTGTATTAAAATGACATTATTATTTAATTTTAAATATAATATACATATATTCAATTTATGTTAAGTAATAAAAATGCGCATTCCCATAGAGTAAACGTAAACAATTTGCAATTTTCACACGTTCATAAATTACGCTCATCAAATTGCAAATTGCAAATTTAAATTTAATTAGTTATTTATGCAATTTGATATTTTTAATACATTTGCGCACATTCCACAACATCACGCAGAATGTTGTTTGTTTCCATTTGTGCAAATTTCATGTAAATTTCATGACCATTTGCTATGCAGTTCAGTTGTCATTTTGTTAGACACTTTTTAAAGCGCTGCTTCCGTTTTTCTATACCCTGTACATGGTGAAAAATAATTTAACAATGGACACAACTGATGAAAAGCAATTGTTTTGTAACTTGGGCAAACAATAATAAGAAATAAATATTTAATTTAATAAATACAGAATTTATTTGTTCGGTTCTTTGTTTGATTTTGAATCTATTACAATTGCTTCTTTGTATGTTAATAAATGATTTTTAAATAAGCTTTCAAATTGCAAGTCATTTTGATACAAGCGACAGTTTTAAATGAAAAGAAAATAAAAAATATAATATAAATAAAACTAAATCATGAGAGAAACAAAACCATGTAAATTAAGTAATTTATATAAGAGTCATATATAGATTAATATATAATGGATAACTAACTTTTATTTGTATAAAATAAAATATAAGCAATTATATGTCATTAAAAAGATACATATAAGTTAGATATGAGCTTATTGTAATGCTTGAAGAAATAAAATATTCTTTAAAAAAAAAAATAAAAAGGGGTATCTATCAGATCAGCTCTCTCATCTAATCAAAACATTTTTTCTTAGTTGTTTGAATATTCAAAAGCTATTAAATGCAGTTATGCATGTTTAATTTAGCTCTTTGCTTTCCATAAAAAAAGAAAATTGTACATTGTGGTTGTTCCACAGACAATGTCACATAATTGTTAATAATTTTCATTGCTTTCACTCGCACATTTGATGGCAATAAAAAGTGGGACAGTTAAAAATACTTTCCTCAAGTACAAAAAAATAACAAATTGCACTTTAGGTTATTTATTTTTGAAGCCACGAGAAGCAAAAAAAAAAAAAAACAAGGGAAGGAGGAAAAAAATCATTTTGTGTCCTAGATTTTCGTTGCTGCCCGCCCCGCATTGCAGTTGGTTGTGAAGTGAAAATTTGTTTGCGAATTTGTAAATAAATCCACAAGTATTCATTCATTCGTTTACTCACTCATTCGTTTATTCGCTCATTCGTTCATACACTTATTTTTAGATACGCATCAAGTTGATTTATTTAGATTAAACTTTTGCCGCTTTTCCACTCTCAGTGGTCTGCGTAGTCGTCGTAAAATGATTTACATAAGAAGGACAGAAAAGAATAAATTGATTTTAAATCATTTTCGCAGACGACTTTATCGGGGTTGTGATGTTGACACTGGAACTCCCGGATCCGGGTGTGGAGCGGAGCAGGCGTGGGCACTCTCCTTCGTATGCAAATAAGCATGAAAATAAGAATAACAAAAGCCAAGTTAACGAGTATTCAAAAACAAGATTAAAATAGGAGTGTTCCATCAGACACACACACACACACACACAAGCACTCATTCAAACACACACATAAGTGAAGCACCGCATGTTGTGATTTACCATTCCCCATTCCCCATCCCCTATCCTTCACATCTCATCCCCCTACCCATTGATGTGACAGTTGCAGTCGACGGCGCACAATTCAATGCGAATTTCCTAGCCGACTTTCAAGCATGTGTGTGTGTGTGTGTATGTACGAGGGAAACTCCATTTTCCGATTTATCTGTGAGTGTGAATTTGAGCTGGCAAATTCTGAATTTTGATACAATGGCACTGTTAGGGGGCGTGGTTGGGGGCTGTGTGTTGTGATGAAATCGCGTATCTGAGCAGAGTTGATGTGAATTTGATTTGTATTTAGCGTGGATTGAAGCAACGCTCAGCACATCGGACACGGTCTTCAATTTGGCTAGTTCAACTCATAGTTATTTGCATATGCACTCAACTACTTTCACTGCTAGTTGAGAACTTTACTTGTAATTCACTACTGCGACTCTTACTCTGCGACAAAATATGGAAATTGCACTTGTGACGGCCTTGCTTCATATTCCTGCCTCTGCCTCTGCCTCTGTCTCTGCCGCTGCTGTTGCTGTTGCTGCTGCTGCTGCTGCTGCGGTTTTGTGACATGCCGCATCAATCTATCACCATTTTCTCACTACAAGAGCCATTCAATCCCAGTGCCATGCTCCACAATTCCATGCGTCACATTCCCAGCCGCTGGGCAGGAAGAACAAGAACGGTGTTTGGTGCTCAGCGCTCAGCGCTCGGTGTTCGGTGTTCGGTGTTCGGATGTGGCCCCAAATTGAATAGATTGGTAGATGGGCCAGTCGCTTGCCAGTTGGCTGCCAGCATTTTACCCAAAATTTTGCATATATAAATATTTATGAATTTATTAAAAGCGAACCACACGGGCATGCTAGCGGCTGCCTAGTTGGATGGATGAATGCATAAGTCAGCGAGGCAGGTTGGCAGGCCCGGCTCGGCTGTATAGCTGGCATGTGTGCAATGCCCGATGCCTGCACACATGCCGCTTCATGCCCCATGCCCCATGCCTCATGCCCCATGCCTCATGTCCCATGCCGGTTGCCGGTTGCCAGTTGCCAGTTGCCACTTGCCGCCTGCCACATGCACAGATACTAGCAGTGGCTCATGTTTAACGAAATGTTTGGTACATTTTTGGAAAATTTGCACAGCAGAGCGACAAGAGGCCACTGGCAGCAGCAACACACAAAACGAACGTCCAATTTCCAAAGAAAAAAATTCGGGCCAAAAAAGATGGAAAACTGTGCACAAAATGGCGCGCTCGTCCGCCCAACTGGGACACGGCCTGGGCTGGCGCCGAAGCCATTCATTTGCACGAGAACAAGGCAATCGCATATTTGCGGCCGGCAAACGAGATTGTCAAATTTTTGAGTGCCCAGCTGTCCCTGTCCCTGTCCCTGTTCCTGTCCCTGTCCTTGTCCCATGGACTGCCACCCTGCCCAACCAGCCAGCGGCGCACGTTGCATGCAACGCGCCTGTCGCTCAAAATATGGCGCACAGGGGCACGCATAATGCATGAAGTTGTCATTATCAGGGCCAATTGAATTGAGAATTTTGTGCCTAATGTTCGGTTAGCTGGACACGATGGCCGCATTGCCTGAAAACGAAAAGGCGCAAATGAATTTGGCAAAAATTGAAATTTAGCCGCCTGAGTGACCCGCTCAGCTGTGCCACAAGCACCGCTGCACAGTTCCATTCACTGGCCCCAAGTGCTGCTGATTGCAAATTGTGTGCCCTGTGACCGTTGACCGTTGACCGTTGACCCCTGCTGCCAGTGTTGCCACTTGATTATGCGACGTTGTCAGCTGTGGCTGGATGGCTGCCTCCATCTGAGCCGCTGTCTCGACGGCTGTGTGTGCGTGTCAAAGTAATTTCAACTTCACGTCAAATTCAGCAAACTCATTCAATACCATCGATGCATAATTTTAACAACATTGTGCCACGCCCACTTGAGGCTGCCAAGCACAGGGACACGGCCACTGCCACGGCCACGTAATTACCTGAAGCACTGTAATTGCAAAAACTCCGGCACAGCAACAAGGACCCAGATACGAACCGAAGCTCAAACCTTGGCTGAAGGCTGTCACAGGGCCAAACACAATGACGCTTAGTTTTTTGGAGATGTAGAACAGCCAGCCTCCTAGCATCCCCCCTCTTCCATATGGGTTGTTGATGGTTGCTTTAAACGCAATTTATGCAAATTCTGTTGTCTAGCAGACTCGAAGACAGGCACAACAGAGCACAACAGAGCAGAGCAGAGCAGCGACACATGGCAATCAGCGAAATGTGTTGACAGGCGGCGCTTTTGCTTCTCATCCCTATCCCCATCCCCATCCCCATCCCTAATTTCCATTGTCAGCCTCCCATTTCGTCCAGTTCAGGCATATTTAACACGCTGGCCGCATTAAAACCCACGCGATTAGCATAAACGCATTAAAAATATGCCTGCCTATGCGTAAGGGTGTGCGTGTGCGTATGTGTGTGCGTGTGTGTGTGTGTGGATTTTGCATATAATGCTGTTTGTTTTGACATGCTCGATGACAGTGTCAACGTATCCCCCCAGAAAGGAAGCCATCGTAAAGGCAACTTGAGCCTCGGATCGTCACGAGCATAGAAGCTAATCTCACAATATTTCAATTGCCGAAATATGTTGCTGTTTTATAGCATTTGCATATGTGCCTTTCGTCTAATAAAACCTCATGCCGTAACGATTATAGTCATATAGAAGCATTAGAGCACAAGGACATCGGCCGATGTGGAAAGGTCCTTTTATTAAATTTACAAAGGCTCTACGATTTTAAAAGAAGTCGTGAATCTTGAAATTATGCAGATTAAATTGATGCTTTAAAACATTTACATTCCAGTTAACTTTCAATGGGGTATTTTAATAACTAATAAAATATAAATATAAGACATGCTTTTATTAGCTGCATCTTATGATAGTCTTATCTACATATATGATAGTCTGTAAATATCAAAGAGATGGGTTTGCAATTCAATTTTGGAATTATGCAAAATTTATCTGATATTCAAATCTTAGCTTAGAAATAAAATCAAATGAGAAATTGACATCTAAGTTTAATGTTTTGATATTTATTTTAGTTTTAACAATTTGCTCTCTAAGTTAAGCAATTACAAGCTTATTATATAAGTACATATACTAATAGTTTGCTCAAATAAAGGACGCAATTGGATGTTTCCTCTATTTTATTTAAAATCAAACGAGTTTTTCTTCTACCTCTGCTGCTTTGATGCTGCACTTCGGCATCGTCAAAGGCGGAGCTTAGACTCCGGCTTAAGACACCAACTGTAACAAGGCACACACACATACACAGGTAAGTATATTTTAAGTACGAATGTGTACATAGGAAAATAATAAATATAAATATTTCTTTTTACACGTAATAAACATTCGAATGCACATATTTACTCCATAAAGAAGTGCCTGCCATTGAATAACGAGCACAACGAAAACAAACAGACACACACACACACACACACACACACACACATATATATACGGCGCACACACTCATATTTAATATGCAAATTTTTATATTGATTTATATTTAATCGCTTTTAAGTGCAGCAAGTGGAGCTCCCACATAAATATGGCCGCCAGGAGCAGATGATGCCATCAAAATGTGAATTGTTGGCGTTCCGCGATCCTCCAGCCAGCCAAGGGTGATGGGTGAAGGGTGGAGGGTGGAGGGTTTCAAGTGTGGCACGCTGCTAGCCTTCGGCTGAGTGCAATGAGTGAGATGTCCGTTGTGCAATCATAAATAAAATGCACGCATATAGAATATTTCTATGTAAACAAGAACAGCAACAATGGCAACCACAACAAAGCCCCATCCAAAAAGAAATAAAAAAAAGCGCGTTTTAAGCAAATAATGTGGCCTAGTGTGAGCCAAGATCTGGTCTCTTTTGCTCTTTCAGGCGCAGTCTGGCAACAATTTAAGCGCAGCATATAATGCAATACACTACGATACACGCACACACACTGGCACACACTGGCACACACTGGCACACACTTGTACACACGCACATGCTGTCGCTGGCATCGTCATTTAACATTTTGCCTTCAAGTCTCGTTGTCTGGCGAATCACTCACTCACTTAGCAGTATCCAAGTGTGTGTGCATGAGTGTGCATGTGTGTGAGTGTGTGCTGGATGTGAGCGTAATACGCACTATGCCACAAATTACATTGCTGCAGCTGACGACAACGTCATACTCGTACCCTAGATGAGACTTCGCGTCGCGCACTGAATTTGTATTGCATACTTTGCGGCGCTGGGAGTTTTTAACCTGCCTGAGCTGGGCGAAGAACGAATGACGCACCCTGGCAGTCACTTATATGCCATTACTCATTTGTCTGTGGCTTGCATTGTTTATCCTCTGCAGATGCGCTGTTCATGTGGCTCAACCGAAGTTCATGCCACTAACTTCCACATTTCAGCGAAGGCTGCTCATTTCTGTTTCTGTTGACGTTGCATCTTTGCCTCGACTGCCACGCTTGCCACGCTTGGCGCGTTGTTGTTTTAACGTGTTGTCAAATGTGACAAAATTAAGTTAACTGCCAACATTATCGCGCATGCTACAACAAAACTTTCTCGCGGCCCTGCCCAACTTTTTAGCCTTGTCAAATGTGTGAGCGCTAACTCGATTTGCCTTCAATTTTCGTAATCAAATAATTCTTATTCATTTGGCTGTCACAAAATCCAATCAAGTGAAATACATTTACATATTTTTTAGTCAGTACACAATTTATCAAATAAATCATCGCAATAAACTAAAAATCAATTGCATAATATAATTGTTTACAAATTGTTGTTACAAATTTTTGAAATATTTTTCATGTTATATTTATAATCCACACTTTTTCTATGCTGAAACAAGAATCATATTCAAGTCAATGCAATCGATCTGCTGATCTTCAAATATAAATTTATTTTGATAAGGCATACTCTGCTTGGACAATTGCATTGTTGCAGCAAAATGTGGCACAATGGAAAAGTGACAGCATAAGCGTTCCAAATACGTCCATCAGTGCATTGCATAATTTACGGTCCGGTTCAACTGAATTGATTTTATGCAGAGCCAAATCAACAGTTGCAAATGTCATGCGAACACGCACACATACAAAATCAACAAGTCAGCACCACTGATGCGGGCCACTGCGTGGTTGTGCTCTTTGCCTCCGCGGTCATGCACCACTGCATCGATAATAACAATTGAAAATTGTGCATATTGCGCAAAATGCGTTTTAACACCAACACACACACACACACACAACACATTATACACACTCGTATGAGAATAAGTTGTCTAATCGCATTTAATCCCATAACTTTATGAATTCGTTTTGTTTAACCGCACAATTGTTAATTTGTCCACAAACACTGTTGGGAATAAGTCGGAAATATGTTTATTCCACATTGTTTTCTAAAATTTCAAACAATTGTTGAATCGGCTTTTGACATTATTTTGATTCTCCAAATGTTATTCTAGTTCACATATTGTTCTGCGAAAATGTTAACTGATAAAACAAACAGGGCTTAAATGGAGTTAATATTGTATGCAGGAATTTCAATTTTCATTTGTTCCAAAATATCTATTACATTATATCGTATATATATATACTATAAATATCGTATGTATTCTGGAAGCTGAAACCAACGGCGGAGCGTGGAATTAGAGTATCTCACAGTCGGGTGCATACGACTAAAATATTCTAGCTCGAATATGAATCGGCTTTTGACATTATTTAGATTCTCCAAATGTTATTCTAGTTCACATATTGTTCTGCGAAAATGTTAACTGATAAAACAAACAGGGCTTAAATGGAGTTAATATTGTATGCCGGAATTTCAATTTTCATTTGTTCCAAAATATCGATTATTTTATATCGTATATATATACTACAAATATCGTATGTATTCTGGAAGCTGAAACCAACGGCGGAGCGTGGAATTAGAGTATCTCACAGTCGGGTGCATACGACTAGAATATTCTAGCTCCAATATTATGATACTACTCAGAAATTCACGAACAGATGATAAAAACCATAAATCAATCTTACATATCAAATGGCTTAAGTATATATGAAGAATTATTTATACACATTTGCTTATTAAATTTATTGACATTTAGTGGATGCTGTTTATTTGTTTATGAGGACTCGATGGTGTTTGACTTACAATATTTCAATTCTGCACAATTTGCTTTCAATTAAATTAATATTTAATTATCGTACGTTCCACATTGTAATCAACTCCGAACTTCGACAGGGATTCCAAATGAATTGGATATTGGAGCATCGAGTGGTCGAGTGGTCGACGGTGGCTAGAATGCAATATTCTGGTGACCCTTTGTGGCATTACCCTTTGTGTCCACTTAAGCGACTCAAAAGGGGCCACTTTGATCTGGCCAACACATGCTACTGACATTCAGCTGCCACAGCAACATATATTGGACCATCCCAAACTCAACTCCTCCCCCATCTCTCACTCACCACCACCTTCCTCTCTCTTATTCTGTGCATCTCTCGCTTTTCGTATCTGTGTGTGGTCACTAAGCAATAACCCCCTCCCCTACCGAGTGCCTCCGAAGCACTTATGGCATGCACATTATCGCTTTGCCGGTCGCTGTTGATGCACTGATTGGTAGCTAACCCACACACACTCACACACACACACACACACACAATCACATATGTACCATGTATACGTAAATTTAGCTGACGCTTTGAGCTTGTTTGCTGTTCGTATTTCCAATAATTAAACAATCAGTTAGTCATTCGAGCAGGAGGCTCTTCTCCCACTTAATTCAATATCCTTAACAGCTTAAACGCAGCAACAATTCGGCAAACGCTCAAATTGCAAATTAAATCAACGATTGTGGAGTGTTACTTGCTATCCGGAGTAGTCTTCAGGGTTCTACGAGTGAGTTGGTATAATCCAATGTTTATTGAAAAGAAATTGATTATTTTTTTGAACAACAATTTTGCTCATTGTTTGATTATAAATATTTGCTAAATAGTTTGAAGATTGGAAATATTTTATACAATACTTGTTAATATTTGCAACAAATTTTTATAAATTTTATAAATTATTAACTTATATCTGAGCAATTTTTTATTACATTTAATTTTATTATTTTATTCACTGCAATTTGTACTACTTGTAAGACCGTATTTATAAAAAAGAAAATCAGTTTCTGCACCAGAAATTGGAAAACTTACTTAGGCAACAGGGAGAGCAGATAATACAGACTAGTTTACCAACATATCTTCGAAATAACTAACTTAATAAGGCATTGTTAACAACTACAAGGAAACGAGCAACAAGCAACGAGCAACATTTCATTCTTAATAAGTTAAGTAAGACAATCAACATTCAGCTTAGATACAGTAAAGACCTTAATTAGGCCTTGCAGCATGTTGGCAGCTGTAAAGTCCGTTAGATCCTATACAAAGTGAATAAAGTTCCTCGCTGGTTCTGTTGCAATTCCCCAACCTTTTTTCAATTGAAGCCCAGCACACGAATGTGGCTGCGCCTGTTGCCAATTTCAAAGCAATCGCCGGCAGCATTTCCTTTTTTTTTTTTTTTTGGTTTTTGTTTTTTTGCCAATGCATTTTGGGTTTACTTTTTTGTGCCACTGTGCAGCAAGTCCGTGTGTGTGTGTGTGTGTGTGTGTGTGTGTGTAAAAGAGATATAGAGAGCAGTGTGTGATGAATGCGGATCCTTCGTTTGCGGTACAAATCAATTTATGGCTGACCAACGTTTAAACAATTTTCGTGCCGCTTTGTGCAATTGACGTGCTGATAATTACGCCTGGAAAGCCTCTGCGAATGCGTTTCATCGGCGAAAAAAAAAGGCAAAAGAAAATTGCCCCTCAACCGGACAGCAACGAAAAAAAGTATCACTCGCATTCACAGTGCGGATAGTCGTAGTAAGACTGAAGAAAATCCGTGCTGCAAAGTCAATTTCCGTGTTTATTTAAATTTCAAAGGAACAACAACACACTACAAAGCAAAGTGCGGCTCAGATTTTGTGTAAGGTGGGTGGGGGGGCATAAAGTGGATTAAATTTCGTTTAAAATGTAAATGGAAAACGGCGAAGAAAAAGGTGATAGCGGTGCGAAGCTGAATTCTATCCAAAATGTCGCCTTATGGGCAACATCAAAAACTAAACAAACACCTCATCAAAAACATCAAAGGCAATACGCTTTGTTGTTGCAGCCTAAACAGCCTGAAAAGGGAACAAATACAAAAAGGCAAAGAAAAAAAAAAAAGAGGAAGAAAAAAATTGGCAAGAAAAAGCATTTTCTTGTGCAGAACGCAGAAAATAAAATCAAGAATTTCACACCTTATCAATTTTGTTAGATTATCAAGCCGAATAATGGCGCCGAGCAGCTCTGTTCTGGAGGGGAAGCCAAAAAGCTCTTAAATTGCATCATCAACTTGTGGCGCTGTTGCCCCATGCCCCCTGCCACTTGCCACTTGCCACTTGCCTCTCGGCCGCTCGAGATGATGATGCTGATGGCATTGATGACGTCGTCCTCTTTGCCGCTGTTGTCATCATCATCCTTGCCACACTGTCATTAAGGAAGTCAAAAACTTAGACCCCAAAATGCGGGGGCTGGCAGCTCAGGAAGGGGGCTGACAGGGTGAGGTGGGAGGGGGTAGGTGGTTTGCTTTGTGTGACAGCAACGTTGACATTTATTTTGATTTCAGGTCGAGTGCAACGTGGCAGGGCGCCCGACCACGAACCCGGTCGTAAGTGCGTGCTGGCACCCACCACCCCCTCACCACCACCCCCTCACCACCACCCCCACCCACTCAGATCAGTGTCTACCGTTAACCTGGAGTTGTGCTCATGCTAATGTGCATTCAGCTTAGCTGCGTAAAAACCTTGCTATGAGGGTTGCTGCCCTTTTTTGTTGTTGTTGTTGTTGTTGTTGTTGTATTGTTGTTGTTGCTGCTGCCTTGGCATAAAAGCCACTAAATTGAATTTTATGCGACAGTGGCAAGTTTGATGTGTGCGTTTATTAATGGCCGCCGGGACTCCGACCGGGAGTAATGATAGCAGCGAGCTCCGAACTCAAATAATTGATAGCTTTTGCACAGTGGTTGGTAGTTGCAATCCTTACACTTAAATGCTATGAAATATGGTTAACAAAAGTATTTCGCGAATTTCGCCCTTTGTCAGCGCTGGCTGGTGGCACGCTTTCCAATGCCAACTATGCCTCAGTCCGAGGCGCAGCGCATTCTCTGCATAGCTTGTAGCAGCAACTAGACGAGCATATGTAAAAAATGCCATAACACACACTCACACACACACTGACACACACATGCACATATGCACACACTTGCATAGCTGTGGTCGCCATAGAACATAAAAGCAAGAAGCAGACAAAAAGAAAGAAAAAAAAAAAGAGCAGGAAAAAGAATTGTTGCAAGCCAAGCTGCTAAATTGTGTGCCTCGAAAAGTGTCCGGCAACACATAATGCCCAAGTTTCAGTATGTTCGGCATTGGCTATTCAGCACATGGCACAGGGTATCGGGCATAGGGAGTGCCTGCCTGCACTCAGTTTATGTGCACCAACACACTCACACACACACACACACACATACATGAAAATCTGGCTAGGGCCACTGGCGCTGCTTGGGAAATGGCCGCAAGGAATTTCACACAATTGCTAGAAAAATTGTAGAAAATTGAAAATGTGCGAGAGCGTATAAATTTTTACTGCGTCACTTGTAATGCTAAATTGTTGTTATTTATGGCCAGTTGCGTGTGACTCATGCCAACATTTGGTTGCACGCCAATCCCTCGTCCAGTTTCAAAAAAAAAAAATATGTTTGTAAATTTTACTATTTTTTTGTTTTTTTGTTTTTTTTGTTTCTTTTTTTGTTTGTTCTTTTCTTGTTTTGTTTTCATTTGTTTAAAATTTTTAAGGGGATTTTCGTGATTGAACGAATGATTGAAATTTCTTGGGAGTCGCGACTTTATTGGCATATACAACCGCTTCAGTGCATCGGCCGAGCGGCGGGCATTAAAGCGATTATAAATACCAATAGGTCAATTGGCCAATGCATAAGATAAACGATTAAATTTTCAGAAATCCTTTCCTTAGCACATACATTCCGGTGCTGGCGAATTTGTGAAAGATGCCCCGACCGCTGGGCGTCGACAGCGACAGAGCCATCAGATAAATGCCGAGCGAAAGGGCATACTTCTTGCCCTCCATCCACTTCAGGGTCTCGTTCCAGTTGAAGGTGAACTTTGGCTGCCGCACAAGCGCAGCCTCGTAGTTCCCGATGCTTTGGCCAAAGAACATTAGATACGAGATCTGCATGCAGCTGGCATCCGCGATGGTCACGTGACACCCGTTGCTGTCCACAGAGACATGCGACGGCTCGACGACGTACTCCACCACGGCCACATATCGGAGAATTGCACCACAGCGGGAACCACCCCAGCCGGGAGTCAATGGACTCCGCTGCAGTGCCTCGTCCACGTTGCTGGCCAGCTGGAGGGGCGCTTGCATGGGCAGGGAGCCGACGGTGAGCATCGCGTACAGCTGCTCCAGCTTTCCGCCGTAGAATCCAATCTGGACGGGATGTTGTTCCCGCAGGCTGGTGTAGGCCTTGGTATGGGCACATTTCAGACTGGGTGTGACCTCAAAGATCTGAGTGGGCGCCACTTGTGGCGTCTCAATTTGGAGATGCGCGTACAGATCTTCGAACTCACACGGTCGCAAGGTGCTCAATGCCACACGCTCGCCGTGCCGGACGAGCACGGCGTGCAGGAGGCCCAGAACCTTGTAGTTGTAGCTGTTATAGTTGCCCTTCGCCATCTGCTCCAGAATGACCTCCAGGCGGTCAATGTCGGCCACCACTTGGAAGATCGAATCAATGTCCGGACGCTGATTGCGGTCGAGAAACTCCTTGGGGAAGGGCCGCAGCAGCGTCTCGTAACGGTAGCTGTTGGCAGCTGCCACAAACAGGGAGAAGCGTACGTCGCAGGCCAGCAGATCGGACTGCAGATGCTCCTGGACTTGATAGAACTGTTGCAAGTTGGCCGCCAGCTCCGGGGATTGCAGAGCGCAGTCCTTCGATCCGTGATCCGTGGAGTCGTGTACGTCGGACAGTCCTGGCAGGCGGGGCGGGGTGGGGCCGCTCACATTTTCCGAGTTATCCAAAAATGTAACCAGTTTCATGGCCAATGGATTTAAATGCGCGAAGGAATCGATTGTTACTGACTTTTACCTACTGGGTACAATGCACTTGCTTCAATATAAAGCGAAAATTTATTTGACTCCGATAATTTCCAAAATCAGCTCCAATGACATTTGGAAATGAAAAGCTGCCCTTTGCCCGGTGCCAGCTGAGATTGACGGATTTCGTGCTCTGCTTTCTTTTCTTTTTTTTTTTTTCTCTCCTTTGGGTGCAGATTGAATTTAGACACTTCTGTGACAGTTTCTGATGGCGGCCAATGGGCAGAGGTGGAGGGAGGGGTTCCGGCAACTGGTTGAGGGTGTGTCTGTAATTGATTAATGGAGCCGATGGACGACGCGTAGCTTATGTCAGCTTGCATGTTTACAGCGACACCATCGACCGCTGGGGGTGCGACGGTCCAAAGGGCAATCAATTGGACCGCATTGAGTTATGGTTGGACATAAAAGCCACCACCAGCGTTCACTGGAACCACCCGCCCGACCGCTCATCAAGCGCTGGTCAACTAAGAGAGCTAAAAGAGCAGGCGGCCCGCTTCTAGATCAGCAACAATTTCATTTACTACACACACACACACATATGAATACATATATAAATTAATGGAAATGTGTGTGAGAGTTCTGCATTTCGGCAGACGTCGCTTTATCTACTTTAAAAAGTGCTGGCAGCAGGATGCGTAATTTATTGATATACTCTGCTTAAATTATGAGTCTCCAGGGTAGCGCGCGAACATTTTTTCGGTTCTAGCTGCAGGTGTCGGTGTAGAAATCAGTTAACCGAGAAACTTTTCCAACTTTTTGCAGCCCTGCGAAATCAGAAGTTTGAGTTTATTCAAATAAACGCCGACATTAAGAGAGTTGCAACTGTTGCGCTGCCTGTGGAGAGTCGAAGAGCTGGAGAGCTGGAGAGCTGGAGCCCAGGCACAGCCAGGCAAAGCGGCATAAATCACAGAACCAGCTCCAGTTGCCAACTTTTCTGCTTCTTCTTTTTTTATTTTTTTTTTATTTTTTTATTTTCGTAGATAAACTTTTGACGCACCAAAAGCCACCACCTTTGCGTCATTTAACCCTCTTTTTGCCGGCCGAAAGCGTTATTAATATGCGCCTCTTTCTTCTGCACTCTCCGTAGTTCACATACCCAATTCCCAGGGGCAGGGCCACTAAATAATTGCCTGGCATATGCTCGACATTTTTCTTTGCCTTTCACGAACCTTTAAACTAGGCACAAAACAGAACATAAACATTTTCCCATTTACCATTTCCCATTTCGCATTTCGTATTAAGCAGGTGTTTTATCTTTCTTATAGATTTTTTGAAATGTTCTTTATTGCGAATGAATCTCAATCTACAGACTATATATGATGCAGTCAGAGTGTACTTGTTGTATTAATTAGATACATAGATTTATATATATATATAGAATATTCCAAGAAGTTAAACAGTTTTTGGTGTGGCAGGCACTTCGGTCTGTAAACACGCCTTCATTCTGTATTCCCCTCTGATAGGCGCGTCGGTTCGGCATATAGAGAAATGTCTTATGAATTCATAGATCTGCGGTAAGTAGATGTCATCCTTGTCATTGTAGAACAATTCACGAACAGATTCAGAATACTGCAAAAAAAAAGTTTAAGATATAAAGCATCAGTATAAATACATTTTTGCCTTGAATACATGTGCAAAATAAATTGAGCTTTCAAACCTGGCTGAAAATCAAATTAAATGATTGATTAAAAATTCAAATAAACACGTTTGAATTTGTTTTCATTGAAGATTGACTCATAATAATTAAAGGTCAACTTGATTTGTTAGAATGTGTGCAAAGGTTATTTCACAGGTCAATCTGTCCAACAATCGATAATAATAATAAATAGGACTTTTATTTAGAAACGATATAAACCTTTTTACATATATCTATATATATATATCTCACTTCAACATTCAATAGGTATACGAATTAAATTGCCTCTGGCGCTGTTCTTAGTATTTGTTAATTGCAATGATATTAGATTTAATGTATCGCCGAGGCTGTTTGTCAAACAGCAGAACGAATCGAGGATATTTTATTGCGGTTTGCGAGTGCTTTTCACCCAAGTCAGACACGCTCAGGTTTTTCAATTATGGGCATTCTATTTACGGCAAATCAATTGGCATATTTTCACACATAAACATAAATTGGCTTCGATGCGATGCGATGTGATGCGAAGCGAAGCATTTGGGAAAACAAACGCGTTCTGCTTTTTGCCATCTCACCATTTCATAAATATGTGCAGCACGTATCAGAGCTCAATGGCCAATTAGAAGACGGAGGTATGAACGAGAGTCGAAAGTCTGCTTTAAAATTGGGTCCACGGCAAACCGACGGAAGTTGATTTGTATACGAGTACATATGCTTGAGTCCCGCCCGGAAAGAAAATGTGCCAATCGAAGAAGCACTCGGAACGGTACGTAATAAAGCATCGAGCCCAACAAAAAAAAATGCTACTATGAAATTTAGCTCACGTCTGCTTCAAAAATTATTCGGCATCCGCGGACTGCCTACCCACACACACACACGCACGCACACACACACTCCAATAATTGTTTTAAAAAAATGTTCGAATGGGCCTAGATCGAACCTTTTGAAATTCAGTTACGTGCCGGAGGTGAGTTTTGGGTAGGACCTAGGAATGGGGAGGCGACTTACATAGAGATTTATTAACATCATTTTTAGCTCCGAAGAGAAGAGATCGTTGCTGAACTTGGCGAACTGTTTATCCGTTTTCACCTTATTGGAATAGGTCTCAGTGAATTGTTTCATGGACAACAGCCTCAGTATGCTGTCAACCAGGCCATGCACTCCCTTCTGCTCCTCGTTGACGATGACCTCGTCCGCATTCGCATCCAATCCTGAAAGCAAATTCAATTCAATAACGGCAAAAATATTTAATTAAATGCACATGCACATGCACATGCACAGTGCATAACTGTGACATCATGTCCCCTTGCCGCCAACCGGAGAATTTGGGGAACCTTTTCGACTGGCTTTGTCTGCATAGTTTGCAGCTATTTGCAAATAATTCATTCCAGGTGCTCCACCCGCTGCTGCAGCATGTGTGAACATTGATAAGGTTGCAGCAGACAGTTCTGTTGGACCATGACATTGAGCATAATGACAGGGCCGCATAGGCGCAGACGGACAATGGAGAACGGAGGGCGGACAGTGGATGACTTGAAAGTTATTCAAAAGGTTGTTTGTGCCATGTCATGGACATATATGTACATATGTGTATATATATCTGAGTGTGTGTGTGTGTGTGTGTTGGACAGGTGGCCTGTCACTCATACGCACCACTGGCCGGCGGGCTGTCGGACGTGGCTGATTTGAGGACGGTCTGCACCAGATCCACCACATCCAAGCCGATGCATAGCAGATGGTTCATCAGCTCGGCCACATCCGACAACTGGAGCAGTTCAAAGATCTCGCTTTTGACGAAATCATACGCTCGCTGAACCTCCTCGTCGTGCCGATAATAATTGTTGACTATCGCCACCACCTGGCGGGCAGGTATCAAGGCAACAAAGTCGCTGAGGTCAACCCGTGGCTCCGGATCGACAGACTCCTCCTGATCGAGTTGCTTTAAGATGCCATCGTATTTGGTCTTCATTTTGGACAGGCCACTGTCCGAAGTGAGGTAGATCAAGAAGTCGGAGACATTCTCCTCCTGGCTGGACGAACGGCTGTCTTCCTCACTGGAGCTGGACTTGCCAGCCGATTCCGGCGACGAGTTCTCCGGTTGAGGCGCTGCGCTGGCCACGGCACAGATCGCGATCGATATAAGCAGGACCCAATGCAAGCATTCAGATGCTTCACGTTCTCGTCTCATTTTGATACTGGTTGAGCGAACTGTGAGAAGAGCCGCCACTCAGACTGTGTCCACAGCTGGCGACTGCATTGGTGTACAATTCCTCACTTATTGTGGACGATTATTTAATTGAGCCATTCAGTTGGGTTTATTAACAGGCCGGCATGCAAGAGACACTGTGTCCAACCAATTGACAGCTCAAGGGAGTCGCCTATGCGAGTTGCGACTCATATTTCACAGCCTAATAGAAGAAATTGATTTATATAGCGCATAAATTATGTTTATCTTGGTTATCTCCATTGAAATACGATTCGAGTGCGACAATAAAACACGGCCGCAGGCCCAGAGATTCAAATCGTGAACATTTCCTGTCCAGTTTGCTTTTAGACATGGATATGTTGACTGTGTTATTAAATACACTTCCGCGTATGCAAATCAGAGCCAATTTACAAGAAAAACAAACCAAAGAGTACGCAAGTGCGTGTGTGTGTGTCTGTGTGTGTGTGTGTTTGTGTGTGTGTGTCTGTGTGTGTGTCTGTGTGTGTGTGTGTGTGTGTCATTCACACTTTGACAGCTGCTACTGTATCACTCAGTTAGTCACTGACTGTCATTCATTTTGGCTCCAATTCGCTCGCACGTCAAACTGTGCATAAAATATCTCCTATAGAGCAACACCCACACATCCAATGCGAGCGAGAGAGCGAGAGAGAGGGAGACGCTTGATATATTCATTCGTTCATTCAGCAAGTTAAGTAGGAATAAAATTGTCAATTTTCATGTCATTATTTCATGTTGTCGTTCGTGGCGGGCGGCGTTCACTTTCGCACATGACAAGCTGCGACTATCAAATGCACAGACCCACTCACACACTCACACTCACACACACATGCATAGCACACAGTTATGATTTATTCACTTGGTTTGATTTATTACCTCCACCCCCAGACTGAAATACCGCGTGTGTTATGTGAATGTAAATTGTGCGCATACAAACCAATAATTGTATCGTCGTCAGCTCTCTGACAGCTCTCTCTCCCTATCTCTCTCTGCCCCTCTTTCGCTCTCTCGCTCACTCGCTCTTTAGCTTCAGCTGAGGCAATTTTTTTGTACGTAAATTATTTGACTTAGGCTCAACTTTATGCAAAGTGGCGGGGGGGTGGGCAAATTTCATAACATATGACACTTTATAAATTTTGAACGGCCCGTCCAGAAAGTCTTGGCAAGTGTCGTAACTTTGGCACGTAACACGCCGAAACTTGTCCCAGGTTGCCAATGGCCAATGCACTACTCCTTCCGGGTCTCTTCTGGTCTTCCGGGTTGCGGCAACTGTCGCGGACCAAACTTATAAATTAATTTTGCCACACAAAATACTTTGGCAAGGTCTTGGCATGCCTCAGCTGCTGCCTCCTCCTTCTACTCCTGCTGCCGCCGCTCCGGCCTAAGGAATTGCAGGCAGCGGCACAAGTGTTGCGGTTATGGCCAACTTACTCATAATTAACTGCAGTCCGGTGCGCGGTGCCGGGACTGATTGCCGGCAAAGAGGAAGCAGTGGTAGCGGCTCTTTTATGGCGCGCACCTGTGACAGCCGACGCTTGCATACTTTTGGGGGCAAAGTTAATTTCATGGAGCCTGGCGCTAAGTCAGCGATGTGTGCGTTGCTTGTGGCTGGGGCTGTTTTTAAAACGTTCGGCTCTTTTGTTTATGTTGCGGGCCAAGAACTCGCATTTTACCGCAAGTGTCAACATTTATTTCCAACTTAACACTTTGGCGTAACATTGCGCTTAATCCGACGCGCCAGAACTTGACTAATTTTGTGCAAAGTTCAGCATTAACATTACCGCAAATTAGCAAAAGTTTTCGCACAAACAAAAAAAAAAAATAAATATAAAAATAAATCTCTCTCTCTCTCTCACACGTACACACACACACAAAATAAAATAAAATCCAGTTTCAAGCGAGAAACAAAATGAACGTCGAGCCGCCATTTGAGTTGCTGCTGCGGCTGTTGTTATTGTTGCTGTTGCTGTTGTCGCTGCCTCTTGTCTGTTGCCTGTTGTCTGCGCTATCTGCCTGGTTCACTGAGTGCCATAAATTAACTTGTCTGGCAACGCCAAACTGCTTGCGCTAGCATTTTCCTAGTTGTCGACTGCTACTTGCCAGATTTTTGTTTAATCTGTTACTGTTTGTTGTTGCTGTTGTTGTTGCTGCTGCTGTTGCTGTTGTTGTTGTCGTTGTCGCAGTCCTGGTTGAGGCTTGGGTAGTTTTAATTATGTGCCTGCAGCCTCTGAATGTGGCAAATGAGTTGGTTTGCCAAGTTACGCTAAGCTCAATGTATCTGCAAGATACAAAAGGGTCTGCAAGATCAAAAGAATCTATTTCACAAAGATTACACAAAGGATTTTGAGACTTATAATTCATTGATTCGGCTAGTAGAAAATATATACGGCATTTAAATATACACCTAAGATACAATAGTATCTGTTGGACACAAACAAATGTATTTCATAAATAAGCTGCCAGCATTACAATTGTCTTATAAATATTAGCTGTGAATTACAAATAATCGCTGAGATACAAATGTATACAAAAATAAGCAACTCGAACTCCATAAATGAAAACTCCAATTAATATTAATTGTCAAATATTCGTTTGTCAATTCAGGTATCTATCTATCTGTGGCACTTAATTATACACCTGAGATACAATAGTATCTGTTGGATACAAACAAATAAATCTCTCAAATTAATTTCGACTATTACAATTATTTTTAAATATGCACAAACAATTATTTGCTGTGAGTTACAAAAGTATCTGGGAGATACAGAAATACCAAATTCAGTGTTTATCAAAAAGATACTTTAAGCAACAGGAACTCCCCCGAATATTGACTGTCAAATATTCCATTGTCAATTTGGACATCTATCTATATATCTGTGTTGTTTATGATTCATCCAAGCACTTAGCGAACGTCACGCTAACATTGACAACTGTCCACAAAACGTCGGCCATCAGCGATAAGTTCAGCTTTGATTTGTATAAAAATTCGTACAGAAATACTAACGGAATACCTGTGCATATCTGAATACCTGTGTCACAATTTTGTTGGCATGCTGTCCGGGCTAAAATGTTTCCATAAATTTGATGATTTCGGTAACAATTGCAGTTCGTTGTATTTTGGAATTCGGCTATCTGTTTATCGCTTGTTTGCCTGACCGCACACAGAGGACTTGAACTGATGGTGGGGGGGCTGTGGATTGCGGATGGGTGGTTGGTGTGTGTGCACCTGCAAATTGCTCTTTACTAGCCCACTGACATTTAGCCCATCTTCCTTCTGCCCATACCGAGCCGCACGCGCACAACGTTCAATCAATTGTTTTTACTGCTGCCAGTTGGATGGTGCGCTGCTTGGTAGGTGGGTGGTGGGTGGTGTATGGTGGGTGGGTCGGCGCTTTGAAGCGCAAAGTTTTCTACGCTTTTGACACGTTTCGCAAATATTTGAGCACGTCTAAAATGGCGCAACGTTCGCGGGGTGCTCATATTTTGAATTTGAAGCGCAGCCTCCCAGCTTTCCAGCTGGCCTCCTAGAGCAGTCCACAGCAGTCCACAGCCGTCCACAGCAGTTGGAGCTGGAGACCCACCGTCTTGCCCCACTGGCCAGAGAGTTGCGTGCCAGCGCGTACTTTGCCCCCTGTCCATGGCTTTAATTAATTTTCGCTTCCGTTAACAATTTTTATGTGCGATTTGGTTCCGAAAGACGGACAGAGCTGCTTTGTACAGTGGGCTGCTTCGCATGTGCAGAAATCGTGTTTATGCCTTCTTTAATTTGCCGCTAATGCCCATCCAAAGTATTTGGGTATTTGTATATGCTTGCGCCATGCTATTTGTGGCACAGAATTATTTGCCGGATACATGCGATTAGATTGGCCCAGATTGCAGCCAAACGCAAACGGAGCTTGGCCAAAATGGAGCGTGCAACAAGTTAATTACGCCATTCTGACTGCTCTTATGTGCTGCTTAATATTTATTTGTGATTTTATTTTGATTATTGCTCAAGCTATTTGCCATTCCACACGGCCAATTGAGGCTTCAGATGCCGAAAAAAAATAAGAAAGTTAAACGAAATAAAAAACCAAGTTAAATAAATAACAAAATGGCAGCAAAGATGTACGAAAATAATCTAAAAGTCTTTTGAAGTTACAAAGTAAAAGCAACGACAACGTCAACGATATAAAGTTGGCGCTTTTTGGCTTTGACGCACGTAGCTGCCGATTTCAAAGTTTTTCCTTTGTGCGTGTGTGTGTGTGTATGTGTGCTTGGAGTTCGCTGCAGCCGCGGCTGCCTGCCTGGAAAGCCAAAAGGAATCGACATCAAGAGCAACAGCAACAGCAACAACAGCAGAAGCAGGAGCAAGTCTTGGAGTCGACTGCTGCAGCGCTTTTATTAAGCTTATAAATTTTTTATTCAAGAGTTTTTACTTTGAACGAGTTGAACGAAGCTCGCGGCCAAAAAACAAAAAACAAAGAAAAAAAGAGAGAGAGAGAGAGAGAGAAGAAAATTGCGACACTCATGTGACATTTATTTGAGTTTTTGCATTGAATGCAGCCATGCTGTAAATCATGTCCCAATTCCAAGCCAAACTCGCATCATAAATTATCAAATTGTTAATCCCACAGTAAGCAAAAAATATAAAAAATATAAAAACTATAAAAAATATTAAAATAACTGTTAGACATTTCATTAAATGCCCAGCGGGTTGCAAATAAATTTGAAATTTTCAATAAAAAACTTGGCTAACAGCGCCACTGGGCTTTAGCTTTGGCCCATTTGATCTGGCTGCATCGGACACATCATTTAATAAACTGTTGCAATGTGATTTTGGTCGCTTTTGCGGCAGCTTTCTATGTGCAACAACGGCCACTTTTTATGCCACTTTACATATCGGCTTTCAATATTCCCATCGACTGTTGCCACAAACCAAACAAATCAAAATCTATGCAGTGACATTTTTTGGCTTGCAATTGGATAACAAGCTTTCAATATTTTACTAACTGGCCCATTTTGTATGACAAGGCAGGCATTAATATTAATTACACAACAACAATGTCTATTATCTAACTGCGTTGTAAATTATTTACATACCACTTAAGGTTAAATAACTAATAGATGAGACATAGCTTGGATAAGTGCCTTATTTATAATTGACCAGAAACTTATTTTAAAAATTAAATTAAATAACTTAAAATGTGAAGACCTTCTTGCCATATATACTATATACATGCATATATGCTTAAAATTCCTTTACTAGTAGGTTAGGACTTGGAAAACTAAGATTTAAATAAAAAGATATGTTAATTAATTTGTCTGTCGATTTGCATGCCAGGACACGATTAGAACGCTTCCAGAACTGATCTCCTAAATCAAAAATGTTTCAAGTTCTATTTTCGCATGCTTTCGTTCAATTTGTCGCACATGGCGTATACGTAATAATGATAGCGACTCTGCCACACGTCCGGCATATAAATTGCTTAGTTTTATCATGGCTCAAAATTGGTTTGAAGCCCCTTTGTTTGCCGAAGAGGTGCAAATTGCGTTTGTTTTTATGCTCTTGACAACTGTCAAAATAGTCAGCTAGCAAATGGCCAAACTGGACAGTCACACACACCTATACACACACACACACACACACTTGTACTCGTATACAGAAATGGGCATTCATAAGGTATGACACCAAAGGAAATCAATTTCCATATGCAAAAGTTTTTAGTGGACGTGCCGGGCATGGCCGAAATCGAATTTCATCCATAAAATATTCAAATTGCGCCGCAGTATAAACGTCGCATAAACATTTTTTGTGCCACGCTGCAACTCAAAGACACACACAGACATACATGTATACATACATATGCATATATAGAATGAATATATAAATATACATATATGCTGCCCGTTCGATCAATTCGAGGTGGTGTTGGTGTTCGTTGGCCTTTACCTTTTACTCTCTGCTTACACCTAGCGCATAAATTTTTATGTTAAAACGCCAAAGCCGTAGGCGTTTCGACCGAGTTCGATCACTTAATATGTCCCGTGGCAGAAATTCAATTTGCAGCACATCCGTAGCAACAACATAAAAAAAAACACACACACACACATTTATACACAGAAAAAAACAACTGTAAATGGTGTTGCCTTTAATGTCCAAAAAGTGCAAATGGGCCGCCGCTGTAGCCGCTGGCAGCGGGGCACAAAACAAAGAGCACAAAAAAGTGCCGTTAAGCCCTCTTGGCCGTTTCGGAAATAAAACGAACGAACACACACACTCACACACCCAACACATGCTCACATGGACATTTTGGCCACTCTGGTCACTTTGTTGGAACTAGTTCAAGAGGTTTGGGTTTGGGTTTGGTTTCGAGTTTTCGCTGCTTGAAAGGTAGGTACAAACGTTTGATTGAAAATTGATTTCATTATGAGAATTTGATGCATTTCCGCTCACACCTATCGCTTTTAATTGAATTTCTGAATTGTTTTTAAGTGCTTGTCCAGTATGCATTCCTATTCCGTCCAATTTATGCGTTGCTTTGACTACGACTCCGTCCACCCACTCGCATTCTCCCGTTGCAAATTAGTTGCGGCATTTTCTTTCTTCTCAGTTGATGCAAATTTATTTGGAATTGTCCGACAACAGTTGGCCAGTTGGGCAGCGCAGAACTCTGTGGAATTTTAAAAAGGACCGCTAACCAACCCATTGTCCTCTCTCCCACTGGAATTAAGCCGCTTATGGCCAGCCGTTGGCTGCTTCTGGCTCTTGTTTTTAAATGCGCGGCATTCCGTTTCCGTTGCCCTTCCCTTCGCCGTTCCCATTGTCAGGTTTCGGAATCTTTGGTCGAAATATTACGATGTTGCCATTTCACTTAAGGCCGCTGCCCAAGTGCACTTCTGCTTGCCACAAATGGCTGTTGTCTGAACCTCTCCCCTTCTCCCTCCGTTGCCGTTCTGCCACGCCCACTTCAAAATGATATTTAGCATAAAAGGTGTGCGAAATGGGCGACAGCGTGTCTTGGGGTTTCTATAAGTTTGGCGCAGTTGATGTTTTGCATCAAATTTCGAGAACTTGATGCCAAAGTAGCGAAAGGGCCGACAAGGAATCCACGACGACATTTTGAGGTGTCACTTTGGTCAGGGTTTGGGCTTGGGCTTGGGCTTGGGTTTGGGTTTGAGTTTGGGTTTCGGCTTGTGTTTGAGGACGCCGCAAAGTGCGCCAGATACACATTTACATAATGCCCGGGACCCCGAAATGCAAATGAGTACAAATTAAATGTGGCCAGAGTGCATTAAGCTACAAGCTATATGCATATATACATACTCATCTAGATACAAATAGATACAAGAGCACAAGCCGTGACCAGGTTTAAATTGTCTTCATATATATGCTTATATTTTTATATAAATCACATTTAAATGTGTAGCAATTTACCTGAAAAGGTAATAGAAGCCAGCTTACTAACTGAAAAACAAAAGAACAGATAATACATGGAAGATAGATGCCTTATAGACAACATTCATGAACCAAGAATATATGTTTTAGGGGTATCTATTAATATTAAACATGCATTTGATAAGGGGAAACAATTTATTTAATTTAACAATTAAGTTGAAGCTTACTTGAATGCATGAGAATCGGATGGAAAGGCGACCCTTTAAACTGAGACACTTATAGTCATTCATGACCTTAAAGATATTATTCACATAAAAAGATGTTATTCAATATTTAAAAAATATTTGATTAGCGAAACAAACTACTTAATTTAACGCTCACAACTTAATTAAGGCTTACTTGAATTCATGAGAATCGCATGGAACGGTCACCCTTTTAACTGAGACACTTATAGTCATTCATGACCTTAAAGATATTATTCACATAAAAAGATGTTATTCAATATTTAAAAAATATTTGATTAGCGAAACAAACTACTTAATTTAACGCTCACAACTTAATTAAGGCTTACTTGAATTCATGAGAATCGCATGGAACGGTCACCCTTTTAACTGAGACACTTATAGTCATTCATAACCTTAAAGATATTCACATAAAAAGATATTATTCAATATTTAATAAATATTTGATTAGCGAAACAAATTACTTAATTTAACAACTAAGTTGAAGCTTACTTGAATGCATGAGAATCGCATAGAAAGGCGACCCTTTAAACTGAGACACTTATAGTCATTCATAACCTTAAAGATATTATTCACATAAAAATATATTATTTAATATTAAAAAAATAATTGATATGGGAAACAAATTAGTTAATTTAACGCTCACAACTAAGTTAAGCCTTAATTGAATTCATGAGAATCGCATGGAACGGCGACCCTTTTAACTGAGACACTTATAGTCATTCATTACCTTAAAGATATTATTCACATAAAAAGATATTATTCTATACGAAACAAGTATTTGATAAGCAAAACAAACAACTTAAATTAAGGCCAACAACTGAGTTGAAATTTACTTGAATATATGAGAATCGCATGGAAAGGCATCCCTTCTAACCAAATCATTTACAGTCATTCAGGGCAGGCCAAACGAGCTTAAATATACGTACATGTGATACATTTCTATAGTACTTTTTATAGAGCAGGCTTTTGTAATACCGAACACACTTACATAAATTTGGAGCCAATATGCGTGCCCGCAAGCAGTCCGTCCAGGAGTGCGTCCGTGAGAATGAGAACATGCTCAAGTTGGATGCCTTGCCACGAGATATGGACACCTTCTGGTGCACCGATAATGAGCTGCCACGCAATCAGCTGAGTGGGCAGCGAATGTTTCGCACCAAGTGGTTGAACCAATCCGCGGCGTTCACCCATCGGGAACGACAGATGCTCAGCTTGCATGGCCTGATGCCATTCGCGGTTCTCACCAAGGAACAGCAGCTGGAGGCATGCAGCAAATACTTTTCCACTCTGCAGTCGAACTTACAGAGGTATATATTTTTGACGGACCTGGAGTCCAGCAACAGCAGGCTCTTCCACAATCTATTGATGAGCGATCCGCAGACCTATTTGTCGGTGTTCAAAAGTTCGGAGATCACCTTTTCGGTAATGAACTTCGGCAGCCTTCACATGAGTATGCGTGGCATGTACATAACCATCAAGGATCGTGGGCACATTTACGAAATCCTACGCAATTGGCCCAGGAGACGCTCCGTGCGATACCTGATCGTAACCAATGGCGCCTCCATTATGAATCTGGGCGACTACGGGGCCAATGGAGCGCCCGTCGTATTTTACATTGTGTATCACAATTTGGTTTACGGCAGCATTAATCCGGATAATTGTTTGCCGATAATGCTGGACGTGGGCACCAACAATGAGACACTGCTCCAGGATCCGTCGTACTTGGGCTTGCCCGAACGGCGAGTCGAGGGACCCGAGTTCGATGCCTTCTTCGAGGAGTTCACTGTGGCCGTGTTGCGAACTTTCGGGCCGCGTGCAATCATCCAAATCAGGGACTTCAAGGCCGCCGAGGCTGTGAAGCAGCTGGAGCTCTATGGGAAGCGTCAGTGCTTCATGGACATTAACATCCAGTGCCTCGGTGCCTGCGGCCTGGCTGGCCTCCTGGGCGCTATCAAGATCACGGAGATCAAATTCCAGTCGAATACAGTGCTCTTCTATGGCAACGGGAACCTAAACATTGGCATGGCTCGCTTGTGCATCGCCTATTTGAAGCGTTTGGGCCTGAATGACAATGAAGCCAAAAGTCGCGTCTGGTTCTGCGATACGAAAGGTCTGGTAGTCTATAAGAGATGCGGTCACAAGGTGCCCGAGGAGCTGTCGGAATTCAGGCAGGTGCACGAGCCCATCGAGAATCTGCTCGATATCATTGAGAAGATCAAGCCCAATGTGCTGGTGGGCTGCAGCTCGGAGCCCAAAGCCTTCACCAAAGAGATTATCAGAGCCATGGAACGGTGCGCCCAGACCCCAATCATATTCGCCATGTCCATACCCTTGGACATGGCGGAGTGCACCGCCAACGATGCATTCGTGCACACGAAGGGTCGCTGCATATTCATATCAGCCTCTGAGCTGCCGCCCGTTAGCTATGCCAACAAATGGTATCAGCCCGCCTACTGCAGCGTTCAATACATGCTGTCGGGGCTGACGCTGGGCGTCATGCTGTGCGGCATGACAAGCGTGCCGGATGAGTTGTTCCTGGTGGCCGCCGAGCGGCTCTCCAACTTGGTCTGGCCGAACGATCTGGCCAAGCGCGATGTCTTTCCCCCGCTGCGAAAGCTGTTGTGCGTCAATCTGCAAATAGCTCAGTGCATCTTCACCTTTGCGTATCGTCGCCGATTGGCCACCCTCTGGCCAGAGCCGCGCAATCCCAAGCTCTACATTGAGAGCATGCTCTACAATCCCGAATACCCGCCGGCGATTGGGAAGGTGATCTGCAGCACGGACCAGATGATTGGCACCGCCGAGTCGGCGAAGTATTACAAGCATAAGATATAGTTATAACTTGTACATTTATCAATCCAATTATTAAATTGTAAATTTGAATACGGGTATACCTTGCAGGAATCGCCTCCTCAGCCACATTAAATGGGAGTCTAGTCAGCAGTCAGTAAGCAATTAGCTGCATGCAATTTTCGCATGTCAACTCGTGAGTGTGTGCGTGTGTGTGCGTGTGTGTGCGCGTATGTGTGTGAGTGTTATTGACCTGCGGCTGGTGCGCGCGCTTGAAACTATTAAAAACAACAATCCCAATTGCAGTTGTATTGTATAATAAATTGAAACAACCACCGTAAAATGGCACAAAACAAAGCCGCAACAAAAAGGCAGCCAAATTAAATTGCATGCATGCGAATGACTGTGCGACTGTTCTGTATGGGTGTGTGTGTGTGTGTGTATGTGTGTGTCTGTGACTGCTATTGACAGGTACTCCATTGGGAAGCGTGTTTTTGTGCGCCCCCTTCCACCAGCTCTTGTGTCGGTTTCATTTCATTTATCAATATGCCAAATGAAATATACACAGCTGCTGCCCATCGCATTCGCTTCTATTTGCGGTTAACAGCGAAAATGACCTGGGGTCAGGGAATTGCCTTTGCCCAGTGTTTGCCAGCCACTGTTAATTGGAATAAAAGTAACTGTAACATTTTCCACAATAGTTTAATGTCTTTATTTTCAGCTCGAAGTAAGCATTGATTGATCGTTAAATATTTTTATTTGTTGTGTGTGCAATTCTTTTAGTCATTCTTAAATTCCGAATCGAAATAACAAAAAGATACATTTTTGCTTGCAAAGATTGTTTCAAATTAAAGCAGTCGCTAGCAAATTTAACATAACTGTAGTTAAAGCCCTGCGGCACACCTTTATTTACTAAATACATAAACAAATAAGCACTTACACAGAAATTTACTTAGCGACGCCGCCGCACTCACAGCCGAGACACAAACCACCCCGGCCGCAAATGTAAAATAATTCTTAGACATAAGCCCCAGAAACAATTCGCAACTGATGCTTCCGCCAGTTGAGGAAAAGTTTTCAAAGTATGTACCTGGCCGACCCAAAGGTAAAACGCAACTGGGACTATTATAAATAGCTCCTATCTAATGCTTCCAGCTTCCAAGTTCTGTGAATATTTTAACTAAGCAAATCACTTAAATTCTGCTACAAACTAAAATATATTCAAGAGTACAAACATTTAGGCTAAAGAATATTTAAAGATGAAGAACAAATAAGTGATTAATTATTTATGAGTGAAATTTGATGGCAAATCAAATTATTGAAAACAAAAGCTGGAATAATGTTTCCCTCCATTTTAAATGATAACAAATGTTTTCTATTAAAGAATCTTATCACATTTATTTACTGCATTTTTCTTTTATGTTTACAGCTAAGTTCTTTGTTTAATTGTAAGTTTTAATAATTATTTATTTTGTTTCCTTTTGTTTTTTTTTTACGAAATTTTTAGATAGCTCATGATACGTTCTTCAGGGCAGCTGAGTTTATATTTTCTTTCTTTTTTTTGTAATTTTTCAATTAGATTTCTGTTTTTTGTTTTTAATTTTGTAGTAATAATTCTTTATGTATTAATTATAGTTTACCATAGACAGAAAACTGTATACATACGTATGTATATATGCAAATGTACTTCAAGCGCGAATTATATATTGTTTTTTTTTTTTTTTTTTTGTTTTTTTCATTTTATTTTTTTTTTCTTTATTGTATGAATACTTTGTAAAACGGGGTTTTCCTATAGTACGTTTCGATTATAATATTAATTTTTACAAGGATCTGTTGTTCGCTATTTTAACTATATGTATATATATATATATATATATCTTTATATATATTGAGTTTAAGTTAAATTTGTAATTCATTAGTTTTGTTATATTCGTTTTAACTTTATGAGTTGTTTATTATTATTTATTCAAATACCGACATTGCAATTTGCTTCATTTACGGGTCATCATTTTTTATTTGCTCAACATCATGTGATTGTCATACAAAACATTTCACATAATCTTTGAATTATTTACAATAAATCAAAAATCAATGGTCTACAAAAAGCAAAACAAACTTGTGTATCAAGTTAGAAGCTCAGAGCAATAGTAGCTGAAAAATACATAGTTTATTTGTAGTTCATTTACAATGGTTAGATCCGAGGACTAAGCTAAAACGTTTCTCTTTCTTATATATTTGTTTTCTATTTTTGTTTTCTGTGTTTTGTTTTCTGTGTTTTGTTTTTGTTTTTTTTTTCTGTCTGTGTGGATAACTTCTAGATGGAAACATTAAAATTTGGTGGCTTTTGCTGAGAAAACTTTTAGAAAAATATTTCGTTTATTTACGTAGCATATATATATGTTATACATGTATATTAATTATTTGTAAGTACATACATGGGATATCTGTATATGCACTTCATCGAAAACGTCACCAATTTGCATGACTCATCGTTTATAGAAGCGTTTAGTTTTCCATGTGTGTTCAAAATGCATTTCAATTTATTTGATGGCAGTTTATTAATCGATTTATATTAGTTTTTATCGCATTATTAATGATGACAATGACTTAACTCAAATAGAATTGAATGCATTTTGACTTTATTTCAATTTTGGGGTACTACTATATCATGCCTGACTGCGATTCGAGATTTAGTTGAACATTACTAAAATGTATTTGCCACACCAACTTACTTACATCTATGGTTAAGTATATATTTATATTTAAATATGTGTGTGTGTGTGTATGTGTGTGTATATATGAGCATGTTGGTCTCAATGCAGTAACTATGTGTATATGCATATATTGCTTATAGTAAACATCAGGCTAACGCGCAATCTATACAAAAAACGGCTGAAATGCCGTCGGCGTGTTTTCTTTTAGCCAAAAAACTCGTTTCAAATCAAAGTCCATTAATTATTCAAATGAAATATTTCAGCTTACACGAACTAGTATTAAAATAATAATGCATTCAATCAAACGATATCCTTAATTACTGTTCAAGATGTTGATTATAACTGAAGCATCGTTTATATACAAATGTTCCTTAAACTAGAGACCTTCGAAGCCCAGAGTTGGGCCGATTATAAGTATTTGTTGAAATTTTGGTTCCGTAAAATACAAATTACGCCACAGTTTGTATCTATACGTATATATATATATACTATACTATTTATACATAGCTATTAATATATGTAACTAACACTAGAATTATTAAACAAATATTGCTAGTTAATATACAAATTCGTTTAAGATCTTCCCATGGCCAAGCGACGCGGTCTTCTTCTTTTTCTTCTTGTTATTTTTCTTTATGCATTTGTATTCGTGTAATTAAACTTTAGTAAAATCTAAATTAAAATGCGTTACATAATATACACAAACTGAGGCAAGAAAACGTTGAGCTCAAATTGAATATGTCCTTGTAGCCTATGTCTCTGTGTATGTGTGTGTGTGTGCGAGTCAGTATCTTAGCATAATTTAGTGTTACGCAATTGCAATAGAAATAGAATTAGAAATAGAATTAGAGACTCTGTTCTATGTAAAACCGTATTTTCCATTTTTCATTATGGCAGGATCCTTTTGTTAGTAACTTTTTAGCGTTTACTCTTTACTCTTCCTTCTGGCTGCTTCTGTTTACCTCGATATTGAAAGCAAGCAAATATTGCTGCTTTTTTTTTCATTTTCTCATTTGTTGCTGTTATTGTTGTTGTTGTTGTTATGCATTGCTGCATGCTGTTCGCTGTGAAACTGGTTATATGATATTTGCTGTTAATTTGAATGCCAAACGAAGAGCACTAAACAATATATATATATATATATATATATGTATGCATGCATGTATATATATGTATGTGTAAATGAAGCAAAAACATATTGAAAACATATTGAAATATTGTCTTTCAAAAGCTTAAAAATTTCAGTCTTTGTAGTTGGTTGCTCGGCTCTTGTCACTACTTTCTGGGTGCTGGTTACTCTTCTCCTCCCTTCTGCTTCTGCTTCTGCTGCTCCTCCTTATGCTGATGCTCTGTGCTGTTGCTGGCTGTAATCAAATGGAATGGTAAACAGAGTGGAATAAACATTAATATCCATTTGAATATTGGCCAGGATTAGACGTGGCGTGATAGAGTTTTTCTATATATACGGCTACAACTTACTTCAGCTAGAGACTTTAGAAGCTAGTGCAGATGGCTAGCAGAAACACGAAAATGTACAATTGGTGGCCAAAATTGGGTCGTACACCCGCCGACAAGAACTCAAAGCTGTACAAGTACTCTGAGCGAGTGGGCAGCATGGTTGCATGGTTGGGGGAGGAAGGCATAGAAGTGGGCAAAGGCCAAGAGTTAATTTTTTTGTGTTTTTTTTTTTTTTTTGGTTTTTTTCGTTGGTTATGGTTTTGGTTCGTGTAGTGGGTGGGAATTAGGCCAAGTTGAATTTGGTTTATACTCACTTCTGGGTCAGACCAAAGCGTCGTTGCTGAACACATCGTTGACATGTTTACCGTTGCCGCTGCTGCTGCTGCTGCCGACGCCGCCGTTGCTGCTGCTGCTGCTGCTGCTGCTTGTTGCTGTTTTGTCCTTGAGGCCGCATTGCTGCAAAAATACGAAAGCCACAAACGTAATTATATCCACTTTTTCAAGTGTATATATATATATATATATATATATTTATGTATAAATCAGAAGACCAAAATATAATTTCGTTAATTGCCAGCGGCATATAACATGGAAATTAGGCAACGAATCAACGATTTGCATGAAAAATTAATTAAAAACAATTAACGGCAGCTGCCGCCAGTTGTTGAATGTATATTTAATAGCTGGATTTCAATTACCTCCTGCTTAGCCTGCCACTGCTTCATGGCCGATTTGTATTTCTCGAACTCGTTGCACCAATGTGAGTAAATCTTCTGGTAGTCCTGTTTCTGCGATGGCGGCGAGCATCTAGAAGAAGAGCAAGCAGCACAATAAGTTATCGGCATGTCCTTTTCCAGGAAATTAAACTTGCAAGCTAACAACAAAACACGCACAGACAAACACACACAAACACACACACACACACGTAGAGGCAAGTCGAAAGTTTCAACTTTCTAATTGCGCCACGGATATTTTGACGCCCGAGGCGGTAAATTCAAATGGCGGCAATGGGGTTGTTGTTACACTTGGCCTGGTGGCAATAAGGACTCACCTGTGCGCATCCACTGTGACGCCGTAGCTGCAGAGAAGGGTGCCATCCAAATAGCTATCATATCGGCCGCCATCGCCCTCGTTCACGGCCAGAAGGACGAGGCCTCCTTCGTTCGTCTCAATGTATTTGGTGGGTGTGTAGCGCACCTCGTATCTGAGTGGAAGGGAGAGGCAGGGAGAGAGTATTATATGGAGAGAAGCATAGATAAGGAGATTTTCTATTTGCTATATTCCATTTTCCATTTTCAGTTTGTTTTTCCATTTGGCTGTGCGTGAAAAAGTGTCTCATTGCAAACGCACAATAAAAATCAATATAAAACTGTGTGCGAAACTTTGCCAGCGCCAGCTGAAACTTTTTCCATTACAGACAGTGACTACTGTGGCACGGACCAAATGCCAAAAAGCGGACTTCAACAGCATTTTAAAGTGTCAATTTACCGCAGCCAAAGCCGAAGCTGAAGGTGGGATGGTAGGAGTAGCTGAAGCTGGAGCTGGAGCTGGAGACATCTCTAAGTGAGATGAAGCGAAGTTTCGGTTACACTTCCGATTTCATTATTTGCTTTCAATTTTCATTGGCTTTAATGCAGGCGACGGTCTCCAAGGATGCTTAAGGATGCTTTTAAGAAATTTCAATTACAATAATTTTACTCACCGGCCTTTCTCCGTGGAATGATGGTACCAGCGCGTCTGCTTCTTGCGCAGCACATCGGGCATCTTCACAAAGCAGGACAAATGCAGCGTCTGTCCGTAGGAGGAGGTGACACGCTTGCGCAGCACGCTGGTGTCGCAGATGCCGGACGTCTCGTTGGCCACATCCTGCAGCAGACCCAGCTGGTAAGGCCGGCAGGCGTTGACCTCCTTGTCCCAGCCGCAATACGGATCCGCCACACAGCGGAAGCAACTGTCGTAGCGGCGGGCGCACATGGCCAGATCGATTTGTTTCACCTGGTGGTCGGTGGCCAGGTAGAGGGAGGCCGTCTTCTGGCTGAGGGTCAGCTCGCGTATCGGCTCGTTCCGCGGCGACGCCTCGAAGATGTCCACCAGATTGGAATGTCTTTGTCCGTAGTGCATGAACTGGACTATCTTATAGATTTGGCCCGTGCTGGTGGCCACGAAGTAAACAAGGAACTCCTGGTTCAGTTTGTCAATGCGTATTCTGCAAACAGCAAAACAGAAACGAACGATGAGAGAGTTTGAGAATTGAGTTGATAAATCGTACAAGTCTCCCGTGCCGACAGTTTTTGTGCTTTGTGCAACAAATCTCAAATGCACGCGACTTGGCCAACTTTTCCATTTTTTCGTTTGCCAGCAAAACAAAACGTTTAACTAAAAGCATATCCTGCGGCGCAATGTTCATAAGTTCCGGCCAAGTTATTCTACAAGTCGTTATGCTTTACAACAACATGCGGAGCAGTCGAAGCTGTTAGAGCTTCTGGCTGGAGCCGGAGCAGCAACAAAAAAAAAAAAACAAAAAAAAAAAACATTCTTGCTGTCAGTGAGCGAGTGCTCCCAAATGTCAGCATTTGGGTTGACTGTTGTCCTGGCTGTGGCCAGCACAACGAGTGCACTGTATAAACTTGGCAAATGTCAACAAGCGAACACACACACACACACACATGCCGGCGAGTACGTGGCTGGTTGCCAAGAGCAGCCGCAGGCAACTGCAGCCGGAGCTGAAGCTGAAGCTGAAGCTGAAGCTGGAGCTCGCTAATGAATACATTTACACATTTTACTTACTTGTCGACGACGAGGCGGGTGAGTATAACGTCTCGTTTGTAGAATACGGGATTGCCAAATTCATGATCGACCGCCTTGTCCATTAGCGGATGTTTGCGTATGAAATTTAACACCGAGTCCGGCAACGTTGCGGTGTCGTTGTGGCATGTGCCCGGACGTGGCTCCGGCACTTTAGAGTTCAGCACGGGAAGCCAGGCGCTGTTCGATGTTGCCTGCTCCTTAAACTTGCCTACGCAACGGAGAAAAAGAAAGAGACGGAGAGAGAGAAAGAGAGAGAGAGAAATGGAGTATTGTATTTTATATGGTGCATGAAAGTGCAGCGCTGAAAAGTATGCTATGTTAAATTTATGTGTGTCAGCGCTGTGGTAAATGATAAATTACTGAGCTCTCGGCGCTGATTTGTGGCCCGGAGCCAGAGCCAGAGTCAGAGTCAGAACCAGACTGGCCAAAAGAAAAGCAGTTCGAGCTACTAATTACACTCACACACACACACGCACTCATACAAAAAATATACATATATACGGATATATCTCTTAAAGTGTTTGCTGCATAATCATTTGTTTTTCATAATTAATTACTTTGGCAATAGCTGTGGAACATTTTTTCACACATTGCATGTTTTTATGTATTTTTGTATCTATGTCTGCTTGTGTGTGTGTGTGTGTTTGGAACATGGCCGCAAACTTTTCATAATGAATTTTAAGTGTATGCCAGATTTTTTACTGCCATTTGCCTCTTGGCGCTTTGTCTGTGTCTGTCTCTCGGTCTAACTGTATGAGAATGAGAGCTGGCACAGCTTCACACACACACAATTTTATGGTGTTAATGAACTTTTCAGCAAAGTGCTGTCACATACTAAACACACACACACACACATAAACACATTTGCGTATGCGTTTGGTGCTGCTTGAATTTGGCAGCCATCGCGAAAATAAATGTGTGTGCAATTCATGAGTACAGTGCACACTCGATAACAAGAAATATTTGAAGTTGAATTTTGAGAAATTTTACTTTAAGTAAAAAATTAAAACTTTATTATGAATCATTGTATTGAATTGAAAATATGAATTAATTATATTTATGATTCACAAAAATCCATTTTAGCAGAATTTTACGTTAAGATGATTTCGAAATATCTGCAGGGAATTCAACTCCGTCGCTTGCAAATTGGATTCAGCAGAAATCGCAAACGGAAATGAATTTCCCAACTTTTCATAAAATCAAAAGTTGTTGTTGTCGTTGTTGTTGCTGTTGTTGCTCATTGCACATATACAAAATGTTGAACATTGCATTCTGCATGAGAATTGGGAACAAGTATATGCATAGTATATGACTGTGTTGTATGTACTATGTACTTGCCACACAGAGTGGAAGAGTGCCACTTGGATTAAAATATGACACGAATTTTGAGGTGCACGCCAGATTTTGTTGCATTACAAATTGCATGCGTTTGCGTTGCGCTGCGTTGCGCTGCGTTGCGTGTGGCAGTCAGGCTGGTGGGTTAAAGGGAGCTGCTGCACGTATGTACATTGTTAGCACCTGTCACGCATATCTAGTTACCGTTAACCATGCAGCACGCCAGTGAGCCGTTGCAAGACGTTTTGTAGCAAATGTTAAAGCATTTAAAGCCGCACAACGACCCCCAGTGGTAGGCACATCAATTCCACTCGCACCATTTAACGCTAAAATGCCAAACACACACATATGGAGAGAGAGAGAGAGAGAGAGAGGAAAAATGAGTGGCAAACACCTATAGACACATGCAGCACCTGTGAGCGTAATTTCTTCCGGCAGCTGCAGCCCGGCGTAATGGGAAATGCTGGAAGAAGTCAAACGTAGCCACATGCACGTTCGTAAAAATGGCGCCGCAGAGAATTATTGCCAATGCAATAAATCTTACGCTTACACTCGCAGACACCTCCCGCCCCCCACACACACACACACACACACACACACACACACGATTGAGTTACCCACTAACCTTCAAAGGCCGCATTGATATCGCGTATATCGTAGCTGCAGACCGCCGAGCCAATCAAACCGTTTGTATTCGTTGTAAATGTGGCATAGAATTTTGTATCATCATTTGGCATTTTGTACACAGACTGTATTTCGTTGAAGTAGAAGGGGAACTCGCTGGAGATGCTGCAGTTCATCCGTGCCTTCAGATATGTCGCCCAGTTCTGGCTGATCATGTACTTGCCACCGCGATCGTTCTTGCAGACGCGTGCCACACGCGAATAAACCGCCTTGCCACAATTAATATACTCCACAGCGTGTTCCCGGAAGAAGAAGTAGACAAAGTCCCCAATGTCGAAGGAGCCAACAAAGTTGGGTTCTAGAAGGGCAACAAAAGGAAAGCATTAGCCGACAGTTAAAGAAGAAAAGCGAGAATAAAAGGTTGAAAGTTTTTTTTTAAATAAAATTTATATATACGTGTCTGTTGCTTAAATGTAAATTCCTTTATTAAATTAAATAATATTTAAATATATATTTTTTATATATTAAAATATATATTTTAATTAATGATACTTACTGTCGAGTAGCTTAGAGTCATATTTAACGGTACGCTTGAAATTGGCCTCTTTACGTCCGTTGGTGAGATTGTAGAGGTCCGAGCGGAATATAACGGAATCGGCCTTGGTGAATTCCGCGTTGGTACCGGCGTACTAGGATGGCATAGGAATAGTAGTAGAAAGTATGGGAAAATGGATTACGCTGAAGATTGTGATGGATCGCAAGCAATGCTGGCAAATTAGCGCCAAATATTCGGGAAATTTGATTTTCCCAGGCAAAGGCGAAATATTGTACACGCACACACCCACACACACGCATACACGCACGCATGCTCACACACAAGCACGCACACAATTACGCGTAAAGTGTAAGCACGTGCCTCAGACCCGATTCCCCGCCCAGGCTTCGCAAGTGTTTGCCTGTGCGTGTGAGTGCGAGTGTGTTTGTGTGTGTGTGCCTCACTCTAATTTAATTTCAGCTGCTTTATTGCGACTCTTTTAAATTTCTTGCCATTTGGCCCCACAGAACTTTGCCGCCTCCCCACGGCCGCCTCCTTGTTGCTACTTTCTACTTGTTTCTGTTTCTTTCCCTCGTCCTTTGCCTTTACTTTTGTAATTTTATTACAATTGACATTTTTGCCCTTTTTTATACTTTTCCTCTGCTTTTATTTTTCTTTCCGCCGGCAGAGACTTGGACTTACCAGCGCAGGCAAACCGAAGGGATTTCCGTTTTCCACATAGACGGCGGTTGAGTTGTCAGCAGGATCGTAGGGACACTTGCCGATGCCCAACCCAATGCCGGGCACGTACTGGGATCTGGGTAAATGTGTTAAGTTCGCCTGCAAGAGTGTGAGTAGCGAGAGGATAGAGAAAAGCGCATTAGTCGGCTTTAATTTTGGAATTTGCTGCCGCCGCTGCAAAATTAACTTCCAGCTTGACTGACATTCACAATTAGGCACTTCGTCCACATCTTAAATAAGCCTACACCGTGAATTCCATATATACTTATATTTGTATTTGATGCTCATACTCACATTTATAACGTAATCCTTCGGATTGTGGGCATTCGTGCCGCAGACGTAAAGACGATGTCCATTGAAGTTCATCGGCTGGATGACTCGTATGTGATTGCGGCATTCCACCTTCTTGATGTGTGCCCAATTGTTTAGTTAATTGTTTAAGTTGTTTTAAATGCATAATAGAAACAATGGTTTAAGCAACAAAATAATTGTGTTGGTGTGTGTAAAATGGATTATTATGGGACAGACAGAAATGTGAAGGCAATGCATAAGTATCAAATCTTGATGAAGGCCAAAATATTTTTGCATGCAATTTTTTTTTTATTTTTTTTATAAATTTTGCATGAATATGGATTTGCTAATAATACAAATGTATATATGTATAGGAGTAAAACGAACCTCTCGCTTGCCCTTGGACACACAGTTGAGAATATCCGAGCCGGTGGGTTCCAGTATTAAAACATCGCGCTGCAATAGAAAGAGAAATCAAAAGTTTAAAATATGAGCAAGCAAATGTTTTTTATTTTTATTTATTTTTTTTTTAGAAGTACTTTAAGCATTTGGCACGCATTTGCCAATGCGATACGCTTAACAAATATTCCAAAAGTTTATTGAAAGCGTGATAAAATTTCATGGTTATCAAGAGGGCAAAGCGACAGGCAAAACAACAACCACAACAAAGGAACGAGCAACAATTGAACATTTCTTTTATGCGTATGTGTGAGTGTGTGATTTGTATAAGCGTAAGTGTGTCTGTGTCTGTGTGTGTGTGTGTATTTTGTATGTACCAAACACACAAAACACGTACAATCAAGGAGCCCATCTCGCCAGCCCTGTATGTGGGTGCGTGTGTGTGTGTGAGTAAATATTTTTGTGAATGTGCCTGTTGGAGCAGCGCTGCTCCTTTATTTTTGTCCATTGTTGTTGTTATTGTTGTTGTTGGTATTTCTATCACGTTGAGCATTTGTTTATTTAATTCGATTTTCGCTTGCACTTGAATTTTGAACGCCAATGCGAATTATTGCTAAAAATAAATTAAAAAATCTAAAAAAAAAAATATGAAAGAAAAACTTTCTAGTTGATTGGGAATAGAATAAAAAACGACATTAAATTCCCGCACGTTCCACCTAAATAAGTTTTTTTTCTCCTTCTTTCGTCTTTAGCAATCGTTAATGCGAATTCCTTGTGTACTCAAGGACTCGAGGCATATAGAAATCTCTCTCAGTTGACACACTTTGCACTACGGCCATGTGAACACAATATCCTGTCCCGCTGACAGTTTACAGTTAGCAGTTTGTTCGCCCTGGTGCCTGGATGCACTTTAAGGCGCCTCTCCGGGCATCGGCTAAGTGCTGAGATTCAACTTGAAACGCAATTTGCGCAGTCCGGAGACGAGCACGGACCAAAAGCACGGCTCATGGAGTTTAGGAGTCAGCAGAAATAATTGCCGTTGAAAGCATTTGCCGCCGACTGGGCCGAAGTGGCGCAAGGATGACTCAAAAGATGTGGCAAAAGGGCTGCAAATGGCTCGCAGTCCAGTTGCCAGTCCCATAATAATGCAAGTGGGGGAGAAGCCAACTGCCAATTCAATGAACTTGAAACGGAAGCGGATATTGATAGTTGAAGACGAAATCATTAAAGTGCAATTGTGCGCCTGCCCCCCCAGGACAATTGCGGGACAAGGGAGTCCTGTCTAGATCTTATGCAGCGGATGTGAAGGCGAACGAAGAAAAAAAATAAGCCAACTTTTTGGAGTTCCGAATCTCGTAAATCGCAAATCGCAAATCGCAAATTCTTCATCGTTTTAAATCACATGCAATAAAATCGAACAATTAAAATAAGAGCTTGACTGTAAATAAATTTCTTACAGAATTGTTTAGCTTAAAAACAACAACAGGATTTCCTGTATGGCATATTTGTGCATACAAAATGTATATGTGTTCAATTTATATTTATATAAATGTCAATTTCTCTTATTTTTGTGTGTATACAGTTTAATTTTTTTCTATATGTAAGCTTCTTTTTTCTTAAAGACTTTTCATTGTTTTCAAGAGTTTGCCAGAAGTTTTTCTTGTATCCTTGCTCAAAAATTTAATATCATATATATATATCAAATATCTGTTAAGCAGCTGCATGAGATTAAGATATCAGTAATGATATTTTCTAATATAAAATGTAATATAGCCGACTTTGCATATCGCCAAATATCGTGTTGTACTTGAATAAGTGTATAAAATTCAAAGCAAGACTCTTAAAAAATAAGAAGCGTATCGCAGCCAGACATATGCTACATTTCCTAAAGCAAACATATGTGCTTGTGTATGTGTGTGTGTGTATACTTATAAAGAGCATGTCACAAAGTGTGTGAACACAAACAGAAACCAAACACAAAGTCGACAAACATCTTCACTGACTGTCTGGGCAGGTGAAAAGCCTGCAAGTGAGTTTAACGTGTTGGTATGAATGCAGGTGTGTCTGTGTGTGTCTGTGTGTGTGCGTACGTGTGAGTGTGTCAACAACGTTCTGTCTGGCAGGCAACACTCAAGTGGCTAAAAGTGTCTGAATGTGTGTGTGAGTGTGTTTGTAAGTGCTCTGTGCATTTACATGCGCTTTTATAATACCCTGCACTTAAAGCAAATGCAAATGGGTGTATGCTTTTGACGTTGAAGAACACTTTTCGACCTTATAAAGCATCGGTAGCCTACTTTAGCTAACTTTTAAAGCAATTCAATATTGAAATCGATAATTATCGATTTCCCAATGGTTGCTTTCCACAAATAATCGAACTTGACATTAAAGTATTTCAAATATTTCTTAATTTTTTTCTCCACCCTAATTAAAGGGTATATGCTAGTTAGTAACCTGCACAGCTTTACGCATGCTTTTTATTTTTTACCTGCAGTCAATTGAGAATTGACTTTAACATTTACTTTTGCTTTTGCTTTTGCACTTGCGCCTCATTTCACTTACCTCACATATTGATTGGCTGATGTTGCGCAGATTGAGGCGAAAAATCCGATCCCTGCAAGAGATAATGGGAGATATATTAAAGATTTTTGTTGCCTGCGCAGATATGCGACTGCTCGAGTGACACCTGAGCTAATCCCGCGCTCGTGCCGTGACATACGATAAGTTAATGCTGTGCAGCAAAACGCAATCAGCACAAGAGCGTGACCTTATGCCATCGCACACACAGACACCCCACACACACACACACACACACTCATACACACGCATAGAAGCTCGCGACTGCGGCCGTCAGTTTGTCAGCTGGTGGCATTCCAGCGACTTTCGAGAACGACTTTGCCTGCTGTCAAGCAATTGAAATTGTCTATTTGCTGCTTTATGTCTCCCATCAGTGTGCGTCTGTATGCGTGCTTGAGTGTGTGTGTGTGTGTGTGTGTCGTATTTTGAAAAATGGTTGCGTTGCACATGGCTGAAGCGTAGCATATTTTTTGGAGTTGGCGCACCTGCTCGTCACCGGCGCCCTGTTACGTTTATTGCACTGCCCGGGCCCGTGATTGATTGATTGATGGATTGATGGATTGATATATCGATGTCGCAATATTGCGTCCACGAGCCACGGACCTGGCGCAGAGCAACTTTAAGCGCGCACTGCCAGAACCCACTTTCAAGCTCGACTACTCGAAACTTTTTGGAGGCTCGTCTGGAAAAAAGGGGAACGCGTCGGCGCCGAAACTCGGTGCTAAAGTGTGTTTTATGTAGTTGCCGGCAGAGTTTTAGGCGCCCCAACAACTCGAAACCATTAATCTTCATTTCCAGCCGGGCGCCAGGAGCCAGGAGCGGGCCAGCAGTCACTGATGATGCCCCGACGACCGCTGCCGGCTGCGTAGGAAAAATGGCGCTCGAGTCAAGTGGTAATTTTGGTTACTTTGTTTGGCTGGTATTTTGATGGGCTGGTGGAGGGGAAAGAGGTGGGTGGGGGTGGTGAGGTCGGCTCCGTAAACCGCAACTGTTAAAATGCGGCCATGTTCAACTTGGGGCAGACAAATGAGCAGACGACGACGGGCATTGTCAAATTGAGCTGGAGAGCCATCGACCTGCCCTGCTCTCTGACCCGACTCGACCCGACTCGATCCCAACCGCAGCCCTTGGCCCCAGCCTCAGCATCAGCTTCAGCTTCAGCTACAGCTCCGCCGAACCGCACGTCAAGCATTAATTCATAATTATGTATGCCGACAGTGTTGCCAACAACTTTGGCCACTTCAAATATGAAATATGCAGCTGCAATTGCGTTGAAGCTTTTGGCTAGCTGCTTTTAGTAGCAGCCGGAAGTTCACACAGTCCGACCGGAAGTTTGTAATTATCGCCCATGGTTGCGTATGCGAGGACATCAACTTAGCCTTAGATAGCCGCCCATATATACCCTGCACTTAGACTTAAAAGTGTGGTTTAGCTCTGCTCTGTACTTACATGGCGCCGACATAGAGCGCATTGTTTCGCTCATCCATATAAAAGGTTTTGTAGTGCAGCGGGCCACAGCTGAAGTCCTTGACATGCTCTGCAAGACGAGAGAGAGAGAGAGAGAGAGAGAAAATTGAGGTGAGTAAATTAAGTATACGCCTTGTGGTTACTTTAAAAAACAAAACTAAAAAGGTCACTTTCTATGGGTCGGACCCTGTTTAGATCCCAGCTTTAGTTAATTAAACTTTATGCATCTATTAATGAAACTGTCAGCAGCAGCGTGTGTCAGACAGTCGGTAGAAAAAACTAATTAAACTATTATAATTTAGCTGAGAAAGTTAATTTATGGGGCGGCTGCAAGACAAAGAAAATCATGTAGAAAACAACAACAGTACAACACACACATACACACACACACGCACACAGTTGCAAGGCAGTTGTAAACAAACAGCAGTTTTGACAGCGACTGCGAGTCGAGTGTCACGTACTTCAAGACGTCACGTCCTATAAATATGTGTGTGTGTGTGTGTGTGTGTAGGTAACTCCGCTGTCAATGCCATTAGCGAAAGATTGAGGCATTTAGCTAAAATTTTTACGACATTAAGTTGTCAACTAATTTGGCGCAATTAGTAGGCAGCAGACAGAGAAGCAAATTTTTATTTGGAGCCTCTGCCAAGCAAATCCTTTGATGGCAGCGCTAAGAGTCAATTTGTTGTTGTCCATCCCATCCCATCCCATCCCATTCCAGTGGGATGTCAACATACTAACAACAAAATAAAACACCAACTAATGAGCAACCGCTGAGAATGGGTCCTTTTGCATAGATCCCCTAACTTCTGTTGCCATAAAAATAAAACAAACAACAATAACAAAGGAGCGCAATAATAGCCAAAGACGCTCATCAAAATGAACAAAGCCTCGAACATTGAGTTCCCAGTGATTTGCATAATAATAGATACATAATGAATAATAAGCAAGTATCTATGTAAATAGATACAAGAAGAAAGAAGTCAGGCCTCACTTGCCGACAAGTTGACCCTTATGCAAATTAGCCATTGTTGACCGGGCTTTAACTTAACAAGCAGCATTTGTAATTTTCTAATTTGTAATTTATTTTTAATTTGCTATTTTTACTATCTCGGAATTCTTTTAATTTATTTAATTTCATTTAATGATACCCAAATACACAATTCTGTTTTCTTCAATATATTAATTATATATGAATTGTAGTTTATATATTATTCTTATTAGCGCCAAATAATAACAAACTTATAAAAATAAATTAAAAGTTTCATATAGAATTATAATAGGGCATGGTAATGGCTATCAAAAGAATAAGCTGCGTGCGTTAGCTTAAAATTGATTCTCAATTTTTGCATGCATGTGCATGCGTGAGATTTTGCAGTTAGTTCGAGCACTTTCATACTTTGTATATAATATAATATATATTATGAATGTGTTATACTGAGAAAGTATGAACCCATTTTATAAATTAAACTGACAACTAGACCTCGGCTAGAGAGTACAATACAATAACCATACACTAGCTTGGGAATCGAACCCGGAACATCGTTGCTCAGTTGCCTACCTGACTTTGTACAGCCACTTAGACAGTTTTCTTATTTGTTTTGTCAGATTTTTCGGATAAAACATATATACCTTTTTTTTAGGTCGGTCCTCCCCAAATTTGTATTTTCTGTAGCTATTTATTTATTGATTTTACTAAATTTCTGGATTACAATGGCGTTTATTCAACTAAACCTTGGACTCAAGCAAAATTTATGGTAAGCAACTTCTTCGCCACTTCTCTGTTCACAGCTCTCCATACAACATCTCTGCTTGCAGCTCTGTCTTACAGGCTTACAAGTCTCAGAACAACGTTAGAGATAGTTGCCCCCGTCCAACAGTTCGACATTGGCACGGAAATATCGTGAAGGCATCCTTTCGGCAGGTCATGGATCCAAAGTACAACAAGGTGAGCGACTTATTGCCATAATTGACAGCTATACTTAAGGGTTGACACTACTGAATAGGGAATGGGTTACACCCATGACGAACGGCAGAAGCTGAATGTCATTGGCCTTTATCCATGCGCCTATCGTAACCAAGACGAACAACTCTTCGCAGTGACTAACAATTTTCGATCAAAGAAGACTAATATCGAACGTTATCTCTATCTACGAGCTCTTCGTGCTCGCCAGGAGCGTCTTTATTATCACTTTGTCATCGATCAAATTGAGGATGTGATGCCTGTCATTTACACACCTACTGTGGGAGCTGTCTGTCAGGTGTTTAGCCAGATCTATTATAGTTCGATGGGTCTGTACGTGACCAAATACGATAAAGGCCACATGACTCATGTGCTGGATAACTGGCCAGCCAAGGATATAAGAGCGGTGTGTATTACGGACGGGGAACGAATCCTCGGCTTAGGCGACCTCGGCGCCAATGGCATGGGCATAGCCGTTGGCAAGCTGGACTTGTACACGGCGCTGGGCAAGATACCGCCCCAGTACCTTATGCCAGTTGTGCTGGATGTGGGAACTAATAACCGCCAGCTGCTGAACGATCCACTGTATATAGGAGTGCGCGAGAAACGTGCCCGGGGCCAGGAATACGAAGATCTTGTCCAGGAGCTAATGGACGCAATCGTGGCAACCTTTGGCATTCAAACGCTTATCCACTTTGAAGACTTTGCCACACCCAATGCGTTTAAGTTCATCGATAAGTACCAGGACAAATACTGCTATCTCAACGATGACGTACAGGGTACGGCCTCATGCGGGCTAGCCGGTTTCCTCGCCGCCGAGCACATAACTAAGAAGCCCCTCAATGAGCACGTCATCATGTTTGTAGGTGCCGGCAGTGCAGCGCTTGGTATTAGCAAGCTGGTGGTCAAGGAGTTGCTCAGCCGGGATCTCAGCGAAGAGGAAGCTCTAAAGAATATATATATTATCGATGCAGAAGGCATCATAACCAAGGATAGGGAAACATTCGCTTTAAAGGACTTGAAGCAATTCGCAAAAGACGCGGAACCAGAAAACAATCTCGAAGCATTGGTGGATAAGCTGAAGCCCTCGATTATTTTAGGCGCCACAGGACAGGGCGGCATTTTTACGGAAAATATTCTCCGTAGCATGGCTAAGAATCACGAACGTCCCGTAATTCTGGCGTGCTCCAATCCCACGGAGAAGGCGGAGTGCACTGCCGAACAGGCGTACACCTTTACTGAGGTGAAAACATAACGCTTTTTTATACCCTGCTTACCCAATTTTATTTTTTGTTTGAAGAATTATGTAACAAGCAGAACGAGGCGTGGCAGACGTCATAAAGTTGATATATTCTTGATCAGCATCGGCTTAGCCATGTCCGTCTGTCTGGTCGTCCGTCTCTCTCTCCGTTTGTCCGTCTGTCCGCATGTATGAACGCGTCGATCTCAGGAACTACAAGACCTAGAGAGTTGAAATTTTGTATGTAGGTTCTTCTAGAGCACACACATATCGAGTTTGTTTCCGATTATCGATAACTCTTTCCGTTTGCTAGTTATCGATAACACGTTTTAGTTTTTCGAGCATATCTCCGAAATTTAAAGAGCTTGGGCTAGCGAATTTACTATCTTAACATTCAGCTAAAAGAGATACACATTTTGGATACTTCGAAAGTTGGATACCTCTTAATTAATATATGTTCTTCAATTGTTTAGGGCCGGGCTTTGTTTGCCTCCGGATCGCCATTCCCGCCAGTTGTCATAGACGGAAAACGATTGACTTCAACCCAGGCGAACAATGCATTCGCCTTTCCCGGCTTAGCACTCGGTGTATTGTGTAGCAAGCCCCGCACAATACCAGACGAGGTATTTCTTGTAACGGCTCGGGCGATTGCCGAATACTCTAGGAAAATGGCACCAGACGAACCCGCACTGTATCCGCCCGTCAAGGCAGCAGCCGATGTTTCCTTCCGTGTGGGCGTGGCTGTCGCCCAATACCTGATCAAAAGCGGTCTGTCAACTATCTTTCCGGTGCCCGATGATATTTGTAGGTATATTCTCGAATACCAGTACTTTACCGAACTGGAGGCGGCCCTGCCAAAACTCTGGGACTACCCCGAAATGTCCAAAAGTGAAGAAGATTGCCCCATCTAAAAAAGAAATGTACTGCCATAGTGTGAACTAAATCCAAATTGTATTTGAAGAGTACAGAAATTTCTAAGAAAATGCCATTTTCTTACATTAATTGTTTGTAATCTCTTCCCTTATGATCTTGCCACCTGGCAGTATGAAAAGAAAGGTGTCTGTGGGAATAGGTCAAGCTGCCTACATTGTATAGTGTTCGAGTCTAGTCCTTTGTCAGTTTCCACTGTGGCAAAGGGACTTGGAAGTATGCCACGCGGTGGCAAAACAAAAGCAACAAATGCGACCCAAAAAACATCGTCAGGAAAATGTTGGAAATTTTAACGTCATTATTGTCTGTCAGTGCGACATTGACATATGTATGCACACCCATCCACACCCTTGTACACCCATTCCACACACACTCACACGTCCTATATGTGTGTGTGTGTGTGTGTGTGTGTAAGCGTCGCTGCTTTGCATATAAAATAAGACGAAATGTGTGCTCACCAAAAATGTCAATCAATTTTTTAAACGTCCTGCGTACATATATTTGTTTTGCAAGTCCTTTCCCCTACCCAAGTCTGACTCCATCTCTCTCTCGCACTCTGTTCCTCGTTCGCTCTGGCAGCCAGGACTTGCATGCATTAAAAACCAATTGGTGTTAAAGGAGCAGTCACGTTGTCTGCCTGTCTATCAGCCTGGCATGTGGTTCCCCTCTCTGCCAGCCTTGAAGACCCTACTCCGGCACCAACTGGTGTGAAAAGGACACACACACACACACACAAACACAATACCCGTTAAAATATACAAAGAAGGAACCGCCAGCCCGATATGGTGGCAAAAGAAGAAATGTTTAAAAAAAAAAAATGTAAAATCATTTTCTTCAACTGACAGCTGTCAAAATATTTGCTCTCTGTCAACGTGCGCGTTGTTGTTGGCCGAGCTGCGTCTTCGATTTTCCATTCATCTGTGTGAATGCTTGTGTGCGTGCGTGTGTGTGTGTGTGTGTGAAGTGTCCCTGCAAATTTCATTTTAATATTCATTACTTCACACTATAATGCTGTAGGTTATCATTGACCGGACCCGGCTGCTCTGTTACGGGTTTCGTCTCTTTTATTTTTGTCCGCACTCGTTTTACATTTTCCATTTGACCTTTTTGTTTTTTTTTTTTTTTGTGCGTTGCTTTAAAGCGGCAGCTTTAACATAATACAGCGGGTCGCAGAGCAAAGCAAAGCAAAGCAAAGTAAAGACATTGACTAAAAATGCAAATCTCATGTTCTAAGTTCCAACAAACTGTTAAAGCTCTCCGCTACCCCACTTTCCACTCGGCTATTGGTTCCGCTCAGTTCTGTTGCCATGGCTTATAGAATTTAATTGCCTATAAAAAAGTGTGCGGCTTGTTGCTGAACGGGAAGGACAACTGAGTCGAGTCGTAAATTTTGAGTGTCCAACGCCCAAGGCTAAGCTGCAGAAGCTGTTGCCATCGATTTGCGGCAGACGATAAACGCTTGAATCTAAATGCCGCCATCAGAGGTTAAGCACTGTTAGCCAACCACTTAACCACCCAGCCACCCAGCCACCCAACCACCCAGTTGGGCAGCCAGTGAACCACGCTCTCGGGATTATATAGTGCGTCAGCATATAAATTTCATGACAGATAAAACATGCGGCATGTAGGTCGAGTGCACTCTTGGCCCGTACGGCGGAAAGCTCCGTGAATGCGTTTCCGTAAAACAAAACAAGCTTCAGTCGTCGAATGGCGCCCGACATTCGAATCAAACACAAGTCAAGTGCATTAAAAGCAGCCAAGCAGTCGGCCAAGTTCTATTCCTCCGGTGCATCAAGATGATTGCTTTTGCACCGGCAACGTCAACGGCAACGGCAACGGCAACGGCAACGGATTTATCGAGGCGGCATAAATTGAAGCCTCTGCAAACTGGGTCGTCACTCTATTATGCAAATGCTTTCGGGCTGTGTGTTTAGTCTTGTAAATCAAGCAATGCGTAATGCGTCACGGACAGCCAATGCGTTGATTAAGTTCTCATTGCGTATACGTCGTGTTGTACCACAATGTTTCAGCTAAGAGCATTAGCCACTGCTGCCACTGCTGCCACTGCAGCCGTTAGGTCAACGTGGTGAAGCGAACCAAGGTCCAAAGTTAACTTGACTGTGCTCAGTCGATAAGTAGCCTCAATAAACACAAAAGCCTACTCAACTGGAGGCTGGGGGCCTCAACTTCATCTTTTTAAAGATTTTCATTTATCTGGCAGCCAACGTTGGCCACAAAGATAACGCTTACAGCAGCCCAAGTGGAACGGGGGGCCAAAACAAAAAAGAGAGGAAAAAAATATAATGCCGCACTTAAATCCATTTAAGCGAATTTTTCAAGCATTAAATTTGCGTTTACGTTACGTATACTTAACTTCCAATGGCAACGGGACCCGCCCCTAACAAACACGTGCAGCAGCAGCAGCAGCAGCAGCAGCAGCTGGAGCGGCAGCAGAGGCATGGGGCATGGAGCATGAGGCAGGTAAAAATTGCCAGAGAGCTAAGAAAAATTCTTGAATATTTTTCTTTTTCTTGAGAACGTATTTGCATCATTTGTTTCAGCAGCTTTCGAGGCGCTGCTCGCACCTGCCTCGCTTTTCACATGGCCAATGCATTTGGCCATTCCTTTGGCCGGCTCCAAATCGCTTTTTGGGTTAGTCAGCGCATATGTGAGTATGTGTGTGTGTGTGGGTGTGTGGGTGTGAGAGAGAATTTGCCGCACATTTCACTTATCCAATGGGCGAGCAGCAGCGAAGGCCGACGCACTCATGCGTTCGCTTCCATCGCCTCCGAGTCATGGGAAACATTTCATTGTTAGATTTTGTGGCCATGTAAATGAGTTGCTGCCCGTGCCCAGCCCAACCGTGTCCATGCCTTCTTCTTCTTCTCTTTTTCGTGTTGTTGTTGTTGTTGTTGTTTTTTCTTTTAGTACTGTGAAAAATATTCTTATCTGCGCTTTGCATGCCGCACACTCTGCTTGGTTCTCCGGTTTTTCCAGACGAACTGAGTCAGCACTTAATTTTTATTTGATTTTACTTCACTTTATGCCTTGATCCGAAGCAGGAGCAGGGGAGTGGGAGGAAGAGGGTGGGAGAAGGAGTGCGAGACTGTGTCATTTTTTATGGCGTTAATTTAACAATGATTGGTCTGCAAGCCTTGACAACTTGCATTTGCAAAATGGCCGCCAAACTTGAAAACAAGGAGCAAACCTAATGGCTTAGAAGAGCGGCGGAGGCAAAGTAAACTTTATTAAGAGAAATGTCGGAGCAGAAACAAGAACCAATTACTCCATGAAAATGCCAAGAAAATCAGTTCATATGAAGACAGCAGCAGCAGGTGTTGACAGATTTCAGCTTGAATAAACACCTGTCCGGCTCTCTCTCTCTCTCTCTCTCTCGCTCTCTCTTTCTCTCGCTCTCTCTCTCTTACTCCGTTTCTGGAGCCAGCACTAGACGAAGTCCTGACCCATTCAATCATTGGAGTGCGTGCTTCTGTTTTCATTACTGTCTCTTGGAGTTTGTGTTTCTGATTTCATTTTCTCTTGCCAGCGCAGGCAATATCTAATACACTGAAAAAAATAGCAGCTCTTAAACAATATGTTGTCCCATTAGAAAACTTTTGCTAATAGGCAACTGTGCTTAGAGAGATTAAAATAAAAATTTCTATTATTTCTTTATTGTTTTGTTTCTCGCAGTGTAGAGCTATTACACGACTTTAATAGAGCGTGCCGTTTGCGCTTTAATTATGTGTGTATATATGTGTAAGTGTGTGTATGTGTGTGTTAAATTGAAGGTGCAGTAGATGCTTGTCTGGCTTTAAGGTTGCCTTTGGTGGCCATGCATCAGGCTTATCTGGTCCGGCAGCAGAAACTGTCGCACAAATCTCGGACCATTTACCAAAGTCTGCTGCAGCCAACCGACTGCTATGTTCTATAAATGAATGTTAGTGTGAGTGTGTGTGTGTGTTTCTGTGGAAATGTGTGTTCGATATTTAACAGCTTCCAGTTGAGCGCGTTTCGGCCATATGCAAAGAGGCAAAGTGTGCGCCAACTGCCTGTTGGCTTAAATTTAGCTTTGCCGTTGGCAAGTTTGCTCAGCGCTTTGTTCAATATATGTGCTACACATATAAATGGAAGTGTGCATATATATGTGTGTGTGTGTGTGTGTGCAAAACAAACGTTCGGTACAAATAGCTGGCTGGCACTGTAAAAATCCAGTCAGGTAAACAAGGCGGCGGCGACGACGGCAACGGAAACGGCGACGGCGACGGCGGCGGCCAACAGTGATGTGTAGAAGTAAGCACCTGGCATTTGTGTTCAGCACGTTCGTTACCTTATGTGGGATTTAGTTTTAGACTTCATTTTACTGCGCTGTGCTTTTGGTTTCATTTTGCTGCTCTGCTTCTTTATGTCGTTTTATGATGGCCGCAAAACCGTGCCGTAAAAAGCAGCAACACACAAAGGCCGAAGGAGAGAGAGAGAGAGAGGGGAAGAGGGAGATAGCAAGCGATGTATAGTAAAATAAAGCCATAGACAAGCAGTCCGCCAGGCAGTACTTGAACTAAATACACAAACACGCACACACACAAACTTACATTAAGATATAGTTCATACCATAATGCACAACAGAGGCAGAGGCAGAGGCAGAGGCAGAGTTAGTGGCAAGGAGGCAGCTAGACAATGCTGTAATCTAAAAACACAAACGTGCAATTGTGTTGCTGTAAATGTGGCCAAGAACACGACTCTATCTGTGTGTGTGTGTGTGAGTGTGTGCTCGACACGAAACGGCGTGGGAATATATTACAAGTTGGCTGCCGCCATTACCAGAAGTATGTCAGTGGCCTGTGGCTGACTGTCGAGTCAATGGCAGCGACATCTTAAAGCAAAGTAAATATTTAAACAGGCGCCAAAGCAATATGCAGCATAAACAGAGGCCAGCAGTTGGGATGGGGCATGCAGCAGGTCGGGGCATGGCTTGCCTTGGCTTGCGCTTGGCTCATTTGGCTTTCAGCACAGATCGCAGCAATGCAGCTGGGAAATGGCAACGAGGCGGCCAGTAGCCAAGTAGGCAATTAGGAGCGAGCCAAAAGGACAGCAGTTGTTGGTTAACTCACTCAAATCAGGCTCAATCCAGCGGGCCAAGCGAACGTGTTCGCCTTTAACTCCAATTGCAGTTGGCCAAACAAAAAGCAAACTACATAATTCAGCAGAAAATTTTATGTCTTCATCTTGAAGAGTCAGCAGCTAAAGGCGTACGTAAGAGTGTGCTGTGTGTGTGTGTGTGTGTGTGCTGTGTGTGTGTGTGCTGTGCTGTGTGTGTGTGTGCTGTGTGTGTGTGTGTGTGTGTGTGCTGTGTGTGCAACTGCAAGAGGAAACATTAGCAAGTCTAGACACCTACGTCATGCGTCATGGCAGACCCGAAACGTGAGCAGGAAGAGCGCTGATGTAAAAAGCAAGCCAAAAATTGAGACGTCAGGCAAGGACAAGGACGTGGCAGGACGTAGAAGGACGTGGCAGGATAGCCCGACAGCTCGGCAGCTCGGCAAGCAGACAGCTAGACATGCCACGAGAAGTCTCAGCGGCAAGTCTCAAAGCCAGCAGCAGCTTCCAATGCATTGCGCCCCATTTTTTTTTCTTTTTTTTTTTGCCCAGCATAGAAGTGGGCGTGGCTGCCCGCCTCAGAGCCCGCCCAACGTTTGAACCTTTGGCTTGTTTAATATGCTGAAAAATACGCGTCTCGACTTCCTGAAATTCTTGCGCTGCACTTTTTGCGCCCGAATTCCTTCCGCATGCATTCGATGGCTCCGCAGCAGCTTCTTGCTATGACACATGTAAGCAAAATGTCGGCTCAGCCGCATACACACACAGGCATTAGTTGTCATTTCTATAGAGCTATAAAGTTATGCTGTTAGCTGTGTGTGTGTGTGGCATGCACCACTTGAGTTGCACGGAAATTAACCGATTCTATGCATAATATTTATATGCAACACTGCAACAGCGAACGCGAACGCTGTAAAGCAATTTTTAATTACATCGCATAATTGGAATTCAATATCAGACCACCCCGGGGTCAACATGAATATGCCGGGCGAAATTAAAATAAACCCGTGGCCCTGACCGAACCGGACTGGACTGGACTGGACCAGACCAGACCAGACCAAACTATGCATGTATTGTGAAGCCAACTACAACTACTAGACGAGATCGTTGGACGCGCCGAAAATTCATGAAAGTGCACAAGCATGATAAAAATTTTCCAATTACCGATTTTACATATTTCAAAACGCGAACATAAATATTTATGGCGAAAATTTATGAAAACTAAACGTGTGCAAAGAGACGCCGTATTCTCATACTGAAAACAAAGCGAAGCTCGTGCACTGTGGCATACGGGTATAACGGTAGTCAGATACACAGCCATACATATGCATAGATGGCAGGTACTATCGGAGCTGTTTACATTTACATATATGCACTGAGAGAATTTTATCTTAAGTATTGTGTGAAAGTTAAAGATTTCAATTTTTATTAAATTTCAAGGTTAAAAATATTAATCTTAAGCATAAATAGTGCTAAGTAATAATTATAACATAACAGAAATTTAATTAAATGTTATTGTTCCTTATTTTTTAAATAATTTTAAGAATAAACAAAAATGAAAAAAATTAAAATTTAAGCTAACTACAAGAAATCCTATATTTTAACCTATAGCCTACATAAATTTTATTGAACGCTGAAATTATTGTTAATTAATATAGTTTTTCTTTCAGTGCAGTCAGCTTTGTATGCGTGTGTGTTCACTATTTGCGGTGGGGCTAGATTTAATGTTTCTTTCAGCGTTGCCCTAACCAAATACAAAGTAACCTGCGATGGCTGACAACACTAACACACTGACACACACACACACACACACACACACACACACATACACACACACACATAACATACACCGGTACTGACTCTTGCATATTTTGAGGTGATTTGAATTTTTAAGAGCGTAGTAAATTTTTTGATATCCCTGGGGTTATGTGTCATTGCATTGCACCCTACCACCACCCCCACCCCTCTGCTTGTTTTTTGTTTTTTTTTTTTTTTGATGGCAACTGGCACAATTTGTTGCACAGCGGCTCTGATTGCGCCAGCTGCGTGCTTAGCTGCTTAGCTGCCAAATGGCGTTGCAAGGGTTTACATTGCAACACTTTCACTCCGTTAGCCTGTCCACAGCCCACCTCACATGCCAGTCGACGCCTGCAGCTGTGTGTGTGCCCGGAGAGCTTGTGACATTGACAAAAAGGCAGCTCCATTGGCGCTGGCCCCATTTTGTGGCACACTTCGCTGCAGCCAGCTCGGTTAAGTGAGCTGTGGCACTCGTGTGCGCTTCCCGTGTCTGTTTTACGCCTACACAAAATGGCTTTTTAATTGTTGCAGCGACCCTCGCACTCTGCGCTGATTTCCCAAAGCTCACACACATTCACACGTATACACACATACATACATACATACATATATAGTTGGAGACTGGCTGAAATTGCCAGCAATTTGTTTTGCGGCACTAAACAAGTTGGCCCCGCACCCTGGCTGCGTTACAAGCGCTAATTAATCTTCGCCAACAGCCCTGCCAGGTGATATGAGCTGCACGCCTTAACCCACCTCTCCGACTAGCCGGTCTATCCAATCCACGACCGACAGCCGGCTGCGTAGCCCGCCGTATTGTGGCAGCTTATTTCCGTCATTAATTAAATTACGCAAAAATGTTCAAAAGCACATAAATCAGTCGGCGTCATTCGGGACTCGCCGAGCGAGCCGCCTGCCCGCCTGTCCGCCTGTTTGCTTTTTTAGTGCCCTTCCGGGACGACTATAAATATTTATGCGCCACACACACACACATACACACTGCGCTTACCGTGCCTCAAGAAGAACTTCTAGTCAAGTTGGGACTCCCCTCTGATTGCCTCCTGCCACCAGCTGCTCAGATAAACTCATTTAAATGTTAATGCAGCGGCAAAAGTTGCCTTTGCACCGCTTAAGCTCCACTCGCATTGCATGCATTTTATTTGCCATTTTTTCCCCATCGAGTCAATGAACATCCCGACCAGCCGACCAGCCGACCAGCCAGAGGTAGCTTTCTAGCTATCCTTAGTCCTTGCTATGCTACTCCTTGGACCAACATGTTACATAGTTTAATAACTGCAACAATGTGTTTAACCCCTAAGCGGGTGTGGTTCGATGTGGTGCGGCTTGGTGGTGCGGCCTGCATGTTAATTAAGTGGAAAACTGTTTGCACTGGGTGTATTATTTTTTTCCTTTAACATCGACATTTGGGGTGGCGGCTGATTCCAAGGGTAGTTGCCACTCTTGCCACACATTTGATGTCTGTTGCGCAATGAAATATCATAAATAATTGAATCATGCACAATTCAAACTTTTATGAAATCATAATTATTTATCCAGATGTCGACAAAAGCAAAAATACGAACTGGAATTTGTAAAATTTGTTACCTTGTTCGCAGTTATACAATTCTTACATTCTTGCCAGACAACACAGCAATTTGCTTTTCAAATTCTTTTCAAATACTTTTACGATTACTTTTTTTCAGGTCTTCTATAAATGGACTTCTTATGAATGGAGTATATGGGCAAATGGGTATATTAGTTCTGTATAATGCCATTGTTAGAGTATAAATACACGGGAAAGTTTGAAAAGCAAGATGATTTTGGATATTCGGGCTTATCGGATTAGAAAATCTCAAGTAAAGGTTGAAATAGTTAAGAGTTTTTAGTCTGTAAAGCTTTAAAGCTGCAGAATCTAGAATTGGGTTTTTCTTTTATATTTTTCATCTATATTTTTTCCTCTCTAATTCTCTTTTCCCTCCTCTTTTATTCTCCTTTTTCTCATATACCTTGCTTAGGCATTTTCTTCTTTTCTTCACTTCACATATCTTTTCTTTGCTCGTCTCTTCTCTAGTTTTCTTACATCATTTCTTTTTCTTTGTCTACACATTGCTCTCATTTTCTTCTCTTCAATTCACATCTTCTCTTCCCTATTTCTCATATCTCATATCAACTCTTCCATCCATCTGTTTCCTACTTCATATATCTTGTCTTAAATTCCCCTTTCTTTGCCTTTCAATTTCCTATTTTTCTCATACTGTCTCTTCTATATATATATATATATCTTCTCCTTTTTTGTTTCTCCTCTTTTCTTCTCAACTGCTCATATTATCTCTTCCCTTGTCTTCTCATTTCTTGCTTCCTTTTTTCAGACCTTTCTTAAATTTAGAAATTAAGTTCATGGCACTTTTCTTTGCGCTCCTCTCTTATTACCCAACTCGCTGTGCTTGGCCATTTTCCAGGCCATTGGCCTGTCCCTTGCAGACAGGTTTGAGCCTCGAACTACTTGAGGTTATTTGTTTATAACACATTTTCGCATCATAATAACCCACATTCGGTGGCACAAGGAAAGACATTTCGTGAGTAAGCTGGCAACCATTAACCTGTTAATGTTGCAATTATGCGGCAGAAATTATGTTGCTATTTGTTTCTCTCTTTTTTTCGCTTTGGCAAACGCTGTAAGAGCCATAAATAAGGCACATTATTAAAGTTGGAAACACTGAAACACTGCATAATGATGGCCAGAAAAGACGGGCAAGCCATGCACCTTGCCAACAAAGTAACTCAACTAAAAGAGGTAAGACATTGTCTCTCACTCTGTGAGTGTGTGTGTGTGTGCGTGTGTGTGAGAGAGAGTGTGGCAAACATGCTGGCAACATAAACACAAGTCTGGCAGCAACTGGCAATTTTAATTACCCACATTGTAGCAGCGTTACTTGAATGTAAATCGAGTTACAAGTGCAAGTTAAAAGGATAACAACTCTCTGTGCGTGTGCGTGTGTGTGTGAGTGAGTGTTGCGTGTGTGTCATAGAACTATAAAGTTGCTCGTTTTGTTAAGAAGTTCTGAACTAATTAGCGCAAATGGCTGATGGCAAGTCAACAAGCGGAATCACAGATTCAAGATTCTCAAGCAATTCGTTTAAAGGACATTTGATATGCACTTCGTTTCGAGCATGTCCGGTAATTGCATTTCCGTTTATTGTTTGGGGCTTGCATGTCGTCTGATTTATTTCATAAAAATCATAAAAACGTAGACAGAGCAAACAAAAAAAAAAAACATAATCATAATAATAAAAAAAAGGTAGCACGGGTGTAAGGTGTGTCAGCCAAATGATTTTCTTTGGGCGGCTTATTTATAATAATATTAGGGCTTTTTATAGATATGTGAGAGTGTGAGTGTGAGGGTGTGTGTGTGTGTGTGAGCCCCCTTTCACCCATAAATCATTTGGCTTGTTTGTTCGGCAAGCGAAAAACTTGTCTGAGAATTGGGAATGGGAGAGCTTTTCTTTTCGTTTACTCATTAGATTTGGCCATTTTTGCCGTTTTGTCACCTTCATAAGACCCACAAAACACACACACGGCACATAATAATATGCTTATTTCGAGATACACCTTTTGTGTCAACTGCAGAGAGCTATTTCCCTCTCTCTCTCTCACTCTCTCTATCTCTATCTCTGTCTTCTTACGTTGTCAGCAATCTTTGTGGCTGAGCGAAACCAACAACAACAACAACAACAACACAAGCAATGCCACTGGCGATATCGTGCCAAGCAGCGTTGATTGGCAGCAGGTCGCGTGTGGTTGGTGGTTGGGTGGTTGGGGGGTTGGGTGGTGCTAGTCTGTTATTTTCTTAATTTTCAACACGTTTGCTTCTTTTCGACTTGATTATCCTTTTGGTGAAGTAGCACAAGACGCGCCACCAAACGAATTGCCACACAAAGGCGTATCTATTTCGTGACAAAAGGCAACTTTGCTCTGTGCGTGTGTGCGTGTGTGTGTGTGTGTGTGTGTGTGTGTGTGTGACTGGGCTGCGGCTTTGTTGCCTACTTTTGAAGCAGCCTACATGTATTTACACCTGAAAGTATGCTAACGTCCTGCAGCACGCACGCTACGCGCACCGCCCCACCCACACAGAGACGCACGACTCCTGTTTTGCTGCGAGGTATGCGCATAACTTTGCACCTCGATCAAATATCTGCCAACGAGTGGCCACCAGCGATGAGCAACATTTATGTTGCTGCTCCTAGTCACAGTTTTGTTTTAAGTAACGAACTCTTCAAATGAAGCACAGTTCATAAATTCTAACTAAATCTCATTATTTGTGCAAGCATTAAAATAATATACAGCTCTATCTGCTTCTATAGTTTTTCTTTAGGCAATAAAGTCTGCAAGTATTAAATAAATTCCATTTTATAAAAATTATATAATTGTTATTATTTATATCAAATTATTATCAGTTGGTATGCATTCGAATAGGTTTTGCATACATCAATACTAATAAATAATAGGTATAAATTATGTGATTGTGATTAAAATATCATAATGTGTGCCATCTCTAATGCACAATCAAGAGACAGGTTTATATGTGTGTATGTGTGTGTGTGTGTGTGTGTCGGCAAAGGCAACTTGAGAGTCAGTCATGTGCGTGCCGTCTTCTTATGACAGAAGTTATTCGACCAGCCAGTGTCGCACTTAGCTACAAGGCCACTTTAAGACTTATAACGGTTTTGTGGTTGGCTTAAAGCTTAATTTAAGCAGCCGCAGAAGCAGCAGAAGCAGCAGCAGCAGCAGCAGCTTCCTTGGCAGCAGCTCACGCTCAGCCAATTTAGTTTCAACGACGCGTGGCCTAAATTGTTTTAAATTACAAGGCGGCCATTAAAGTTAGGCCGTTAATCCTGCGGGCAGGCGCACATAACTATGCACCACACATACACAGAGAGAGAGAGAGACACACACACACACTCACATAAATACATATGTACACGCCGTCAGGTATTTCCGGCAGCTCATTTCCGTTTCACCTCAATTGGGTAAACGTAAACCAAAAAACAAAAATAAAAAAAGCAACAAAAAAGAGAGTGAACTAACATGAGGCAAAGCAAAGCTGCAAAACCAAGCAAAAAATAAATATGGAAAGACGGTGAAAAAAAAAAAAAAAAAAAAACAGTACAAAGGGTCGCCGGGCCTGAAGCCCACATGCAATGCCATAACTAGACGCAGCAGGTTTTCCCTGGCTGCCTTTAAGAAGGGTGCATAAATTAAGGCTAAGCCAAAGCGACGAGACGCACAGCGACGCGACGAGTTGCAGTTGACCGTAGACAGGAACAGATACAGTTAACATTGTGGAGGGCAACCGGGTAGACAGCCAGCCAATGTCGTCGCCGGCGCCGTCTTGCGGCAAAATTTAAAGACGAGCGCCCTTTGGCCAAAGAGCTCAGGGTAAAGACCACAGACGGCACTTGTGCAACACCTCAGCATTTATTTATGGCAGAGAATTTAAATTTCAAAGCACATTGCATACTTGCAGGCGTCAGCAATTGGAAGAAGGGCTGCCTCTAAGCGTATAGTACACCCTTCAAATTAGCGCGCTTCCCTTTGGGCTTTATGTGTTTACCTTTTATGATTGCTAGCCGGCTGTTGTTTGCGGCAAGCTATACAATACTTTAGACTTTATTTTGGCAACACCCCCTCAACGCCCAGTTGCCGCATAAGTGTGGCAAATTGCGCACACTCCTACAGACATACACACACACACACACACACACACACACACACACACACACACACACACACATAGACTGTAACAGAGTAACAGCAAAAGGAAATTTGGTCGAAATTGCGCGGTAATTGCAGCCGCTAAATTTCACTTTTGTTTCGCAGCCGCACACCGAACTGCGCCATGTGCCATGTGTGTGGCAATGGCAATTGCCGTGGCTACAGCTACGACTACGGACTACGAGCAGAAATTGAGCAGTAACAAAAAAGAGAATTATGCGGCAACAGAGCGTGTCGGTGCGCCCGCCCATTGCAACCCACTGCCTTGCCCCAGTGCCGCATGGCCGGCAGTTTTCATTTTTAAATTGGCGGTTTTATGTGCAATTGTGTGTGTGTGGATGTGTATGTGTACTTTGGCATGACTAACACACACACACACATACCCACAAGCTCGACTCGCCTTCGCCCTCGCCCTTGGCTTCGTCTGCTAGCTGTGCGCATTAGCAAATTTTTATTGCATACTTTCGAGCGCAATTGCAATTTAATGCGCCCAACCACATGTTCCACATGCGGCTTTTATGCTCCACGCATAATTTAAGCATCGCCCCGCCGCATTCAAAATGCTCGCCGAGATTTATATTTTCATATATTAAACCACATTTGACATTCGAAATGTTCTCAAATTTGACATACAGTCAAATCTGTTTCCTTCTTTTTTTTCACTTCCGTTTATTTTAAACGAGTGCCACATTAGACACGTGTCTTCGTGTTGTGGCCCGTTTTGACATTTGGTGTGTCGGATATGCCATATCGATGGCATTTTATTGCAGTTCTTTTTGTCTTCATTTATGGAGCAATTCGTGTCTGAATCACTCCAAATACCCTGTTAAAACAGACTTGAATAAGGAGAGTTTTATAAGTATTTGCTTGATGGCAGAGCTGATATAAACGTATGTATCTATGCAGATAGGGTAGATTAGTTCTGGCTCTTCAATATTATAAGTTTATCTATAATAGATGTAAAGGAGACATTCCTTGGAGCTGATTACATTCATTTTAGTATTCCCATCTATCTCAAGATTGAAGAATAACAAACTGCATTCGTTACTTGACAGTTCTAACCTAAGTATGAGGTATGTTAAAGTCTATCACTTGTCTCTTGTCTGTCCGCTGCCGTGTTGAAACGCCCTTGAGATGTGCTTGTTTATCATAAACTCTGGCGTTACACTGTCATATAAATTAAACCATAAATTGAGTGCATAACTCCGGCATTGATTTCGTTTGTTTGCGTGTCAATTTTTGCATATTCGTGCCATCACGCTGCGTATACGTAATGTATGTATAGTAGTTCACGGAGCTGCAGAACTATAGAGTGGAGTTCTCAAAAGGAATGCCATCTTGCTGTACATGCAACACAGATACGAACAAGTTTGCGGTCATAACTCTGCTGGCTGTTGTCTGCCTTTTTGCATTTATGCCTCTTTATTTATAGTATGCGAGAGAGTGTGACTGTGTGAGTGTGTGACTGTGTGAGTGTGTGGTATGCTGTGTGGGTGCGGATGAGATCCTTTGTTTCACGTTTATTATTTATAATAAATGACTCCACATACCAAGCAGTCGTAGCTCCACTGCCCCACCGACCCACCGTCCCACCTTTCATTTATTATTTAATAATATTATTGAGCGTGCCGGCCTTTGTCTCCCAGCTGCTATTGTTGTTGGCTACAGGAGTGAGGGGGGTGGGGATGGGGGTTGGGGGGGGTGCGCATAGGGGATGGCACATACGTCTATCTGTTTAGAAACGGGTCAATCGATTTTGTTCGCTTGATCCTTTGAAGGCGTTCCGTTGTATGAACACAGAGACACGGACACGGACACGCTCACACGCTCACACACACACACACACACACACACACACACACACACACACACTTCCTCGTTCACTCACTCAATAATCAAGTTCTTGAATAGGCAAGCAATAATTAGAAATTGGTTGTTGGTTTGTTTATATACAAATACACAAACATATTGACGATACATCTATGTACATATATATTTTCCTCTGTGTGATTGCTTTGTTGAGGGCTGGCATTGTGTATCGCTTAAATGATGTGTTAATTTTGTGGTACACATATTGCATATTTCTGTTCATTTCTATACATGACCAAACACACACACACACAGGCCAAAAAAAAAAAAAAGAAGGGAGCTGCCCACTTTGTTGGGCTGCACTTAATGCAATTATTGTATGACCGAAATTCCACGACTGACAATAAACCAATTTAACTTTTGCAATATGCTTGGAATTACCAACTGAATCAACGGCCAAGTTCAACCCCCTTGGCTGGCAGCTGCTTGGCTTATGGTCAAAATAGTTTGGCGTCCATGCAGCGCATTCACAGTAGACAAATTGTATGTGGAGGGTTGCTTGTTTTTATGATAGCTGAAAGTATTTATTTATGTGACTGACCAGCCAACCCCCTCCTTTAAGGAAGCCAAGAAGAAGGAGAAGAAGAAGCACTCGATAGTGTTTTGAGTGACTTTTCAACCACCACGGATTAGTGAGCCATGCACTCCGCTTCAATTGGTAGCGTGTTTTATGCTATTACTGCCAACAGTTGCTGCTGAGCAGTTGCTGCCATAACTTAAGCAAGTACTCGCTGCTCGAATTGCCTTTTGCCATGATATGTGCTTCCAGTTGTAAATGTAATGGTCAAATATTAACAGATAATTGAATTAAGTGTAAATAAGTGCCACTCAGGTGTGTGTGTGTGTGTGAGAGTCTGAGAGTGTGTGTGTCCGACAGCTATTGCTAATAGCTAATCTGAATTGTTATTTAGTATGCAGTTAATCGGACAACTTTAAGGCTTTAAGTTTTCTCGATTAACTGTTCAATACAGCGAACGTTTAATTAAAAACACACTCACACACACACACACTATCACATTGCGTGTTGCTGTCGCTTCTGGCTGGCAGCAACACGCTGGGCGCTGGCCGCAGCGGTCATGTGCAGTTAATTAAATCAAGCGACATGTGTTTTAAATAAATTAAATAAATAAATGAACATCGCATTACATTATTTTTAATAGCTGCGCTTCGTGCTTAAGTGCAAAATATAACTCCATGAACAATTCCTGGAAGTTCCAATCAAGCATCGAAATATTTTAAGGGCTTAAGTTAAGCCATACCTATAAAGCATAAAATAAAAAATTGAAACTTGTCCTTCATAAAGTTAAATAAAATTAAAAAAAACTATGAGTAAATAATCAAAAAATATTTGAAAGTAAAAAACATCTATACCATATCTCTTCTCCCTCTTTCCTTACTCGTTCTTTTGTAACCCTTTTACTAACTCCTAATAGACGCAGATAATAAAATTAAATGAAGTAAAAACAGTGCAAAAGTCACAAAAACTTTTATAATAAAATTTAGTGGCTGAAACATTTTTGGTTTAATTAATTTGTAGTCATTAACTGGAGTCGCCTTCAAACGACTAGCGACAAGCCCAAGACTCCTGCTGTGTGTTTCCGTTTTGTTAGTAGGTGTCAATACATGCGCACACACACACACGCTTACACTTAGAGCCTTGTAACAAGAGAGGGAATGTATAACAGGCGCTGCGGTGTACCCAAATGTGTGCCACATGTGATGCTAAGCAGCATATTCAAGTATTTGTGTATGTGTGTATGAAGATATATTACATTTTGCGGCCAAAGCATCTGTGGGTTAGTGTGTGTGTGTGTCTGTGTGTGTGTGTGTGTGTGACAAGCATTTGTACTTGTGGCTTTCGTTAGACATAAGTTGAATTATGGCATTTGCCACTTGCCAAGGCTGAGTGCAGAAAGAGAAATAGAGAAATAGAAACAGCAGCTGCAGCCGCAGCCGCATCTGCATCTGCATCTGCAGCAGAGCCTAATGAAGTTGTTGCCTAACACGCCGCAGCTGATACCCTAGAAAATTGGGTCAACAATGCTGTAAATTACGGCTTAACCGAATTTGGAGCCAGTCGAAAGGTGCGTTAGCAAGCAAAAGCGCTTAGATTGGGATTTTCTTTCTTCCTGTTTGCGTTTTTTGATTTTTTTGTGTATTTGTGGCTCGAATCCCATAAAAATGAGCAACAGGCCCGCCCACCAGGCAGTTCCGCCTCTCAGCTTGCTCGATGTATTGATTTTATGTGTGCCGTGTGACAATTTGTCAGCTTTTGTTAAATTCACGCTGCCTGCCTTAAAGGCGCAGCCCGTAAATTACGTATACGCCGCATCGCACAAACAATTTCTGTTTGTGTGTGTGCGTGTGTGCGTGTGTGTGCGTGTGTGTGATGTCTGTTCTGTGTGGGCACATCAACAAATACCTGACTCAAGATTATTTGTCGTTTGTTGTTGTTGATTTTGATGTGGGCTGTTTTCCTCTCTAAGCGTCTGTGTGTGTGTGTGTGTGTGTGTGCGTGTGTATGTGTAAGCATTTTGGCTTGGCTTTAGCTTTACCTTCAAATTGTTTTTCCCGCACATCAACTTTATTATGCCTTAATAATTGATGCTGCGATATACGACAGAGCGCTATCAATTCAATTGTCTAAATTTGCTGATGGATTTATGTTATAGGATCTGGCCTAATGCTGCGCTGAAAGATGGTTCTGGGCAAGGCGATTGCTGCTCTGAAAAATTGTTGCTTAATTGCTGGGCCAAAAGCTCCATCGTTGGCTAATTTACCCAGAAAGGTGGCAGGTTGTCTGCCCACATACTTACCTGGCGCCAAAGTTTGCCCGGAAAAGTTTTTATTTTGGGGCTGCTTTATAAAGTGGGCAGCGCTAAATGCCCCAAATTCTTTAAGTTTACAAGCAAAAACATTTGTGCGCAGTTTTCATTTTCTTGGTTTTCCTTTTTTTTATTCCTTTTTTTTTTTTTTTTTTTTGTATATCGTTGGACTTGCGTGCGTGCACGAAATGAGGGCCGAACGCTGTGGCAAGTTTTTTGTGTATTTTTACACCCTTTTTCGACAGCGGTTGTTTTTTTATATTTTTGTTGTTTTTCTTCCTTTAGCTGCTTTTTCTATTTACGCAACGGCCGCAAGTTTGGCCTGGCATTTGGTTTTCCGGCCATAGCCAGCGGGCAGGTGGGGAGCTTTTCGCTAATATTCGCCATTAAACTTTTGCTTGTTTTTCTTTAATTAACAACACAAACATCTGATATGCTACTTTCTACTTTGCTTTGCTTTTGCTTTTGCTTTTGCTTTTCGCCTTTGCTTTGTTGTTGTTTGCTTCTTCTTTTCCATTTTTTCGGTCCTCTCACCCCACTTTTTTGTTGCTTACTTTAGCCGTTGCATACCTTTATTAAGTTTCGCTTTATTTTTACCTTTTGCGGGTCTCTGCAAAAACTTCGGTGCTTAAAATTTGTACTCGAAAAGGATTGAGCACCCCTTCCACTGTTTGCGTTACCCATCACCCACCCCCCACCAGCCACGCCCAACAAAACCGCCCTAAAATGATGGCTCTTTGTCTTTGATTTGATTGCATTAATTGTTTAAATGGCTGCGGTTTCTCATTTTCAACGACGCCTTTGCACTCGGCTTTGAGTCTTTGAGGATGCAAAACCTCTAAATGTGTGCATTTCAAATTATTTGGCTTAAATGGTCTAAAAGGTTGTCATAATAATTACCGAGTATCCATTCAGGATATGGGGCTTACAAGCGATGGAATGATACATTAATGCATATTAAATATATAAACTAGCTTATTAATAATTATATATTAAAAAAATCTTTTTAAATCCTTATAATAATCTTCTTATTAGATGCTTGCTTCTATTTATTTACTTATTGTTCCAATTCTTTTTTCTATTTAGTTTTCATTTTTCAATTCAATTTTTTTTGCTCTAATAATTTCTCATTAATTTTTAATGCTGTAATATTAAATGCTATAAATAAAATATATATATAGTTTTTTTTTTGACACATTTATGAGTTTTTCTCTAATAATTTGTATTGTAAAAAATCAATAAAAAATCTAATTAGCTGCCAGGTAGGCTAACTTAATTGTAACTGTAAAATGTAGAGCGTAAAACACATAATTTAAGTGCGTTAAACAAGCGACACATTTGCAAACAATGACCGCAGAATATAAATGGGAACATGAATACAGTTATGAAACAGTTATGGCTTATAATGCGAATTAAATATTTCGCTACATATTTAGTTATTGCTGTGGGACAAAGTCCCAAACGCTGGGCGCACAGCTGCAGGCGAAAATAACAGCAATTATGGTCGAAACAATGATGAGGAGTGGAAGAGGGGGAGGAGGAGACTGCGAACTGGTCAGCGGAAGAGAGTCGTGGGGCACAAAACATGGCGCAACTGTCATAATTCCATATGAGTGTTAACATAAAAATTAAAACTTTTGCGCACAACTTTTTTTATTTACTGCATTGCAAATGAACTGAGCGACAAAGCAGCTGCAGTTGCTGTCTTTCAGCGGGCAGCAAACTTTTTCAGCGCACTGTAAGCGGATGAATGGGTGGCAGTAACTATGGCTCTGTGGTTGGGTGGCCAAGTGGATGTGCTTGTGGCTGTGCTTGTGGATGTGCTTGTGGATGTGAATGTGAATGCGAATGTGGATGTGAATGTGGATGCGGATGCGGGTAAATTAAAGCGGATTACTTAATGTGAGCTGCATTTTTGATGCACTTCGGTGCAATTTTCATGTTTGATTTAGCCAAATGACTTTTAATTATTCAGCAGGCAAATGTGTGCCACACATGAGCTCAGGTGAGAGGCTGAGAGGCTGAGTGGATGAGTGGATCATTGGATCATTGGATGAGTGTATCAGTGGGTGGTGGCAAGGGCAGCAAATCTGGCTGGGCTTAAGCCCACTTTAAGTCTATAAAAACACCACTTGAAAACTAATTAAACACTAATAGCAAACAACAAAAAGCTGCGCAAAGGCAGTTCAAGTGGCGGAAATGGCAGCCAGTCCGCCGGACAGTCGCACAGCCAGCCAGCAATTAAACCAAACAAAACAAAAGTAAAACAACAAAAACGAAAGGAGGAAAATAAAAAGAAAAGCTGCGCAAAACTTTTTAATTTCGCCCCAGCTGAGGGCTGAGGACTGAGGGCTGAGGAAATACAGGCTGCTGGGCGCGAATGAGTCTATAAGTTGAAGTCAACGTCTTGGCAAGGAAATAAAACAATGGCCAAACAAAGGCAATACGAGTCCTGCACGAGTATCGGGTGCCAAATGGCGAAAGGATAACAGACGGCGGAAGTGAAACGAAATGGCAAATCAATGACGGGACGCTAGACGTGGGCGCCAACAAAAGCAAATCCGCTTAAAGTCAAAATTATTCCTTAGCCAAAAAAAAAAAGAGAACAAAAAAAATGGAAGAGAAAGAAAAGAAAATGAAGGGGAAACTCTCGTGCATGTGCACAAAAATGGCTAAGCGGCTGTCCTGGCCAACTTCTGGTCAAACGCGCCTGTTTAAGCCCTAAGCTGTTGACTTATTTACCAGGCTTCGATTTGCTTTTGGCCGCCTATTGTTGTGCTAAGATTTGTTTGCACGGCTTAGCTGCTCAACAATTTTCGTTTAGCCCAGATTGCGTGCCACAGATAAAACTAATGTGCCGCCTGGCCAACACACAGGCCAAAGTAGATAAATTAAGATACTCGCAGCACACTTGCTTAAGCATCAGCTGCTGCACTCACTTAAACTGGAAATTAAAATATAAAATATGAAGAGCAAGAAACGCAAAATGCGAAAGCTGGAGCAGGCTTACCTTTGTGATGCCGCAAATGATGGCCAACAGCTGCTGCGGCGCCCGTGCAACAAGGTGGCTCGTAATATAAATTCCAAGTGTTCTCATAATCCGCCCGGGCGTAATCCACATAAAGTATTTGAGCACCGAGGGCGAGTAGCCAGCCGGTGAGCAGGCTCTGCCGCATGTTGGCCATGGAGCACATCCTGTTCCTGGACGCTGGCTATACTAAACTAAATGCGGTGGCACTCGCACACACAGAGAGAGAGATGCGTGCACAGACGCGTTTTGTATCAGTATCGGAGCAAGGACTCACTCACTCACAAAAAGGATGCAGCACGACGGTTTGCATTGAGCCAGAAATGTATCGACTGATCGGCTGATCGACTGTTTTCACATGTTAGCCGCGATAAACGCGAACACTGGCAGCTTAAAGTGCGAGTATGTGTGCGTGCTTGTATGTGTCTGTGTGTGTGTGTGTGTATGGGTTAAGGACGAACGCACGGCACGAGCTGCGAATACGAACTGAGTGGCAAAAGCACGAGTAACTGTGTTAAATAAACACACAGCACGACGGACGAAGCGACACGAACTGACGAATCGGCTCAACTGTTCGGCAACTCAGGACACCTGTAAAAGAGAAAGAGAGAGAGCGTGAAAGAGTGTGTGAGTGAGTGCGCATGCGCTTGGAGAGCGTTTCTTTTAGCTAAATATCCCTGTATATTTCCCACTGTTGTTTATGTTTACGTGCTGTGCGGCAAGTGTATTGAACTCAATGTGCAGCGTGCAACGTGCAACGTGCAACGAGCAACGTGCAATGTGCAACGTGCAACGTGCAACGCTATGCGTTCAACAACAATAACAACAGAAATTGCAATCCACACATTTTCAAGGGTAACTGCAGACACATTCAAACTGAAGTGCGGCTGCCCTCGCTTCTTCTCCTGCTGCTGCCGCTGCTGCTGCTGCTGTTGCTGCTGCAACTGCTTCTGCTGCTGACACCCCCGCAGCTGAGAGCCGGCGAGACGAGACTGTTGCCAGTTGAGCAGCCCGTTGCAGACAGGACTCCAGAGGCGGGGGACAGGAACTGTTAGCCTTCAGCCTTCAGCTGGCCCACAACCCAACCCCAGTCCAGATCCTAGACTCAGACACAGACACAGACACACTTGCACTTAAAGCATTTTCGTGCATTATTATTTATGCATATGCTTGTAATTGCAGTGGAAATTCTTTGCTTGTGTGCGTCTGTGTGTGTGTCTGTGTGTGTGCCCAGACTCTGGCTAAATGTTTTCTATTTTTTCATTTTGCTTCTTTACATTGCGGCTTCGCGTGCTGCCTTGTGGAAATTTCAGCACAATTTCAATGCTGCATTTGTGTAGGCTGCAAAAAGTTCTCTTAAGGCCAGACATAAGTCACTCAGACAGTCACGCAGACGTCCCAAGCTCCAGGCCAGACACTCAAAGACAATTAGACGGTAGCCAGCGGTACCATTGTGTCTGTGTCTGTGTGTATCTGTGTGTGTGTGTGTGTGTGTCTTGACTAAAACTTCCTAAGTGTGAGTTCGAACTTATTATTTCATAAAAGAATGAAAAGGATTTGTAATCTCTCTTATGGATCTCAAAACCATGAAAGTACAGTGGTACCTCGCTATTAGAACTGAGACCAAAAAAAAAACATAAACTCAGTTACAGTTGCAAGCCAAGCAAAACCAAAATTCAATTGCATTCTTTAATGTAGCAAATGTTTATAATAAATAAGAATAACAAAAATAAACTCTTTCTGCACACCCAATATTTATTGCAGTGTAATAACTATCGAGACAGGCCAACAAGTTTTCGCATAGTTTTGATATTTATGGCGCGCTTGGACTTGACTTTGGCATCCAGATCCGAGCGAGTGGAGCAACAACAAACTGTCTGTTCGACTGACCGCAAGTTAACAAAGTTTTTGGGGTTTTTTCTTTTCTGCATTTCGGCTCAAATTTTGTGCATTGGAATTTCTCTCACTCTTCTATATATATATCTGTGTGTGTGTGTGTGTGTTTTTGAAAGCCAAGACAATTTGCGGCTACTTTGTGCGGCAGCGAGAAGCATAAGGCTTTAATTTGTTCCATCAAGACGAGCCCAGACGATTGCCCAGACAGCAGAGCGAGGACATTCAGAGGACGATATCCTGAAGCCCGCACCTGTCCTGTTCACTGGAGCGGACAAAAACAAGCTCAACAATTGCCTTATAAATGCCCCCAAACTTGGACTTAAACGGGACGGAGTTTTGGAGAAAAAAGTTTGATTAATGTGCGCTTAAAGAGCCGGCAAATACGTGTACGACGAAGGCATTGCACAAAAACAAGGACAAAACTTTTCATAACTTCAACACACAGCCAAACAAAACAGGAACAGGAAGAGGAAGAGGAACAGGACCAACAAGCGACTGGGACAGGGCCAGAAGGACAGTGAGTGGCAGGGGGACGGGGGGAAAGGCTGCCTGTAGACCGCGTGCAGCCGGCGGCTTCTTGGCCAAAGCGTAACAAAAACTTATGCAATCAAGGCAAGGCGCAACGGAGGCGGCCACGTAAGCCATAGGACCAACAGCGGAAAACAGGGCCAGGAGCACAGCTGGCAATGCAGTTTCAAGGCGCCGCACAACAATGTCAGCAACGGCGACGACAGGACGCAGGACGCAGGACGAAGGAGGCAGGAGGCCGAAGTGGCCGAAGTGGCCGAAGGAATCACAGCGAAAAAGCGTTAAAAAATGAATTGTAAAACAAACAGCAAACAAACGAGCAACATTCGCTGAGGGCACGCCCACATATACAGCGCGCACACACACACACACACACATACACACATACAACATACAAAGTAGCCAGCGACCCGCAGCGACCCGGGACGTCCGTAAACTGCGGCTCTGCTCCAAGCGGGCGGTATCTGCAGCCCAATGGCAACGTCAAAGTCAGCAGACCGATACCCGCCTCCCACCACCCGCCATCCCCCTCTCTCCCTTCTTCTTCGCACCAATCACCTTTACCCGCATCCGCATCCACATCCGCATCGTTGCCCTCAACCGCGCCCGCTCTGGTTAATAGAAAATGTAATTCGATGCATTTAATGTTGGCAACGGCAAGCGCTGCAGGTTTGCCCTCGAGGACCAGCCGAAGGAGTGCGGGCCGAAGGTAACGCCCACTGCCAAATGGAACGACCACGATACCAGGTTCAGGTTCAGGTTCAGCTTCGCCTTTTTTATGAGTTTGCATTTGGCTGCTATTCATCCAGCGTTCCTGTTGTTGTTGCTCTTGTTGTCGTTGTTGTGTTTGAGTTGCTTACCTAATCCTTGCAAACAAGTTAAAAACGTTGTAAAACAAACAACAAACAGAACGAAATGAGTGGCAACTGGCGCTGGCTGTGGCTTTCGTTGTGGATGTCGATGTGTCTGTGTATGTGTATGTGGCTGTCGCTGCGGCGTCACCACCGGCTGACAGGACTCTCAGGATGCGCTGCACAACAAGTGAAGGTGTAAGCAGGGCATGTGAAAAAGTGCTGCATACTTTTGGGCGACAGATACTCAAACAATGTAGCTGACGAATATGCGATTAAATAAAGACCAACAAATTCTTTGCTTCTAAAATAAATGTATATAAATGAGATATCCGCTTATCTTAACGGATGAAAAATGTTGCTTAAAAAATATATATATTACAAAAATATATACATATATTAAATAAAATGATTCGCTTTAGAAAATAAATTATTTAAAAAGCTATAGAGACATGTCATCGTATATATATATTTTTCATCGAAGGCACATCTCTAATTTAGTTATTGGTTTTTCTAGTCAGTTAAAAACAGTTTCGATGTTCTGCCGGGTGGAAACTGTCAGTCGTAAAGCCAGACGACGCATTGGGAAAATGTAAACGATTTTGACTGACATCGAGTGCTATGAGAAATACAAACAATCATCAAGCAGGCAGTCAACTGTGGCCCATCCCGTTAGCTCTCGTTTTTGCGGGAGGGGCAGGGGCGTTGGTAACCTCAGCAACCTGCGCCGCGTGCCACAGCAACGACAAGCAGCGCGGCATCGCTAATAGAAATTAAACGAAAGTGCTGCACGGCTGCAAGGTGTGGGGTGGAAGGTGGAAGGTGGAAGGTGGTTGCCAGCCAACGAGCGAGCCACCCAGTATGGCAAATTTGAGCCACCCTGCACCGTGTGAAGGTCGAGCCGTTGCGAAGTGCAGTGGTATTGGTGAGGGGCGCAGCAGCCGCATACATTCGCTTTCATTTCGTTTGCTGGTTTTTGGACTATTTACATTTGCTTTTATTAATCATAAAAAATGCCGAAATAGTCGAAATTGGCGATGCGGCAGGACTCGGCGGGTCCTTGGCTGCTTGGTTATACGGCCGGGATCGTGCACGAAAGCGCAATTTGATTTTAATGGCGGCAAAATGTTGAATGTTCGTCGCACAGCCAGTCAGCCAGTCAGACAGTCAAACAGGACATTCAGACGGACTAGAAAAGCAAACACGCAGACAAACTGGTTGCTGTTTTTTTTTTTTTTGCTTTTTGCTCGTCCTGCCTTTCCATGCAATCAGGCGCCATTTGTTGACGTTTGTCTGTGTTGCTGTTTGTTAATCTGCCTACTGCATGCGTGTGTGTAAGTGTGTGTGAGTGTGTGCGGGAGTGGTGTGGCAAGTGCAAGCCTCACGCACAGACTCTCACACACACACATACAAGCACACTTAGCTAAGCCGCCTGCTCCATTTTGCATGCCCGTGGCATTTGATTGTTTTCCTATGTGTATGCGTATTTATGCCTGTGTGTGTGTGTGTGTGTCCTGCATGCGTTCGTTTTATTTGTTTGTTTGTTTGTTTGCATTCAATGCATGTGCGTGCGTGTGGACGCACGGCCACTCGTCACTGTCATTAATGTCATTGTTGCTGCCACCCGGAGTCGCCTCCGCCGCGAGTCCAGCGCTGTGTCAGTGTCAATGGCAATGGCGGTGGCAATGGCAATGGCAATGGGCGACCGCCAGTGAGTTTCACAGCATATTTTAAATATTTAAATGGCATTCCTTCAGCGCAGCCTTTAATTAAACCGACATTGTGTCTGCGACAGCCCCTAAAAGTATGCTTCAATTATTGATGGGCGGCCATTTAATCAACTAATAATTGAAGACGTCTTCGAAACAGGCAGCAACACGCACAAATGCCATTTAGACTCAACTAAATACCAATTTACGCATACACTCATACATATGTATAAGTGTGTACGAGTCCATAAAGTGGCCATTATGTAAGCGAGCCTCTTGCAGTGCAACATTTACAAAATTTATTGCCGCTGCGCGATCTTTGATAAGCCCAAAAACAACATTTGAGGACATTTCGCTGCGTCGTATGTAAATCCACGTTAGCAGACGTTTCACTGTACACAATCGTCGAACGATTTTGCGATTGCCCCCCAGGGCTGTTGCTCTGCCGTTTGCTGATGTTTGCAGAAAGTCAACGACAAGTCAGCAACGAAAACCCACCCACTGAACCACCCAACCCGCCATGGAAAACAACGGCTGGTCGGGCGTGTGCCACTGATAAGGGTCGTCGTTCAACTGCTGGACCGACGGGCAGTCGTTGCAATGCTGCATGGGATTTACTCTAGTTTATTTGTTAATGGTTTATTTATTAATTCCTGCGGATTATCACGTCAGACAAGGCATCACAACAACAGCAACGAGAATGAGACACAGCAACGAGAACGAGATACAGCACGGCGGGCAATGTACGGCGGACAGAGGACGGAAACGTGCGACCGCACACGGAAACGCATATGGCAGGCGCTCAGGGTAGGGCTGCATTGTTCACAGCGATAACGGCTATCGGGCAACGGGAATTTGTTGCTAATAGCCAATGCAACATGCTCTAATCTTTAAGCCGTCGCAACAGTCGTCGTCGTCGTCGTCGTCGTCGCCGCAGTTTCTGTTGCCAAAGTTGCTGCAAATTGAAAATTTGTGTTCGCATTGAAATCATGCATTAATAATGCCAAAGCACTAAATAGTTTAGACCACACACACACACACACACACACGCATACACACACTTGTAAGAGCTCATGCAAAGTGCCAGAAACATGCGTACACAATTTCCTAAATCCTGTGCAAGTCATGGAACGTGGAACGTGGAACGTGGGTAAAAGCACCCGGAAATTTGAAATTTTGTGCAAGTTGAAGAACTCCTTTAGCCCGCCTCTGCCTCGCAAGCTGTGGCAAGCAATAGCGGCAAGGCGTTCAGCCAGGACCTGCGCCCACTTCCACACCCACACCCACACCCAATCCCAATCCCAATCCCACTCCAGCTGCTGCTCCTGGAGTGCGTTTGACAGCACGCATGTCGTTGTCAATGTCTACAACGAGTGGTGTTCAGGCGTGTGTGAACTTCCGCACATGCACACAAAAACCGAATCCCACGAATACTGAAGCAAAGCACAGCACAGCTGAAGGAGCAGCACAAATCTTTCAAATATAAGCAATTAGTAAATAAATTTCCACTAAAATTGCCATGGGGCTTTATGAGGATTGCCAACACTGGCATTCAGGGACAACAACAACAACAACCCGACACTTTTTGAAACTTGAAAACCTTTTAAAGTATTCAATAACAGTGAAACTCGAACCTCGCCCTATTTCCCGCTGATGGACATGCCAGCAAATTCAATTTCTCACGCCTCAATATATATACATAAATACAGATATTTAGATATACAAATTTTGTAATTTTAAGTCAAAGTTGAGTCGAAAAATGTCACGACACTTTATTTGGAAGCTAGCCTGACGAATAGCCTGGCTACCCATCTGAAGGGATGTCCAAAATGTGTCCCAATCCCTTTTCAATTGTTGTATACTTCCCTTCAAGCTCTCATTTAGCTTGCCAGTCCCCTCTAAGGGAATCAAATTTCACTGTGTCAAGAGTTATTTTTGGTTACATTTCATAAAATCAATTTATTCTTATTTCACGCCTTTGTTTTTGTACCGTTCTAAAACGAAAATAGAATTAATGATAAGCGTGTTTATTGCTCTCCGAAAATTCTGCAATTTGAGTAATCAATATACGAAAGGATAAAAGGATTCCTCAACCTTATGCTAAATGAACTGAATAAGGAAATGTGATAAGGTCAAAGTTCGTCACAAGCGAAAAAGTATTTTATGTATCTTAAATAAGAGCAATAAAATAAACTTCTGAAAATATTAGTTAATAAAAACCTTTAGATAGCTTTCAGACATAAAAGTCGACTTTTAATGATTATTTTATGACTTTATAGAGAAAACTTAAAAAGTGATATAAAAATATTAATAATGCAAAGATAAGAATGTGGCTAGAACATAACATTGTTATTTATTTCCTTTTTTTTTTTGGATATAAATGTATTCTAATACTTATAGATATTGCTATAGATATAGGAAAAATAAATCAAATCAGCTGCAATTTATGTAAACATTTCGATGGAGATCGAGAAACAAAAACTAAAAGTAAAAATCAAATTTGTAAACAAATTCTTTTCTTTGTTTTTATCATGCAAAACTGCAAGCAAGCAAATTTCTTATTTATATTTTCAAAGGCCAGAAACTGCAATTCAATCAGTTTTGATGATTTTGCATAAAAATAAAAGAAGTTTTCTATTCATTTATTAATTCAATTACTAAACAAAATTAATTATGTATATATACCGTATCTATATCTATATAAATTTTATACCCCATTTCAAAGTTTGTCTTCAAAGTGTTTGCCGTGAGATTTTTCATTAATTACAATAATATAAATTGAATAATCGCATAGAATTTTAATTAACAACTACTTGCCTTTTCCCACACGTAGCTCGCTGGCAACCCTGGCTGCCCCTGGCAACCCTGGCAAACATCAAAGGCAACTCTGAATGGAAATAGCTCCGGTTAACCCACTCTATATGTCCAAATAAAGCCACTTAGCCCTGTGTGCTGACAGTTTTGAATAACCATTTGGGCTTCGACCCTCTCTCTGCCTCTCTGCCTCTTTGCATTATGTGTCAAACAAAATTAAATGTCAAATTCTATTCATATACATATATATTTTCATATGTGGCATGAATTTGACATTGAAATTTACATATGCCATCAATGCTTACATTTTTGTTTTTCTTCTCAAGTGTGTGTGTGTGTGTGTGTGTGTGTGTGCAAAAAGCATTGCAGAAGGGGAAACGTGCCACTGGCAACCCAAAGTGGGGGGCCGGCAGACAGGGGTGTGGCACGTTGCCTTTGAAGTATGCCAGCGTGGCGCTTAGCTGCTGATAATCCTTTTTAAATAAATTTGTTGGCACAAATCGTTATGCCACCCGGGGGCAGTGGCACGCACCTTTTTGCAACCACCGGCAAACGCTTCATTGAGGTGCGTTTGTCGCCTGCGGCTCGTTGCGTTTTTCTCTGTTTGCTAAGCATGTTAATACACAGGAAATTAAACACTTATGCGGAAGTCATTGAAAAGCATTGCTTAAAACTCCCACACACACACACACACACATACTCAATTGCAAAGTGTCTGCGCTTTCAATTATCCACAGAGAGAACAACAAAATAACATAAAAGGCTTTTCCATAGATCAGATATTCGACTGCGAGACATCCTGTGGCTGATAAGCTATATGAAAATATAAAAATATATTCTGCAAGCTTATCTGATAATTTAAACAAAATATATTATCACTTAATCCAAGCCATAGGAGGAGGACTCTTAATACGAAAATCTTGCAACCTAAGCCCCTTATTTATCAGTTTATATTTGTTTAATGATTATTTTAATACTTATAATTAATTTAAATGTGAGCAAATAGTTTTATTATATAGGAAAAAATTTAATTTGGCTTTTTAGCGCTTTTATCTACAATTTTTGTTACAGCACGAATTCTTATAGCTGTACATACATACATATATGTATATGTATATCATATACTATCATTTCAGATATGGTGTTCTATCATATCGTAACAAATCTTGAATAAAAACGTGCTCATTAAGTCGGTTGACCTATAAAAAGTTTACATTGTAATCGTTTTTTAGTTCGTCAACTCAAATAAAGAATATAAGATTATTCTAATATTTGTAACAAATAATATTACTTCAGCACGAAAGATTATAATTGTACTTCCTCTCAATATCTGTGGAGAATAACTTTTAGCTCTATAATTAACATAACAGATTATGCTAATAAGTTAACCCACCACTAGAAGTTACCTCAAGCCATTTGTTACAGGGTATAAACATCAGTAATGAAGACGAAGAAGACAATATCCACAGTCATGTTCGTAAAGTCGATTATTATGTGGATGTAAACTTGTTGAGGACGACGATGATGAGGCAAATGCTGAAGTTGACGCAACACACATGAAGCTCTTTAATTGTAAATGGATGAGTGTGTATGTGTGTGTGTGTGTGTGTTTGGGTGTTTGGGTGTGTGTCCCGCATTAGCACAGTGAAATGAGTGCAGCAGCCGGGCAGACAACCAGGCAGGCATCCAGTCAGACTTAATCCCGAATAAAAACGCACTAACCGAAACAAAAACCCACAGTCCGTGGAGAAATTCATTTAGTTTGCACTAACACGCTGTCAACAAAGGGCAAAGGGTTTGGCAGGATGTTGGGGGATGGGGGTTGGTAATACGGAACTGTGGCAAGGGCTGCTGCTGTTTTTTTGGAGGTGGGCGACATTCACAGCGAACTTAAGCGATTTTGCATTTCATTACGTTTTTGCTTCTCGCAGACGGATTTTCCACTAAACGTATATATATAAATGTCTATGTGTGTGTGTGTGTGTGTGTGTGTGTGGGCGTTTGTTTGCCTCTGCTTGTGTGTGTATTTTGGTGGCAGACCGACAAGGACGCTGGAGACGACGACAGCAACGACTTTTTGGGGGTCTGTCGTAGAGTTCAGCTCCGAAGTTAAACAAAATACATAATCCAAAGGCGTACACAATAATGGCAAAAGGGGTTAAGGCGCTGAATGCCATTCAATTTATTGTTGTTGTTGTTGTTGTTGCTGTTGTTGTGGCACAAAGAGCTCCAAGATACTTAAATGCTTTGGAGAGCGCATTGTAGCGCAAAATGAGGCGCAATCGGCACGGATTGACCCCTCGGATTGCGTGTTTCGTTATGAGATAATTGCTTAAAGAAACTGAAAAGCGGCAACAACAACAATGGCAACAACAATAACAACAACATGGCACAAACCAAACATTTCAGGGGGCGTGCTCGATGATTGACGCGGCGCCAAACAAACTTAATGAAAAGCATAAATATTTAAGCCCATTTTCACGGGGCTAATAACGGTTTTACTTAGGGTTAAGCCAAAAGTCTGGTTGATTTGTTTTTTTCCAGTGTAAGGGAACAAATTATAGCTTTGCCTGTCAATTAAAATCTAAATTTAACTTAGTTTTTAATTCAATTTGCTTGGCGTGAAATGTTTTTTATTTATAACTAAGCCTACATTTTCTCTTCTATTACTTAAATTCATTTTTAATAAGTTTATAATTAAATTACTTAAACCAACACCGACTGATAAAAATGTAGTTCAAGGAATAATTTGTAAGTTTAATTTAAGGATGCCAATCAAAGTTGTTATAAATAAATTAAGTTTTATTTCATGTCAATGTAATAAAATAATTAATAATATGCACAAACTTTTCAAATAATAAATTGTTAAATTATTATTTATCCGCTTTGCAAGTTTCGCAACTTTTGAAAACCTACGAATTCTGTTATTGGAAATTATTTGCAATCAAATGAAAAACCAAATTGCAATCAAAAAAAAAAAAAAAGAAACCAAATGAGAATTGCAACTGAAATTTTCCGCGCATTTTCCATTTGAAATATTCATTTATTATTTTACGAGTAATAAAAATTAAATTAAATTCAGAAAATAATTCTATACAACATTCCTAATTATTTCCACAGATTTTTCACGTCTGTGAATAGGATTGCATTTAAGCATAGTTCTAAGAGTAGCAGGAGAGCGGATATTCCCGTTGGTGTAGGGTATACAGAAGTCCTTATCTACGTACGTTCACAAGCTGAAATAGGAAATTCAAATGCTAAACAATCGCTCAATGCACTTGATATCTGTTGAAAATGTGCGCTTTCCACATTCTGTTGCACAGAGCAAGTTGCCACAAATGCTATTCGCTACCTGACTGCCAGAGCCGAGAATGCAACAATGAAATGCGAAAAGTTTCGCTTTAAGGGGAAATGCCTATTTTCAAATGGATTTTTATGCCAACGGCAAATGAGATCAAAATACGGAAAGGTTTGGAGCGGAGAGCTCGGAGCTTAACATGGAACAAGGCTCTTCAATTGTGATGGCTCATTAGGCCCTAAATGGCGATATTAGAGCGATTTACATTAGCTGCGCTTTAAAATCAGAACGACCCAGGCGAGGTCCTTGGGTCACAGAGAGGAGCAGCGAGGAGCTGTGGAGCAGACATCAACATCGATTAAATTGCACAACAGAATGAAGCAATAAACTTTTAGAGGGCCAAGCGACGGAGTTGCGTGTGTGTGCAGGGAAAATCACTAATGCCAGTCAACTTATATAAGCATTAGTATGTTTCTATGTGTGTGTGTGAGTGTGTGAGTGTGTGTGCGTAAAAGCGGGTTAAACGTGTGCGCTTCAAATGACCAAACGACGTTTAGCAGCCGATAAAGTCATTCAATGTGGCAGCCACAGAGCAGCACGTGAATGCCGTCGGAGTTCTGACTCCCAACTTCCCCAAGTCCCTCGCTCCCTCTCTCTCTCTCTCTTTCTATTTCTGTTTCTCTGTCTCCCAGTTGACCTTAGTGGCTGGCACATTGACCATCTGCGTAAGTGTGTGTGTGTGTGTGTGTGCTGCTCATTTTACGCTTTTGTGATAAAGCAATCAGTTGATGTTATTTGACAAAGGCGAAAGATAAATCGATAGATTGGCTGCCAGCTATGGGAAACGCTGTCTTGTCACTGACCAGCCGCAAATATTAGTGTCCAATGTGCTTATTGATTTATCTGTGCGATATATTTATTTCAATATATCAAATGCATGTATGTACAAAAATTGCATTGCATCCGTAAATTGCAATTGAATTTTATATTTGTGCGCTTTTGTGGCAAAATATTTACACATACGTTGTAAAGCGCATATTTTATTTACCTGAATACTAAATGAAAATAAATCACACACACACACGAGCCTAACAAATTTAATGTCAAAACAAAAATCAAATAGTTGACAATAAAATGAAAACAAAAATACACATTTGACTAGGCAGACGGAAAATTGTTGGCATTACGAGTGGAAAAGTGGACGGCCATGCAAATAGTCTAGACAGTGGACTGGACATGGCCAATAAAGCGAATGCGAAAATAACCGTACATAAAAATTAACAATGGCGACGACACGGCAACAAGAGAGTGCGAAAAAAAGGAATCACAGGACATCGGACATCAGGACGAAAATAGGAATTGGAATAGAAACAAAAAGTAAAAACTGCGTCTGTCTGAGCTAAACCACTCGCAAAACTGAATGAATGGAGTTTCAGTGAGGAGCTAGCTGGCTTTCACATTCAATGAAAATGAATGAAAATGAAAGAAAATCGACAAAAATTCAAAGCAAATAAGACAAACAGAACAAATGTGGCCGCAAAATGGAAGCAAAACAAGTTTCGAGCCATGAAAATGGACTCGAGTTCAGGTTATTTGGAGGTTTGACCACAGTGGATTTACATGTGAGTGTGCGTGTGTGTGTTTGTGTATGTGTGTGTGCAGTGAAATAAAAACGCAACAAAGCGCAATCATCATTATCGTTAAAAGAGGCGCTTACAAAACTAGACAAATTGCCACTTTAGAGGCCAAAGGCAAAAGCCAGAGGCGACCAAGCGGCAGAGCCGGAGTTTCTGCCGTAGCCGGAGTCGTAGCCGGAGCCGGCGGAAGTTGGCGGCACGGCAACGTTGCGTATGAGCAACAGACGAGGCGTCTATAATGACCTCTGGGCAAATGCGGCAACAAAGAATCAGCTCACACACACACACACACACGCATACACTGATACAATGATGTGAGCTTAAAACCAAAATGGCGCACATTAGAGACCGCAGCAACGCACAAGAGTGTGCGATGCCAGCGAGCCAAAAACTGTGCAACTTGCCAAATGCCGGCAACAACAACAACAACAACATCAGCGGCAGCAACAAGCTAAACCAAATGCTTATAATCAACTGGACTCCTTGCCACAAAGGCGAGTTTAGGCTTGTGGCAAAAAGCAACAGCAACAGCAACGGCAGAAGCAAAATAATAAAATAACAAAGCGAGATTTCAGCACAAAAAGTCAGCAAGTTGTGAGGCCAAGCGCGCCGTTAGGACAGTTGGCCCATAAAAAAGGCATAGGCCAGCACTTTTAGGCTTAATTATAGACACGCATAAGCGCACACACACAGACACACACACAGTGAACACAAATGAGCGATTATGTGTCGAGCGAATTCTTTTGCTGGTCAATTCACAGTCATCAAAACACTTCCGAGCTTGTTGCTGACTTTATATACCCTAGCAAATATTGTATTAATTTCTTTATAGAGTATGTTACTGTTAAAAATATTAGACTGATTTCTTGACTTTTATATAATCAAATAGTTAATAGTCGATATATATATAATCTCTTTGTTATCCAAATAATTTGTAAAAATAATCCAAAAATTTCTTAGCTATAGCAAATATTTCCTTTGAATTGGAAATAATTTTTAGAGTAACGCAATTTGATGATTGATAGATTTGGATAAAGATAAAGCTAACTCAAGAGTATCTTAAAATATCTGTCAATTATTTTAATAGTATATAATAGCACATAATACTACATTTATACTGTATAGAACCCATCTTTACAAATTATATGCCACATAGCTGTAAGGGTATTTATCCAGCGTTATCTCTATTCTATTCCTGCCATTGTGTTTTTGTTTTTTTTTTTCGTGTTTTCTTTTTTTTTATTGTTGTTGTTTTGTTTGGGAGCTGCTCATGCAATGGCGACAGCAATTATTGTTACAATTAAAAAACCATTAGGCGTAATTTCGTATTTCGTATTTCGTTTTCGTATTTCGTATTTCGAATTTGGCTTTTGGTGTTGGAGGCAAAAAGCAGGACACGGCATTTCCGGCAAACGCAATGAAAACATTAACTTGGCCAGAAATTGGAATCGATAAGCGCAGCCAGCTTGGCCTATTATAGTTCAACTATTTGGGAAGCAATTAAACAGTTAAATATGACTTTTGATTAATAACCGTTACAGCGGGTAAGTTCATTTAATCTAACTTCTGCCCACTGGAGATACAACACAGATACTCTAATAGATATTATATTTTTATTGCTGATTGCGCTTTGTTTAATATAAATTAAGAGTTTGAGTGAAAAGTGTTCGAAAATACGTTTACAAATAAAGATTATTTGCCCTTAGCTTCTATATCATCATATCTATATCATATTATATATAATATAATGAAGAAAATTTAATTAACCAACAAAATCGATTAGATTTATTAAATAATTCCTTTATAGGTTACCTTAAATAAATTAAATAATTATTACCTCTAAACATTTTAAAGTAATTTCTTTCAATTCTTTCAATTTCTTTCACAGAGACTTTTATAATAATTTAAAACAATTTAAAATTGTATAATTTTGTATTTATCAGCATTAAAGTTTCTTGTATTTTATTTATTATTTTTTGTCTCTTTTACGAGCTGTTAAAAAATGAAAAAGCAATCTGCCATATTTTTGTCACACGTCGGAATCGCTCGATCCGAAACAATTTATTTTAATTTATTATTAAGTTGTCATAAAAAAAAAACAAAAAACTTTAATATATGCGACAATAATGAACATTATTGTAAATTGAACTAAATAATTACATTAAGAGTAGCAGACAAAAGGTTTATCAGTCCGATTAACAATCTCTATAAATGATGCACAGAACGATAAAAATTTGAATAGACTTAATTTGAAGTAAGAAAATGCATTGGGGATATAAATAAAGGCCGTTCAGCAAACGGCATGCAACAAAGGAAATTGTTGTTGGCACACAAATCAAATATGCAGGAATAATAAAGTAATTGCTTCATTCGTTTAATGATCAGCAAATGTCTTTGTTGCCCCAACGAGTGACCAATAATTGAATGTGAAGTTATTATTATAAGTGGTAATCGCGGCAATTTACCGACCCCACGATTTGGATTTGGGTGATTCGAGTGGTTCCTGGCTCCTACATTATTTCTTTTCTATAAATGCTTCAGAGGATATTTTCGTTCAGCGGCAAAGGAATTTCTCATTCAAGAATACCCACTAAAAAATGATATATATATATATATAATTCAAGTTATATATGTATATTTTTGTTTAGAGCAAAACTAAAAATTTCGTATAAAAGAAAAATAGGCATTTATTTAAATTTTGGTATGAAAAAGGATTTTTTGTATTATTTTCTGAACCACTCTTAACTAATCCAACTACCATATAGCTTTGTTAACAAGTGCCTGTTAAACCCTGCTTATCTAATGCCTAGGGTATTAACCAGTTGCTTATTTATGCAAATAACTTTGCCCTATTATCGCGCAATTACAACAATTCGAGCAGAGTTTAGTAAGGAATTTGTTCCACAGAATATTGGATTAGGATTTTTGTTTTGTTGGCCGTAACTGACATGCAACATGGCCAAAAAGCAGAGCCGTTGATTGGCAGCTGTCGCACATGCAAAATGGAGCCCGCACCTGAAGCCCCAGGCTGCAGGCTGCTCCCTGCAGCTGCTCCTTCGCCCTGCTGGGTGTCAAAGGCGCTTAAACGCTTTGAGCAAGCCGAGTTATTTGCCTGTTTCACAATTTTTTTTTGCAGTGCACTTTTTGCACGTTCAATGTGAGTTTTTTTTTATGTTTCTGTGTTTTTGTCTGTTGTTGTTTTTTGGTTTTTTTTTTGGGGTCTTTTGAGCTGTGCCGCTGTCGCAGCTGCTGCCGCATATTTTCTTTTCATAATGACCAAAAACAGACGACGCAGCTTTTGAAGCTCTCTGCTGCAGCTGCGGCAAGGGCAAGGTAATTTAACCTCGGCATGCGATGCGCTGCTGCCCGCTTTTATTTGTTTTTATTTTTGTTTTTGTTCTTCCCCTTTCTTTTTTTTTATTTGTATTTTTTGTTGTTGGTATTTTTTTGTCTGGCTTGCATTTACTGCGCTGCTGTGTGGGCATTGTTGTTGCCAGTTGCCGCTGCCAGCAGGTGCCGCCGCTGGCTACTTGCAGATTATGCAGTTTTCTTACATTTGACTACACTTTTGTATGTATGTATGTATGTATGTGTGTGTGTGTGTGTGTGTTGTTGGCCAGCTGGCTGAAGAGCATTTGGCCAGCTCTTTTTCGCGCTTGCTAAGTGGCAATAACAATTTGGGTTTTATGCATATACTACAATTTATACATTTTTCTTCTTTTAGCTTGTTTTTTTTTTATTTCTTTTTTTTTTTTTTGTTGCATTCTCATTTCCATCGAAGCCGCAGACTTTTTTACAAGCTCGAAATGGCAATTGGCAGTTATGTGCAATTAGCATGAGAGTCCGCAGCGAGTGGCATGTTGCAAGCGAGCGCCGAGGTTGTCCAACTGGTCAAAGCTAATGCAAAACTCGACTTCCAAGTTCATGAAATGGCGAACAAGCCATAAAAAAGGCTGCCTGGCCAAATGCAAACAGGTAACAGGCAGGTATCGAGTACCGAATACTTAAGAACTAACCCAGCAAGTTGCATATGAAAAAAAAATTGAGAAAAAAAAAAGAAAAAAACAGCAACAAAAATTCAACAAGGGACAAACTGAATTTCAGGTTGTGGCACACACATTAACATATAAATATATATAGATTTATATCTGTGTGTGTGTATATATAGTTGTGACTGATGCTGCATATAAATGTATATATATTTGTATATATATTCACCTTGTGCGCCGCTGGCTTGCAATTCACAATTTTGCAGTTCACAATCGACGACTGTTCGCAGTCTTTATTATTTATTTTTTTTTTTTATTTTTTTTTTTGCCAACTAATTTTGAGCACTGCACAGCACTGAAAATGATACACAGTTAGACTCGATTTGTCTATAATTAATGCACATGTTGTTCCATATAGCTTGGACACTGTATATTTGTTAATGTGTGTTCGATGCGAGTTAAATCTGGTTTTGTTCGCTCACACTTCGAGTGCGCGCCACATGCAACATGTACCGTTCAAAACGCGTTTGTAACACAAACTGAAACTGTTTCTGGTTTCTGCTGCTGCTGTTGCCGCTGCCGCTATCGCTGTCGCTGTCGCTATCGCTGTCGCCGTCGTTACCGACACGAAGCGTTCGTCGGCTGCGCTTCGTGCTTTCGGGCTTTCGTTCTCTCGCGTTCGGCTGCTTTTGCAAAAACCAGTATTTATTCCTTTCATTCACGCAGCTGGCAACGCTGCCGGGTTGAGCCGGCATTTGGCTAACATTTGTTTACGTTGCAGCGCGCAGGCGTTGGCTCCCGCCAGCTGTTAACTGCGACTGTGCTCTGTTAGGTCTGTGGCAGCATATTGTTGCATCAACTGCTGGCACTTTGTGTTGGCCAATCAAAGACTGCCCATTGGCCATTTCAATAGGAATGCACTGGATCCTTCTGCCGGCCTCTCCACGGCTTAAGCCATGTTCATGCCTCTACTCAATTAGCACACTTCCCACTCGCCTTCACACAAAGACTCTCAGTTTCACAACTTTCGGCACATAAATCCTTGGCCAAAACCACGCATTGCCAGGCTAACAAAACCCATGTCCATGGCAACCGAGGAGTGGGGAAAACTAAATTGGAAAACAAAGGAATTCACTGATGACAAGCTTCAGCTCCAGCTGTAGCTCTAATTGCATTATGGCTATAAGCAGGACTCTAAGCTCTAACACAGATCTTAACTTAAGATTAAGGAAGACTATTTGTTATATACATATATAGTCAACATACATATTCTTAATCCCGATTAACAGCAATCTAAAAAAACAATTTTCTCAAGCTCACTTTAGCTCTATTTCTATTTGATTATGCCTCAAAGCAGGATTCATAAATATTAAAACATATATAAATATTTTTTTTAACTATAAGAATTTATTTATTTTCCTAATCCCGATTAACAGCTTGTGAAACTCTTCTTTAAAGCTGATTTTTTTTTTAATTTAGTTCAATTCTATTTGATTTTGAGGCACGATTAATATATATTTAAAAATATATATAAATATTTTTTTTATTATACGAATATATTTATTTTCCTAATCCCGATTAACAGCTATCTAACATATTTATTTTCTGAATGTCTTATTTAAAGCTGAACGAGTATTTAACAGTCATGAACAGCCTTTAGTTCAATTTCTATTTGATTTTGAGGCTTAAGCACGATTAATAAATATTTAAAAATATATATATTTTTTAATTATAAGAATAGATTTATTTACCTAATCCCGATTAACAGCTTTCTAAAATATTTATTTTTTAAAGCTCTTATCTAAAGCTGAACGAGTATTTAAAAGTCGTGAACAGCCTTTAGTTCAATTTCTATTTGTTTTTACCACAAAGCAGGATTAATAAATATAAAATAAATAAACAATAAAAAATATACTTTTTTGTTAACTATAAAAATTTATTTATTTAGTTCAATCGAAATGAACGTTAATAAACAATAACTTTGTGCCGCTTGTGGTTTTAATTAATTGAGTAATTATAGTTAGTAAACATGATTAATCAGCGCTCCATCAAATCAATGCAAAAGCCATTTGAGGAAAAAAAGCAGCGGAAGAAAATCAAGCAAATGGAAAATCGTGCGGCATTTAAATATTTACGAGTATTTTCACGCATATGGAAAGGAATCGACGGGCTGATTAATTTGTGGCCAAGACGAGTGATTGGCCATAAAAAGGAAAAGGAAATCATTAGGCATTAAGACATGTGCATAATTTATGCGCAAATTAATAATGGCACGTAGCCAATCATTTGAATGCCATTTAATTAATTTCTACACAGGCACACACACAAACACAGATAAACGTATATATGTATGGACTAAAGTTTCAATTAGGTATTGGTTATATATATGTATATACATATATAGCAGGCAGTACTGGAACTATGCAACTTAATGACAGGACATAAGCCACTGAATGGTAGCCATGACGAAAATACTTCAAGCAGCTGCACACATCCATCAATGAATCAAATAAATACATATACACACACGCGGACACACACACACATACACGCACACATATACGGGTTGAGCCAGGTGGGAGCTGGCGGCAGGTGAGGCTGCCCCAGCGAGTTGCACGCATATAAATAACCAATGATGCGGCATTTATCTGGATCCGACTTACAACAGCTCCGCAATCAGTCTCAGCTTACGGGCCAGGCCGAAAGCCAGCTAAACGGGCCATTAAAACAGAAGACGTTTTTTGTTGGCCAGGCTCGTTCTCGTTCTCGTTCTCGGCCTCGACTTGGCTTGGCTTGGCTTTGGGCTAAAAGGGATAAACGTTTAGCATGGCCTGCACGATTTTTATGTGTGGCACGTGTTGTTGTTGCTGTTGTTGTTGCCGCAGCCTCCCTCAAGCCCCGTTTTGGCCATGTCCGTGCGACTGTTTCGCGTCATTTGCTCTGATCCCAACGGTAATTTTGTGGGTGGTCCTCGGGGCGCCGCCCCCTCCGCTGTGTAACGGAACACGCAGCGCAGGACATTCGAATTTCATTTGATTTGACGCAGTGTCCTTTTTGGCTTGCTGACTTTCTGACCTGTCTAAAGTTGTCAAAACAAAACGCAAACTAACAATAAGTGAGAAAGTGTATAAAAGGATGAGCTCGAACAGTTAGCGCTGCACCTGCTTCCACACCTGGCAGCTGACCAATTCTCATGTTCAAGGCCCCACTTGAGAGGTGCACAATGGAGCTGCCAGCAGTTTGGCAGCTTCTCTGTATCTATGTATGTATGTGTGTGTGTGAGTTACCTTGTCAAAACAGAATATCGCTTACCAAGTCGTTTGGCAATTTTTCTCAATTTTCACATAGAAAGGAAAAAAGGCTGCGAAATTGCATCTCCAAGTGCTTCGGCGTCGACTTGATGTTTGGGCATCCAATTTGAAGTGCAGGTCTCCTATGGGGGAAGGCGGCCAGCGACCAGTACACACACACACACACTCACACAGAGAGAAAGAGGTTCGGTTTGGTTTGCAGCACGATTGCTCTTTGGTGATTTGGGAGCTGGGGAGTTGGGGATCCAGTCACACGGACGTGCACAGAAACAAAGCACAAATTGTTGTATGTAATTGTGCGTTACTCATACACATCAACACGCTATATTCACACACACATAGATGTATAGGAGCGCGGCTCACCTGCTGCTGCGTGCGGCGAATTCCATTGCATACTTTCCGGCGCGCTCGTTGGCTGTGCAAATAAAAAGTGATATACGCGCGACACTGAATGAATATTAATCGCCTTTTTTGCCTTGGCATCTGGCCAGGCCACAGCCACAGCCACAGCCACAGCTACTACCTTAATAATACCTTCAGCTTGACGCCAGCTTTGGCCCAGCTGGTTGGCTGATTTGCCAGCTTAAATGATTTCCGCCAACGTATCAAATGTGTGCATAAGTGTGTATGTGTGTACGAGCAAGTATGTGTGATTTGTTGAATTTGACAAAATTTATTAGTTTCAGTCCAGCCTATTGTTTATCGAGTTCCCCTCTTGCCGTCTTTTGAAAGGTCTTTCAAATAATTTCACCCACGTTTCATTGAATTTCATTTCATTCGTCTGCCAAAGTGCTTTAGCCAAAAACAAAAAAAAAAGCAAAGAAAAACACAACACAGTTTTATTTTTTACTTTTTATATACTTTTAATTCGTCGCAGAAGGAAGAAGGCGTCGGCCATAAAATGGGCCGAGTGTCGACCCTTTGGCGGAACACTTGTGCGGAACAAAACATGTATTACTTATTATGGCCCACAGCTTGACAAGAGGGTTAACAACCAACCGTTAACCCTCCCCTGTTACAAGTAGTTCGCACCTTTGTGCGGCTTCGGCGCACGGCAAACAAAATTTTTGGGCAATTCAATTTGCGTACTTTTCTTCCTTTTTTATTTTTCATTTCGCTTTTTTAATGAATTTTCGTATTAAAAACTCTCGCATTAAATTTCGCAACAACAATGCCAAAAGTATGGGGTGGGGGCAATGTTGCAAAGGTGTCAAGTGCTGCACGTTGTTGACACCTGCGTTAGGCCACAGTGAAGCACTTGATGTGGACTGAGTTCTCGTTTCACACTTTGCATGTGGCCATCAAATTTATAGTTAATTTTCAATTCAGGTGAACAAGCTAACACGTTTCAATGAATGGGAGCTTGTTTTTTATTTAGATACGGGGCGGGGGGCGGGGGCTGGCGGTTGACAACCACGCCCTGCGCTCAGGTGGGGAAATGTTGTGTCAAAGGCAAACTTCGCAGACAACAAAAGCTGGAAGCAGACAGCCGCACAGTGGCGCAGCAACAGAAGGGGCCGAAATGTGTGGGGAAGGAGTGGGGTGGAGGGGAGGGGGGGGGGCTGTTTATTGAACGGAAGTTGTGCCCCGCAGCGCGATATGGCAAAAAGTTTTTGTATGAGTTTTGGCTGAGCTAATTGCGAGGTCCCCCTTAACAGAGGCTGGTTGGAGGCTACGCCCGTGTCTTTGTCTAGAAAGGCAAATAAAAATTTACAGCGAAACTAATCTGCAAGTGAACACACACACACACACATACATAACGAAAGAGACAGGGAAAATGTGTTTGAGAGAGAGAGAGAGAGAGAGTTGCACACACATACAAAAGCAATTTGTTTGCGGCTGTGGCACTATTGTTGCATTATTATTGTTTGTCGGCTGTGTCTGGGCGATTGGATGAATGCTGCATGCCACGCCGTGCCTTGCCACACAGAAGCTGCGACAGTTGCAGCAACACGCAGCAGCAACATGTTTGCCGCCTTGCCACTTCATCCTAACTCGTTTTGGCCACATTTTTTTTTTTTACTCACTCGTGTCTGTGTGTGTGTGTGAGTGTGTGTATGTGTGTGGCCTGTCCTTGCGGTGTATTTAACCTGTCTGCTCGTTGGATTACGACAACTCAGCCACGGGTAGACAAACATCGAGTCAGACAAACAAACAACAAAGCGTGTATCTATTCATATGCCACTTTGGTGCATGTGCATATGCCTCTATGTGTGTGTGTGTGTGTGGGTCTGGGTCTGGGTGTGTGTTTTGTGGATACACAGTGGTAATACAATACGCATGCAACGTGCCACCTACAAGCCCCTCCGCCATCTATCGACGCACTTGGCTCCACTTCTTCGGCAGACATTTTAACGCTTATTTTAGTTTTGGCTACGCTTCCGGTTACACTCACACACTCACACACTCGCACGCACACACACAGTCAACCGCAATGTTCACACTAATTTGCACAAGCGTCGAAGTCGGTTGCGTGTTCTTTTCCAGCTCAATTGCATTTCACACTTTGCATTCCCCATTTGGTTTTCGCTGCCAGCCGTCAAATTTGTGGCCCACATTACAGGCTTCTCCCACTTTGTGTGCCACTCCACGAATATAAGTAAGCAATGTTTTTTTTTTAATTTGCATTGATTGCAAAATATTATATTTTAGCTGTTAAGTTCCAAAAACTGATTATAGCTTGATTTCCGTCGCATTTCCTCAAAATCTTGAAATACCGAGTATATGAAATAGCCCCAGAAACCTAAAAATAAAAAAAATTAATAAAACATAATTTTGTATATTAGATAAAATGAAATCTTATCGAATGACCGACTAACGACGTGCCCATATAAATTATTATTTAAATTTTTCTCTCTCTCTTATATTGGAAAATATATATAATATAAATATTAAAAAAAAACTATAATATAAGTATAAGTATAAGTATAAGTTTTAAATACATATACTTTATATAGTCGGCAATACTTACTTGCGAACGGAACGGGGTATATACCCTGCTTCTTTGCCTACAAGGGGTATTATATTAGATTATACTTATATACAACTTATCTAACTTGTTCTATTCATTAAGCTGGGCACCTTTTTTGACAATTTGTTTATTAACCCACCTGCAATTATGTAAAACAGGCATATGATCTCCACAAATAGCTTCGCATTGTAGTAGAAGGTTAACAAGCAGAGAATACTTTTGTATACCAAAAAATAAGTGAAGGCAACAGCAATTACCAGCCAAGGCACAAAGTACCAATGTTTACACTGCAAAAGACGAAGGTGAGATTATTAGAAAATTGGTTAATAGATAATAACTCACCTTAAGGGAGCCCACAAATAGAACGAAGCTGGCAAACAACTGCATCAGGCAAATGTGATTCATGATCGACTGATCTGCAAATTCGTTACACTTATAATATCTTATCAATATATTGTGGGTTCCAACTTATTCCCCCAATTACCCTGCTTCAGCTGGGAAGGCAATCGATCAACGAATACAATGACACCCATTGAAATAAACATGGATATAACCGCAATTGCGATGCGTGCGACTCGACTTTCGCATTTGCAAAGCATTTCGCAGACCGCGCTTCGAATATGTGAACTTAACGCAACCAAATCGAAGAAAGAACTGAGCGATATATCCCTCATAAAAAGCAGCTGGTGTTACTGACTCAACATTTCGTATAATAACTCTTGACTTCTTATCACTTCTTCCATGGAATTAAATCCAGGCCAAACAATTTTTTATACTTACTTTTATATACACAGTTAGAATGAAATATTTTTATTATTTATATATATATATATATATATATAATAACATTGTTTTTTATTTGAAGATCCAGCTTCTGATATCAACTATATAATAGAGAATAAAATATTTTTTATGATTAACGAGGGCTCAATTAGGTTTTATTGCTTTTTTATTTTATTTATTTTTATATGTATAAATAATAAATAATGATAAATTTGTAGGGATTACTAACCCCAACATATAATGAAACTGAGGAACTCTTTTCTTAAATACGGATGGAATAAAATGCAGGAATACTTTATTTTCTAGGGTATATGAATTTTATTCTTATACATCGAGCATAACGACGCATATAGGGATTGCTTACCCCAACATATAATGTTAATTGAAGTGTGCCGGAGTATGTGAAAAGTTTTACCAAAATGTCGGAATACGGCGGAGTACTTGTCAGAGTAGCTACCCTAGTCACACACACACACACACACACACACACACACACACACACACTCACTTAGACACTTACACGCACACACTTGCGTAAATTAGCCAAGTGTAGACTTCATTAAGTAGCGGCAGTAAATTAAGTGCTAATGTTGAAAGTTTTGACCGCCAAAGTGCGCATTGCAATATTGTTGTTGTAACTAGTAGTTGTTGTTGCTGTTGTTTTTCGCGCCACGCTTCCGGCGGAAACAGTCAACAGCAGCAACCGCAACAACAGCAGCAACGAGGCTAAATTGATGATGTAGCCCAAAGAAAATTGCACTCACTTTCTCCAGGAGCTCGCGACCAGGCACTTTCTTTTGGCTTAGCTTCTGCTGCTGCTGCTGTTGTTGTTGTTGTTGTTGTTTTTGGCTCCTTTTGGCTGCGTGTGCCACGCAGTCTGCAACATTTTTAATGCTTTAATCTTGATGCTAATAAATCTTGAAGTTCTTGGCACTTTCGCATTACTTTCGGGCTGGGGCCAAAGGGTTGGCTAAATACAATTAGACAGCTGCACGCTTAACGGTCTTAGTTTAAGCCAATTTGAATGCACTTTGCCAGCCAGCTAAAAGGTTCACACCCAACCCCTTGATGCCTCCTAATTACAACTGACGTCCAAGAAGTGAAAACTGTGTGGAAATGCCAGCTGACAGTTTTTCCAGAGTGGGTTTTCCTAATCGAATTGCAAGTGGATTTGTGCGTGTGCCCCTTCAATCGATTGCCCGTGTTTCCGTTATTAATTTATATAAATTTTTATTCTTATTTTAAAAGGTGATTCGTTTAAGAAGCTGCAGGTGTATCTTATATAGATTACTCTTAATTATTATTGTATTATTTACACAGAGATTTTTTTCAATTGACAAATAAATATTAATAGATATCGATTATTATATATATTTTAAATGAATTCTATATATATATTCTTTATATATAATAAATAATATATTTAATTAATATATTTCCTTATTTCTATAAGAAAATTCGATTTAGTCATCAAATATTACAATATCATATGATCTCAGCTCCATATCAAATCTGATTTATATATCTATCTATCCAATCGGATCTCTTTTGTAGTTGAGCTTTCTAAATTATATAAAAAACTTAAGATTTTTGATATATGTAACAGCTTGTTGCTTTAAGAAGTGAAACATTTCCAATTGTAATGTCGTTTTTTTATGGCGAGCGAAAAGGGACAAAACGCCGATTGGCCATAAGAAATTAAATTTAATTTTACTCATTCTGATTTGCATGCAAAACAGCAGCCACAGTAACAGCGATAGAAACCGTTATCGGTGTTGCACAGTGGGACCAAAACATAAAAAGTTACCGCAGATCAAAGTTAATAAGAACTTAAAATTAAAATTGATAAAAATTTTATACAATAAATAATGCTACAAATACTTCTCAGCTAACACATTCCACAGAAATATGAGAGAATTATGTCAATGTGATTTGGTATTTATGTATTCCCGTATACAGCAAGACGGAAGTTTGTAAGAAAAAGCACTGTGAAATATCAAGAACTCAAATGCAGTAAGCGTTGAGTATTTTAAATATAGATTAACAATATAATGACATCACCGCAACATGTTACACAGTAAACAGTTTCAACCCCTCAACAAAACTCTTGACCCACTGTGCCCTCGAACAACAGTTGGCAGCTGACTTTGTGGCTGTGCGGTGGCTCGTTTTTTCCCCCCATTGCGGTTCGTGGCCAGAAATGAAGGCTCAGAGCTGTGACACACAACTGTCAAAGTGGCTCGTGACAAATTTGTTATTAGCAGAAGGCAAAAGGAGAAGCCTTCTGACTGGCAGTTTTGGCTGCAAGCGCTGGCTTCCGGGCTTCCGGGTTTTATTAACTCTGAATTTATAGCCCGCCATTAGGCGCTGTGAATTAATCAAATTTTTTTATTTGCCGTTGCGCACAAAAATTTAACAACATAAATTTGTATTTAAAAATGAGTTAGCTACGCAGCTTGTGTGCTTTCTGTGTTTCTTTCTCTCTTTCTGTTCTCTCCTTTCGAGTCAATTTCACGCCGTCTCACCTGCCAAATGAATCCCATTTTTCTTGCCGTCTTCTTATTATGTAAGAATTTGTCATTTTCGAGCATGACTCGACTAGATGAAATGCAATTTAGCCTCGCAAGAGGTATTTTAATGTTCTTATTTAATGGCCGCTTTAAACAACACCAAATAAACAAACAAACAACAACAACGACGACAACAACAAAACAGATTCTGAGCCTCATCAAGCGAAACTTTGGCCAAAAGCAAGCAGCATATGTTGGCCAGCAACGGGACTGGGCTTTGGCTAACTTAGCTATGGGTCTGAGCTGTTTTATGCCCAGAAAAAAAAAAAAAAAGAAAAAGTGCAAAAATATGTTGCACATAAATTTGTATTAAGTTTGCCGCTGTCACTTTTTCGTTCGCCTAAGCAATGCGGGCAGACAGCATAACGACATAATCATAAATTTAAATATGCAACCCAGCGTCCCACATTTCTACTTATGTAAGTATGTGGCAGTCGAGCAGCCCTCACCCGTTGCCCACGAACTTTACATTCCTTGCCAAAAAGCAAGTAGTAAAGTTCTAGTTGGGAGTACTTGCCTAATAGATACTCTGTAATCCGAACAGTGTTTCTGTTTGCGACACACTCCCAAACATAAATATTTCGATTTTGATGGGAGAAGGCATAGTTCTAAAAATATGTAGGCTATTCATAGTCTTATATAGTTGTATTTTCAATTATATAAGCTATATTCTGATATTCGAGTTATTTGAGAGTAAATAACAAAAGTTTCATATAGATGTGATCGATATCAAACAAACAGTAAATGTTATCGATTATTTGAATTAAAATCTACATGCGTTAGCTAAAGAAAGACCTACTAAGTAAAGGTATAAAGGGATAGTTATAAAAATATGTAGGCTATTCATAGTCTTATATAATTGTATTTTGAATTATATAAGCTACATATATTCTGTTATGCGAGTTATTTGAGAGTAAATAACAAAAGTTTCATATAGATGTGATCGATATCAAACAAACAGTAAATGTTATCGATTATTTGAATTAAAATCTACATGCGTTAGCTAAAGAAAGACCTAAGTATAGATACAAAAGTTAGGTATATGTTGTAGGCTTCGAGTTCTAACCGTGCATACACACTGACATTTATTTTCTTCCTTCTACTATTTCAGCAATCAAGAACACAAATATAGATTTAATCCATGTCTATTATTGCATGTCACATACACACCTTTGTAAACAATATACCCCGCTTTCTCATTTTCAGTGGATTCAAGGCATAAAAAGTAAAAAAGGAACCTTTGCACTGACAGTTTCACTTTGCCCCGCAAAAGGAATTTCAGCTGCCGCCACACACACATGTTGCCCCCTACTTTATGCGTGCTAAATGAAGTTGTTTCGACTGGAGGTGGAGTCTGAATTTCTGAATTTGGATTTGGGTCTGGAAGAGTCTGGACGCGGCTAAGTGCCACTCGCCAAGTATACGATCACAAGAATTTAAGCCCACAATCCCTTAAGTACAGCTAAAAAAACAAAGAGAGAGAAAGAAAGAGAGGTTGGTCAAGTTTATAGCGCTTACTTTGTCAACAATTTGAATTTAAGAGCGAAAAAGGAGAAGTAAATAACAATAATATATATTACTAAACTATTTAGAAATTTCATTTTATTACAAAAAGAAAGCCCAAAATCTCAGAAAGCAATTAAGTCTGTATAAAATATTTGCTGTACTCAAATAATTAAGAAAATAAAATCACCAAAATTCAATTATTTTCCTTTATGCCTAAAGTAACTTTTATGGCACAATTTTCAATGTGAATCGGAATTCAAATAAATAAATTAGAAGTAAACATTTTTGTAGAATTCAAAAAAAAAAAAAATTCAACTATTTATCAATGTGCTAGAAAACAGCTTAAAAGCAAATAAAAGAAGATTTCATGAATAAAATGCAATAAAAAAGTTTTGTTCGATTTTAATATTATAGTCCCATTACTGTCCCAATATCTTGGACTGAAATATCGATAGTAAATGGAAGAAAATGTGCGACCTGCACCTGTGTTACCTACAACCATTGCCGTTATATGCTGTATATATTGTATAAGCCATCCCCCAATTGGGACAAAGATTTCTCGATACATAATCCCAAAGCAATGACAACAACACCATAAAATGCTTTGCAAATAAGCCCGAACAACAACAACAACAACAACAAGAAGAAGAACAGGAACAACAGCAAACAAACAAACTATGGTCCAACTGCCTTGTAATAGATTTAAGGGCAGAAAAGCAACCCAAAAAGAAGCATTAGTTTATTAGAGAATGTTAGAGTGTGAGTGTGCATGTGTGTGCGTGTGTGTGTGTGCGTGTGGGTGTGTGGGTGTGCAGAGCTTTAATAGTCGGGTAACAAAATAAACACACTGCTTACACAATGGCCAAGAGTATCTATTTTCTCATTGTGTTTAGAAAAATATTTAAATGGAAAATCTTGGGGTACGTTATGCCCGATTTTGGTGACGTACGCAGGACATAGAAGGACCAAAGAAGGACCCAGCAAGGGCCATACAAGGTGCTTCCGCAAAGGATGCGCAAATAATGTCTGTAAACAATTTTTATTGCTTTCTGCACCAGAGAATCAACTCGAGCTCGAACTCGAACACAAACTGGAACCGAAACGCAAACTGGAACGCAAATACAAGACGCTGGCTTGGCTTGGCTTGGATTTGCTTAAAAGTAAAAGTTGTTGATAGAAATCACAAAACACAATAACATAAATTGCAAAATGTGACAAAGGGTTGCCAGCCAGCCGCCCAGCCAGCCAGGATACGCACTACCCCCTTGAGGTTGCCAGACATTGGGTCAGCCTCACAAGATACAAAAGTAACACTTTAAAGGCGAGAGTGTTCCGCTGGGAGATACCCTGTACAAGAAAACAATTTGCAGTTGCCAGTATTTGAGATTCTTTCTGTTCGTCGAACCAGAGAATTATCCCAAAATCTGATTGAATCTGTATTATTGTAAGCTCAGGTAGTGTATCTCTCTCTAATAATCCACAAAATCTGCTAAAATAAGGTTCAATTTTATGAGCGATAGTAATCGATCTTTAGCAACGCAGTAAACTGTTCATAGTATGAAATTTGTATGAGCAGAAGAGAAGAATGAGTCTAATAAATCGCTTATATGCTATATGCATAAAGTTTTTGGCTAATAAGTCGCTTATATACCATAAATAAAACTTATATATGTATGCTATGCTATGCATGTATGCCTTATAAGTCGCTTATATACTACATATATATCAAACTTATGACTTATAACTCAATTAATTGTTATATAAAAAGTTTGCTACATATAAAGTTTATGATATTTATAAAATTGAAATCTAACGATCAACTATAGATTTTGCTTACAAAGGCCATTGACTGCGCAACAAATATACCCCTTTCGCTGCATTTCAAGGGATACAAAACATTAGAAAAAGGAAGTCAACAACAAACACAGCCGAGTTTGAAGTGTGGTCATGTGTGTGGCAGCATCCGAAGTTGTCTCGATGTCTCGATGTCTCGATGACATCAGCAAACAAGAGCCGCAGAAATTGAAAAACTAATCCAAGCCATGTGACGCATTCGCCGAGAGCAACTAAAGGCTTAACTTGCGCAAGTGATTCGCATTAAAAGTTTAAACTTGCCAAATTGCCGACGCACACACACACGCACGCATACACCTAAGCCAGGCACACCTAGAAACCAAATAGAAGATCCGGAGCTGGAGCCAGGAGGCAGGAAGCAGGAGGCGGGAGGCAGGAGGCGGGAGGCAGGAGGCGGGAGGCAGGAGCAGCCGTTCTGCCAGTTGGCGAAAGGAAATTGCTTGCTTTTCATAACTAAAACTTGGGAAATTATGAAATTCATACAGGAAGACAATTTTCTTCCACATCTAATTCGGTCGCCCGCCTCGTCTGCCACCTCTATTGCCACTTTACTGGCAGTGCAACAGTGCAGCATGAAATTTGTTTGTGGTCTTAGCCATAAGTTTGCCCGTCGACAGGCAACTTGCGGCTGCTGCCGTTTGCCGAATGTTGGATGTTGCATGTTGGTTGGTTGCCTGCTTGCCAGCTTGCTTTAGCTGCTGACTTCTGGCTGCTTCTGCTGGCTCGCCCTTATCCGATAGCTTTGCAGTTTTTAAGCCCCACCATTCACTACCCCTCCCTCTCACTCACTCACTCTCCTTCTCCCTTTCCCTCTCCCTCTCTCTCGTGGAACACTTCTAAGCAATTTCGGTTGCTTTTTTGCGGCACTTTTGACGGAAATCCTATCCGTCTGGCCCCGCTCTCCGAGCAATTCGTTAGCTTTGTTTAACTTGCAATTTGCTGGCAACTGATAGGTAGCTGCTACCACGACTAGCCGCAACTTGGCCAAAACTGACTGGCATCTTGACTTTCATTAGGACAGTGCATATTTTGTAAGTCTGGCAGAGTTACAGCTTTTGGCTTTCGGCTTCAATTTGTATTTGTATTTGTATTTGTATTTGTATTTGTATATTGCAAATGGCAGGCAACAGGTTTAATTCATTTTTTATGGCTGCATAAAGCAAACCATTTATAAAGATATAAAAGCGCAAACAAAAATGCGCACACATAAGTATGAATGTGTGCGTGTGTGTGTGGCAGAAAACCAATGAGCAGCAGGAAATCTAAAAATTACATAAGGGATCTGGGGATTTTTCGATAGAACAGCCTCGACTGTGAGATTGTCGCACACCAACAACAACAACAACAATTGAGACAACGGGAACGCTACATCTAGCCAGCTCCATTTGTTATTATGCTGAGCAGCGCGCTCGGATGGGATCCTGGCCACGTTTGTTTAGTTTACGTCCGATTCCCCATGCAATAACTTAAAAAACACGAAGACAGGCCGACAGGCGGACAGACGGGCGGCCCAGTACCAATAAATGGCAGACGAAGCACCTTGGCTCCTGCGTAGCTGAGAGTGAATGTTTCTCGTAGCCAATTCTGGTGCACAACAATAGGCAAAAGGCAGCCCTTGGGTACGGGCTTGGGCACGGAAGTGCCGCCATGACGAGCATAATTCTAACATGGCCAACACCCCATTTGGCCAAACGAAAGCAACAGGGCCAGAGACACGATTCGGTTCGGGCCACAGCAATCATATTTTCCAAGCTTATTGACAGCGTAATCAGAGCCAATGTTTGACAATACACATGGCAACAACACACAGCAACAACAACAGCAGCAACAACAGCAGCAGCAACAACAACAATGCACAGACGCAATAATAAAATACAAATACAATTTATAGTTATACTATATTTTTACGGGCCGCCTTCAAAGGCTGGCTGCAACAACAAAACGGGTAATTCATTACTTTATCGATGCCATAAGTTGAAACGCAGCTGGGACCAGGTCGCTAGTTCGACTGCCAACCAACCATCTAGATACACAACCACACACACACACACAGAGACACACACACAGTCGCATTCTTGTGTACACAAAAGCTGACAATTTATAGCCCCAGTCGTGTGTCGTCTGGGCGAGTTAAAATCCTTTGCGATAGGGCAGGCATCCAAAACTCCAATAGAGGGCGGCATCCCGTTAGGTCTGGTTATGTTGAAACGTTCCTCCTCCTCCCTAAGTCCTGCAGCTTACCAGACTTTCTTTTTAATTATGCTTCAAGAGTTGCACCCAAGCGAAACGCTTCAAGCAATTAAAGCATAAAATTCAAAATAAATTAATGCTTCATTTTTTACTTTAGTCAAACTTTATATTCATCGATAATTCATGGCTATTGATTGATTGTTTCAAACATGCACTGGAGGGTGGAGACAAACAATTATAAATACTTTTTTAATTATTAAATATTTATGCCAATGAATATTACTAATTTATTCATTAGCATTTATTTAATATTTTTTTTTTATGATTATTTTAAATTTTTGTTAAATCATGTTTTTAATCAAATATTTTGTATTGTAAATTTTTCTGATTTATCATAAAAAGTTTAGTTATAGATTATAATTCAAAATTGAATTGCTTTTGTATTATAATTTTGTATATATAGAGAACCTTTCAAAAAACGTCGATACTTTTCTTTTGGAAATCAAATCAGAACATTATTAAAACAAAACTTGAAAACTATCTCAAATATTTCTATTTTTTCAAGTGCATGTGAGTTAATGATATTTTTCTTGGTTCCTTTGCCCAAATATTGTACATGGAGGACAAACAATGCAGCGGACAGTGTAAACACTTCGCTTCGAGCAGAGTAAATTTTGTGGGGCCTAGAAAAATATTGACTGGCCGCAAGGCACACAAACACCTTCTCAAGCTGCAAAACAGCACAACAACAACATGAATAACAATAACAATAACACTAATAACAATAATCATCAGACTATGTTATATAGTGGAAATTATTATTGTTATTATAGTCGATTGTTGGTGGTCAAGTCGCACGAAAAACTTTTCTCATTTGGCCCACATGACAGACGACTTTATTTTGACCAAAAATTGTTTTACTTTGTGTCCAATTGTGTTCTATATATATGTATATATATATATATGAGATGAATTGTGGACAGAATTGTGGACACTGCAAACAGGCTGGCAAAATAAATAAATGGGCTAAAATTGCAAATGCATAAATTGCTTGTTAACAAAAATACGAGTGCAAATGAAAATATTAAATATGCATACACACATATTGGCAAACAAAAAAAAACTGGACTATATATACACCATATACAAAAGCAATTTGGCCTCAAATAAAGAAAAAAAAATAAATAAAAAAACAAAAATAATAAAAACAATAACAAACAAAAAAAAGAAGAAGAAGAAGTTGGTACACATTAAAACAAGGCCGCAGCTGGGACTATGGAGCGGAATTTTAAAATGTCGCCCACAGCAAATTGAAAATTAAACGAAAAACTTTAAAATAACTATATTAAGGGAGGTTCTGGGGACAGAGGGTGGTGCGAGTGCTCCAAGTGATGCGAGTGGTGTGAGTGGGTGGTGTGGGTGGTTGGGTGGTTGAGTGCTGTGCTGTGAAGCGTCAAAGAAAAAGTTATACAAAATGTTTTTTCTTTTGCCTGACCCCAATTGTAGGCCCGGCCAGCAGCCGGCTTTGTTGCCCAAGTGTTGCCAACTTAATAAAATGACGCTCAAGCATGGAAAGTTGACCAGGACAAGCGACAGGAGCAGCACCAGCTCCTGGTCCAGGACCATGGGCCAACACCAATACAAACAAGCCACAAGTGCATGTAAAAAGTTGTGCCAAAAAATACATTTCCCTTTTTTGGCAGACCAATTTTTTTTACCAACACTGTCACCAAGTTCCTCAAACACACACACGCACACTTTCACGCACATACATATACACACATTCATATACATATACATATATACATACACACATACATATAGGCATGCACACACAAGCCAAGTTTGACCATTTTGGTCATATTTTACAGTTGCTGCGGCCATTGTTGCCGCTGTTGCACGTTGTGTACGTGTATGTGTTTGTTGTGCGGGTTAGTGGTGCCACAAGTCTCTGCGGAGTGCCTAAATTGAATATCATCCAGGCTCAAATTAATGTCTTCAGCACAAACTTTGCCACTTGAAGCATATTTTGGCTGCCTCCGTCGTCGCCTTCTTGCTATGCGCGGCATTTTCTTAACTTGCGATACCCTTCAAGCGGGTATTTTGACTTTGTCACGAACTAAGTCGATGGGATTAGCCATACCCAAAATTATGAAAGACGTTGCGAGCTTAGATGAGCAGCAAAATTGCTGAAGTAATTTGCTTTTACTTCAGGTATTAAGGTAAGTAATGATGAGAAGGCGAAGAGATTTTCTCTCTGCTGCTTATTTGGATTAAAATGATATCTAAACACTTCAATGAGGGGGGATTCGAGCCTTGGACTACGTTTTATTAATTAATATTTATTAATTTAGTTCATTAATACTACAAATTCCTTTTACAGTTTATTGTATATATATTTGTTATTTATTTAAAGACGAAGTTCGATTCGTTGAACTGCAAAGTTTGGTTTTTAATGTTAATTAAATAACTATTTTTACGCACCTAATCGACCAACTACATTTAACCCTCTCTCTCTTTTTAACTATTTTATTTATAGAACAAACTAAAAACCAGTTACAGATATCTTATATAGTATATATTACACAAGTGTATTGCATTTTCGACACTATAAAGTAAAAGTTAAGCTACTTCTTAATTTTTTTGTTTTTTATTTTTCAGCTGTCCACACTTTGCAGTTCTTTTTGGCTATTGTTGTTGTTTTTGCCTGCTGCAAAGTTTTTGGCAGCATTATCATTGTTGTTGTTGTTGTTGTTGATGGCTTGGCAAAGTTTTCTGACCCGCAAATTGAAATGGTCGTAGATTTAGACGGTTACGCCGGCGTTTTAGCTAATTGCACGCACGGCCGCCAACTCGGCCACTGATTTGATTTTGTGCCCCACTCCGGATAATGGCACGCGTTGTACCGTTAACCACGGACGGGCCGTTATGCATCCCCTGAGGAGTGCTGGACCACAATGCCAAACAAGGAGAAACACCCTCTGCCGTGCCCGTGCGTGTTATTAATACCAGCCAATCTATTAAAAATGTAAAATGCATGAGCAGCAAAGACAATTGCAGTCGGAACTACTTATGTGTCTATACATGAGTATAACCCACAGATATATATATATATATAGACATACATATATCTATATGTATATATGTGTATATGTTCGGTTGCTAATGCTCAAGGGAATAGTCTCTCTGTCTGGCTGGCTAAGCGACTGTCTAGCGGCACGTATCCTCTAAACAGAGAACTCCGTCTGTCGTCTGCTTTTGATGTTGCGCCGTGCGTGCCTCGTGGGTAAGTCAAATCGTGAGAGAACTTTCGCCCGGAGTCCCCTTTGGAGTTGCATTATTTACGCGACGGTTCTTGTTTATTGATGTTTGTCTGTTGTGTGACTGCAGGTTCAGTTTTTACCGTTTTACCGTCTTACCGTCTTACCTGGCGCTTTGTGGCTTTCACTAACGGTTCGTCCGTCCGTCAACCCCCGTTGCTTACATATTCATGAGGGTTGCGGCAGCCAAAGTAGCCAAAAAAAAAAAAAAAAAGAAGTAAATAGGAGGAAAAGAAATGTACTAGTGCAGGCATTGCCAAAAAAAAATTGCGGTTCAAGTTCGCTGGCTTCGTCGTAACTTGGCCAGCTTTACGGTCTTACCCTTGTTTATCTGCCGATGCAGTTACTCCAGGGAATTGGGCTTAAACCCAGAGTGTTAGACCGGGTGTTACGAACGCCGCTGCAATTTGCCTCTCAAATATGCGGATTTAATTGAGTTTAATTGTATATGAAAGTCGAGCTTTGTATTTTGATTTCTTGCTTGACTGCATCCCTAGCAACCCGTACGGCCAGTACATATTATTATTTATTTACAGTATATACTATCCCTTAAAGTACTAAGTAGAATTACAAGAATCTGTTTTAATCTGAAATCCTAGCTGAAATTTAGAAAAGCACGAATTCTTCTCTACAATTTCAGTATATTTTACTATTTGCTATTTTCCAATTTTAATCTTTGAATAAGCATTTAAGTTCTTACATATGAGAATTGCATAGAAGAGCTCTTGACTTTAAAATGCACAAAGAATGAAAAAAATTTATAAATTATTTATAAATATATAAGAAATATGAAAAGAGTTTTAGAAATAAGTTACCACTTAGCTAAGTCAAGGATATTTGAACAATTCCCCTCTAATTTCTAGAGTATAGATATTAATGAGATGTACACACTCAATTTATATACATATTCACATTCAAATCAGAAGTACAATCTAGAAGATTGCACAAACAAGTTTCATTTAAGTGGGTGCCACATAGCGATTATCCACTGTATCAACAGCAGCCACACAAGATAGATGGATGTACATGGAAAGCAAAAAACAAAGGTCGAGAGCTTATTAAAATTTATATATTTAAATAGCATTTACCGTTAGCCACTCACACCAACAAAGTCTATCGCTGCGTATCCTCGGGCGTCACAGATGAAAGTTTCAAGTATTCTACACACACACACAGATTGGTAGACAATCCATGTGTGATACTCTCAATTGACAAAAGGGGTAGTTGGCACACACACTAACACCCACACACAAACACACATGTGTACAAACATGTAGACTAGAAAAACAATTTCACGGTTATTCCTGGCAAATATGAAAAGTAAAATGTAATAGCTTCAGTGAGCGTGCCGCACCCCCACCCCCAACCCCTAACAGCAGCAGCAGCAGCAGCAGCAGCAACAGCGCCGCATATCAAGCGGAAACGGAAGTCAGACACTTACATATGCGCGCGTAACTTTACGCCCATCGTCTCTTTAGTTGCTGTTGTTGTTGTTGTTGCTGATTTGCTTTTCACATTTTTCGATTCGTTTTTTCTTCTACTCCTTCTCCTTCTTCTTGTACTGTTTGTTGTGGGTTTTGTGGGTCTGTCAGTCCTGCGGCATATTTCAACAGTCGCCGGCCCTAGTTCTTGTTGTTGTTGTTGTTGTTGTTGTCATAATATTGGCATGCATATATCATTCTGACGGTCTATAAAAATTTCTACACCGAATGCCGCTAAGGGTTGATTTCTGTTGTCAGCACTGTTGCACTTGTCATAAATCGCTGAGGATATGGATGGATCGGTGGGGGAGGGTAGAGAAAACTGAAAAAAAAAAAAAAAAAAAACGGGTGTCGTTTTTGCTATTTCGCTTTTAGAATGTAATAAGCCTCAATGGACTATCGCTTATTTTGATCCTAAGTGGTTGATAATAAATTGTTAGTGAGAAATTTTGGATGTCATTTCGACTCGAGCTGGGGGGTTGTTACGCGCCGCTCAGCAAGGGTCGAGGGCGGCGTTGTCCAACCCCTTTTTTTTTTTTGGTACAACTTTGGTCACAACTCTCGAAGTGGAAGAATAACAAAATACTTTGACAAATCAAATGTCGCCGAATCGAAATACGAAAATAAAAAAGAAAAAAAAAGGGAAAATTGTAAGAGTTCGGTTATTTTTCGCGTCTGCTTATTTATTAAGCACGTCCACAACCTGGGATTATACGCACAGCCTCACACACACACACACACACTCATAGCTCACCTGCAACTCCCTTTGGCAACATTTTTATTAATATTTAATGCAAGTTTCGCAACTTTTGCCAGGCCCCTGTCCTGCCAACCCTCATAAAACGCAACTTTTCGCACAACTGACAACTCAATTCGGCAGCTTTGCCCCAACCCCCCCGCCAACGCCCCCCACGCAGCCCTTCCCGCTGCCCACAGGAGCACGTGCCAAATATTTTTGTCGCTCTCCACGGCCCCATGCAAAATGACGCCAGCCACGCCTCTCGCCCGGAGTCCATTAGACGTACTTCTTAGCCTTGGCATAGCTGTATAATGAAAAATTTGTAACCACCCCCGACCGCTGTTGACGCCCACTCAGCCCCACGAGCTTGACAGACAGGGGTTGGTCGTGATTTGCTTGGAGGGGCGGCTGGGTGCGAGGGTATGTGCAGACCCAACTAACGCTCAACGTTACATAAATCATAAATATTTTAAAGTTTCAAATTACCAGTGGCAAAAACAATCAATGCGTCCCTTCCCCCCCAACAAGATTCTGTCACAGATGTCAGCATTTGCAGTGCCCCAGGGTAAGGGTAAGAGGGAGGGGAGGGGGAGGGGGAGGGGGAGAGGGTGGCGGCATGCAGCACAATCAGCTCTAATCTAATGAGAGCCAGTGCCGCATGGACTAATTTCTTGTGGGCGGTACCCGTCAAAACTCTATTGAAGACAGGAAAGAAATACAACAGCTATAAAAGATATATGTAAGCGAAATTTTGATGTATAACGGAGTGAGGGTTAAGCCTGTTAAAGCCGTAATTTAAACTAGAGTATGGCTTATATGGAATATTGTTTTGTTGACATTGGCGGATGGGATGCTCAGTTATTTAGAAATCTTTAAGAGCTGAATAGGTATTCAAAGCGGACTTCAGATATTCTACAGCTGAAATATTGTCTTGGTTTTCATAAACAGTGAGTTACAAATTCATCCATATATATCGAATGTTATCTATGTACGAACGACTCAACCCACTTTTATGAAGCTTAAGAATTTTGAAGCCATAAATTAAATATTATAGCGTATATGGAATAGATTTTGTTAACACTGCTGCATGAGATCCTTAGGAATAAATAATACAAAAATAGAGCTGAATAGGTATTCAGACCAGACTTAAGAAAATCTATAGTTATAGCAATGTCAGTATTTTCATAATGTTAGGTATACAAATTCTTCGTATATCACATATGATATATTACGACTCTCATCTTTTTAGAAAACTTAAGCCTATTGAAGCCATAAATTAAACATTATGGCATACATGAAATAGATCTTGTTAATATAGCTGAATGAGATTCTCAGGAATCTTCAAAAGCTGAATATGTATTCTGGCCAGGCTAAAGATATTCTATAGCTGAAGTATTGTCTTGGTCCCAATAAATAGTTAAGCACACAGTTTGTTTTTCTATGATATACTATGACTCTCATCTACCTTAAGAAAGGGATTTCTTAACCATCTTTTATTTAAAATTACTTTGTAATAGCAAGGCTTAACGATCATTTTGTTATGCAGCTTGTAATAACTGTTGAATAGTTTTCTTAAAGTTAACTGCGCATCTAAATTGAAGGCAATAAATTAAAGATGTGCAGGCTGGATTTTAATGGCCGCAGGTGCTCAAGCCTGATGAAGGAGACAGAAGGTGAGTCGCAGGTGGAGTGCGAACTTACTTTACTTATTCACTGCGAGGCAGTTATGAATATTACAGAATGCCAAAATGTCTTGTAAGTTCGCTGGAGTATGTAATATGCGCGCACTTTTCATTTGCCGGGTAACGGTTACCGTTACCGTTACCGTTACCATTAGTGACAGCGCAAAATGGCGGCATCTTGCCGGCTGGCAATGTTGCCCATCCTGCCCATCCGTCTGTCCGTCTGTCAGCCGTGTTACGGTTACGGTTAACGTTGCAATTCATATAAAAATAATTATTTGCAAGCGCACATTCATTACACGCAATGACAAACCTAGCAACAAAAACGCCTCCCACCTCCCACCTCCCACCTGCCACCTGCCACACCCGCCATTTACCGCTCGTTTCGCCTGCTCGAGTAAAATGATATTAAAAATGCAATTTGGCCAAAAATGCGTACTCCTTAGCTTGGCACAGACGACAACTCGACTTGGCTCAATCACAACCCGTGCCACGCATTTGCAAATTGCATTTTCAACCGGTTCGCCGTATCCTTTGAGCTGCATTCGCGTTGCATTTGCGTTGCAGGACATCGACAACCGGGCTGGACATGCGCATCAAATTAAACGCCCGCTCGCAATAAACATTAATAAAAATCACACAAAAATTGCCATTCGCGAGGTGCAGCCGGCAAATGAAAATGGAAATTGCTCATAAACAAGTCCATCAAATAAAGTGCACACAGCTGAAACTGCAAAAGACAATAAAACGAAGAAAAACCAAGAAAAAAAGAAGGGAAAGCACCTTAAGCACTGCCGTCAAGAATTGCAAATGCTCTTTGGAAAACAAAAAACATTTGATCGAACATTTCTAAAAAGTCGCTTAACAGATACTCTTCAATGTAGCTGAAAGGAAATCTGAAAAGAAATTTGTTCAGATAGCAGAAATATTTATTTAAGCCTTGGCTTGCTTTTATTCGATTTTTCTATATAAAAATCTTTAGCTGAGTGAGGCATATATTATTTACATAATTCTTTATATAAAAGTAGCTAGTAAATAATTGACCTCAAGAAGTTTCATTTGGTATCATGTGTGTATAAAATGAAAGGAATAAATTTGTTTAGCTATCAATCCATTTTCCAATTAGCATTGACAAGATCTAAACTTTCTTTTCATTATTCTGTTGTAATGATAATACAATTCAATCCTTAACAATATATTAAATTCCCCCCCCATGTTACATTTGCGATCAAATAGTTAAAGGACTTTCTGTAGAGTATGAAAGCGGAGTTGTTGGTGACTTTTGGCGTTAAACCACAGCACAATATTAACAATGACGCATACGTAGCAGCCAACATGCACACGCACCCATGCACACGCACACACACACACACCCATATACACACACACATACACATACAGAGCGACTACCGCAGACTATCAAATTTTAATACGCCAGCAGCTTGTGCCTTTATTTCATAAATGTTTAATGAAATTAAGCGGCAAGCTTTTTGGGTGAGCTGCCCCCAAACTGTGGGCTTCGTTTGTCTGGCTGCCCGAAAGAGCGTATTTCCAAATAAATCATAAGGAATAAAATACATAAGTAAGCCAGACAGTTGGCCAGCCAGCCAGCCAACCAGCCGGTCAGCCAGCCAGTCGGGCAGCTAACAGGCATTACATTGTTTGCATACCTTTTTAAACGATTTTAAAAGTTATTTCGTTGAAAAAAAAAAAGAAAAACAAAAAAAAAGAAACAAAATCAACTTATTTTAATTTTATTTGCGTGTACTTTTGACCACAACTAAAAGTGCGGCTGCTAAATTATGAAATAAGCGGTTTTTATATGCTTTTGATTTTAATGAGTGCAGTCACACACACACACGCACACACACACACACAACCGTATACACACGCACATAGCTAAAAAGGTTAACTAAAACAAGCACACAAAATACGAGCTATACTTCCGGCTAACATGAGTCAAGCTGCTCGGACTGGGTGGCAGCCCTGGCAACACCCCGAAAAGTATGCAGCAGAAAGAGAAAAAAAACGAAACGAATTGCGGCTGGGGTTAAAGTCGGACAGACGGCATTCGTATATGCGAAATCAAAAGTTGTTTATGACTCAATTTGTAGTTTTTGAACATGAATTATTGCAGCTGTGCGCAGCAAAACGAATAAAAAAAAACGAATTCGAAATGTATGAAAAAGAAATAGAGTGCATGTGTGTGTGTGTGTGTGTATCCCAAGCAACACGAAAAATGTGCAAAATTTTGCTCAAAACTAATTTCGCAAAGAGGAAATTAAATATGGCAAAGTTTGACATATGACAGATTTGTTACTGTTGCCATTGCCATTGTCCTGATTTTATTTATATCCGTATATATGTATGTATGTGTTTGTGTGTGTGTGTGCTGCAATACGTGTATCTATCTGCCACAGCAACTAATTGAAACAGTTTGAAGCTGCTGTCTGGCAAATGCAAATTTTCAATTTGCTGCAAATGGCAAATGGCAAATATTCTCGCAACAGTATTTATTTCGAAAGCGTATTTCATTTCAATTCATTTGCTTTCAGTTTCTGCAACCGTCAACTTTTGCCAGCCACTTAATTTAGTCAATAAGATGCAAATGATACCGACGCGGTTCTAATTACAAACGCTGCCAAGTCCAAAGCCAGCTCCAGCTCAGCTCGTTAGTTTGTCTTGTTTTCAGCATCAAAAGCTGCGGTGCTTTAAAACTATGCATAATCCAATGGGAGTTTCCGCTTGACAGGACCAACTCGAACTAAAGCTGATGAACGACAGCAGTTCCACATTCCTTTGTCCCCTGGCACATGGGCGTAGTCCCAGCCAGAGAAATCCATTTCAGTTTCATTAGAGCTACGTAAAGACTTATAATAGTGAATGATGATATATAAAATAAGAATGTTGACTATTGTATCCCATGAAAATCACATAGAAAGGTGATAAATCATGCACATATAATAGAAATGTTTTTGACGCAACTGTACTAAATCAGCTAAAGTAAGACGGCTAACTATTTGACACTATGACAACTCTATTTATGATCTATACTAAAAGAAAAAATGAATTATCTGTACATGAAAATCACATAGAAAGGCGATAAGTCACGCACATAAAATAAACGTGTTTTTGATGAAACTGTACTAAATTAGCTAAAGTATGACGTTTAACTATTTTATGCTATATAAACTTTGTTTACACCTCATTAAAAAAAAAGAACATGAAAATCACATAGAAAGGCGATAAATCACGCATGAAAATAAAAGCATTTTGACGCAACTGTACTAAATCAGTTTAATTGTCTATTCGAAAAACAAATAAATGAAGCCTAAATAATAAAGTTACAATTGTAAATATAAATATGTAAATAATTATATTGCTAAACTTATATGAGAATATATATAAATCATATATATATATATTTATTACGTATATATAAAATTGTCTGTCATATGTTTTAGTGTATTAGTTGCTAGATAGAATTTATGTATGAGCTGTCAAGAATGTCGCATGCACCCCGCTGTCTACGACCCTGAACGAAAGTATCTGAGTGTGTATGTGTGTGTGTGTGTGTATCCTAGTGCCATATGCAGTCACACGGAGCATGAAATGATGTGCACATTCTTCATCATCAAGTGCGCAGTTTCTATGTTTGTCATTCGACTGCGGTTACTTTTCCGCTGTTGCCCGGCCACATCTCAATCTCGGTTTGGGGTCTTGGTTACGGGCTGAGTTGAGTTACGGTTTCTATTTCAGAGAGCGCCGCAAATACGGCTCTGGCACTGACAAATGGCCAGCAGAGTGAACGAGTGTTTAATTGGATAAGAAGAGTTTAAAAGTTCGTGCCGTAGATTCCATCGAATAAAGACTCGCATTTACAATTTGGTGCTCAATTGGAAAATGTAATCAAATTAGCGACAATTCTGAAATTATTGCACAGGCCATGAACTCAAGCGCCGTTACATTACATTAATGCACATGCAGGGCAGCTGCATTCGCACTTGTGTGAGGGTGGGAGAGAGGAAGGGAGGGGGATTCGAACCAATGCCACATGTTTCATGGCTGACTACTTATCGCTTAATCACATCAGAGCATCGACCAGTGTGTCGGGCCATAAAACATTTAGCAACATGGCCAGACATCAAAGCCAATCAAAACGGCATTTCAATAATATCAGAGCACTACAATCGCATCAGCGAATGGGGCACACACACACACACATTGGCAATAAATGTTGTAATGGGGCACGCGTGTTTTCGGTGGGGTGGCACATAAACGATTTGTTCGCAAATATCATCAGCATGAGCTCACTCCCACAGCTGACAGACGAACCCAACCACACACACACACACACACACACAGATAAACACACAGATACACACACACAGACACACACATTCACACAGACAATGGTTTGGGGTGGCAATTGTGTCAAACGAGACTTTCGCTTTTCAACAAATGTGTCCTTGGCCAAACGTTACAAGATGTCACATATGTGTGTGTGTATTTCTGTGACTGTTCCTGTTCCTGTATTAGCCATAAAGATATTGGCAGCGCACATAAAGATTGGCAGCGGTAGGAAACGTGGCAAAGCAAAAGGAAGAAATTATGTAATTTAATGCTACTTTTTTTTATTTATTTTGCATGCACCATAACTGATAATTTAATACTATTTGAAAGCTATAATAATGATATTCTGTCAAATGCTTCAGCTGCTCCTTTTACTCCTTCTCTGACTTCTCCCTAGCGGCCTTATCGCAAGCACAACCCGATTCCTCTTCTTCCAGCTCTTTTGGTAGCGGGCACTTAATATCATCGGCTAGTGGAAAGATTTTATTTGTTGCAATGGGTTTCGGCGATGTGGCATTGCACAAGCAATCATCTTCATATCCACAATCTGATTCATCACCATCTTTATCCGTATTTTCATTTGAACCACATGGGCACATGGCTTTTAGTTCTTCCTGTTCGGATGGACTCAAATCTAATAGGCAGTTAACCTCCTCCATTTCAATCTGGATCTGTTGTGGCTCCGTTGCACCACCAGGTCCACCCTGTCCACCCTGTCCACATGCATCACAGCAGGCAGTGCAATCGTCAGCTTGTGGCTGCGCAGCTTGTGGCCCACATGGAAACGGCTGCTGGGCTTGTGGCGGTGGACCGCATGGATTCTGCTGCTGGGCTTGGCCCTGGGAGTGGCGACCAGATTTGGGAGATTGGGCTTGAGCTTGGGCTTGATAATTTTGAAAGCATTCTGTACATGGTTGATCAGCAGAATATTGCTGACCTTGAGGAGCAGGTTGATAGCCATTTGCATAACCTTGTCCTATCGAAGGTCGATTGGATTGATAATTGGGATCTCCACATGGAGGTCCAGCCGCTTGGTTCTGGGATTCCATTGCCTGTTCATTTGCACATATTTGACACGGTGCAGCGGCTGCGGGAGATTGATTTCCTTGTTGACATTGTTGTTGTTGTTGTTGTTGCTGTTGCTGCTGCTGTTGTCCACAAGCCCTTCCACCCGATTTGGGCGTTGGAGGAGCTTCGTTTTGGCAACGCTGAGGCGATGGAGCCTGCGGCTGTTGCTGTTGCCCAGGACAGCCAGAGGGTTCGCTAGTCGCAAAGCTGGCATCGTTCTGCGTAGAGAAAACGCCTCCGCAGCACGTTTGCGTGTCGTCGTTCATCTTTGCGTACGCCTCCGCATCCGCGGCAGCCTTCTTCTCCAGGTACGCATCGCTTGTTATGGGACAGTCTTGCAACCCGGAGGTCATGTTATCGTTGTCAATGCAGTTGCAGCCTCCATCGGCATCACCTGAACTATTCGAATGCAGCTCCTTGCCGTACCTAGCCAGCAGTTCGATCAACACTCCATTTGTCCATCCATAGCCTGTCTGGTTTTGGCCATCCGTGGGGCAGGCGCCGACGCCAGATTCCTCGCAATTGTACTGCATGGGGAGGATCAGTTATGTAACAATGGATAAACGAAAACAATTTACCTTCTCAAACATGAAACTCGTCTTGGTGTAGGCCTCGTAGTTGGAGTTGACCCACTGCTGTCTGAAGCATTTCGACTTCTCCATTGCCTCGGGAGTGCCCAGGTTGTTCAGACCCTCGATCAGCATCAGCATCATGGGCGGGAACACATTCGGATAGTCCCACTGCTGGCCAGTGTTGCTCAACGTGTGCGGCACTCCGCCCGGAAAGGTATCCAGCTTGTTGTTCTCAATGTAGGCCAGCACAGACTTTGAGATCTTTGCGGCATCAGCGATGGGATAGGCGTGCAGCCAGAGCGGCGAGAGATTTGTGACCACAAAAAAGTCGCGCTGCTTCTTATTCTTAAGGTCATAATCCAGCCAGACGCCGAGCTTTTCATTCCACAGCACTGCGGTTATGGCCTTGATCAGGCCGCACGCGACGTTTCGATATTGCTGAGCCTTCTCCGTATTGCCCGCCAGGCAATTGAATTCGGCTAGGGTCTTGCAATTGCGGAAGAGGATGCAGTTCAGCTCGACGGGCACTATCCAACCGGTCTTGATGTTGGCCATGGTGCCCACATTGTTGCCACTGGACGAGATGAACCAGCGGGAGCTGAAGGCCTGGCCCGATTCGCAGGCGGCCTTCACGTGGGAATAGTGTTCCTCCTTCTCCTCTGGACAGTTGAAGCTTGCGGCGGTGGCTTCATCCTCGCGGAAAGCCTCGGGCCGCGGTCCCGATGACTTATCGCGATATTGATACATGGTTCGGCCCTCCACCTGCACCGAATGATCCTTTAAAAAGTTATCCATCTCTGCTTCGAGCAAGGGAAGATTCTGAATGGCGTATCTTTCATCCTTGGTAAACTCTACATAAGATTTGACCATAGGTACGAGCAGAGGGGGCTGCGAGCGACTCCAGTAGTAGACTCGACTGCCGCTTGGAACCATTTTGAACTGCTTCACTAGATACAATAGATTATCAATCATGCCGCGAGCCGTTTGAAACATGCCGCTGTAGAGAAGGCCTCGCACAATCCAATAGGTGTCCCAATAATAGAACTCAATGAATCGTCCGCCTGGCACAATGAATGGATTGGGCACATAGACCAGGGAATACATGCCCGGGCTGGTTCTCACGCAATCCTTCATGCTGCGGCCCAGCTGCTTCCAGATGCGATTCAGATCGGTGGCAAATTTCTTAAATTGCGGATCCTGGATTTGCGATACGAAGGCGGGCTCACAGCGGTAATCGGGTGGACACCAGTACTCCAGCTCGGTGCCAGGCTGATCAAAATGATTGTCCACAAAGTTCGTCAAATGCTTTATCGATGACTCATTCTTCTTGCACGAGCTAAACAATTGGTAATCGGCGAGAACCCGCTCTGGAGAATATCGACAGCTCATGTCGACAAAGTACTTACTCTCCTTATACAAATTCGACACTTGCACGGATCGCAACAATGGCCCGCAGCAATAAATGGCGCTGCAATTCGATGCAATTCGAATTGGATTTAAGCTGCAATTGAATGAATGCATTTAGCATTGGGCACTTACCCATTGGCACCAGCCATATGTGCTTGACCATTTTCACTGCATTTGCGTGCATTTGGCATTTTGAGAATAAAAATATGTGTGTGGAGCCTGTGAAGCAAAATGACAAACTGTTAAAACCCTAAGGCCTAGCACACACACAACAGGGCAAGTAAAAAAAACTAGTACTAATGTTTTGATATATTTTGAAAAGACTTCTAGACTCGGGATAGTGAAACGGTCGCTCGGATGTGCTATAAATCAAAAGTCAGGCATTGGCATCCATTATATTGACCATTAAAACAAATTTGTCGACATTTGCCATTAAGAGTCAACAATGCTCTCCGCCATAAATCAGCGTAAATAGACAGGAAGCGCCTTAAAATCTGCTACACAAATGTGCCCCTCCACTGCCACACATTTATTTGAAATTACCATAAATGTTTTGGTTCGCAGCCCCCCCACCACCACCACCCCTCTCCTTTCACAATCCCTGTGCCGTCCGTCCCTCCCACCGAAAGGCGTTTGCCTAAAAGCCATTGGCCTCTTGTCCATTTGTAATTTCCAGACAATTTATCAAACATGCGGACTGAAGGCGAAAGGCAAGAAAAAAGGCAATGGAAGAGGGGAAAGACAGAATTGAAATGGCGCAGAAAATGCGCTTCAAGTGGCCATGGAGCTGGGAAAATGGGAAAAACTCGATTTCTAGATTGCTGCTGCTGAGCCGATGGCATAGAAGGAATCGACAAATGGACAATTGAAATCAGCCGCGCTCCACTTCATAAATTTTGCCGAAATGCAACTTTTGGCCACCTTCGCAAAACTTTCGCAGGCGGCATTCAAATTAGCCACGTCCGGTATTCGAGTCGTCTGCAAAGTTTCTTAGCAACATAAAAATTCAATTTTATTCTCACGTATTTTGACTTTAACATTCGAGTGTTGTGTGCGTGCGATAAGGCTCAAAGGATCTGCAGGCCGGCCATTTGCCCGATGCCAATAAAATGCACTGCATAATTAATGCACGGGCTTCAAAAGTGAGCAGTGCGAGCAGCTCATTTACACACGCATACACTGAGCGAAATAGGCACTAACTTAGTAGTAGTTATTAAGTATTTAACAACTGTTTAGAAAGCCACATTCGATGCATAATTGAAGGTAAGTGTAGTTATTTTTTCCCTCCTCATCTCTTAGCTTTATTTTGCACTTATTAGTTAAGTCTTATTTTTTTTTTGCAGTGCATATTTAACAACTGTTTAGAAAGCCACATTCGATGCATAATTGAAGGCAAGTGTAATTATTTTTTCCCTCCTCTTCCCTTAGCTTTATTTTGCAGTTATTAGTTAAGTCTTATTTTTTTGCAGTGCAGGCATTCAAAGGACATTCAGAGGACGCGATGTTGACACTTGGCGAGAGGCATTGATCAACTTAACGAGCCGCAACAGCAGCAGCAGAAACAGCAGCAGCGACAGACTCTGCAGCTAATTGAGTATTCTACTTTTAAGTGGCGCCTCGGCCCTGCCGCAGCCAGTTGCAAGCGACACACTTTAGCTTCGTTTGCGTGTGGCAGTTGCAGCGTAAATCAATAAGTTGCCATAAATTAATTAAAATATATAAAGCGGCGCTCATCTCGAAAACTGACAACCGTTCGGGCAGCTTCGGTGCGTCTCCATTAGCTTTAAGCTTTTTGGCTCAGCCGCGACGCTGCCATCAATCAAAATTGCAGCTGCCTTAGGGCGAGTCTCAGACTCAGACTCCGAATCACGTAACTTGCCACGCCGTGGCGCATGATAAATTGTCAACACGCTGACGTTTCTCTGCACCGATTTAAAAACTACTTAAAATGTAAATGTTGTTTCGCACTTCTTCACAGTAGCTGCTATTGTTGTTATTATTCTTGTTGTTGTTGTTGTTGTTGTGTGGGTGGTTGGGCTGGGTTTTGGTTTTGGTTTTGGTTGTGGGTGGCTGTGGCACACGTCGCAGCGCAGACTGCGAAAATCATGTTGTTGACTTTGAAAAAAATATGTGTAAAAAATGCGCTATTGTAAATAACGGCACATAAACACGCAGCCCGACTGACTGACACCGAGAGGGCAGACAGACAAACTGATTGACTGACTGACGGACTGACTGAGAGACTGGGAAACTGGGAGACTGGGAGAGTGATGACAGCGCATTGTCAGCAGTCAGCAGTAACACAGCAACAATCGACACAGACTAACACACTCACTCACTCACTCACTCACACACACTCACTCACTCACACACACACACACTCAAACTATGGGTGTTGCACATTGTGTTTGTGCTGCGCCTTTTTATGTTAACAAATACATTACGTTTGAAGTGTTAAGCTTGCACTTGGCATTCACATAGCTGCTGTTTGTCTCACCACTTGCTGGAAGTCACCTGCCACACACATACATATACATTCATATATATGTATAAGTATGTACATGTACATATATCTATATCTATATATCTTTTTGTTCGCTACAAAATAGTTGATGCTATTTGCAGCTGCACTACAAAAGCAACAGCACAAATATTTAAATTAGCGAAGAAATCTGATCCTTAGATTTGAGTCAGTATTTTAAATATTTTAAATCTGAAATCTTAAGGAGATTTCTACAAAATTAAACCTTGACCATACAAAAAATTACGTGCAGTTTCTTATGAATGATTTCTTATTAAACAGTGCTGTAAATGTTTATATAATGTATTATATTAACATAATATTTATATATGATTCTATTATAAGAAATTTATGTCCCATAATCCATTCAACACAGCCTAATAATAATATAATCTATTATAGTTTACTGCATAAGTAATCAAATTTAAACAAATATATATATCTATATTTAGTTAACTAAAACAAACTGTTCTGTGAAAAATAACTCAAGCTTCAGACGAAATATTCCATATTCCATATTCCAAAACATTTAAAATAAAAGCGTGTTTTTAGCTCTCAAAAATAAAATTGTAAATTAATCGAACTTATGGATTAATCAGCTCATAGTTTAAGGAATTAATAAAAAAGTGTTTTGCGTAATCAAAAAAACAAAAACTGCATAATCATAGTAATTATATGTAAGCATCATTATAAATGAAGTATCTGTTGAATTTATTAATTTTTTTTTTTTTTGTTTTTGGCATATTCCAATAAATTAATGCAAATTTCGCTAGCAAGTTATCTTTAAACGGTCCCAGACTTGGTGGCTAATCGCAATTTGGAAGCAATTTGGTAATCGGCTAAAGTTTCGGTCAAATTAGACAGAAGCTGGTCAAGTGAGCTATAAATTCGGCTGTCAAAATACTTGACAATTGATTAATTGAAATTGACTTGGAAAGTTGGACGATAAGCAGCGAACGCATCGCCATGGGAAGTGGCCTGTCAATCAGTTGAAACCAAATTGGCACACACACTAATCCACACACACACATACATATAGTAGACACGCATTGTGCGGTCATTTGTTGATGAGCTAAACTTTGACCAAGACGACGCCGAGTTTCATCAAACAAAGGGCCCGAAGGACGGGGCCAATACACACAGAGGTCCAAATTAACCGAGACTAGTTAAACAGAAAAGTTTGGCTCGACGATAGACAAGGGCAATCGGTAAAATGTATCTGAGAGCGTCCGATGTTGTTTTTCCTCATATCAAGTTGACAACCTAAATTGTTAGTTGCCCGATAAGCGAGGGGTGGTTACATCCTGATCCTAATCCAGATCCAGAAGCGGGGGGGTTGGTGGGCGTGTATAACATTTGGTATTTATTTCACTATTTTTTATGTGCGCCGCAACGGACGGGACACGCGCCACATGCCAACGACAAACGAATAAATAAAAATCCAGTTTCGGCTGCAACAATTCAAGTTCGAGCCAAGTCGAGGCAAGTCCAAGTCCAAGTCTAGTCTAGTCCTGGTTGAGCCGGGGGTCAGCCTGTGGAGCGTGTGTTTTACAAGTCTATTAACTTGAAGCGCTTATCTAATGCTGACAGCAAGTTTTTCACTTTGCCAAACTTTTTCTTCTTACACACACACGCAACTTCCGCTGCTGCTGCTGCTGCGTTTCCGCTGCGGGTGGGCGTCGCCAGCATTAGCTTGGCAACTGGCAACCGTTCAAATGTTGTTGCAAATGCCGCACATGTCAATCATTTGTTTTGCCATTTTTCTTGGCCGCCAAAGCTGCAAAAATGATGCATAATATATGGCAGCTCATTTCCCTTCCATATTGGCCAACATTCAACATTGGGCAAACTTTTGCACTTTAAGCGTTTGGGCCTTAAAGTGTTAACTGATCAAGTGAAAGGAGAAGTGTTGAAGCCAACTGTTAACTTTCACACTTGGTGGGTCGTTGGCCACAGATACTTGTGCATAAGAATTTCCTGATTTGTTGGCTGCAGATAAAGCTCCAAAGGATACAACTTGTTGGCCAATGGTCAAGCATAAAGCTGCAAGCGAGCATTCAAAAGAGAGCGACAGAGAGAGAGAGAGAGAGAGAGAGAGAGAGAGAGAGAGAGAGACAGAGAGGATGAGTAAGAGAGATGGTGGTAAAGAATTCTCGCTTCATTGAGCACAAAGTGCTTTACAAGTTGGCCAATGTCTGGGCTAAATAATATTTATGAGCTGGCTAAATGTTGGCCATCAGCGACTGGGCCAAGTTGCATCCGGGATTCCGTTAGCCGTGCCACACGACACTTTTCAATGAACGTTGCGCATTATTGTTATTAGTTTCAGGTCGAGCAGCACATAAAAACTTTCAACAGCTCAGCGAGCTGCAGTGCTTACACTGTTGCATAACAAGGAACAGGAACAGCCACATCCTTAACTTGTTGTGCAGTGTAATGCCCATTGGGGAGTGGGGCACAAAGCTCTGCTGATGCTATCTGGGAGGGCATTGTTGCCGATGCTGATGCTGTTGCTGTTGCTGTTGCAGCAACATGTTGTTGACGATAATGCTGTCGTTTGACTATGTTGCCATTGTTGTGAGCAGCAGTTGCAGCTGCTGCAGCGGTGGGGGCATCAACAATAACGTCAGCTTAACTAAATGAAGGTCCAAGTGTCATGGATGCTGCTCAACTTTGACACGACGACGGGTGTCTCAAGTTGAGGGTCTCCGTCCAGGTCTGGGTCTGGGGCCGGGTCCGGGTCGGGGTCTGGGTCCGGAACCTAGCCTGCTGCTACAGTTGTTTGTGTTTGTGTGTGTGTCTGTGTGTGTGTGTGTGTGTGTGTGCGCCTTGTTGTGATTGCAAGTAAGCAACCAACTTTTATGTCAATCTCTAGTTGTAAAACTTACTTATAAACTTAACTCTTGGCAATAATCGCATGCCAACAGTTAACAACTGCCGAGCTTGTCGGATAAAATCTACCCAGGCGCTTCGTATGTTCAGTTTAAATTAATTATAATGCCAATTTGATTGTGTTAGGCGATAGCTTTGAAAGAAGCAGTTAATGCGACTCTGTAAATATGGTTAAATATGTCACATATTTAGAATTAAATATGACGTATATGTATATGCATATTATTAAGATATAACTATCATTATATATCGTATATCGTATAGGACAATTATACTCCTTTTATCTAACCTGTTTCTCCTAAAATTAAATATATGAGGATATATTATATTTGTTATAAATTATATTTATTGAATGTTGAATGAATAAATTTTATTAAAAGATACGAATATCGATAGTATCGATAGATATACTGTATACTGTTAATTGTATTTAAAATCATTTTAGAGCATGAATTTAAATACAATTAACAGTATACAGTATATCTATTAACAAATTTATTTTATAAATGAAAATGTTTTTTTTTGTTTACTAAATATTGTATATTGTTTAAAATTAAATTAACTGATTTTTAATTTTTTTTATTAATATTTTTTAATATACAGTTCCAAAATATAGTTTTATAAAATATTTGTTTTAATTCAACAGACGGACAAATTAATATACTTGCATACAAACAATATACTCATTTATGCTTTCGCAACAGAGTATTATTCATACAAATATACTCTTTTATGCTTCTAAAACAGAGTATTTGTAATAGAGAGAAGACAATGGCAAATGAATTTTCATTTGATTAGGAAAACATTTCACATAAGGCACTTCTTAGCTAATTTAAATGAACCGCCTGCTACAGGGTATTACACTTCCATCACATTGCAATTTAAGCGAATTGCATTCAATTTATTCTGAATGCCAACTGCGGCTAATGCCGTTTTTCTCTATTCTCGTACTTTCAATGGAATTGTGGAATTGTGGAATTGTGTGTGATGTCTGCATTTAAACTCATTAGGCGCCAAAAAAAAAATGAATGCTGCAGTTACAAATTGCAGCTGCAGCAGTCGCTGCTAACTGTGAATGGGTTTTTCTTCTGTTATTTAAATGCAGTTTTATGGTCATGCAAAGGGGCGGGGCGTCGAGTTCATTTCCATGTGCAAAATGCTGCGCATTTTTGTGTGTCATTTACAGCAACAATAACGATTGCAACAACAGCAACAGCAACAGCAACAGCAGCAGCAGCAGCAGCAGCAGCAGCAGCAGCAACGACTTATTAACGCGCAGTAGAAGCATTGAAATTGACCGCAGCAGCAGCAACGCTGACGTCGACGTCGACGACGACAAACGGAAGCGGAAACGGCAAATAAACGCACGAGCGCTTACGTGAGTGCTCTGCTGTGCTTTGGCCCGCTTGTTGCCCCGCATGCGTTTGTTTGCATGCAACATGGGGCAACGTGGGGGCAATGTGGGGCAACGAGCGCAGGGCAAACGTGGCAACGGGCATTTATCTGGCGCTCCAGACCTGCCACGCCTCGCCGCCGCACGCTGCAGCCGTAACATTGCGGTTGGTTGTTGCATGTTTGTGTGGCTTGCACCCCATGCCTCCTCTCTTTTTCTTTCTCCTTTTTTTTTTTTTTGTCGACACGATGCGGCGCCATCGGTTGCATGCACGGCAAGGATTTCTCTGCTTAATTTGTGGTTTTCCAACCAAACAGCCGCCAACGAGAGGCAACACATAAGCCGCCAGCCAACTGCCCGGCAGCAGCAACAGCAACAGCAACAGCAGCAGCAACGGCAACAGCAGCAGCAGCTGCAAATTGCAATTCAGGTTGCAGTTGCACGAATATTCCGGGAAACTCTTAAATATGATTATGGCATATGGAATGGCTACCAATACACATACACACATATTTGCCTGTTGTTGTTGTTGCAACTGTAGACTGAAACATGATTTGAGGCGCAACAGTGAGCAACAGTTATCTTTGTGGCACCCGAATTATAATGCCGCAAACTTGATTTAATTGTCGCACATTACATGTTGCATACCCCTAGTGGCCACACACACACACACACAATGGCGCCCGCAACTGGCAGCCATTTGCAATTACACAGAAAAATGCGCTCGCGGCGGAAACGGCAGCAATGCAAACTACGGGTTCAGCAGTAGCAGCAGCAGCAGCAACAACAACAACAATGGGAACGACAATAACAATTGCTGGTAATGCAACTGCAAATAATAACAAACTACGTGGCAGTGTCCTTTGCCTGCCCCTTCCACTTCTGGCTTGCCACACGAAATGCAATGCGCCATTCGCAATTGTAGTTTATTTAATACATACCACAATTAGTGTACATTGTGCACGCGAACAGAGTCGCCATGTTGCCACACAATTTGAGGCACGTTGAAGGCGCCCCGCTGCAGCTGTCACACAGGTGATGCCATTAAACGGATACATTTGTATTTACAAGACCAGCAACAAGCTAAATGAAATGCAACCAAATGCCTTTCGAGTTCCATTTAGGAACTCCTGGATTAACTCTCAAATTATAATCCCCGGTATATATATATATATATATATATATAGTATACAGAATAAAGTCTGACTTAGCTTAAGACCCAGTATAATTAATCACTTCTCACTTGAAGTCAGAAAAGCAGAAGAGAACAACAAGAAAAACAAAGCTCTTTGCTTAATTGAAACATAAATGCTGGCTTAGATCTGAAGCTGAGCCTCAAAAATGTTTTAGTCATATATTCATGTACATGTATTTAATCCGTTTTTAATCTTTTTAAATTGTTGTTACTTAAACATAAAATTACGTTAAATTAAGTTCAATTAAGTATATAATAATTTGTATACCAGTTATTGTTATTATTTTATTTATATTTGAACTTGAACTCTAATCTCTGCCTCTCTGTCTCACTCTCGTTCTCTTTCGCTCACTTTCTCTCTGCACATTGGACAACTAAATTATATTTCCCATTTAATTTTATAAATAAGTTGAACTTTGATCTTTTGGATTCAATCAAATGTCAAAAGTCATTTCAATGGAACTACTAAAAATTCCAGCAATTAGAAGCTAATTACTCAATTCTGTCTAAAAACAATTTCGACTTTGTCCTTGCAACATTTAATTGATTTTTAAGTGTCGACGCGACACGCAGGCGAACTAAAGGGTAATCAACCGTTAACCACTCACATGTACTCCTGGAAAAGTTTGTCTATCTAATGTTAGAATTGTCTAAAACGAATGTGAAAGCTACAATTAACAAATTGTTGGACAGACTAAATGGAATTTGTCGGCATATATAAATGTGTTTTACTTAATTATTTTTTGCATATTGTTAAACACAAAATATTTATATTTTAATTTTACAAATTTTAATTTTCGACATTGTAATGTGAACAAATATTTTTGATATATACATTATATATATATTTTGTAAAATATTTCTGTAAAATGGTTTCAATATAAAAATCTGATTTTTTTGCCAAGCCATTAAATAAATGAATTTTATATTCTGAGATAAATCAAAAAAAAAAAACTGTTTAATACATTTTTTTTTTTATATCTAATAAATTTTAAATGCTACTTACTTAATAAATTGTTATATAATATATATTTAAGTATTCACCAGATATATACTTTAATATTTTAGAATTAAATTCAATCTAAACAGAACATTATATTTATAATTTTACAACATTATACAATATTTTAGCTTAATTTTTTGTAACGCTCGTTGCATGTAAGCTTCACTGTACGTGGCTGATATAAGTGTGCAAACACACATGGATGGCTTTCAATAAATAAAAGCGTTTAAGTAATCAATAATAAAAGCAGTTTTTTTTTTGTATGTTCAATGGCACTTAATTTGTTGCCTCAACTAAATGCCAATTAAAATGCGTAATTATTTTTTAATGGCATTTTGTGGTCAATATCCGGTGAATCGTTTCATACAAAAATCCCTTTTGACTGCCAATCATGAGGTTCACAGCTCGACATGGAGCCCGATGACGAGCCAATGCCAAATGGCCAATACTCGTATCGATATCAATTCGAATGGCATGACTTGTCAAACTGGCGCCCAAGTGTCATCGGGCCAAAGGAGTGGGCGCCAAATTGCAAGCAATTGCACTATAACAACAACAACAACAACAATAACAACATTAACAACAATAAGAGCATGTGTAAGTACAAGAAATGGCAATAAGGAGCATTGTTGAGGATGTCGAGTGAGGCCCTCGAGGCACTTGCTCAATGAAATTCAAGCAATCATCGCCGTCAACATTTCGTTTCGGTTTGCTTCGAGGACACGTTGAGAACATGCCGCAAGTGACAATCATTTATATTTAATAAACAACTAAACGCATGCAACACAGCGACACAAAGCAGTGGGAGGCGTGGCAGCTATGCTTGCCACCACACCCCCGCAACCTGATTACTGCTTTCCATGTAGTATAAACGCCCCCGCGGCCAAATCCAGGACGACGACGACAGGTCCGAGACAATGGCCATCGTCTCGGTCGAGAAACGGTTTATCATGCATTTTGTGTTGTTGTAAATCGAATCGCCTGAATAATGCATCAGGTACACGCAGCAGGCAAAAGGATAAGGCAGCAGGGGCGGGGAAAGGGGGGCGTGCAGCAGTGGCAAAGTGATCAGCGCCACACAAAGCAAATAAATAAGCAAGCAAGCATGAAGAAAAAATCAAAAGATAGCTGTGAACGACTAGAAAATACCCTGTCATACGCTTTCATTAAATAATCATTTATAAAATATATTTGTTAATACAAAATGATTAATATGGTGTTATATTTAATGATATTTTGTAGAAATTTTAAGATCTAAATAAGATAAAATTCAATTTTTTCGTGAAAATATAAATTATTATCATTATAATCAAACTAACCGATATCGACCACACTCACACAATACAGGTACAGGGTATGCAAGGAGAAAGGATAGAGAAACAAGAGAAGAATGTGCAGGACACTGTTTCGCTTTGGGCGGCATTCAAATTGAATATTGAAAGCACAAAACTGCCAAACGCTTGAATTATGCATTAATGATGTGTCTCGCTCTGTTAAGCGTCGGCGGCGGCGGCGGTGGGGGGCGTGGCAGATGCGACGGCGGTGGCAGGTGGCAGTTGAAGGGTTCATTTAGCGTGGCCCACAAAAAGAAAGGACAAGACAAGACAAGACAATGCCAACCTAGCGAATCCTTCGACTCCACTGGCCAGTGGCCATTGGGCTGCCATGACTGCTTATTAATTTTTTATGCGTCTGCTATTTTTATGGTTGACATGAAAGCGCTTTGCCCCAAGCATTTTATGCTTCTCTTCAGTTTATTTATTTCTTTTTGTTTTGTTTTTTTTTTTTCTTGGAATAGTGTTTTGTGTACTTTTTGGGCACTTTTGATAATAGATGGAAGTTGGTTGGCATTGAGCTGCATTTGCGGTCAGTTTGCTACTTATTTATTTAGCGATTACAGTTTAAGTATTTTTCCAGAAAATAGTTCTATTATATGAGCACACGCACATTGGCATCTCTGTGTGTGTGCATTCCTAAATTGGTTAACCGCTTTAACTGCAATTTTTCAATTGAAAAGTCATAGCGCTGCGCTGGTCAGACTGTACCACAAATGTTATTCTAACAAAAGTGAACTTATTTGCTCTAGTTAAGAAAGAAGTGCTGAACAATAATTTGTATCTATTTAATAACAATCATTTTTAATAAATTACTTTCTATGCAAGCCAGAACATTTCTAGTTGATGCAAGTGTGACCAGCATTAGTTTAAGTGCTGACAATACATCATTATTGTTATCGGCATTGTTATCGATGTGTCAGCAGCCGATTAATTGCACAGTATGTGATAAATATGCGTAATACTAGTTTAATGCAATTGCATTCATACATATGTATATATGTACATCAGAGCGAAAACGAAACCAAACAATGAAAAGGCATGGGCTGAAATCAGTTGACAAAAGACGTTAATTACCGGCATTAGCGCACAAAACCCTGGCCAGCTTATCGGCTCCATAAATTGGGAGCTGGCCAAAATTGTCATTGAAAGTATGTGTATGTACGGCCAGGCGTAACCTGCGGCGCTGCCACGTAAAACTCATTACATACCACACAACCTCCGCCCCCACCAATAGACGGCCTCACATGTGACCACAACATGTTGTAAAGCGGGGCTCCATCAACATGGCCGAGAGTCGGCTCTGCGGGTATTTTGTTCTCGGCCAGCAGTCGGGCGGGTTGTCAGATTGAATGCTTTAAACAATTTGCAAGGCGGCGGCGGGTTTGATGGGCGAAAACTATTGTCAAAGAGCTAATCTGCTAGACAAGACGTGGGGAAGGAAATGGCCAGGCCACTTAAGGAGCTGATGAGCAGGGATAATTATGATTGCGATAATGATCATAGATTGTGGAGCACAGCATTAACGCCACAAAAGCTGCACATCCTTTCAAATAACAAAAATGTGTTGCTCTCGGTGGCGCTTGACAGGCTTGCTCCACTTGACAGCTCCGCGGAGTCAGAAGCCATTGTCGTCTGTCCCATCCGCAGGAGAGATGGCGACGCGCCTTATCAACTATGCAAGGCTTTGTCTAAATGATTGTCTCTCTATGTGTGTGTGTGTGTGTGTGGGTGTGCCCCTTTTGACTGCTGCTGTTGCTGCTGCTGCTGCAACCTGTTTTTCGTTGGCGTCTTTTGTTGCGCTTAATGAATTTTACGTACATTTTACGAGCGCTGATTTCCGTCAGAGCGACACCGAGTAGTCCCCAACCCCTAACCAAGTCCATGCTTCCTCCTCACACCCAACGCCTCAGCTATTAATCTACACTTTAGCGTAAAGTACCAGCACAACCCTCGTTCGTTAGTTGGCTCTATGTGTGCGTGAGTTTGTGAGTTGTGTGTGTGTGTGTGTGTGTGCTTATAATGACAAGTTCAACAACAACTTAGCATTGTCTTCGTGGGACGTGACGCCCTGACATTTGTTTGCTCAAGTTATGCAAATATTTTTACAGTCAAGAAGTTTTTGTTTAATTGCATATTTTGACTCGAATTACGCGTGTCATAAAGCAAGGATATGAACCTTACCACGGTTGGGGCTCGGGGGTGTCTGTCCTGATGACAATTAACCTGCTGATGTACGGAAAGAGTTAGTTGGCCGCCCACTTTCCCAACAATATATCCAAGTATTCTATTATAAGTGTGCGCCTGCCGATAAGATATTAACATAGGCACAATGTTTATTTGAATAGCACAACATTTTGCGCCAGCACGTAATTCACTATGTAAATTCCTAACGGCCGAACTTTCAAACTATCGTATCTATTTGCGACCTATCGATATTCGTATGTTAACAGACTGTTAAAAGCGAATTTTGAATGTTTAACAGCATATTAAACATAAGCGCGGGAAATTTGAAAGCTAACAATAGAATTGAAATAAAATAAATTATTCTTTAACGTCGTTAATAGTGATCAAACTAAATTAAATAGTTTTCTTTTCAAGGCCTGCGTTAAGGTTTAATATGCATTTATGTTTACCAGTTCAGCTAATTTTCATATGTGTTTCTTATTTTTGATAGTCCATTCTTTTCGTCAATAGACGATAGTATCGCAGTTAGAAAAAGAGTCTGACTAAGCTCGATTAAGAACTAAAATATCGATATTATGCCAAGATTTCATCTTAGAGGAACGCTATCCAAGATGAGCAACATCCTAACTCCCCGAGAATCTGGAGATCACATTGTGCGGCATGCCAAATATTTAAAAGTGTTGCCGGCTGGAATTGATCGACTTGTGAAAGAGATTGTCGATGGTGTAGTTTGTAAGTTCTCTGTTTATAGAATCATGCCATGTGCTCTCGAAGTATTATAATCTGTTACTCACTTTAGCAAAGCGGATCGATGTCGCCAACTTTTCGCAGCACGAACTTCATCCCAAGCCCAGCGATGGGCACGCGGCCAATTGGATTTTTATAGTGGACACGCTGAACTTCTGTTTCTGGACTCCGCGTAAGAAGTTTATTAATAGCATTAAGATAATATATGTAATCTTTAATTTTATTTAGACAATTATACCAAGTACAAGGTGAACGGCTATACTGGGTACTTTGCACTCTGTGCTGCCATTAATCGGGCTATGGATGATGGTTTGGACATTACGAATCCAGAGTTCTACTCTAAAATAGACCTGGCCACGTTGTCTAATATATTTCGACCTGATGATGCCGAAACTAAGATCCCTCTCCTGGAGATGCGGTTGAAATGCCTACACCAGGTGGGGAAGCGCTTGGTAACCAACTGGGAGGGACGTTTCGAGAATGTCGTCAAGGCTGCGAAGAACTCGGCGGTTACTCTGCTGGACCTGGTAGTTAAGGAGTTTCCCTGCTTCAGAGATAATGCGAAGTTTGCCGGCGAGCAAGTTGCCATATTAAAGCGCGCCCAAATCCTTGTCGGCGATTTGTGGTCCTGCTATCGGGGCGAAGGACTCGGCTACTTTAACGACATCGAAAAGGTGACCATGTTTGCGGACTATCGCGTCCCACAGGTCTTGGTCCATTTCGGCAGCTTGGAGTACACCTCTGAGCTACTGGAGGTGCTGAAGAAAGACATCATCCTGGAGAACGGAGATGCCATGGAGGTGGAGATACGTGGCGCCTCCATCTATATAATCGAACAAGTCAAGGATGCTGTCCTTGAGGTGCTCAAACAAGAACATCCGGATGTTGACAAACGTAACGTCAATTCCATACTCATCGATCAATATCTGTGGGACTACAGACGTGCCCATGCCGAAGAGTTGGATCACATTCCATTTCACAAGGTGCTGAGCATCTACTACTAAATCGAATCGTTTAACGAATAAAGCTAACAAAGTTTGACCACTCAAAAATGTGTTATTCTTTAAAAACTAGGGTATCAAATAGTCGGTGTGCAAATAAAGTTGTCTTTCGCATCCGTTCTTCGGTAGAAAGAGGAAAATGAGGTAGTCTCAATACTTAGGAAGTTAGTTAAGAGAGAATGCAACCCCAAAGGTTGGCTCGACTAATCATTGATGCTACCTGACATCATCGTCTAGAGTGTTCTTTGTCGGTAAGTCGACCTTTAAATAGTGGGCGTTAGTAACATGTTTGCAATATTAATAAATGGGTTGCATTGATTATGTTCAGCTAGACACATATATAAACGTCTTTCCTGCCACCCTTTCGGATTACATAGTATGCGAATTGATAAGCGACGATTAGCTAGTTTAACCAAAACGCGGTCAGAAGTTTAATGTTACCCACGTTGGGGCTGGGCCCCAATGCTGCTGAGGGTGTAGAAAACGGCATTGCTGCCAGCGGCGAAGCGCAGTTGACGTGTGCTCTTTGGCTCGAACGGTTGTCTCGCTTTTCGGTCTTCGGTCTTCGGTCTCCGGTCTTTGGTTTTCGGTCTCAGGTCTCCGGTCTCCGGTCTGCGTCTCTTTGCCCACTGCGCGCCGGCACAGATTTAAGGTTTCACCCTCGCAAGCGGGTCGAGTAGAAAGTGAGTGAGTAAGTGAGTGAATGAAAAGTGTGGAGCTGTCGGAAATATGCAAATACCAATAGACCGACCGATAAGATAAAAGTGTGCCGAGTGATAAGCGCGGATAAGTGTGGATGCTGCACTTGCCTTGCAGACAGCCTCAACGAAAAGTCATATTTGGCTTTCAATTTGGGAGTACATTGAACTGGTTGCGATGCCGGCGAACGAGGACGAGCCAGACGGCAGCCTGTGCCTGCAGTGGAAGCATCTGAACTACTATGTGCCTGCCCAGGAGCAGAGCAATTACAGCTTTTGGAACGAGTGCCGCAAGCAGTCGGAACTACGCATTCTACATGACGGTAAGTCGTGGGAACTGGCCAATCGGTTGGCCAATCCAAATAATTGTGGTGCGGGTGGTTTCTCAACAGTCAGCGGTCACCTGAAAACGGGCGACCTCATCGCCATACTGGGCGGGTCGGGGGCGGGAAAAACCACACTGCTGGCTGCGATTTCGCAACGTCTGCGCGGTAACCTAACCGGGGATGTGGTTTTGAACGGCATGGCCATGGAGCGGCATCAGATGACACGCATCTCCAGCTTTCTGCCGCAATTTGAGATCAATGTTAAAACATTTACCGCCTACGAGCATTTGTACTTCATGGTAGGTCCTCCATCCTCCCCACATCCTTAGCCAAACAATGTATAAATCTGAATTGTGTCCTCCAATGCAGTCCCATTTTAAGATGCATCGTCGAACGACCAAGGCGGAAAAGAGGCAGCGTGTCTCAGATCTGCTGCTGGCTGTGGGATTACGGGATGCGGCACACACGCGCATCCAGGAGCTGTCCGGCGGGGAGCGCAAGCGGCTCAGCCTGGCCGAGGAGCTGATCACAGATCCCATCTTCTTGTTTTGCGACGAGCCGACGACCGGCCTGGACAGCTTCAGTGCCTACTCAGTGATTAAGACCCTACGACATCTGTGCACCAGGCGGCGCATAGCAAAGCACTCGCTAACCCAGGTCTATGGCGAGGATTCGTTCGAGACGCCCAGCGATGAAAGCACGGGCGGCAACTCCATCGAGATGGAGATTGTGGACAAGTCGCACGAGAGTCTGCTGAAGTCCATGAAGGAGCTGCCCACCTTAAGCGTGTTCAACAACAGCCCCAACGGCAGGCAGAAGAAGGCGGCCATTTGCTCCATCCATCAGCCCACATCGGAGATCTTTGAGCTCTTCACACACATCATTCTCATGGACGGCGGTCGGATTATCTACCAGGGCCGCACCGAGAAAGCAGCCAAGTTCTTCACAGAGTAAGTCCCACGTTTATATAGATTATATAATTGGAATGTGTAGATCTTCGCTGTGAACTGTGAGTGGGAGGTCGGCTGTGCCTCTTCATACATTGTTGTCAGCATCCGTAGGTCTGTTTGAAGAACTTTATGACACCTTCTCTATCATAAAGAATGAGTATTTTTATCACACTTTTATCTTTCGTGAAAGGTTAACAATAAACACGGAAAACTCATGTCGAGTATATACTTTCAGGGGAATGTCTCCCCTTCTTTGCATAGATAAGCAAATGGGCCATTTAAATAAATATTAAATACTAAACTTACATGAATACGGCTTATTATTCATTTATAAGTATTCCCTTGTTCATTTGCGTACAGGGTATCTGCTAGTTGTCTCACTATTTTATCCATCCATCTGTTCAAATTTTCCCATTCTCTCTCGCTCTCTAGCGTGGGCTTCGTTCAGCCGATGAACTGCAATCCCGCCGACTTCTACCTAAAGACCCTCGTCGACAGCCAAGGTTCCGGGAATGCCGGCGAGCTGCTGCGCGCCAAATACGAGTACGAGACGGACGGACTCTATAGCGGCAGCTGGTTGCTGGCCCGCAATTACGGCGGCGAATACCTGAAGCATGTGCACAGCTTCAAGAGAATACGTTGGATATACCAGGTGTATCTGCTGCTCATACGCTTCATGACCGAGGATCTGCGGAATATCAAGAGTGGACTGATTGGATTTGGGTTTTTTATGATCACCGCGGTGACGCTCTCTCTGATGTACTCCGGCGTGGGTGGGTTGACGCAGCGAACTGTCCAGGATGTGGGTGGCTCCATTTTCATGCTCAGTAACGAGATGATCTTCACGTTCAGCTACGGCGTCACGTACATCTTCCCCTCCGCACTGCCGATCATAAGACGAGAGGTGGGGGAGGGAACCTACAGCCTGTCCGCCTACTATGTGGCGCTGGTGGTCTCCTTTGTGCCGGTTGCCTTCTTTAAGGGCTACGTATTTCTGTCCGTGATTTACGCATCTATTTATTATACGCGCGGCTTTCTACTTTACATATCGATGGGCTTTCTCATGAGTCTCTCTGCAATTGCGGCCGTTGGCTATGGGGTGTTCCTCTCCAGCCTCTTTGAGACGGACAAAATGGCATCCGAGTGCGCGGCGCCCTTCGATCTGTTCTTCCTCATATTTGGCGGCACCTACATGAATGTGGACTCGGTGCCACTGCTCAAGTACTTATCGCTCTTCTTCTACTCCAACGAGGCGCTGATGTACAACTTTTGGATTGACATCGACAACATCGGTGGGTGGATCAACCTTTATTTTGTAAAGACTCTTCTTCTATATTAATGATTCTGTCATTTCTTTCCCTTACAGATTGTCCCGTCAACGAAGAACATCCGTGCGTGAAGACCGGACTGGAGGTACTGCAGCAGGCGTCATTCCGCACAGCCGATTACACCTTCTGGGTGGACTGCATCAGTCTGCTGCTCATCGCACTGGTCTTCCACATTGTCTCGTTCACCCTGGTCCGGCGGTATATCAATCGCAGCGGTTACTATTAAATTGAACTTTTATTTTATACTATTCAGTTTACATTGTTTACAATTCATAATTAACGCATTTATCCGCAGCCGGGAGTTAAAGTACCAGCCGAATAAAGGTTTACTCCTATACATATTCATACATAGCTTACAATAGTTACAATTTTCAATCTTATGCATAAACTGTTTACGTTTTCGTTTTCGTTTTCATACTCATTTTAACTTTTACTTCAGCGAAAAATATTGCATTTCATGTATGTGTATATATTTAAATGTATATGGATGCGTGTACGTATGTAGTCGTCGGTATCTTTTAAAGTACTCTAAAAGAATCCGCGTACCGCGCGAATAAAAATAAATTAGGCTAGAAAACAACCCGAGTAATATGAAACAACACTTTGTAAAAATAAATAGATGTGCATTACAAAAAAAAAAAAACAAATTTAGCTATCGAAGGAAATCTGACGTTTCGCCTTGACGCCAGATTCGCCAATGGAGGATGCGTTGGCCTGAAGCTTGCGGGCCGAGCTGTTGCTGTTGCTACCGCCGAAGTAGGGACTGATATTGCGCTGATCCTTGCCGGTGAAGTTCTTTTGAGCCGACCGCCGTTGCTCGCAGTGCACATTCTCTCGCAGGGCCAGACCGCCCAAATTGCTTTTGGATGAGCTGTTGTGCAACGAGCGATTTGGCAGATGCTGCTTGCAGAACGTATCCTCCGAGATGCGGTCAATGAAACTGGATTGCGTTGTCGGGAGGGATGCTTCATTGCTCTGGCTCATTTGGCTAAATCCTAACGAGTCAATAGAGTTTTCGCTTCCAAATAAGTTCTGCATGGATCCGGTAGTCTCGCTAAGACCGATCGACAACTGCGTAAGTGACTGGGATGAGGTTTGCGACAAGAGAAGCTTGCGCTGCGCAAACTCCTCGGGCCCAATGTAGCCCGAGATGCGTGTGGACGACTGTCGCTTTGCTTCACTCTCATGAATGCGCGCATTCAAGTAAATGTCGTCTGGCTGCTTGCCGGCAACCACACTGTAGGCATACTTCTTGGCCAGCCTGTGAATTAACCATTAAGATTCATGAGCATATGCTTATCGAAGAAATGTTAATCCAATACTTACCGGAGCAATGTCTCGCTGTTGCTTGTCGTGTGCCCCTGATGGAACTCCTGAAAGATGCGCTTGACAATGCGCGCCAAGTCCGCCGCGTGCTGCCGGAAATTCTCGTGTTTCACCGATATTTTCTTGTCCTGCAGCGCCTGCGACACGGCCCACAGCAGTTTCTAAATGTAAGAGATATAAATTAAATAAAGAGATCTTAGAGAGTGCCGATGAATCCGGTCTTACCTTCCGCTGATTATCGGTCATGGCGCTGTGCGGAGTTGCGCTCATCTCTGAATAGGCGCGCTGCAACTTGCTGCTGGCTGGAGTTGTGCTGGATCCCAAATTGCTGTTGCTGTCGCTCAGGCCCAGGCTTAGACGACTGGCGCTGCCGAAGCTACTAGACGGCAGCAAGCTGCCAGATGGCTTATATTGCGCTGTTGTGGAGGAACCAGCTCCAATGCAAAAGCTTTGACTCTTAATCTTGAGTGCACGAGGCGTGAGACCGATGTTGCCAGATCCGCTAGTGCGGAACAACTTCCTGCTCTGACTGGCTAGCTCAGCGGCATCCTCATCATCGTGAGCATTGCGTTTACGCTTGAGCAGCGTGTCCAGCTGAGCGTTAGCGTTGGGAGCACACACTGCGGTCTCCTGTTGGCTTCTGTTGTCCGGTGAGAAGAGCGCACGCTTGGATTTCTCCACGCGATTGGCGAACTCTGGCTTGAAGATCGGTTTGGGTGGTATCAGTTGCTGTTGTTGGGATTTTGCCGGGCTTTGGAAAAGCGCGCGCTTTGAAGTCTCACGCGATGGACCTGGCTTTATGAGATCGGAACGATAAAGGCGCTTGCGCGCTGAGGAGGACGGAGTTTTGCGTGCTAAAATGTGTGTAAATATTTATTTTAAATTCATTTAAAGCTCAATTGAAACTTACCTTTCTTTTTGCTACCCGGCGTTTTCCGTTTTGGTGTCGCTTTGCGTCTATTACGCTCTTTTCTGTTAAATAAATTGAGTAAATAACCCAGTTATGATTCATTTTGTTGATTAACTTACTTTTTATCGAGAAGGATTTGCGGGCCTATAGAACTGTTAAGCTTGTTAGAATTTGTAGCAAGATTAGCCGATGAAAATATGGCTCGGCGCTTGGCCAAGTGGCTGAGCCGATTTCCTGGTGATTGTGTAAGCATTCTATATGGAATATATATAAATTGTAAATCATACTTTATGGCTGGTGTTTACTGTTGGACTCACTTCATGCGCATGTTGCGCTTCTTGGCACTGGAAGGCGAGCGCACATAGGACGTTGCTGTCTCCGCTCCTACGTAACGGTCCACCACGGAGAGGCTGAGGTATTCGTTTTGTTCAGCAGCCTTGTTGAGGTTGTAGCTGGGAAATTGTTGAGGAGTCGCTTTAATTGTGTTTGCAATTCGAACGGTTTGTCTGAGTCTTACCATAGTCCATGTTGGCGCACGCCGAGCACCTCGCGCCAGTTCATGCCCTGAGCTTCGGCCAGGCTGTGCGTGGGCTTGAATAGCGAGGGCGTGGTACATATGCCGCTATCTTCGATGCTGGATGTCGAGGCTGGTACTAAAAAGTTAAGTACATTCTCCTTCATGTTAACCACTGTGCTAATCAGATCGATGTCGGGCGTAGTCACAGTGGGCGGCGGGCGGACGCCCTGCAGGCAACGTCGTATGCGCCGATGGAGTTCACGCTCCCGCCTACAATTCTCGATGAAATTAGCGCGGGGATCCCCGTTCGTTAGCGACGTGTCCTGCGTTTGCTCATCGACAAAACTGGATTCCGTGGGGGCTGTTAGCGAGTAGCGTCCACTGGTATTACAGCTTGTAGCCGGCGCTTCGCTAACGCATTGGCTTTCCTCCAAAACCTCGGGCAAGTCCTCAAGCGTAGTGGGAAGTCCCTTGTCCGGTTGATCATCGCCGTCGTCCTCATCACTGTCAGCAAACAGATCCGGGGAGCGTTCGTTGTTCATTTTCTTGAACATAAATGATTCAGACAACTGCTCCTCCTGCTGTGGAACATTTACAATGTTTTCCGGAACAGTGGAAAGGCGAGAGCTGGACTGAGTCTCAGTTAGACTCTTGATTTTGCCATCAAAAGACAAACTGTCTGAGGTTGGTTTTGTTAAAGGAGCAGCTGTCGTGGCCGGCATGTCGACAGCGTTGCAGCTGTTTTCCTCCATGACGCTGTTATAGAATCTGGGAAAGACAACCATGCCTGGCGACTGGCGCTTTGGTGAGTTTATTGGTTGCCTCTCTGGCTCCGGCAGTTTCAGATGCTGCAGCTGCGAGCCATATAGCTGCTTGTTCACTTGGCCGTACGGACTGTCGCCAAATCCTCGGAACTGCGTCTCCTGGCTGCCATGTGCACTCGATTTGGTAGCATTGTCTGAGCTCAGTGTTTTTGGTTTAAGCATATATGGTAGATTAATGTTCTCCTCGTCAGATATTTGGCCCTCATTGTTCTCACTGAGTGATGACTGCAAAAACAAACATTGAATAAAGATTGCTTTCACTTCCACTTCCACTTGCAACTCATTTGCCTCACCCCGCTGCCAGTGGATGGCTCCGAATCGTAGCTGTTGTTGATCTTATGCACCGTGTGTGAATTGATTGCTGCCATTCTTCAACAGTTTAACTAAAATATCATAAATCACACACATACACATATTAAACTTAAGAATTATTGCACAAATATTTTTTTGACATTTCAGGTACAGGCACGCCCAACTCTAAAGAATTTTGCCGTGCTTTATCTGTAGTACTATACCATGACGATGTGGTAAGGTGATATATTGCATAAGCTTTATCTTAAGTTCAACGATCAGTCATAATAATGCATTTACCTTTTGAAATGTGGCACTTTTCTCTAAACGATGCGGCGGCATCAAGCAAAAAAACGCGCGCACATTAGATGCAATTTTTTTGCAAGCCTTTATAACTTTTACGATTAGCAAAGTGTTCGGGCGACTATAAATAGTGTTACAGATAACTTGATTTCATATCTAAGCACTATATTTATAATTTTATTAAATAAAACGTAATATTGTTTTCGTAGTCCGTATGTTGCGTGCGTGAACATCTGCCACAAAGAATTTGGCGGCGGCTCTTTGGAGGCAATGGGACTATCGGTGTATCGATATCTAAATGCAAGTTCGATACATTCGGCATTGCGATATAAATGAGTGCAGACCGAATATCGCTATAAATACGAATACATAGCATGACAAATCTGAAGTCATATTTAATTATTAGGTTTATTTAACATTAAGTCCATGGACATAATGCTCACAGTGTAAGAAGTTGCATTGTAAGGCAATGCTTGTGCAGCCCTGGCTAACAGCTGATATCAATAAGATCCACAACACAACAATCCACAATCCACAACTATTAAGGATGGAAGTTTGACACAAACAGCTGATCAAGCATCGATGTATCGAATTCATCGCTTAAATTAGGGAATAAAACAAAAAAAAAGAATAACGCTTATCTTAATACTATTTGTCAAAGCAACAAGCGCAGTGGTAAACAACAACTGGAGAGTAAGTAAACGCGTTGGGAGTGTCTCGAGTCGCCAGCTCCGATAATAAAGCTGTGTCAGCGGATCACAAACAGCGACGAGCTTTGTCAAGCCATTTGTCGCAGACCACCTGCAAATATGCAATATATTGCACTGTGTCATTAAACAATAACAGCGCCCGCGCCCATCATAATACAATCAGCACCATTGTGACAGCAAGAAATCAGTGCGTCATTAATTACACACATATTCTGCCATGCCATTCAACTGATTGCCATTGCCAATAAGATGCGTGGAATTGAGGGCAAAGTCGTTGTGCTAGGCTCGCGAGGTAAGCACCAAATGAAATTCAAACCAGTAGCTTTTTATTGACTTTGAACTTCATCCTCAAGTCAGCTGTAGCCGTAACCCATCCGAATAATTTGTAATTTGCAATTATTTCAGCACAGAGATAAGGGCACAAATCTGAGCTTCGCTTTTTCCCGCCCGTTTTTTTTCATTTTGGGTAAGCGTCCGCCGTAGATAATTGTGCGGGGGAGTCGTCGCTGTATCGGTATTTCGTTCGTCAACCGTAGAAATATTGGGTCAGGCACAGCTTGTAAGGTCTAAGCTCTTTCCATTTGCCTATTGCACGCTAAATTCCATGGCAAACGCGCACTTTTTGGCATTCACAACATTGTTGTATTTTGCATACCCTACATTTTATAAGTGGACACTGGAGAGTACCTTAAATATCTCACCAAATATGTAACCTGCTCATAGTTTTTGAATTTTATTTCTCGAATCAAATTATTGATCCAGTTTAGATACATACATATATCCCTGCCCATTGGCCGGAATATTGATCAAACTTGCCAACTGCAACTTGATAGACTCATTTAATCGCTCGGCTAGGGTATTTGGCACTTGGTATGGCGTTGATATCTGTTTCTTTTATTTGCTTCGCACACATTCGCAATTACCGTACGATTTGTTTTTTTCGCAAGGTCAGCAGGCCTAGAATTTGAGCCACATGTGCATAACACACACTCACACACATACACTCACGCACATATTTACATTGATAGTGTGTACATACATGTACATATGTATGTATGTACGTATGTATGCCTGTTCATATCGTACGACGACGTTCTCCATGCTCAGTCTTAAATCGGTCGCGTACTTTTTTAAGTAATCAGTTCTTTTTTTTTTTGTTCCTCTATAAGATGAGTCAGAGACCATATCGAATCGTCTTATGGGTATTTCCATAACGTAAATATCACATTTAAACCAAGAATGCATTGTCTATATGTGTGTAAATACATTTAAGACTATAGCAGTATAGATGTACGTAGTTCTCCATATGATTCAGTTCTCTGGTTCTTATCGCGGGCCTACCGCTAGCTACGTCTCAGTAACACCTTTTGTTTACTGGACCTACTTTGTTTATACATACGTATATCAGATAAGTAATTCACCCAATTCCTAAAGCCCAAATATAACGGAGTAAACAAAGCCACTGCCTATGTATAGCACTATTTGGATTTAATGTATGTATGTATATATTTAATAATTTCAACGATATAAACTGTATCCGAATCAGATATCCAGCAGGTGCACTGTGATATACTAAACCCAGGGTATCGCGCAGTCAGAACATTTCGAATGAAACGATTCTACTTAAATGTATTGCATTTCCTTATCAAGAACTCTATTACTTTCTTAGGGTATAATTGTCAAGATATTTTGTTTAGAATAAAAATTAAAACAAGCTTTAACTAAATTCAGCTGTGGAACTAAAACCTTAATTTTAGTCTTTTTCTCTTATATTTATTTTAATGAATTGGCAATCCTTACTCCCTTACCATTTTAAAATCTTGACTTTTTTTTTAAAGTATTCTAATGTACTCTGAAATTCGGTTACATTTTCAGGGGTTGGAAAGTCTCGCCTGGTCAACAAGTACATTAAGAATGCGCTGCATCGCAACGAGGAGCCGACGATAGCAGTATCTTTTTTTACCTGCAACATCGTTCTGGATGATGTCAAAATCAAATTACAGGTGAGTACTACGAGTGGCTTTCCATTTGCAAAGTGCCGCTTCCTTTGCATCCAGCCACGCTCTGTTGCTCACTTATCCGGGGACGGCGCCTAGTTGGAGCTCCAGCTGCCAGTGGGATTTGGCTTGGATGTCAATTTGTTATTCTTGGTCAGCATATGTGCTCTTTTTCATACCCTGTACATTAAGAAATTGGTTATAAAATAGTATTTTTATTGCAGAGAAAGAGTTTGCAACAGGCAGAACAGGAATTTTCCAATACATTAAATATATTTTTATTAGAGCTCTATCTAGTTTGATTGAAATGTTAAGTCAACTGAGCTCTTAACTTAATTACTCATCAGTAAATCATATATTTAAGTCGATACATTTATTGTCGTCTGTATGTGGGCTATAAAGTATAAAGTACCTCATAACTGACCGATTAGAGTCGTATGTGATGAAATATAAACTCAGACTAAACTCTCTGAGTGAAACTTATTAGTCACCTTCATTTCATTAAACATCGAAACCTATGCAATTTAATATTATATCCAGAAGCTAAAATACTTCTATTTTATGTTTGTGACTAGGTATAAAAATTGCATTTCCCTGAAGATTTTATTTTTTTATTTTTACTTTGTGGATGCATTTATAATGGGAAATTCGAAATGGCTCTTGGGGTTTTTTTTTTTTATTTTGTGAAGGGTGGAGGGTATCCTCCCAACGGGCACTCCCGGTTATTTTTATTCGCAATTTCTTCGTCCAGTGCACTTTGTGTTTATTTGGCTTTTTACTTTTTGGACGGTCGCTCGCGTTTTCCTTCTTTTATAGTTTATTGATAAGCTAAATTTGTTTCCCCTTTAAGCAAGGGTTGGCTGTCCCTCCCCTACTGCTCGTACATTCCCTGGCGCGATTTCGATTTCAGTTTTATACGAGTATGCCATGTGGACAGCTATACGGTAGAGCATAATGGCAAATAGTTTTCGCTGGCACAGATTTCGAGCCCTTTGTCTTGCAGCGCTCTGGACATGTCGTTGCCCCAGAAATGTTTATGAAGATTTGAATTGTGCACCATAAAGATGAGCAGACCGCACACACACACACACACATACTCACACACAATATGATTGTTATTATTGTGGGAAAAGCGAAAAGCATAAAGACCGAAATTGCAGAATAAACCGCAGAATGGCTCAATTAAAGTTCAAGTCGTGCAGATTGCTGAGTGCTGAATTCTGAATTCTGAATGCTGACTGTTGAGTGTTGAATGCTGTTGAATCTGTGTGTGCCCATTGAGTTGTCCAGCTCTAGTTGATGGAGAGTGCTCATCCCTATGCTATTCATTTCAGATCTGGGATACTGCTGGCCAGGAGCGCTTCAGGGCCGTTGCACCCATGTATTATCGTAATGCAAACGCCGCCATTTTGGTCTTTGATCTGACGCAGTACAAGACATTTACCGAAATCAAATCCTGGATCCAGGAGCTGCATCGCAACGTCCAGGACCCGATGATACTCACACTGGTCGGCAACAAAATGGATTTGCATTCACTGCGTGCCGTCTCCCGCGACGAGGCCTACCTGTTCGCCAGCTCGATTGGCGCCACCTACTTTGAGACATCCACCGAAACGGACCAAGGACTGGACCAGGTGTTCCTCTCGACGGCCTTGGGCCTGGTGCGGCTGGCCAATGAGGGCAAGAGCCATTCGCTGCGATCCTTTGAGTCCTCCGACTCGCTGTTCTACGCGAACAGCAGTACCGCCTATACGGCGGCTGCTCGGGCGCGCAATGAGGACAGCCCGGCCTTTCGGCTGCCCTATGTGCACATCGGGATACCAGTGGATGGGCAGGATGTGAGGACGACGTGCGAGGGACGCCTGGAGACGCCCTCGTGGGCCATCGAGCACATTGCACTGGGCCAAGTTGAGAGGCCGCGCTGGTGCTGCTACTGATCCACCCAGCCAGAGAATTGTCAACCACTTTCTCAACCATTGTGATGTTAATTAAACAGGTTTACTTTTAGTTATGCGCCTGCACTATGATTCGAATCGGCTAAGCAATCGAAGCCAAATAGATGACCACCACTTAAACACAAGCAAACAAAAACTGATAGGATACTATACACTGCCACCCGTTGCCCTGACAGGTGTTCACAATAATTATGTATAATGAAAACACTGGCAACGGGTGGCATCCAATTTACAGATCCATGTCGTGGCTCCTAGTTGTAAGCTAGCCCTAAGTTAGGTCCATAGAGTAACCAGCAAATGCCTAATGTATATTTTATTTATGAATATTAACAAGCAGCAGCGTCGCTTAAAGCTCACTTAACTCTAACGCTCGGTAGTTACTCATTTACACACACACACACACACACACACATACACACATACACATACACTGGTCTCTTGGCTTGAGTGTAATCACAATTCATGTACAAACACGTACTTTATGCGAAATATACAAAAACAAACATACATATGTACGTATGTACGTATGTACATATATACAAGTACACATAAAAGGTGTGCATAATGTGTCATTTGGCCCCGCCCATAAAGCATTAAAGCTTACGCCCCCGCCTGCATATGCATTAACTTGGCCATTAACGCAGCAACTTGTCGTGTAATTGGAATTTAATGTGCCTCGAAGCCAAGGGTTACAATTAAGAGCATAGCTAAGTAGCTCCATCTTCAAACCAAACAGGGATTGTGTGACGCACTTGCTCGGTGGGTGGTGGCCCGGGCTAATATACCGGGCTAAAAACTTATGGTCAGTTGATTTCTTATGTATAAATAATACGCGCAATTTAGCGTGAGAAGTCGACGAAACAACTACACTGACAAAAGACCAAAACTCATTGGAGTGTCATCAACACATTTACTGGAGCGCTGGACCCGAACCAGAAACTGCCGCTGATGCCGCTGCGGCGGTTGATGATGCCACAGCTGCCGGTTGGACACCGAAGGGGCGGCGAATTGATTTGCCATTAGGCGGCAAATGAGTTTACTTGACACCCAACGCAGTCTGGTTGCCACTTGTTTGTCAATGTGTTGGTGCGCTCAACCGGAAGTGATGCTCAACACGCACACACACACACATATACATAGCTAAAGGCACGCACACACTCCCCGGTGGCAAACGCTGCCTGCCTTAAGCTAGCGGCAAGCTGACACGCACCACAGCTCACACACACACACACATACATTGCTAATGGCGCTCAGACGGCTGACTTAATGATCTAGAAATGCATCAATGTAATCAAGGTAAGGCAGGCAGCCGCCTGCATCTCCGCTGTCAGCCACTGGAATTCCTCTGTTCGCTTAACATTTGCAGCTGGCTTAAACGCACCGAAATCTACGCAAATTGCTTATTTTGGTTTACACAGTTACGGCCGGATAAAAGGCCAAAATAACAGACGCAATAATCATGCACAGGCAATTTGTGACATCTTCATTGTTTTAACGCACATCTCGGATTTAGCCAGGTTGAAGTTGAGTCAATTGTTGACCTCATCTTTAGAGAGTTATTCGATTCGGATTTCAATTGTTTTGTTTATTTTTTAGATAAATATTTCATATAGGAACAATCAAGAAGGCAGAGACGAAGGGTTCCAAACATGATTTATTGCTTTCTCTGCTTAACTCTTTAACAGTAAATATTGGAAACACACAGTATTTATTTACATATATAGTATATATATATATATTTTATCAGTGCAATTTGAATCACGAAAATTTGTAGTTCCTATATCGTAGGTAGCTCTTGATCTAATACCTTGTTAATTCTTGTTCGCCTGGATATTTATAGCTAAATTATTTTTTTTCGTGAATTTTTAACTCATATTTCGTAGGGCTTAAATCGTTGTGAATGTACATTTTAACGCAATCTGTGCATAAAAGTCCCGTAAGACCCAATTTACTTATTGACAGTGAGTATTAAAATTTTGACAACCTAAATTTTGAAAAATAAACAGAGACATGAGCATTCTGCATGCTGAACAAGCAAATTTAATGCGACTTACGGATTGATACCCTGTAGCTCTATTCATCTGTTAAGCAGGTTATATGAATGAAGGTAAAATTCTCTTGGCAGAAAGTTAGAATTCTTGTATGCTTTAAAGAATTCAGAAAGGTTAGATTGACTTTACGCTAAATATGAAACTGGATTTAAAGTAAATGAAGTCTTTGGTAGAATTACACGATATTATTTAGTCGATCACTCCCGTCTAGAGTTGTATTAGTTTTTTGTTTTTACATTTTGTAAGCTTTCGCTGGTTTAAGCTGAAAATCTTTTTGCTTGCATTTGTTTTAGCTAGAAATGCGAAAATGGTTTTTGGGCATTAGATTAAAGTATTAGTTGGGAACAACAGTTTTTTATAGTACACACACTCATACACATATAATATATTTAGTACATAAATTGAATTACACGTCCGTTTTGGCATATTTACGAGTCTGTTTGTGTGTATGTCACACACACAAACACACACACAGACATATGCTTTTATATATATATATATATAGATATATTGCATGAATATGTATTTATGGCCATGTCAAATACGCTAAAGTTCTCAATGCCACATAAATTGAGCACACAAACAAACGCAAATCAAATATGCAAACGAACAAATTGCTGCGTATGTACGACTGTATGAATATTGTATGTGTGTGGATGTGTGTGTGTGTGTGTTGTAGTTGTGGCGAGGTGTTTGTGTCAAACTGCCTCAGCGAGACACCCACCGAAAGCTGAACCCCGCCCCTCGCCGGCTTTGTTCCTCATGCATATGATTTGGAATATTTAAGAGGAGGTGCCACGGTTTCTGGACTCCGCCTCAGCGCTGCCGCTTCTGATGCATACTTTATGGCGTCGTCCGATATGTGAGTGGAGCTCTCTCTAGCATACATTTTGCAGTTTGTTTAGGAGCAACTGTGTTGACCCGTACAAAACGAATACATTAAAGGTGCAGTTTGTGTGCATGCAATGCAGCAATAACACCTGCCCAGAGACAGAGAGACAGAGAGAGAGACAAAGAGTGAGAGAGAGAGGGAGAGTAACACCTGCCACTTGACACACAAATGCGAAGGCAGTCCCAGCAGTTAGAGCTGACTTATAGATGGTGTATCCTGTTTCAAAGTCGAATTGCACTCCGGACAGTCGTTGTCTGCCTCTAACTGCGGAAGTATGTGAGCCTAGCAGAGCAAGAGGAAGAGTGGCGAAAGGGTATTGGATAGCTGTTGTAGTTGCATCTCATATGGATTTGAAATATGCAAAGCTGTGCTGCAGCTGCATTCAATTAAATTTATGTATAACTGAGAATTCAATAGATCTTACATATATATATACTAATTATTAAACTTAAAAGCTGCAAAGGAAAAAAATTTAGTATTCAATGGAAAGTTAAATTTAACTATTGACTTAAATGTTTGCATAAAAATTATTTTCTGTTTATATTCAATTTAATTTCTCAGTTATAAACTTACGTTTTTTCTCCTCATGACCATTTATGATTTATTCTAAATTTAACATATTTATTTAATTATTTCTTAGTTGTTTACTTTCATAATGACCCTCGTATATTTACTGTTAGATAGATGACAAGTCAATATTCGAGCTCGTTCGACAAGTTTGTAAATTGATTTTAGGCAGGTGATATTTATTTATTTGCTTAGTCTAATGGCCCGAATTGAAACAAATTGCCATATAATTGTTATTTGGCAAATAAATGAAATTAAAATACATCTAAATGGAGCACAGCTGCAGTTAGCCGCTTATTGCTTATGGCTTAAAGCTGCAGACGTCATTAAATCAACAAGAAGGCAAAATGTCTTTTCTGGAAATAGTTGAAATTCCTTTTCCTTTCGCCACTGTCAAGAAAAGTAGCAGGCGCTGAAAGCTATGCAGCGACATGGAAAAGACCACAGCAGAAAATGCAGCAATGGAATGGAGAGCTGCCAGAGGCTGAGGCTGAGGCTGAGGCCGAGGCTCATTCAAACACTGAGACAGAGACAGAGACAGAGGCAGAGACAGAGACAGAGATGGAGATGGAGACTGGTGCTGAGGCTAAGGCCGGCGTTTGAGCAGCTGTCTGAGGCACAAATCCCAAATGCATGGAGTGCTGCTCTGTATCTGCTGCACAAATACACAAAGGCAGTGTCAACGCTGTCGGAGAGTTGGAAAGGGGAACGGAGAGTGCGAAAGGGGGTGGGGGCAGGTGGGCTTTCGGCTTTGGGCTTTGGGCAGAGCCGCCAGGCGACGACTGCTGGCTGCCAGTTTGAAAAAGCAATCCAAATGGAATTTAATGCTATTTTAATTGAGCTCCATTGCAATGTCTTTGCTACCGAAAGAAGCTCAGCTATAGCCCCCTCTCTCTTCCCCTCTTCCCCTCTTTTTCTCTTCCACTCATGCTCTGGCTTTCTTTCACTATTTTTGCAGTCCGGATTCACTTAAGTTATTTATGGTAAACACGTTGTGTTAAGAGGTTTTGCAGTTGGCGTTGGCGTTGGCATAGTATGAAAATTCGATTTGCATTTTATTCAATCGGGTGTTTCGAATTGCCAATTGCCTTCAAAATGTTGCTGTTGTTGTGATTGTTGTTGTTGTTGTTATTGTTAAGCAGCCAAAATGCATCAATTTAAATTTGCAGCAGTGCATTAATAATTTACTCCAAATGAAGGTTATAAAAAGTCCCTAGATCTAGCTGCTCAGCATCTTGGTTACCAGCCTCTCGCTCTCTCTCTCTCTCTCTCTCTCTCTCTCTCTCGCTGTTTCTGTTATTCGTTCTCTCCCTCTCTACACAGGAATTGATGTGCAGTGCTGGCAACAAGACAATTTCCATTTATCATAATTTGCTTGCAAATTACTTTTTCGCCAACGCTTGCCAACTCACGTTGCCAATTTGGAGGCGCCACAGCCGAGCCGACAGGTGAATCAGGTACGCAGGTAGAAGAAATGAAGGTGGGAGCTTCGCAAATATGGCCGCCATTAAAGTGATAAACCTCAAGCACACAGCTGTGCAAACACATACGACCCGTAGGCATTTGTCCGGGTCTAAGCTGCTAGTGTGTGAGTCTGTGTGTGGGTGTGTGTGCGGGTGAGTCTTCATATGCCCTAATGTGAATGTAGGTGTGTCTGTGACATGCATAAGAGCTCAATTTGTCTTAAACTTCATTTATATGCTTCAATCTAAGCCTGCATCGATACCCTATTTCCATATTCTAGTCACAGTAGCTAAACTAAAGCTATAAACCCTTTACTAACTCTTATTAAAAGCATTTCAATTTTTTAATTAGCATAAACATCTGATTAAATCAGCTTTATTGGGAGCCTTTAGCTCAGATTTTGCTTCTTAGATATTGCATAATATATTAACTAAGCCTTTTACTTAGATGCTGCTTGAGATTTGCAGACGAGATAACGTTAATGAGATAAAGCTTTTATACAGCTTAAAGCATTTTACTTCTTTCTTATTGCAATTAGCAGAGATAATTAATTCTGGAATAAATCAAAGACTCTGTCACAGAGACAATTAAGATAAGCAATAACACAATCTAATCAATAATTCCTTTTGTGTTGAGCCAGCAGTGTTTTAGAGGGTAAGTAGTAGTCAAGCATACCTAATGCAAGTGTATTTTTTGCTTAATGTATTGTTCGAATCATAAGCACCCACTCACAGACTTATTTGCAGTTCCTCTCATTCGCACTCAGACGAAATGCCACCCATTCACGCTCTCACTCACGCTCTCACTCGCACTCGCACTCATGCTCTCACTCACACTCGCACTCGCACTCGCAGCCAACAAGCTGTCATAAAAATTGAGAAATGTGACTGCGATGAGTGTGCACCATTTCGTAGTTGTTTTACTTGCTACGTTGTTGTTGTTGTTGTTGATACACCGCGTCGCTTTTTATATTCACTTTTGTTGTCTCTCTCTATGTGCACGTGTGCCTGTCTGTATCTGTGACTGTGTGTGTGTGTGTGTGTGTGTGTGTGTGTGTGTGTGTGTGTGTGTGTGTGTGTGTGTAGTCTGTACCTGTGTACGCCATTTGCCTTTTTAATTGTTTAGGTCAGACCTAACAATGGCGACTTGCCGACATTTTTGTATGCCACGCTTCGAGCACCCTCTACAAGCCCTCCACAAACAGGGTAGTCTGAAAAATGGACTGTCATTGACTTTGTCAGCTGGCAACAGGTTTTTTGTTGCTGTCGCTTGCAGGGCTCGAGTTGAATGTTTGATAGAAGTGAATGCACTCCTATATATATACATATATATACATATATAGCTGACACTTTAGATTGGAACTATTCTGGTCTAGGCCTCGCGCAGGGTTCACTGATTTCAGCGGCACATCATTTGTCTGCTGACATCGCAGATGCTTTTCACGATTTTCCATTTTGCACCTGTGCATGGTCGGAATTTAAATTCTATTCCAATAATTGTGTGACTAAAATCTTAGGATAGTGCAATGCCTTATAAAGACATTACCTTGAGCCAATCTTTGTGTTGGCCATATTGCTGGCTGGCTGGCTGGCTGGCTGGCTGGCTGGCTGATAATATAAATATCATTGTTGCTTGCACATAATTAAGCAGGAAAGTCATTGAAGCAGCAGCTGGAGGTTCCACAGCTGTTAAGCCTAACGGGACCCCGTTGCAAAGTGCCTGCCAATGGCTCAACTGGCATTAATTTTATTTGTATGCGTAGCTCTATGCGTATGTGTGTGTTTGAATTTTGGCTTAATGTGCCCGTCTGTTGACTTTCAGCTCTGTCGCTAATTAAGCCTGTTTATCGGCGTTAGTTTGGTGCTCAACTTTCTCGGCAGCAGACATCATCAGTAGACATAATCAGGGCAGGTTTTATCGGGCAACTAAAATTCGCTGCGACGACTCATCTATGTTTGCTTGCTGGTATTAGTCGGCATTACCAGTATGTATGTATGTATGTATGTATAAGTGTATATATGTATAAACCCAACTCGCGTTGGTCTGTTGTAACTGGCGAATAGCCCTCTTCTCCATATCGAGATGCCAATTCCCATTCGCATTTCCCATCCCATTTCCACGTCGTTCGTCCATCGCTTCTTCGAGTGCAATAATAAAGCGATTCTCCCAAATGCCACCAAGCCTTCAAGTTCTAGTCTAATTGAGTAAATTGTCCAGGGAAATGAAAGCAGCATACCACATGAGTCTGTGGAATTGTCACACACGCATGCACACATACTACTACAATGTAACATCTAAGTGCCTCGTTTAGTTGTGTGCGTGTGTGTGTGTGTGTTGCTGTCGTTTGTTTTGTGGTCGATGCGCAAAATCTCAAACAGCTCGCAAACAAAGCAAAAAATGCAATTTGAAAAAACACACGCACACATACACAGACAGTCACACACACACACACACACACTCACTCTCTGTCTATCCTTGGAACTCAATTGTTTGTGGTTTGTGTAGCCAGTGACATTCTATTAGCAGATAAAACTAATTACATGAAAATCTATTGCGAATGACAGCGACCACATTGCGCAATTTGCCCGCACAGCCCGAAAGTAGGCAACACTTTCTGCTTGGTCGCTCAACTGAGATTGTGTGTGTGTGTGTGTGCGTTTGTTTGACAAGCAACTTTAACTTTGCTTGTTGCCCTATTTAGTGGTCTCTGCAAATGAAAACATTTAAATATACATTACACAGCAGCAAACAGTGAAAAGTTTATCGCACAAAGGTCAACTAAAAGTTTTGCAAATATCTCAATGATTTATCAACAAGTTGATCCACATTCCCAGCTCTCTGCAGTGGCTATTATACTATGCCAATCACTTTTGCATGCTGACAGTTGCGTAACCTGTTCAAGCTGTCCTTTAACCAGTTTTGCTGTTGATGCTAGAAACAGAATAATATAGACAGAGTGTCAAATAAAATCGGTAAAGGTTAAAAAATTAAAGTGAACTGAAAACATTTTTTATGCAATTAGTGGGTCTTCACTCTTATCAAATATAAAGCATTTTTTTCATGTTTTATGTCAACATTAACGGGTATGCAAATATTACGAATTTAAGTTTATATTTTGTTTTTTAGTCTATTAATTGTTATTTTCTTCTGGCATCATATATATTCATAGCATATTAATTAAACTTGCAAGTTAGAGATTAGTTTTTAGCAAACTTCAATTATAAATATTTGGTAAGAGCTCTCGTATTTCTCATTCGCGTCAATTATCTATTTCATTTTATTTTTCAAGAAGTATAGTTTGTAATACGCTTTTATTTTAAAAACTTGTAGCTTTTTCTTCCTTCTTTTCTTGGTTTGGATGACTGTTACTTGGGAAAATTATGTTCGATTTTGAAAAGTTGTATCTTTTTTTGCTCGTATAAACTAGCTCTATCGATTGACATTCAAAATATAGAAATCTAAAATTTTGAAATTTTTGAAAAAATTGCTAGGGGTAGCACCATAATTTTTGCCAAAATGGGCTCGGTTCCAAAGTCTGGAGTTACTGATTTCATTCTTCTATACTGAGTTTCAAGAGTCCAATATGGTATAACTTTTTAAAATCGGACAATATTGAACCGAGTTATGACAGTTTGAAGTTGAAAACTAACCTCAATTTGTGTGATGACGGGCTGTAAGAAGAGGAATATCTCGTAAACTGGCTGTCAGAACTTGCATATCTCGAAAACTACAAGAGATATAGGGCTGAAATTTTGAATATGCATTTAAGACTATTATGCGCGCAGTAGACAATTCATTGTATCTCAGTGCAACCTACCATTTTGTTAATATCTGCACAAGTCTCCTCAAATACCCTATTTTCTTAGCCTGACTGTAACTTGGGCAAATTACGTTGGACTTTCAAAAATTATGTCTTTTTTTGCTTGTATAAACTAGCTCTATCGATTGACATTCATAATATCAAAATCTAAAATTTTGAGTTTTTTGAAAAAAATTCCAAGGTGTAGCACCATAATTTTTGCCAAAATGGGCTCGGTTCCAAAGTCAGGAGTTACTGATTTCATTCTTCTATACTGAGTTTCACGAGTCGAAAATGGTATAACTTTTTAAAATCGGACAATATTGAACCGAGTTATGACAGTTTGAAGTTGTAAAATAACCTCAATCCGTGTTTTGTCTGTCGAAGACTTTAAGAGACAAATATATACACACACAAAAGAACAGTCGACTATTGTATTTCCGGTTGACTCGTTTGTCCTGCAAGCATTTTATATTCTTGTTGTTGTTTTTATTGTGGTTGGTGGTCGTTGTCAAGCTAAGACCCAGCTTACAATAGTAAATGTCATGTGTAGGTGCATCGATTCTGTGACTGGAAGCCAACGGTGCGTATGAATTTTGCTTTTGATTTACCTGTGGATAAGGCGACTAGCTAGTGAGAGTGTGTGTGTGTGTAAGCATAGTCCAAATAGCCACACAAATAACCATAGAAATGTTCAAAGGCACTTCGTAATATCAATTCGTAGTAAGATTCATTCTTGAAGCCATGCATTACCATGGCAATTAGTTATAGTCCAACTCCAAGTCAAGTGCTGCTGTCCGAGTCCCAAATCCCAGCAACTTGTTGTTGTGCTATGCGAAACATTTTAGCAACTTTTCTAATGCCCAAAAGCAGATTGAAGAGCACACAAGTGCAGCTCTCGCATTTGTGGCCAAGAGCTTAGCCTGCTTTATGCATTCTCTGAAAATGTCAATTAGTCCGTGTTCCTAAACAAAAAGTTTCAAGAACTCGTGTCTCGTCTAATTTCCGTTTAATACTAATTTGCTGAGTCACAAGATGCTTAATTAAAGTTTTTGTTGCTCTTGTTATTGAAGTGTCTCTCGTTGAAAAAATAAAAAAAAGGGAAAATGCTTAAAATGTCGTAATTTGTACTGCATGTTCGACATGCAACAAATTATGTCTGTATGTTATTCTCTGGAGGAGTTGGTTTTCATGTTTTCCTTTGCACTGATAATAGAAAGTTGTTGCTGTTGCTGTTGCTGTTGCCGTTGCTATTGCTGTTACATGCTAATTAGACTAATTGCTGCTTGTTGTCTGATAAGCCATTGACGCATCCAAAGCAGGTGATAGAAAATGCATGTAATTGCAGTCTTCAATGGCTTGGCTATAAAAGCGACTGTTCTAAGCGCCAGCTGCAACATTCGAAGTGACAATCAATCGTTGAATTACCGTCAAGTCGAGTATGTTGAAAGTGAAGAATTTGGGACTGGTCTGCGGACTGCTGGCCATTGTTGGCTTCCAGGCTGTAGTGCAGGGTGAAGAAGTTACTACTGTGTGCCCGCCGGACGATGATGATAATCGGGATGGCGAAGACTCGCTGTGTGACAGCTTTCAAGCGCTGCGTGGCACCATTGATGGTGAAACTCTGGAGGACCTCATACAATCGCACTACAAGTGCAACGCAAAGTTTCGCAAGGCCATGTGCTCCTACAATACGACTCGATTCAATGTTGCTGCCCGGCAGCTGCAGGAGAGCGAAGCCTACCAGACAATGTTAACGGATCTGAGGGCTGCCGGAGTCGATACGACCGACATTGAGAATATTTTGGACATTTTCACCTGCCTACTGCTGCCGGTTGAAAAGCCCAAAAAGTCCTGCGACTGCAAGACACTGCGCGGCCACACATTCATCGGAGATCTGCTGGCCGTCATGCCCCAACAGGACGTGCATGACTTTACGGCCAGCGCCCGCGAAAGACAGAACAACTACGCACTCTTTGTGGACACTGTCAACGCGCCGGTCTTCCAGGATCGTTTGCGAACCAATATGGTAGGTAATAGAGCGTACTTAATGGCTGTTGACTGATTTTGCTAACTTTGGACAGAAAAAACGTGATGCGGTTCGTCCGCTGCGCACTTTACGCCGGAATGGCTGGGATATGCCGGAGCTGTTGCGCGCCATCAAGACCATTCTCTCCTGGTGATGGCGAGAGAGGCATCCAAATCGTATCCCTATATGATTTTGCATTTGAATATACATATAGGAAAAATGTCTAGTTGAATATATGTCAACCGCTCAACTTAAGAATATTTTCGACTTTCAATAAGTACAAATGGGATGTGTTGAATTCGTAATTGGTTCATTTTGTGTGTTTGTGTGAGTGTGTGAGTGTGCTGCTTCACTTGGCTCAGCTCCCAGTTGGCTCATATGTGCTTTGGGCCGCTGGACTCGCATAATTTCCATTTAGTCGAGCCACTTGGCGCGCTTGACAAACAAATTAACGCTCGTTACACTTTCATTGCATGCGCTCAATTTACGGCCCAAAAGGACGAAGGACACCCATTTGGTAGTTGCTTTTCCCGTTGCCAGCTGTCGTTTTGCCAACATTTACAAAAGCAAACAAATGAGCAAACTGCAATCCGAACATTAAATACCCTTTTAGACAAATGATTCTCTCTTGCCTCATGTTGGAGAGATTAGTTTTAATACTATTAAAGGGAATACGGTTTTAAATTGGGTTTCATATTTCATATGCCGTTTCTATTAACATCTGGAAGAATAAATTTGCGACTGTATTTAGTGCAAAAGCTGTTCGTTGTGGTCCATCTACATATATACATAACGCATGCAGTCTGTGCAGTTTTCTTCTTCTCTGTTCCTCCGCAATTGATTTATGGACGCGACGTGACTTCATTTTGGGGCAGGTGGGCGTGGCGGCGGCACCTGTTGTATGTCGCCGGTGCGCTTATTAAATTAACAAAGTAACGATCTGTTTCGCTATCTACGCGCGCGCGTGTGCCCGATTTGTCTCGTGTGCGTGTGAGCCAAATTCAATGCCATTATGCGTTATAGCAGTATAAACAAATTGTACGCCCACTGCCCACACACACACGCACACGCACACTTCAACAAGCGACGCACGTGCGTGGACCAAAATACACACACACACACACATGCACGCACAGCAGCTCACTGAGAGTGTGTCGACCACTCTCTCGTGTGTCAATCAAGTTAAATGTTAATGAATTACTCGCCATCGGCACAAGGACATGCTGACAGGACAACGATGCCGAGACTGACAAGTTGTTTTGGTTTCCATGTTCTTAGCACTCTTGTGGTCGGCTTCTTCTTTTTTTTTTTGTTTTGTTTTTTTTTCTAGTGCTTCATGCCGCCACAGCAACCGACAGGGCGAAAATGTTTGTGAAAGTCGAAGTGGTCGGCCTGTCAGCGCACAAAAACGAAATAAATCGTTGCATACTTACGTGCGCAAACAAGTTTGCTCCTCCTCACACCCTGTAAACATTTGTTCAATATGAGAAAAAAGGTAAGCTGGCTCAAGTATATATGTTATAGCCATAAATACATGTGTCCAGCAGCTTTCATTTAAAAATGTCCGGCTTTTCGTCAGGGGGTGTAAAACTTCAGCATACTTAAAAACTTATGCAAATATTTTCTCTGAAAAATTTATTCATATTTAAACATTTATTTTTACTGAAAGTTTCGCTTTGTGGGTTTACTCAGATAAGAATATGAGTGTAAGACAACCCTTTGGAAATAGGTAAAACAGGATATATTGATGGCTGTAAGAGGAAATCTTGCGTTAGTTTTTCAGATCGACTCATCATCTAATATATTTAATAAATATCATGATATTAAATGCACTCTAAAAGAGTTATGAGTTAAGAAATGTAGGAAATAGAAGGTATATATAATTCATAAAAGATTAAGACTAACTATGATTGAGTCTTAGGTGTACGGATTAACAATAAATGTTTCTGATCAGTACCAATAAATAAGATGTGATCTAGGAGTCTCATACGTACAGGGTAGCTTCTAGTCGTGACCTTGGGAATACTTTGCGTTACGTTTTGGTTGGCTTCATTTTTGTTTTCAGTCTCGCTTTCATTTCATTTCGCAGGTTGTTCTGCCGGGCAATACGTGTCATTGAATTCATTATCCTGTCAGCGCGTTAGTCGCTTGTTTGGGCGTGGGCGACCGGGGGCGTGGCCGGGGTTGTGGCTGAAGCTACGTGCTGCAGATTAAAAATATGCATTGCGAAATTAATTAATTAACGCAGCCCTTGTTAGCTGCCATTTAATAAATGTTTGTTGCCCTTGCTGGAATTTTCCCATATTTCGCATTTCGTTTCCCTTTTTTGCTGCTTGGCAACAAGCTCGACGATTTTTACAAATTAATTTGCAATGTATTTCAATTGGGCGAATTAAATGTAAATATATTTAATTTATTTACATTTGTTTGCATAACTTGATGTAACAAAGAAAAAACAAACTGTGTAAATTGATTTAAAATTAATAAGTTCAATTAAGTTTGATGGTTACTTTAAAATCAAATTCAATAAAAAAGTGTTTATTTAAATATTTAATAATGTGTTTATAACAAGCAATTGTCATAAATAAATAACACATATTTCCGCCGGACATTGCGCGGAAAACCTTTCAACAAACGGAAAATATTCGGTCGACAGCAACCGACTAATATATACCCTGCAATAATTACCTACCCCATTTCCTCTTTAATTGTGAATTTTCATAGCCAGCTGGTAATTAAATGAGTTTCCAAACCTCCGCTAAACAGCTTCCTTCCTCGGATTTCGCACCTCTACTAGGAATTCAGTGTATTGTCACACAAATTGTAGTCGGTTGTAGCATGGCCATAATTTGGGCTTGTTTCATGTTAGCGCTATCCAAAACAATGGCAACAAACAAAGCAGCTTCACAGACAGAAATATCCCATTGGGTGGATTATTTCGGACCGCTGGTCACACATTCATTCGCTTCCAAGTGGAAATCTCATACAGCTGGACAGGTATCCATCTCTGTCTCTCAACCTTCTTCTCTCTTCATATGTCAAATCTTGGATATTGTCGCATTACATTAAGATATGTTTACAAAAATAGCAAAAGCTTCAGCGACAGCTGACAAAAGCTGAGGCTTAATATAGCCATGATTAGATAAAATAATCTAATGGAGAGACACTTTATAAAAAAACTAAAACTAGGGTTTAGCAGTTTAAAGGGTTTGCTCGACAGGAAGATACCCTAAACGTCGCGCCTTGCTCTACGCTTAAGTCTTTACACACATGCAAAAATTCCCCTCTACTAATAATCCCTATAAAAATATGTATATTTTATACAAACTGATTCTTCCTGTTATAAACATTGACCTTAAATAAATATACCCTAAACGTTTAATTTGTAATGGGTATTTGTGTACGATAAGCACAATTTTGTATTATAAATTAATGTATTATAAATTAAATATATATATATATAAAAAAGAGAATTCAACTATTTAAGAGTCTATTAAGTAGGTAAATATAATATTTATAATTTATGATAGTTTTTACTTTTCAAAAGCATTTATCGACTTATCAATGTTTAATGTTCTGCTTAGAGAGTGCGTCTAATTGATTTTAATTAAAAATTCGACTTGCTTTCACGTTGTCTCCAAAAAGAAAATCTTAAACAGTTGACCGCAATTTTTCATTTAGGATAAATCTGTAAAGGAAATTGTAACAATTTGTTGGCTTGATTTGTTCTAAAATTGCATTACTGCAAGGATCTGGGGAACTGCTTCGATTGCAACTGCAGCAGCAAATGGAATTCTCTGGACGGGGCATGGGGCAGCTCGAATGGCTCTGGCAATTGTGGCAAATGCGATTTGAGGCTCGCTTTTGTGGTAACTGGTTGGCATCTGAGTTCTCAAATGCTTTACAGTTCTGTTCAATTTCCTTACATATTTTGCAGTAAATTCAATTTGCCAGCATTCGGTTTTTCGTTCCTTTCATATATATATTTTTTTTGACAACAATTCAATTGACATTTCACATAAATTTTGCAATTTATTTTCAATTTAATTAAAATATAACTATAAAATTAAATTAGATTTATGCAATTTAGCACATTTAGTTTTATAGCTTAAGTTATTTTTATTATATTATCAGAAAATCCAAAATGAAAGAAAAATTTTAAGAAAATGAAAGTATGCCTAAAAGTTGGCAAGTTTCAATAACTGGAGTAGAAATTGAAGTTGTTTCTAATGACAACATTTGGACTTAAGGCAAATGGCAGTTGCATGACTTCGGGCTAGATATTGAGCTCCACGTTGGAGCTTTGGCTATTTCTAGTTGCTAGTATCTCAGTTATTGGCCCAAAGCGTTGTTATTCTTAGCTTTTGTTTTGCTGTTTGCTATTTGCGGTAATGTGGTCGTTGATAAAGCAACAGCTATTGCTCAATACTCGTAATGCCGAAGATTTATGGGCCCTGCTATCAGTTTGGTAGTTGGCCAGTTGGCCAGTTGGCCAGTTGGCCAGTTGGGCAAGTGTAAGTGAAACCAAGCGCAACAGCTATAAATAAATGTGGATGCTTGCAAATGGAGGCCATTGGGGTATCAGTTGACAAATCTCATTATGGGTTATGATTTGTGCACCCGCCGGGCAACCAAATCCTGCTGAGCGGCTTATCTGTCCAGTCTTGTGGAGCAGTCTTCCTTCTAGCTGTGAGTCGTCGGATCGAGTGCCATTGAGGCCCGAATGCCATTCCGTTCGATGGCGTCTGTAATTGATAAATAAAAAATATTGCTCAACAAGATTTCATTACTGGCCAGTTGAACATCTCATGTATGCATTTTAAGCGCAATTTGCGGTTGTCAGCAATACATAAATTTATTTCCTTTGGCCCCGAGCAAAATCTCGAAATTCCTGCAATGAAATATACGTTGGAAAGTGTTGGCATTTTAATGAGCAGAACGGCAGAGATGAAAAAAGAACTTGGCGAAATGCCAGCTTAAAAAATGGACAATGTTTTCGTCTTTTGTGTGTTTTTTTTTTTTTTTTTGGGTTTTATTGTTTTTTTTTTCGCAAGGTCGATTGGCATGCAATTATAATGAAATTCGAGTGCGTGGAACCGTGGCAAATGTTGCAAGTGCAATTGCAATTGCAATTTTTGCTGCATCAGCAGCTGCGAATCATGTGTGGCACACTTTTCGACTGTTGTCCAGATGTCCTGGCTAGTGCCAGCAGCTTTTTTCTTTTGTTTTTGTTTTTTTTTTTTTTTATTTCCTTTCAGCTTTGTTTGCTGTTTTGTGCTCTGTTTGCCGCTTATCTTTGCCCGCCTTCAACCAGCTACAGCTAGCACAAGCACAACTATTCCAGCCGGGCTCTTTGGCTCTTGCTCTGACTCTGGTGCTGTTCCCTTTGCCAAAATGGCAATGCGGGTGCTGCTTCTTAACCAGCGCAAATATGTTAACCTACAACAGAAGCAAAGCACAGCAAAGCTAAGCGGAGCAGAGCAGAGCAGAGCAAGTAAATAAATGTGCTCGAGATAAACTGGCGCTTTGTGTGTCCCTCCATGGGGAAAGGGCAATCTCTGCCTTCCAGACCCAGACCGCTGCCATTAAAGCCCATTGCTTAAAGCCCGCCTGTGCATGCAAAAACCCAACCACATGCTTCAAGACCAATATGGTATCCACCATCCACCATTCGCCATTCGCCATTCACCATTCACCGTCCAGCGTCCACCTTTCGACACTCGCACCACCGCGTACGTGACTTTGGCGCCATTGTTGGTCATTAATTTGAAGACAAAGTCCGTTTGAGACTTAGCGAGCCTTTCTCATTGAACAGGGTGCATCTTCAACAGTTTATGGCAGTCCGAGCGATATCTACAATAATCTATATCCATTGATGATATATATATATATATCTACATCTACATCTACATCTACATAATTCTAAGTTGTGACTCAACTTAATTTGATGACTTTTTCTGCCCTCGCTTAAAAGTTTTTTGTATAAATATTTGCTAAGAGCAATTTTGTTTCTGCTAACTTAAACTATAAAAAATTGACGATAATTATGAGGAATGTAATAAATATTACATTTTAATACCTTCCTCAAAGTTGTGGAATACTGAGTTTTGCGACTTGGTTATTAAATATGCGTATTGTAAGCAATCCTTTTACTTAAATTAAAATTTGTATACCCTGTTCGCTGACCAGTTGAGAGTTATTTACTTTCATTCAGTGCGGTGATTATGAATATGTAATTGACACTAAAAAAAGTAAACAAAGTTCTTCCTTGCTACATCGTTTATCATTTTTGTTACTCTCGGAAGAGGGTGTTGAATAGTCGATCACAGCCATTCAGTTACGTTTGCACTTCTTTTAATTATTAGTTCTGTTCGCTAAAAGTACGCAAAAGATGAAAGTGACCGTAGTTAGCAAAAAAAAAAAAAACTAAAATAAAAAAAAAATGATTCTGAGTAGAATATTTTAATCTAGAATATCTGTTGAAAATTTTTCTCCTTCATTTAGCAAAATGTATTTTTTATACGGAAAGAAAGTGGACGCGAGCACAAAGCAAAAATCGGAATAATAGAACAAAGCTGAAAATATGCAATTGTACTTATACTGACTTTATGATACTTCTTCGCAATCAATAGTTTATTAGAAATTATAAAGATATGCGATAGATAGATAGATAGATAGATAGATAGATAAATATATAGATGGATTTCAATGTTTAGAAAAAAAAGATGATTACAATCATTTATCTGACATCCTTCTAAAGGATTAGGTGTATTGCACCAATACACACTCTTAATTTCATAACAGAGTATAATTTAAATATCCAAATGCTTCTGTTAATATGAAATTGGAACTAGAACCAGTCAAATGTTCAATAGTTTTTAACAAAACACTTTTAAATTGTATTTTTTGTTGGCTCAAGAACTTTAAGAGCTTCGTTAAAGTTTGTATTAAACGGGCCAACGACCTGCGAGTGGCAAATCGAGTGGAACACCCTGTAGATGCGTATATGTAAAGCTACTTTGTCACACAGCACACGTACACGTACAAAAGACGTATGCTGGGTGAAAAGGATGCAAAGGATTGGGTTTGTCCACGCTTTGGTCAGCGCGAGCAACGGTCTTGCCCATCAACTCGATTTGATGTTGTGGTTTGGCCCCACTGTGGTTGTTCTTGTTGTTGTTGTCAGCGGTTTGCACCACTGACCCGCTGTCTGAACCTTCGTCTAATGGCACAGTGAGTGAAAGGGCAGACGACAAAGAGAAGAAGAAGTGGCGAAGCGCGTTAAAAAAAAAAAAAAGAAGAATGGTTTAGCAGCGCATTTTTGAGGATAACAGCGGGCACGTGCTTGGCCAGAACCAAAGGTGGCAACAAAAGCAACAACTTTGGCGCTGAGTGGTGAGTGCTCCGGCAGCTGGCCAAGATTTATCAAGGACCGAAATACGTGACAGCGAAGCGTGTCAACTGCCTCCACCCTCCACCCTCCACCCTCCACCATCCACCCTGCAGCCTGGGAGCCTGGAAGCCTGCAACCGCACGAATTATGACGAATGTCGCCTTGTAAATCTCAACCGGCATTTGCCGACATATGCCATTTAGTGGCCCTGAAATGACTCCTAATTCAGATTTTATTGTCTTGTCACAGCAAATGTTGGCTTTAAGGTGCTGACCCAGTTTAATGGATTTTTGCGGCACTCAATTTCAACTTAAGAGCTTATTAATAGAACTCCCCCCGGATATTGTTAACGGCTTGTCTCGGCTTTAAGGCGAACGGAATGGAGTCAGCGAAGCATTTAAATTTACGACTCTCTGTAATCTTTTGAAGCCTGCCGCTCAAGCAGCTCTCGATAAACCTGGCACGGGTTTTGCCATTGAAAAATGAATGGCAAGTGGAAGGCGTTTAATAGGCAACCTGAACTGCAAACTCTGCCTCACAATGGCCTCACTTTTGGCTAGAATAGCCGCTGGCTTTGCTCCTGCCTCTCGGTCAATGCAATTTGCAAACGAAAATACAAGGAAGGACCAGCCAGGACGATTGTTTGCCTACCGTATCGGCCAGTACCAAAACAATCCTTAGCTCTGGCCTTGGCAACGGTTAAGGGGCTTCTCCATTATGCCACATATCGAACCGATGGCACAGTTTAGCATTTTAATAGGCTCTTAACATTCTGTACTCCCAATTGTTTGTTTATGTTGCAGCTTAAGCTGTGCCTAAGTTCCCAGAAGCAATTAACCTGCAGAAATCCTCGGGCCACAAAAGGTGAATATTGATTGAAAATTGTGTAATTACCGAATTTTAAATATTAATAAGTTTAATATAAACAAAAGTTGAGCAGTTGAGCTTCTTATTGTCAAACAGACACAATTTTAAGCAAAATTGCATTTTCTAAGCTAGTTGTGTAATATTAAAAAAGTTTCGTGGATCACAATTAGGAGACTACATGATACTCATTAAACACAATTGTAGTTTGACTCGCTCAAGGCACAATTCATTCATTTTCATACAAAGAAGTTTCATATTCAATTCATTCATTTTCATACAAAGAAGTTTCATATTTGACGTGCAAGCTAAATAAATATAAAGAAATGCTTTCCTCTGCTTATATTGCCTTGCAAAATTGCATTAACTCTTGTCTTACTCGTTTTCATTGTGTAAAGGGTATAAGGACACAAGTACACAGCCACACACACACAGACACACACACATAGACACACAGACAGACACTCTCAGACACAGTCACATACAGATATGCAGTTTGCTGCAAGTTGAGGGCAAACAAATTGAAATAGTTTGCATTGTTGTTATAGTGAAAATGTCAACTATCTTCTTATGTGTATTCAGTGACTATTTAATTGTGTGAAACGAATGCAAATTTTCAAATTTGTCGTCTCTTTTGTCATTTAAGAGTTTGCATTTATACAACTTTAACGTGAATAAATAAACATGAATTCCATTTTCATGCAAACGCGAACATTCACGCCGAGAATGTTGCAATAAAAGCTGTCGACAACAACAAAAAATGAAAAAGCACAAACTTTTATAATTTTAAGCCTTGCACGGTGCTTAAATGTTAACACATTTTAAATTAACAATTTAATTTTAATTTATATTGAATGAAAAACCTCTCTCTCTCTACTTTATTTATATTTTAGATGCAAGTTTTAGCTAGGGCTCAACCTTTAGGAATATCCTGTACACATCCCAATTAAATTTTTAATTGCCACAAACAAATTTTGAGAACAAAAAACAAATATTTTGAAACAAAAACCGAATCGCGAAGAGTTGAAGAGTCAAAAAGTTAAGCGTCGACAATTTATGCTCTTGCGCTGCGTGATATAGTTGAAATTAATATTTAATTTAAATTGTAATGAAATAATGTAGCTTAAAACAAGAACAATGTGGAACATGAATTTTATTTTTACATATACATATAAATCAATATAAAGTTTTGACATGCTAAAAGTTTTGAAACAAGACTAAAAGTTAAAAGCTGTGTTGATTTTATTTTATTATTTATTATTTTATTTTTAAACATTTAAAACAAATATTGATTTATATATGTGCACAAAAATATGCTTTCGATTAAACTCTTTGGGCGCGAAAGCATTTAATTTGAATGAAGCGGACAGATAATTATGTTTACGACCGCATCTTTAAACGGATATATGCACTGTATATTCAGTTGTACATTAATGATGCTGTCAATTCTTCACCGACTGCCACGCCCCACACCCACCCACAAGCAGCGCCCAGTCACGTTCGCGCTTGGCTTCGCTTTTATAATAGAGCTCTGCTGTGATGTGCCTTGGTCTCTGTCGCTGTTGCTGCCAAGTATGCAATATATTTGATGTGTGTATATATGCATATGTGTTTGTTTGTGTGCGTATAAGTGGGTGGGTGTAGCCATCACTATCATAAACATTAACGGCTTTTACTTACCCGCTGCTCGTGGCTGGCAGTCACTTTTGCACTTGACACAAAAGCGAAATCTAGGCAAGCTGCTGAATTCTTTTATGAAGCATACTTTTCAGCGTTCCTGCTGTGATTTTTCACAAGCAGCAAGCAGCCGAGACATGTGGAGCACGTCAGGCACGCAAAACTTTGACCTACAGCAGATCCGAGTGCAGATTCTGTGGCATGTGCCAGGGCTTATAATAAAAGGCGACAAAATGTTGTCACTGTCTTGCCACATAAGTACCGTTGGCGCTTTTAAAGCGTCTATTTGTTATTTGAAAAGTTGGATCCGGCCACACACTGCACGTGAACTACCATGAAAGGTAGCCCCTGGCACTTAACTGTTTACGCGACCACATAAAAGCATAGGCGCCGTTTGGCTGCCAACTTTTAATGCGGTTCCTTGACCGCACCTCTTGCGGTCAACATTCATTCGGCGGCGATCCTTGCCAGCCTTGGGCATCTTCATCTGGATGCCGGGCACGTAACGATTCATTTAAAAGTTGGCTGCCATCGAGTAAAAATCAAATAAAATTAGCACAAGACGCGCATGTGTAAGCAGTGGAAAATTGTTTTCAATTTGCGCCAGGTATACCCATTCACCCACACATAAAGTACGTGTATGTAGATGTACATATGTGTGTGTGTGTGTGTGTGTATATAGCAACAGGCATAAACTGGACTGATATGCGAATGCCTCGAGTAAATGCCTGTTAAGCAGAGCTCTCACTCTGGGCTGCAATCGAAACTATTTAAGTGCGTCGTAGGCAATGCGCACTGTAGTTGCTTGTGAGCATTTCAAGTATGTTTTTGGCAACGATTTACGCAAATTCAAAGCAAATAGCAAGGAAAGTTAATCGAGAGCCTCGAGCCAGACTCTTTCAAATCAATTATAAAAGCACGTATAGTTAATTTTACCGCTGCTTAAGTTTGATGTGAGTTTTATTTAATAAATTCATATTAACCGTTAGGTTTGCCTATGCCAGGTATCACATGTAGCAAAAGTTTTTTTTAAAGAAAAAAATATCCAAGAATTAATTTCAGTTATATATTTATAAATTAAACTTATTAAAATGAAACTCTTGTCTTGTTTCTTAAATGCCTTCGATTATAATATTATTTATAAACTTTCTTCATTTTCCAATTGTGTTCGTCTTGGTGTGCTTTAATTTTCTCCAGTACTTTAATCAGGCAACCGCAACGCCCACACACACATTTTTGCACACACACATGCATACAATAAATATAAAATACACATTCATCACTGTCAGCTCACACGCGAATTGTGCTTTTATATTACGCCTACATCCGAAGTGGGCGTGGCCTTAAATTTACATATGAGGTTTAATGTGCCGGCAAGATGTCATTCGGCGCAGAGCTTTATTAACAACAATAAAATAAAATAATAATATAAAATTAAATAAGATTTATAGTTTTTTTTGGTTTTTTATTATTATGTATTAAATAAATGCTTAAGTGGTAAAGCTAATATTTTTAATAAAAATCAAATTGCAAATTAGTTTATTTCATACAAAATAAAATATCTATATATATGTATATATATATATGCATACTTTATAATAAGGTAAGTTTAATTTTTATAAATATCGAACGTTCAGTTGTGCTTAAAATTAAATGAAATTCAATTAAATTTGCTTTCACTTCACGTATTTTCATTATTTCTTAAATATATTTTTTGGCAGTGCTTCATTTTATATTTAATATATTTATCAATTATTCTGATATAAAATCTGAGAAACTATTTTAATTGGTTTATGTCAAGTGAAGAAGAAAATCTTCTACCAATTTTATTTAAATTAATGAATTTATTCTTGCTCCGAATGTGCAAAGAAGAGTTTATTAGTTTTGAGAATTGATTGATTCAGTATAGCCTGTAAATCAGTTAACGGGTAAAAATAATGTGAATATTTACATATATTTAAGTTGTAAAGTAGATTGTTTAGTTTTCATTTATTGTTATTTTGGAAAAAGTTGGAATTGCATTCTGAACGGGTAATAAAAAGTTGGCTGTTTGAAAGTCATTTCTTACTTGTTGAAGGCAAAACAACAAATTGTTGTCAGTTAATAATTGGGATTTAAGCCCTGGACACTCAAGAACTGCTCAACACCTGAATGGCCACTGCATTATGCATGCATGTGTGTGAGTGTGTGTGCGGAGTAGTAAATGCATTTACTAAGCATGTGTACTTAAGTTGTGAATAATTTGATCGGCCGCACCACGATTGCAAATCCGCCTTTGGCAACATTTTTAATTGAATTTTCTGATAAGTAATTAGGACGCAGCTTTTGATGTGGCTTTTGGTTGGCTTTGAAGTTGATGTCCATAACGGCATAAATAAGTAACTAATTATAAGTAACTGTGTGCGTTATGCAAAATTCAGCAGAATTCTTAAACAGCGACAAGAATTTAAGTACACACATTTGTTTTTTTGTTCGTTAGATGTCAGACTTTGATGGCGGAGACAACAGGTAAATTTTAATGCGTTACCTGCCCAGACTGTCGCATAATTTCCGTGCGTGCAGGGGCAAAAATTCTGATGGGCTGCAGCAGCGTTTCCGTGTGGGCGTGACTGTTGGTGCAGGTGTTGATGTGGGTGTCAGCCGCAGTGATGCCTTTTAAAATATGGCGCCCATCGCTTATATTGAAATGTTTTTATTGAGTACGCTGCGCCTGGCCGATGAGTTTTTAATTAACTTTTGGCATAGCTGTTGGTTGGTTGGTTGGTTGGCTGGTTGGTTGGCTTTGGGATGGTTGCGGAAAAACGGGTTCGAAGCAGCGCATTAATTAGTTACGCATTTGAAAGGCGCTCCGAAGCTGGGCCACAAAGGAAATGAGCCAATATGTGTGTGTATGTGCGTATGGAAAAATTGTAAAATTGCGTGTGCGCACCACATGGCGTATGATTAATGTGAGCATTTTGTACATTTTATTAAATAAATTGTAATTTATCATTAAGCAGCAGCGTAGCAAAAGCAAATCAAATAAATTACGCAGCACTCGGCCAAAAAACTTTGACCATTAAACGCTCTAAACAAACAAACGAAAGCCAATGACGATTTCAACACCCATACGCCCCGTTGGCCCCCGCTCTCAATTGTTGCCGCTGTTGTACTTGTTGTTGTTGTTGTTTTCTTTGTGGTGTTGGCTTGTGGGAGGCCATTTCTGTTTGTGTTCATTTGCGGAGCATTTTATTGCAATTGATTTTTGGCGCCGCCAGCTGCAGAGACCGAAAGCCGGACAGCTTGGACAGCCGGAGAGTCGGACAGCCGGGACAGATACGGGCTCAGACTCGACAAGTTGTTGCGGCTGCGGCTTAAGTTTGTCGACAAATTGGAAACTTTTTCGGTGGCCAACCAAAGAAAAGTAGATGAAAGCACGATGGCCCCAGCCGCAAAAACCAAAGACTTTCGGCCGCCAGCAAATGGCCAACGAAAAGAGCCAAAAAGGAAAAAATCAAAAACAGAAATAAGAAAATAAGAAAACAATCAAAATAAGCGAGCAACAAATGCGACTCGGCTTTAATTTGACGCGTCTTGCGGCAGTTTAGTTTCTCCACCACAAAACTGGCCGCAAAAGCTGGTTTTATTTTTCCGTATAAATAAATGAACGTCTCGCTGCTGCTGCTGCACAGTAGTTGGCCAGCTGTGCAGCCAACAAATTGGCAGCAGCAGCAGCAGTAGCAGCAACAGCAGCTGCAAAAGACAGTTGACTAACCAGCTTATTCAGCTATAAAATATGCATGCGATGTGTGTGTATTGGTGTGTGAAAAACTTCGTAACTATTCGGGTTGCCGCCTCTAGGCGCCGCCCGCCGAGCTGTAGCACAAGCTGTAAATGGACTTCGGCCGGTGTGGCACATGCACCAGAACGTGGTGGCATACCTCGTCCATCTGGACATCGCTGCTGGAGAAGGGGGAGGCGCCGGTGATCTGGCTGAAGCGGGACTGATAGGTGCGAATGGCTGCGACACGTTCGCGCCAGGTGTGCCAGAAATATTGCTTATGAATGTGGCCGCCAAACTCGAAGATCATTGGCCGCTCCGCCTTGAGATGCTGGCCCAAGGGCTGGATGCTGAGCATCATGAGGCAGCGTCCGCGTTTGCGATAGAAGTTGAAGCGTATGTACTCCAGTGGCACCATGCTGATCAGATCGAAGCACTCGATCTCCGGATCCTGACCCAGACAGAACCAGTTCGGCTCTCCCTCGTACTCCTCGTTCTTGTAGAAGTTGTCGCAGCCGAAGAGGAGCTTTGTTCCGGTTAGGGCGACCTGGTATTGGCGCAAACCCACTCCGTGTGCATCCACTAGGGTGAAGGGGCTTTCCACCATCACCGGCTCGTAGATCTCCTGGTATTCGGTGAGCAAAACTTTTTGCACTCGAAACATCTTGTCAGGAGCAATCGCAATGACTTTGCCAACGACTTTGGCTATAATTTAATTGAAATGTCAATCAAAGTTTCGCTGCTCCTCCGTCTGTCTGTCCGTGCTGCCGCCTCTGTCTGTCGATTTGTTTGTTTTGAGTCGAGTTTCGGTTTTCGGTTTTGGGTTTGGGTTTGGGTTTCGTATTTTGGGGTTTGTGGGTTTTTTGGGTCTCGCCCTTGTCACAGTCGCAGCGCCTGCTCTGTTATCGAAGCACTGCTGCAAAGTCGATTAGGCGAATGCAAATCAATTCCAACCAGCCACAATGTGGCCCAACCCATTTGCATCTGAATTTAAATTGGTATTTGTCCAAGCTCCTAATGCCCACAGTTCCCCAAACGCTTGCACTTCCATGCACTCTGTTGAACTCCAAGCGCCAGCAAATTTTATGATTCCCACACACAGACACGACCTCTCGGCCATACGATTATATATAATATATATATATATACATATATATATAATGCTGTGTGGACTTATGCGTCGGCAAACACTCTTCATTTGCCGACCTTTATCAAATGGGCAGCATTTTATGTAAATAACATTTTTTTTTCTCCTTTTTTACTTTCTATTTTTATTTTTTTTTTTTTTGTAGGCACACTAAAGTGTTTACTTTGCACAACAAGTTGCAGAATTCATAAGCCGGGGCCGCAGCTACGGCCATGTCCTATAAAAAATGTCAATGATTACCTTCTTTTTTTTCTCAATTTGAACTCAGTCAAATAAGACTCCTAGATTTAATCCCTATGACTTGTATATAAAGTATATTAGAAGTAAAACTTTCTTTAAAAGCAGCAATAAAGAAAAATCATAAAGTAAATAACTAACAATTAAGATCAGGTTAGAAGTGATAATGTATTATATAGATATCGTAGCAATTGATATTTCCCAGAAATTAAGAATCCCTATAAAAATTGAAGTACTATGGAACAGTATCTATGTAAGAAATTCTTATATTCTTCATTGCTACCCACTGTAATATAAATCTGACTATAATATAAACCTGTACTTCAGCGGATTTGTAGAGTATCTTCAGCTAATAGCATTTGCTCCATCCCTAACACATTTTTTTTTTCTACATTTTGATTCTGTGATTTATCTCAACTGTTCGCCGTTCATATCCTGTGCTATTAAGTGTCCCAGGTCCTGGCTTTACACTCAATTGCAGTTGGTGGCAAATTCTACAAAGTAATCCTTGTGGACACAGAGCAGCTGCTACGCACTTTATCTCAACGACTCAGCAATTGAGGCAGGACTGGAAGAGAGAAGAAGATTGACTTTAATGTCATAAAGCTGTCATCTTTGAATATTATTCTTCGTTGTTTAGTTTTAGCAAGTTTGCAAAGCAATCATCAATTAATTAACTCTGCTGTCGAGGCTGTCACAATTGCCACATTTAAGTTGCACGTTCGAATGGACACAGAATTCGGGATTTAATTAAAGCCGTTTTCTAGGCAAATTTATGTTGGCAGAAGAACCGTTAACTTGGCATTTACGATACAATAAATTGTAGCTAAACCATTAATTTGTGGCAAATTGTGCAGATTGCCACACATTTCGTTGCGGTAATTGATGCAACAAATGTGCTTGTGCTTTACTTATGCGACGCTTCTAATTTGCAACACTTGATTTCGAGTGGTCTCTGAAACTGTTTGCCCATCTAATTCAAGTGCTGAAAGGCCTTCAAGCAGCTCATTGCCTTTGGCTTTCAAATGGCCGCAAATGCATTTTCCCCCCTCCTCCTCATCCTCCTGCTCCTCCTCCAACGAACGCCCCGGTGGGGCATTTTTGGAGACCTCTCCAGCCGATTCGTCTCGACTGGCTGTACACGTCAATTGTGCTTAAACTGAGTGCAGCAATTAGGTAAAAGTGGCTCCAACAACAATACACACACACACACACACACACACACACATGAATCAAAATGTGTGTGCGTGTGTGTGTGTGGTTTATTACCGCTTTGAGCTTTTCATTTCTAACATTTCAGGTTTTATTGTTAAATGCGATGCTACATAAAATAGAGAATCAACCGTGGCTCATAGGATGATCCACATATATAGATACAGATAAAGTTACACTTACAGTTACAGCTACATTTACAGTTACTAATACCTATGGAACAGCCGTTGGTATAACGTATCTGTGGTGGCTACCAGCTTCGTTTTCGCTTGTTCATTCATTTCCTAGTCCCGTTCTCTCACTCACCTGTATCTAATATATATATACCTGTATATATATATATATATATATATGCCATCACACTGTGTAATGTGTACTTTGTGGCTCACTTTGATGCACATTTCAGCCCGTGGTTTTTCTTTTTGGGCGTAATGTAGAGTGCATAAAAGCTCTATTAGCATTAAAGTGCCGCAAAATGTTGGAAGTCCGCACTTGAATTGTTCTTTTTTTGAGAAATATATTACTAGCAGGTATTATGAGTGGGCCAAGTTTTTTGTTTTAAGTTTTGAACATAACTTTTACAACCAATTTCCGACTGTGCAGGGGACATTAAGCCCTTAATATATGTTATTACGTATAATGCAAAATAAAATATTTATTATGGTGTGGGATTTTCCACTAGGAAAATGTTATTCAATTGTATTAAGCTAAGTAAACACAATTTTTAAGTTTAAAATTCAATTGAATCCGTTTTTCTACATAAATTTTTGGTTTGAGGCCAAATCTAAGAAGCTTTTCAATGGAATTTTTACAATTTCCAAAAAAAGTGTTTATTTTTCTGAAAATTAAAACCAATTAATAGTTTAATTTATTATGTAATGCTGTAAATATAATTAATACACATTATATAATAAAAGTAATCCAATTTATATGCCTATTTAAAAAATCAACGAAATTAAGTGCAATTTATATAATGCAATAAACATATTTAACGCACATTAAATAATTAAAGTAATCCAAATATATTGCATTTATTATTTACACCTTATTGAACTTAAACACAAACATTTTATAATTATTAAACAAAATTTGAAATACTTTTATTTCAATAATGAATTGAATTAGGCAATGAGCAAAGATACCCTATAGAAATAACTAACTATTCCAATATACCAATAAGTCCATATATCAATTAATTATTCAGCCAATTAGTGGCTTTCTATTAGATTGAAGTCGCATGTTATTTTCATACCAAGTGCGGGGTATCTCATGAGTGCTGCACACCCGCCTCCCATCATTCAGTTTGACATTTGTGGCACACGCGCTTTGGATGTAATTAATCCGTTTTTATTAATTGGAAACTCAATTCCCGTGGGCTTGTGTGTTGCGGTGGCCTCCAATATGGCAAAACGTATCACAAAGAGCTGTCAGGTAAACCGCCGCCTCTTCCACCTGGATGAAGCTTTGACATTTGCCAATCAGCAGCTTAAATTTACCAAATGGATTTAGCTTCAGGCACAATATGCATTTAAACTAAAACCCACGAGTTTCACTTTTTTAGCTTCCTATTTTTCTTTTGGTTAGTCCTCCTCTGTGATGGTTTCCTCTCCATTTCAGCTATGAAAGAAAATCGCATTCAGTTGCCATTTCCACGCCCAATTTAAGCAGCCTTCAAAGTGCGAACCGAAGTCGTGACTGCGTTCAGCATGCAGATGTTCTATTAAGTGGGAATTACCAAACAACCAAAAAGAGGTTCTTATGCCAAGGACATATATATAGTGCCATATGTTCGACACTTAAATACAGTTGCGGCTTACTCGCATCTCGAATACCCTGTATCATAGATGTTAAGCTAAGGTATGAAGCTAAACTTAGAGCTACATATAGAGCAAGTGATATATATATATATAGATAAGAACTTCATCGATATGCCACATTTAAGGTATCTTCGTCTCAAGTTATCAAGTGATTGAAAGTTGAATGAATAAGTAGAAAGATACAATTTATAAGATACAAATTATCAAGCTCTTTGGATGTGTCCACAATATTTTTCTCACATTGATAGCTGATAAGCCTTTCCTACCTATGTGCGAGGTATCATTTAGTTAAACACTCCCAGCCATAAGAGTTAAGCGTAAAAAGGAGAAGGAAACTATTTACTTTCGCTATCTTTATCTGCATCGCATACTCGCAGAGCTTATACTCAATTTTTGCATTTGGCGCTTATCGCACATCCGCATCTCCAACCAAATAGCAGCCGACACATTTACACAATTGCTTGTAACTGACACGTCAGACAGACGGCCATATAGACAGACAGTTAGTAGCCAGCCAGCCAGCCAGCCAGCCAGCCAGAGTTGAAGTCGAGACATAGGTAGAGCCAATCTCCTAGTTTGGGGTTGGGTCTCAAATAAGGGTAAATCGCACTTGGAGCCTGCTAACAATGTCTGTATTCAAATGGTTATATTTTAGAGAGTGTGTATGTGTGTGTGTTAATGTGTGCATGCGTGTGCTCGACAGGTGTGGGCGAACAATCTTTGCACCAGAGGCAGATTTATTTTATACTCACATATATGTAAATGCTGTCAACTTTCTAATGCAATTCACGTGCACACTCAAATGCAGTTGTGCGTGTACGTTTTTCTTTTCCCGTTGTTTTTATGCCCTGTACCAATTGTCATGACAGAGAAGGGTATTTTGATTTCATGGAACTGTTTGCGACAGCTGCAATGCAATGAATATACTAAACTATAAAGTTGTTTAGTTTACTATCAAATGATGTACTTACGTATACGTTTGTTCGTCTCTTTCTCTATTCTATTTCTTTATTACTACAATTACATATGTTTCTCTCTGATGCCTTCATCACCGTTTCATATATATGTATATTATATAATGTACATATATAGCGCATATACTATTCAGAATAAAAACTGTATACCCTACTTTATTTTAGTCAGGCATTTTCTTTTTTAAATTTTATTCCAATTCCTGAGCGTCGATAAGAATTTGATTGCAGTAAACAAGAATGCTAGCAACATTCCAGAGTATCACGCAGTCGACTACAGCTTTCCGAGCTTTACCTTTTTTTCACATGCCACTGGACTTGCACTCGTTATGCTCAGGTAGAGAAGTTTCAGATGAAATGCGAGACCGCACTGAAAAACTATTTCTGTTAGGATAATGTGGCACATATATCTTATATGCAATATGAAAATATATGAAAAGATATGAAAAGATATGAAAATATATGAAAATTGCCCGGTCTCGGTTGCCTTTCTGTCATTCGCTTTTCTCTGTTGCAGTCTCTGTAATATTCTGCATGCAGCTTAAGTAAAAAGCACTCGAGCTCCGACTATACATACAGAGCTATAGATTACTTGCCATCAGATCAAAATATTTGCCAAGCTTTTCTCTTAAACCAATTAACAACAATATTGCAGAGGAGGCCAGCCTTAAAGTCAGCTTTAAGCCACATCGGCACAAGTGGTCGTTATTTGGGCTTTTATTGAGTGTCTGGCAGATGAGGAAGCGGATAAAATGTCTATCGCCCAGCTGGTGATTCACATTTTAAATACCCTTTTAACAGGCGCATGTTCAGTACACTACAAGAAAATAGGAAGTGGGTTGATGGCTCTTGCGGCATCACAAGTTTTTATGGGTATTACTTAAATTAATAATATTAATGTAAGCAGCTCCACTTAATATTTACTTTTATTTTACGAGTGACTTTTTATTGTAATTTAAACGAAATTTTTTTTAACTGTCTGTAGACTAAAATATTTAAATTAAGTTTTATTTGCTCAACTATTTCCCATAACTTTCCTAACTAAAATAATTTTATTTTTCAAATTTAGTAATTTTAGTAGTTAAATTTAAAATTAATTTCGTATTTCTTTATAAAAAAATAATAAAAATAAAGACACGTTGCCCAAGGCAAATGTCAATAAGTTCGCTTTGCAGGGTATTTGCAAATCGTTTGTCTCACTCTCTCTTTCCTTGCTGCAGAGTACAACATTATGACAGAAAAAAAGAAAATAGAACAAAAATTGAAAAGCCAACAAGAGCAACAGCATTAGTAGAAGTCGAAGTCGAAGTCGAAACAAGTGACTGGGGTTGGTAATTTCCTCAATTTCTTTTGGCTTTTCTTGTTTTTCCTCGATGTACGGCAGGGAGACAGCTGCCCTTAATAAGGTGTTGTTCAGCAATTTAATTTTATTGCACTTATTTTTGGCATCTGAACAGGCACACACACACACACACACATTTATAGTCCAGTCTCAGCCAGTGCCTACTTTAATTTTAATTGGCCCAACGCACGTGGTCCTAAATTGTTGTCCTCAGTTGTTGCTATTGTTATTGCTTTTTTTTGTCGACATGTTCCTCTATCACATTTCAACTGTGTGAGTGTGTGTGTGTGTATGTGTTCAATTGTGTGTATTTTGGCTCTTTATTGTTTCGCATATAAATTTGCTCGACGCTTTTCGTATTTGGCTTTTTGCAATTTTTGGCCTGCAAGTCGTTAACATGTTTTTATTTAATGCCATTTTGATGTGGCGCAAAGAAATTTCCACTGGCATTTATTGCCGTAATTAAGTGATGAAAAATGTTTGAAATTCTGCAGTCCATCCCCTACTCCCCTTTACCAACCCACTCCTTCCACCGCCAACGCCTCCTGCTCCGGTGCCATCAAAAGGTCATCAGCATCGACATGGTTATAAATTCTGAAGCACAGCCAACACGGAGCCATTCGCAATGCTCTTAACTGCCTTTATTCTGTTATTTAGAATGCTCCAACGACTGCTCTAACGCATTCAGAGCCCCAAATTTATGGCCACCAAAAATGAAGCACCTGACTTTTGCACCGATTGCAACAGGCACTTCATTAAATGCTTTCAAATGTTCAAATGCCACAAATTCAAACTCCATAAGCTGCCAATTAATTTGATTTCTACGCATGCAACTTTATTATTTCAAATTGATTATTATTTAACTGTAGTTTATAAATTGATGATTGCAAATAGAATGCAAAATGTGAACAACAAATTATTTTTATTAATAATTTTATTAGCTTTACTTATTTATTAATAATTGCTGATATATATATATTGGTATATTTAATAATTTATATGTATTATTACGTATATTATGGAGATAATTATCTTTGATTGATTTTTGTTTGCTTGAAAAACTTTGCAGATCGATATATATATTTAATATGACTTGAGTGTTTTTATACGTATCTCTTACTAATCAGTATTTGAAATCTTAATTCTTACAAAAATTTATACGTACTTTTAAATTGTTTAAGCTTACCCATTTTCTCTTTTCTTTAGGCTAATCAACTATTACTATCTAAATTCTATATTTTTCTGCACTATAACATCAAAGTGTGCGTAAATTCCAACTGTATTACATTATTATATTTTAAAGTTTAGTTGCTTCACTTGCTAAGCCGTAATATTTTCTGTTTTTTTTTTCTAAATTTAAATTCCAGCGCTGGGAAAATCAAAGGCATTGTTCGAATACTTGTGTACAAATAGGTTCAAATACCTCAGCTTTGGAAGTGGACATTTTTAGAAGAAAAGCCACTTAAATATGTAAGTTGGTTTTTGCGGTCTAGCGCCTTAAAATTAGGCTGGCATTTGAACCGCAACAGATGTTTAATCAATGGAATAATTTATTTAACAATTCTCCGATGCACAGGCGAACACACAAAGCAGGCTATTATTATATTTTGCTCTCCATTTTAATTTCCGTTTGTGAATTGCTTTATTATCATTTATGTAGAAACCATCTTGGAAGGTCTCAAATATTGATTCTTGCCATATAATTCAATCAATTTATACACTGAGAGTAAAATTTAATGTCTTCTATAACTAGCCGACAATATTGAAAGTTTTATTAAAATGGTCACGTACCAAGCAGGAAATGCAACACAAAAAGGAACTTTTTGTAAATGTGTCCCTAGTCAAGTTTTAAGCCAATTTAAAGGAAATTATGTCATGTCTAAAGCAAATTTTAAATGAATCTTAAGTATTCTATGTTTAGTTTGATTGTTAGATTTGTGCAGGGTATTAGAGAATCGGAATAGAAACTTGCTCGTGTGTGTGTATGTGTGTCTATTTAAAGACGTGTGCCAGGAGACAGCTTTAAATTAATTTAACTTCAAATGTGGCCGCTGTGTAAGATGCTTAAAATTCAATACACGAACTACCCAACCCGGAGTCCTTTTATAAACTTGATAACACTTGGGCCTGTCGTATGATGTGTTCATGCATGCGGGTCTTTCTATCGGTGTGTGAGTGTGTGTGTGTGTGTGTGTGTGTGTGTGTGTGTGTGTGTGTGTGTGTGTGCATATGAGCGTGCGTATGAGGGGTCTTTAACAGAAACTGTCAGCCGGCTGGGAATTTTAATTCGGAAGGCAAACAACAAACAACAAACAACAAACATCAGTGAAAAACATCGACAGGCAAATGCTGTAAAAGCATTTAAATTAACGTCTCCTTTAAAACGGTTCGCATTGTGCGTGTGTGCTTCTGTGTGTGTTGGAAAGGCATTCATAAAATGAGCCCATAAATGGCAAAAGGGTCACACAGAGACACACACACACAAACACACGCACTGCCACACATGCATGTCCATAAAGATAAAGAGCATAACGTGGCCATAAACCGAACGAGTCTTCAAGTATGTATCTCTTTTTTTCTTTTCAACGGCTAATGTAGCTGATAGACACACACAGACACACACACACATTCATACAGACATACTTACCCGAAAACAATTTTCGTCGCTGGCCACTAGGCGTATGCGCTATATTGTGAATGAGCCTTGAACTCGAATTGTGAGCTGCAGCAAAAAGAATTCGTTTACCGTTTTACAGACATTCATAATAAACGTTTATTTATCTTTATATAGTTAAATAACATTTGCATTCTTTTCGTACATTAAATGTATTTAAAAATGTTTTTAGAATTAATAACTAGAATGCTTAACTAAATGTTTGTGAACAAATGCTAAATAAAAATGTAGCAGCAATTCGTAATATAAACAATTTATTTATTTTTCGTATTTATTTTAGGGGCAATTGTTAGTAATATTTATTTTTGTATTATTATTATTATTATTATTATTAGCTATAATTAAACTAAGCTCTGAAGTGTGAGCATTTTTTTTCTTTGGTGTATTTATTTTATTATTTAAATATAGATTTATTTACTTTTTGTTTTGGCAGAGATATGTTTATATTACAGTTTACAGCTAAACGTACGAATAATATAACTATTTCAAACTATATACATACATATATTGTGCTCGATTATAATGCGAATCTGATCATTAGCTAATTATTTAATTACACGAAATGTTTTTTTTTTAGGGGCTGCTTTTTAAGTTATCTTTCAGTTAATTAAGTATTTAAATACAAAAACAATTTCTGCTTTTTGCTGCTAAAACACATGATTTACAGCAAAATGGCGACGCTGCTTGTTTATCTGTGTTCAGGTGTGTGTGTGTGTGTGTGTGTGTGTTTATGTGTTTGTTTTTGCAAAATATTCACAACTTGGGGCTCATTATAGTTGCAAATGCTCTGCTGCTAACGTGGCTTTTAACTTCACTGAAATCAGGCGTTTTAGCCGCTATGTTCAATGTGCATAATATATGTATGTATGTATGTAAATAACTATATATATATATGTATATTTATATGTATGTTGATTAGTTGTTGCTACAGTAGGGTACAATTATATTCAATAAAGTCTTTCAGTATTTAATTACCAGAACATAATTATTAATCATTAATCATTAATCATTAACCAATACAATTTGCAATCAGAAGACACGCTCTCTATACGGAAACCTCCTTTGTGTATTTGGACCGATCGTTCAGATCGAGGACTAGCTTATCGGGTCGCTTGGGTCGACCTGTACCGGTGCCGGTGCCGGTGCCGCTGCCGCTCGTCTTATCTGTCTGGCTAGTGGAATTGTTGGATGCATTGGACACGTTGCCCAGCGATCTGGTCGCCTCAACCGACGGCTGGGCCACTGCCTCGCTGTCGCCCTCGCTGTCTGCACCTTCGGCTGGCTGGAGGGTGGCCCTGTAGAGGGCAATGTCGTCCGTGGAGCGCGCCACCTTGGTCACAGCCACGCTGGCGACGGCATCGGCACGGTCGAGGAGTTCGCTGCTCCTCGTCTGGGTGGGCGGCGCCTGAGGCGCGGCCTGGGTGCAGCTGCCGCTTCTTCTTCTGCCGGCCGGGGCCGACTTGTCGCTAAGCCTATACTTACTTCTACAGTTATCACAAATTTGATACGAAATGCTGACCTCGGCCTCGAGCAGATTGCGCGGCGCTCGCTTGCAGCTGGGCGGCGGCGTATTGGTGGCCGCCGTCCGCACGGCTGGCCGCCGGCGCTGCGCCTGCTCCAGATCGTCGGACTGGGAGCACATGCAGTCCAGCTTGATGTTGGCGAAGCTGAGGCTGCCCTCCTGCTGGGGCGAGCCGAGCTCCTCGCAGGCGCTGCGCGGCGGACAGCAGTAGTAGTGCTCCTTGGACGCGTCCAGGCATCGGCTGCAGATGATGTGGCCGTCGGCGCTGCGGCGCAGCAGCTGCTCCCGGAAGTCATCGCCGGTCAGCTCCGTGTTTGTCGCCCGCTCCTCGTAGGCGGTTGTGGGCGTGGGCGTGGCCGATGAGGGCGGCGTCTCCAGCACCATGGTGGGAATGCTGCCACGTGCGGCAGCCGCGGCACGCCCGTTGGCATTGTTGTTCTGCTGCAGCTGTTGGTTGTACTTTTGCATCTCCGCATTCAGCGTGAGCAGCGGCAGCGCGCTCTGTCGGGCAGTGGACGCATGGGTGGCCGCCGCGGCGACCATCATCATGCCACCGGGTGTCTTCAGACCGTCCAACAGACTCGATATGGTCATCACTGCCACGCCCTTGGGCGGCGCCATTTCCTGTATGCGCTGCAGTTGCATGCTCAGCTGTCGAATCTCCTCGAGGGCCTCCTGGTCGGACAGTTTGGTCTCTGCAAAAGGAAATGATTGCCGGGATGAACTCATGGGCTTCGGCCCCATCAATTACGGTTGCAGAATGAATGCGGCCCGGGTCCGGGCTCGGGTGCAAAAAGCGTCGTCGTTTACACGCAGTCGCAACTTTCAACTGGAAAAGTTGCCGCACAACTTTTGCACTAAAAAAGTTGCCGCCCGTGTCAAAAGTTGTGTGGGCATAAGTAATACCCTGCAATGCCCGCGCCCAGCCAGCGAGGACAATTTAAATGCGTATTCTTGTAGCTGTGGCAGCCAACAAAACAGTCAACAAGGAAATGAAAATGGACGCTGTTGCGGCTGCCTCTCCTTTCATTCAAGACAGCCTACAATGTGTGTGTGTGTATAAGTGGAGTGGAGTGTGTGTGTGTGTGTTTGTTTAGTTTGCACGATGATAAATGGCCGTTCAATTCAACTGAAAGCCTGTCAGTGTGATTTAAGTGAGTCCACTCAGCGCCACTTGACGCGACTTTCGAATATATAAAAAAGTGGCAACTTTTTTGTTGCTCTTGTATTTAGATTTATGGCTGTGAAATTAAGCGAAAGCGGCACCGCCATCCGCACCACCCGCGCCACCGTCAGCAGTGGCCAAAATTGAATTTATTATGTGCGTCTCCATTGCCCCTCCGCACCCCCCCTCCCGCTCCAACACACTCCTCGCAAGTGGGCAACATATTTGCACAAAAAATATTTAAAATTCACCACACAAATACAAATTCAGATGAATATAATCTAACAACTTTGTCTCTAACTGTGCACGTGTATGTTTGTGTGTGTGTATATATATATATATTTGCGGCTTTGTTATTGTTTAATTTAAATATGCAAATTGAAGGCGGGCCGCTTAAAAAACGCACGCAGTGAAAACGCAATGAAAGAGCGAACGGCGCAAAACAAAAAAAAAATATATATATATATATAAAAAAAAATGTTTTGAAATTTAACGCACAATTTACGGTACCACAAATGCGTTTCGCGGTGGTGGCGGACACCACCAAATAGAAATACGGGCAATAAAAAATTAGATATATAAAAAAGCGCCAATGAGAAAAGGTCGCTCATAAAGCATTAAAACATAAAGCCTCCAACTCTCCCTCTCTTTCTCTCTCTCTTCCTTTGTAATAAACTGCAATGGCAGCGCGAAATTAAATGCGGCCTAGACACAAGCCCACACTTAACTGTTTTGCAGGACCCACATAGGAATTTTTTTTATTTTCATTTTTTTGGGACTTAATCATTTGACGTGCCTCAAAAAGTAATACAGTAATACTACCTCTGGAACTGGAAAAGTTTTTCATGTATTTGGAGTACGTCGGCATCAAATCAGAGATTTGGCGGCAAATGTAGGCAAGGTCCTATCAAAAGGACATCATCAAGCATTGAGCGACTTCTGGGAATAAGCCCTTAGCAAATTTGCCGTCTCTTGTGTAGTGGGTTCTAAATAAATAAATGTATCGTTGAGATCTTCTCCGGAAGTTAACGCTAGGCTGCTTTTGCTTTCAGCCACAAACAAGCAAACACCCACACCCACACCCACACCCACACACACACACACACACACTTGTGTGCTGTTAAGGTTAACCGCATGGAGGACATTTTGCGCATATAAATCAAAGCTGAAGTTGACATAAGATATCTGTATATATACATATATATATATATGTATATATGTATATTTATATATTTGGCTAGACAACGATGTCGGCAATAAGCTGACGCCACTCGCAATCAGTTTATTTTTTAATTCGGCCAACAAAGTGCCATAAATAAAAGTCAAATTGTCGCAGATGAGTTGACTTAATCAGCATCCTTGAACTGTGCGTTTGGCATGCATCATTTGTCAAAGCGGACAAGGACAAGGACATGGACATGGACATGGACAAGGAGGAGGAGCAACTGTTGGCTGTCTCGTTGGTCGTTAGCATCGTTGTTGCAGTCCAGTTGCCGTGACCATAATGATGCAATTAGTTACCTGCCGATGTGGTGCCAGCTGCTGGCACCGTTGACGTTGTCACCGAGCTGGGATGGGCGAAGGTTCGCACCTGCGGTCGAAAATTGAATTTGGCTCCCGATGCCTTGGCGCCCATGCCGATGTTCTCCTGATGCGCCTTGCCGCTGCGCAGCACAATGTACACCTGTTTGCGAAAAGAAATTGGCAACAGCTTCCCAATCCAAGTATTCGTTTAGTACACACCTTGCTGCCAAAGATCAGGGCCAGCAGCAGAGTCACCGTCAGCTGAGTGTGGCAGAAGAATATGATGTACAGCAGATCGGGATTGGCGGGCGACTGCAGGAACAGCCTGTCGAGGATGACACGAAGAGAAAGAATAGAAACGAAACACACACACACACACACACATACAGAGGCATGAGAATATTGTAAATGCTAAATCAAAGAAAACTGAATGCAAGCGCTGAATATTGAGCGGACCCTCGTACTTACATTGAGACATTGAGGAAGCAAGTGAGAAGGAACTCGTTGTATATGGCCATTGATATGAAGCGGCTTTCGTTGAACTCGGAGGGCGCCTTCCTTACCATGATGCAGAGCCGGACGCCCCAGGCCAAGAATAAAACTTCCACTGTGTAACATTAATGGAAGAAGGAGAGAGGATTTTTTTTTTTTTTTTTCGTTAGTGCATTTGTATGGCTTTTAACTTTGGTTTGAATTTTAATTAAAAACTTCGGTTCTCAACGTGCGCGTCAGCTGCTTAATTAAAAGGCAATGCCTACGAGCCTTACAATTATTTTATGTATCCATTTAACCGGTTAAAATGCAACAAATTTTCACTTTTTCATAGAACAACGGAATGCTAATAAAGATTGAGAAAAGAAAAAACGTATCCACAGAGTCTCAACTCATTATACAGTTAACCCATTACAATTTCTAATTAGGGGCATATTATTTTTGCCCAAATGTTGGTAACAGGCAGCACGAGTTATGGCCGAACTGTGTGAAAAGTTAGCATATGTTATTGTTATTAATACTTTTATTTTTGTTAAGTAATTTTTCTAGCTAATAGCTTTTATTAGGGCATTGAACAACATATTTTAATAAGGTTAGACACAATAAAATTGGGCTTAAAATTGTATTTGTAAGCCGATCTTTTTACACTAACGATTCTTACTTAATATCAATTTTGCTTACGCGCAACATGAATTCGTTGCATACTTTTCAGCGCAGAGCAGGAAAAATAATGAGAAGAAACAATAAATTATGCTTACAATGGTATTTGTAAGCCGATTTTTTGTCACTAACGATTTTTTACTTAATATCAATTTTGCTTACGCGCATCACGAATTCGTTGCATACTTTTCAGCGCAGAGTAGCGAAATTAATGCACTCGGCACTCAGCACGCAGCACGCAGCTGCTTGCAGCGTTCTTAATGCGCATTTCGTGCTGTCCCATGTTGACAATATTCAAATTAAGTTATTTATGCTCTGATTTCTGTTGTCGTCACTGTGCTGGCAATATCCTTTTATTTGGCTCTGTGCTATAAACAAAAATGCGTGAATGCTCTTTCCTCAGTTACCTTCCGCTGGAGGCCTTTCACAAACAGTTAACAGTCAAAGTTACCCAAAGCCATTTGGCTTTAAACATTTAAGAATTCATTGCATTTATTTAAAGTTGCATTCACAGTAAATAAACCGGACTTAACCCGGCTTTATGTTTATGTCTTTAATATTATATTTATCAACTGAACATAAATCTCTCTTTAAAGTAGCCTTTTAAATGCAGCGTTTACTGCATAAAAACTCTCCCACTGTGTTTGGATGACTTGCAATTTGTGAATAAGCGTTATACAATTCCATGGAATGCCGTTTGAAGCATCACAATACACTGCACAAAAAGTCGCACTTAGCTGCAATGGCAACTCGGCTGTTGGGGCTGCAACACTCTGTGGCCTCGTATCTGGATATCTGTTTAAGCCAGTAGCACATACGTTGCCTATTTCCCACCCCTCATCCACCCTTCAGCCGCTCAAACCTTGGTTTGTTGTCCTGGCTACGCAGGCATTTCAATATTTTTGCATACGCCCTGCATTTCTTTTGTTATGGCCCACGCTGCGTATGCGTAATACTGGCCGCCGTTGTTTTTGTGCTGCACTGCTTTGTGCTTGGATGGTCGTGTATTGGGGGCATGATTTAAAGTGGCTTCAGGATCAATCAAGTGAGCTTTATATCGTTGCACCGGCACATCAAATTATTTCCAATCTCTCTCATTCCCCCTCTCTCTCTCTCTCTCTCTCTCTCTCTCTCTCTCTCGCTCGCCCTTTATGGCACTCTCCCTCTGTTTACTTACTCGAGGTGAATGTGTAGTCCCACCAATCGGTTTTGCATAGAAAGGCCTTTAGGTCGTCAGCTGTGCGTCCAACAACAACGTCCGGTGGGGATACCAGAGTACGCACCAGCAAGCAGGTCCCAATGGCACCGCAGATGATGCCCAGCCGCTTGAGCAGCGCCGCATCCGTGATTTTGACGGCCTTCGCCGAGCGCACACGGAATATCACCGAGATGCTGCAGAGGATTGAATTTGGGCAATCGAATATGACATGCACTGCTATAGCATGGCTTTAAGCCATGCCCACTTACCGCCAGGTTTTCAGCATCAGTGCACCGTAGGTCAGTGAGAAGCCAATCTCTCGCAGCCAGATGCGAGCTGTGCATGTGTAGAGATTCGGATTTGGGTACATCACAATGTTCTGAAAGTGGGCAAAAAATGCAAATAATTTAGTCCAGCCGCATGTCTGATTCTGGCCACTTAGAATTGCAAAGTGAAACATTTTTTGCTGTTATTGTTGTTGTTATTGTTGTTGTTGTTATTGTTGTGGCTACGTCCTGTCACAGGAACAGGAACGAGCCAAGAAAAACGGAATACGAAATATGGGGGCAAAAAAGAAATGTAGAATTTTTGTTGTTGTGCCATTCGAGCACAACAAAAGTCAGCAAAAAATTCTTAATAATTTGGCAATGTATTTACTGGCCATGTGATTTCGTTTATGCTGAAATATTAATAAATCGAGACCACTCAACGGCAGGAGATTAAGGTCCTTGTTGCTTTGCCACTGAGCACATTTTAAAAAATCATGAAGCAACAAAATGGCTGCACTTGTGCTTCGTCTTCTGTTGCCAAGTGGCAAGCACCTCGCTTCAGATAAATAGCCCAATATATCTTTTGCCTCACAGTGTCTGCTGCACACACATATACATGGTCCAAATATATATGTATGTAGTCAATGTGTGTGTGTGTTTGTGCAAAACGATGAACTCTCGTTTAAAGTTCTTTATTTGGCCAGTGGCCCATTATTTATGTGTCACGAGCCATAAATCAATCAAATTAAATTGTGAAATAATCTATTTGAATTGGATCTTGGTCTATGTAGGTCTGAGTCTGAGTCTGGGTCTGGGTCTATTTATTGCTACGTGCTGGGTTTATTTTGCCAACTTATATATTCATAGCTCCAGCTACCTTCTAGCTATGCAAAGTGTGCCGTTTGATAAATATGACAATTTGAACCCCAAAATAAATTTATTCTATCCTAAGTAAACATATTTTCCGTTTAATTAATGTATTTAGCAGCAACTTTTCTTTGCTTGTGCTCATACAATTTTTGCTTACCATATGTTTTTTTTATTTATTTATTCATGGGCTCTGCAATATTTCGTATTGAATATTTATTCTATTTTTAGTTTTGCAATTTCATATTAATTGCATAATTTAGTTGAGTGAACAATAATTGCAAGCCAAGACTAAATTATTAGCGTTCTATATTTATAACTGTGTAAATCAACTTATTTTAGATGCTATAAAAAATCAAATAAACTTCTAATAAAAATAGTAAAGTATGCTAATTTTAAATTGCTTTGGGGCTCGAACAGTTCCAGTGGTTAGTCCGACGCTTGGCCCTAAGCTCCTCAGAGCTTTGACATTTCAATGGCTAAGCTCGCATATATGTCAGTGTCCCAGTTGAGAAGTTTGTCAACCCATAAGGACTTCCGTCAAGAATTCTTTAAGTGACCCACATTCGAGTCCAGGCTTCATCCCCAGTCAGTCAGTCGGTCGGTCGGTCGGACAGTCAATGTTTGTTTTCAGTATTCAAAAATCAGTCAGCATTAAGTCGGGTATTTTTTTTTTTTTTTTGTTAAATGAGACTCCAGACGGGTTTTTGTGCAGTTAATACCAATTAAATGGAATTGCTTTAGCTTACCGTGCAATAGATGAAGAAGGCGCCCAATGCGATGACCCGTAAAAGAGCCGGACTGGCAGCGCGAACGACCTGCAATGGTTAAATACGAATTATAAAGTTGTCGGACGGGAGATTGAGTTAAGACCAGATTCATGGCAGCTATCATATTGCTGGATCGCACTGAGAGTTGAGAGCTGCGAACTGCGAGCTGCGAGCTGCGAACTGCGAACTGAAATCTGAAAGCTGAAAGCTATTAAAGTAAAGCACGTGGCGTGGCTTAGTTTAAATTCAAATTGGAATCGTCGCAGCGTCGCATCGTCTCATCTGTCGCATCTGTACAATTGCGCAGAGCAGCAGCCACAAGGAGTTCACCTAGAGGAGGATGACGGGGAGTCAGACGCGTCCCAGTGACACTTGGCTGCTTGTCAGACTGAGAGGGATTTGGCAGTATTTAATTAGTTTTTGGACAGACTGGCGAGCGGGCGGGCACGCAGGAGGGAGCAGACGTTAGTGCGAGAGAATCGCATTTGAAATAAAAATAGTTTAGTTGGCAGACAGCAGCAGAGGGAATTTAATAATTCACTCTGATTACGTACTCCTACGGCACACGCATGGCAAAGTTCAGTACGGTTTAAAGAGACAGACGGACGCACGCCTAATGAGCGCTCCAATGACTCCGGAGAGGCCGCCGCAGTGCAGTCTGGAGCCTGGCTGATGGTTGATATCTGCTGCGAATGTTTGCACTTCCGTTTTAGCGGGACAATATCCGTGGCCGAGGACGCGTACACAGACACACTGACACACAGACACACAGACCGACGCGGCACGTACAAAATTAACTTCAAACTAACAATGCTAAGCGGCTTAAAATTCCAATGACAGCAGCTTAGGTTGGACTAGTCCACCCACCATCTAAGCCAATGGCAGGCTCCTCCACCCCATCTTCCACAAACTTGTGCTGGCATTTTAAACAAACGAGAAAGTACTCGCTGGCAGCTAATACAGTGGCAGCAGCAGAATAATTCTATTTGGGAAAGGTGGGCCGGACACCTACCTTGACTTGTTGATAGCGAAATGTGAACCAGGCGGCGGGGGGCAGCAGGCCAATGACAATGCAGGCCAGGGCCAGGATGCTGGATCGCATTGGCCAGTTGAGGGCAGCGATGCAGGGCGAGGAGTCTTCGCAGGAGTCGCATCCCTCGGCGCAGGGCAGGCATTCGTATTCGCTATTGCTGTTGTATGTCGAGTTCTTGCCCTGTAAAGGTGACAGGTGGGACAGGTGAGACAGAGGGCTGTAGTTATAGTAGGTAAATATTAAATGAGAGTTTCGGTTAAGCGTTGCCAATTACTGCAGCCACCTGACTCAGCGGTTTGTTATTTGTTTTTCCACCGCACGCTCCGCGCTTTTCGCTTCAGATAATGGAAATTTATGCCATCATTCGGTTTAACCTACCAGCATCAGTTTCTCGTACTCCTCCTCCAGCAGGCTGCCGTTAAAGAACTTGTGCAGCGAGGCAATGTCCGGAAAGTAGAAGCCCTTGCGGCAGAGGCATTTGTAAGAGCCCCGCCGAAAGCCGAGACCCATAATGGCTTCGCACTGCGCCAGGTGAAAGTCCAAAAGAGAGCGTGAGTGGGAGGGAGAGTACAGTGAAAGTGAATGTGAATGTGAAAGTGAAAGCGAAAGTGAAAGCAATTGACTGCTGATGGCCGCGTAGTGTATTTTAAGTACCCACCATGGTGGTCCGCTGTTTGCATTTGTCGGTCCCGGCAAATATGTTCAGCGGCCGCTTCGTTCCCGGCGTGTGCCGCTGCGGGCATTGGTCGATGTCCACCCGCCGCAGATCGATATCAATGCCAGATGTGCCCCTGGAAGCAAGCAACAGAGGTTGGACAGTGTCACTGATCACTCGGGCCATTCAGAATTTGATGTTATTAATTTGTCAGTTTAACAATCAACTGGGCGGCACTTTAAGCCAAATGGCGCCATTTATAAAATCAATTCAATAAAACGTGCCAGCGGCTCATGTTTATGTATTCGTTAGTAAATAAGTAAATAAGTAAATAAATATGTGTGCACACATTTACTCCCATATATTGTATGTAGAACAAATCGGGGTTGGCCCAGACCAAGGGCCATTTTTGTTTTTTTTTTAGATCGCATTCAATTCTTACTCTTTGTTTATGTGTGTGTGAGCTTCTTTTTTTCGGTGTAATGCGAGCGATAACAAACAATAAATTCCGCCCTTTGATTGCGTGTGTGTGACTGTCAGTGAGTGTGAGAGTGTGTGTGTGTGTGGGTTTGTAAGTAGTAGATGAAAATAGAAAGGATAAAGGATAAAGGATAAAGGATAAAGGCCAGGCGGAAACTAACAAGCGTGTTATGGTTCCGGTTTCGCAATGAAAATGAACGCAAAAAATGGTAGAAAATTATTTTCTTGTCGTTCCGCTGTCGCTGCCTGCCTCGTCGTTTCACAAAGACATAAAGCCATGAAAAGGGTGCACAAAGTCCGGCGATTCGCTCTACGGCCGGGAAACTCTCTCTCTCTCTCTCTCTCTCTCTATGAAGGCAGCCGACAGGCAACACCCAATTACACGCACTCCCAAGCAGGGTCCAGGCAGCCGGAACACATCTACAATTTTACGCATAATCCAAAGTCCCAATTTTGCCAGCCTGTGCACAGTGGTACACAATTATTTAATTGAAACGCTGACTTAATTCTAATTAAGGTATTTGCTACTTTATATTTTTGCTCTGAAATGTTAATTAAATTGCCTTCTACTTTTATATTATTATCTTATTATTTAGTTTAACGTGTTTATTGCTTAATTATAATTCACAAATATATTCATAGGAAATTTGTACATAAATATTTGGAAGGTATGTGAAAGTCCAATGTATTCTCCCTCGCTCTGACGTCAGAGTGGAAACCATTTTTTTTTGTTGGGGTCCTAATGGATGCGTGTGTGTGTGTGTGTGTGAGGATCCCTTTCCACATCTGGTGCGGAGTTTCATGTGCCTGTCAGTTAATATTGACATATCAGTTTGTATTTATTTGATTGTTTCTGACAACTTATTGATTGCAAAAAAGGATACGCGGCCAGGGTGTGGGACAGGATATAGCCGGACTACACAATGGCCATTATAATAATGATTATGTTAATTCTCCTGCAGTTGATCCCAACGCCTTTGTCTGGATCCTTTTTTGCCCATTGCCTTTCTTATTTGCTTGCCTTTTATTTGCTGTGGTTACGTTTTGTTGGCCTTCGTTTTTCTCTTCTTCTTGTTGTTGTAGTTGTTGTTGTAGTTGTTGACAGTTTTGAAGATAATTTGTGAACGGATATAGGAAAATAAGCTTATTGCCCTGACCGCCTGGCTATCTGTCCCAATGAGTTCTGTGCGGCTCATATTGATTTATTAGTTTGGCGCCTTTGGCATCTCCCCTCTCTCCCGCCTCTCTCACTCTCCGTCTCCGGCCGGAACGTGTAGAGGATAGTCGCATTGCTGATGCGGCAAAATGTGCCATGCCGTGAAATGCCAAACCGTGCCGTGCCGTGCCGTGCCTGGTGGCGTATACTTGATGCGCCTTTGATTAAGTGTCGTCCAATGCCTACAAATGAGCTGTCAATTAATTGCTGTCGTCAGATTTTCCCGTTTCCATTTATCCGTCTGTATCGCACACATTTAAGTGGCCGGCCGATGCTGCCTGTTGATTTTCAATTTCAACCATACGGACTCCAAGGACATTCGCTTTGTACTTTGGCCAACTCACTTGTGTTTAGCGCTCAGCTGTTTAACCTAATGGGGTTTAAGCTCGACATTCGCTTGCGAGTGGCTTTGTTCAGCGTAGTTTCCATTTCTCGAACATTGCCTAATTAAATTTTATGGACTGTCGACAACAAGCCGTAAAAACTAAAACTTAAGGCGAATATATTTCTATTGTTGTCAGTGTTTAAGGTGAATTTTAAGTAAATATTTTTACACCTGGCAGGCAAACACCTGCCATCCAGCAGCAAGCTGTGTGTGTAACGAATACTTAAGCCCGGCTCAGCACGTGCCCAGCTTTTGCATATCTAAAATGCATTTTTCGCAGCTTAAACAGAGAAACATACACACACACACACACACACACACACACACACACACACACACAACCATTCATACACACACACACACAAGTGCGTATTAGCATAGCACGTGCGCGCCATTTTAAAAATTCTGACAGCTAATACACATACACACAGGCATACACACGCACACTCCCTCGCAAAGTAGTGTGTGTGCGTTATTGTCGAGTGCATTAAGTTTGTTTTGCTTGGTGCTTATGCGCATTTTGGTTATGGCCACAACAACTTATGTACACGCACATATTTGTGGACGTGCCGGCCCCCTTCAATCAGTTTGTAAACAACTCGCCTGGTTGGATTTGTAGCCGAATTACGTATACGCCATGTACGCTTCTATTTGCCAATATCCGACAAACAACTTTTGACGACTGACTGCATGTGTGATTCAATATGTATACGGGTGTATGTGTGTATGTGTGTGTGTGTCCCAACTAATGCACATAATCAGCTCTAGTTTTGCAGCTTTCACCTCGATGACATTGTTGGTAAACCGGCGAAAATTCGTTCACAGGCCTAAAGTTGATCCCGAAATTGTGTGCAGGCGAGGACAAAATATAAGCCAAATTTCGTAGCCATTTGATGGCCCATAAGCCAAATAACCTTTACGTCAAACATTTTGCATGTTCACATAAACCGGAAGAGGAGTAAATAATGTTTACAGACCCACCTCTATGGCCATCTGTCTGTTTATATGTATATGTATATGCAGGTATTTATTATTCATAAATAAATGGAAGTGAGTACCTCAGTTGCAATGACAAAATGTTATGAATTGTTTGTCACATTAAATTTAAATTTGGTCTTAAATGCTTTACCAGCCCGCATTCGTTTGCATTTCATTCTGTCATTCAATTTTAACATCTCATATCAAAATATATTTGTAAGATAGTTTTTAGCTTGAAGGTATTCGCTCTGTTGATTCTCTAATTGAAGAAAACACCTAGAGGGTATCTAAAAGTCAATTTAGCTTCGTAAATGCAGAAGGAACAAAAGATTTTTGATCGCTGTAAAGTTCTCAATTTGTATTCAAATGAAAAGAAAAAAATAAATTTGATTTTTCATCTCTGAATTGGACAGAATATAAAATTTCAATTATTCTTCTGTCGCAGAAGCGGAAAATGTGAGAAACCTGACATAAAAGGAAACTCGTTTGATTTGTTTGTTAACCGTTTGGTCTTGTAATTGTTTTTTCTCTTGTTCTATTTGTTTTGCCTTCAGCAGAAAAATTTGCTGCTGGCGTTTGTGACAGGATCACATTTTAATATTTGTTGTTCCCTCTGTACGCGCTGCAATGTTGCATGCAATTGGCTGTCGAGGAGGCACATTGACATTACACCTGTCATATCCATTGTCAAATGTCAAGAGTTGCTGAAGTTTTATAGCATAGTTGGATGTGTAAAGAAATTGAGAGTTGGCGACGTCCTGCGAAGCGATTCTGTACTCGAGAGCCGGACAACAGGACACAAATGGCAGGTGACTCGTGTAACCGTTAAGTAGCAGCAAATAGAGATTCGCACCGGTACTGACAGCTTCAGCACATAATCATGTATATTCAGAGATTGCAATTGGAGAGGATAACAAGCCAGTCAGCCAGCCAGCCAGCCAGCCACCCAGTCCTTGGAAATCGTCTGCTCGGTGCGCACTCAAAGGGATGCTTATTGCAATATTTGATATTTCCGGTTCCGTTTGCCTCATTATGCTTTGCCAGACTTTGTGTATGTACGCATCTATATATTTATATTTCTTATACATATATGGAAGCTTAAAGTATGTGTTATTTCTCTTTGTACATATTGCTGCATAAGTGAAATAAATTCAACGCCGAGATTATTTGTATTTTATCCCGAGTCTCTGGTGTATTATTGAAAATTTGTTGCATGCAGCGCACGCTAAGCGAAACTTAAATGAAATCCAATAAAATTATTGCCACAGCAGGCATGCCTGAGCAGTCCGCTTGGCCGGGACTTGGGACCCGCCCTGGACCTGTCCAGGACTTGCCGGCATGTCCTTTCTTTTTGCTCACAGCGGGCGCTTAATGTGATTTGTGCTTTATACTTATTTGCGTTTCAGTTTAAGCTTTGGGTTGAGGTTGAGGTTGATGTTGAGGTTGAAGTTGGGTTCTGTGTTGCTTTCCTCCCACCTCCCCCCTCTCCGCAGCCCCTTCGGTCAAATGGGCATTCTGCCAGCCCTTCGAAGTGCCAAATAATTTCTAATATTATTAAGTTAATGTTGCTGCCAAGAATGGTCCATTGTTGGCCGCCTGCATTTATCATGGTATAACGGAGCATAATACATAAATTAAATCAATTAGCAACTTTCCGACGCGCCGCTCGTTACGTTCAGTTTTTCCGCCAGTGTTGCTGGGAGTCCGGCGTAAACAAATTAATTTTGCGGCCAGTCTCACAACTAATGGAATACTGATAGCCAACAACACATTATTAACACGACCCAGTTGCCAGCTTGAACTTTGCCCCTGCAACAAATTATTGCAGCAACAATTTTTTTCACATCCCTCTTTGGGGTACCAAAGTTAGAACATGGAATATGAAACGCATTGAAAAAAATATTTTTAATTGCATAACATATACACACAAGAATATATATTTGTTTGTAGAACAAAGTTGGTTTTCGTTTTTTGTTTGTGATCGAGTCTCATGCATTGAGATACGAATTTTCAAGGTGAAAATATTAATTATTTTTAAATTCCCTTTAAGAAAAGCAAAATGAAATACAAAACTCTCTACATGCAATTTTATTTAAATAAATAAATTGATAAGATATTTGATTACAATCAATTGTTTTCATTGGTAAATTAAAATAAAATATCTAGATTTCCGTTCTTGCTTTGTAATCAATTCGTTTCAGTCGAAAATATTATTTCTTTGAAATTGCATTTGTAAAACGAAACATAAAAGCAAAATGTTTAGATTTCTTTTCATTTCATTTAATAAATTCTTAAGTTATTCGATAACAATCAATGTTTTCACCCAATTATTTGTTCGAAATGCAGTTAAATTTAAATTTAAATTTCTTTAATGGAGAATTAAGACTGTTTATTTTTATTGTGCTTCCAATTGTGAGAAATCAAATATTATCTTTTGTACTTAAAGTCAAATAACAAAATTTGTAAATATAAATAAGGAAATAAATATTTAAAAAATGAAAAGTCAAGTAAATTATTTCTAGAGTTTATGTTGCCTCCCTTTTTTTAAATATCAATTTATACACCTTTTCTAATGACCTTTATTTCATAGTATTACGAAAGTAACAACCATACAAATAAGTAAGTGTAAACTGAAACTTTTCAATAAAAACTAGAATAAATAAGCGTACTTATAAGAGTATTAGAACTTCTGTATTTCTGAAGGAAATTTTTCATTCTATTTGTTTTGTTGCAAGTTTGTTTTTGTAGTAAGCTGCTGAAATAAATGAGCTTTGATTTTGGGGCAGTGGCTGCCACATGCAACGTGGAAGCTGCCGAGGAGGCAATGCACCTAAACGAACTCGGCGAACTTTCAACATTTAGACATTAATTTTGTTGCATCCGTCCATTAGGAGGCCAAAAATTGATGTTGCAACTAATTGCAGGCAGTTACCGAGCTTCCGTGGATAGACATAGAGTTGCCTTTTTGTATGCCTTGCCAATTACATCCTTCCTGTATGTGTGCGTGTGTGTATGTGGGTGTGTGTGTATGTGTGGGTGTGTGCAATGTGTGAATTTTATCGAGCGTGCAAAGTCAATGAGCGTTAACTGGCGTATCTAGTCATGTGCCACGACTGCTGCTTATAATTGATTACATTCATTAAATATTGTCTGCCGCCCACCTGTAGGAAATGTGAGAAAATGAGCTTCAGGTGGAGCTGGAACTGAAGCTGGAACTGGAACTGGAACTGGAACTGGGGGCAATAAGAGAGAGCGTGGTTAATGAAATTTGGCACGCCTTGGCGGTAATAACGCAATCCATTAGCGAAAGTTGCAAAAGCCGAAGCGTTGCGTTAAATTTCATTTATCAGAGACTGCTGGAAAATGCTGTTGAAGGTGCTGACAGGCCAGCTGCGGCTCCAGCTGCTGTTCCAGCTTCTGCTGCTGGCTGCCACATTGCCTAACGGATTCGCACACGGCGTGAAACCAACGGGACTCAACTGGCAGCAAAGGGAATACTTTCAGTCGCGCTGTAAGTGCGACCAAAGCCTCTGATATGAGATTACGGCCGATTGGTTTATTCAATTTTAAATTAACAGGGAAGCAACGTGCACGGTTTATAACAACGCCGCTGCCCGGAGCCACGCCTGACCCGCAGCATTTGCGTGTGGTTTATCCCTGCTACTGCTACAAGCCTGACACCAACTCTGCCACCGAGTCCTACGAGAAGTATATGATCGAGTCCTCTAATATTTTTATATTGAATAAGTAAATAAAACTCTACGTAATTGCCAAAGTATTTCACAATGTTAAACGTACGAAAATGTAAGTTTTTAAAAGCTATTTTGCTTCTCTCCCATACATTTTTAAACTTAAGTACAACATTAATTGGAGACATGTTACACATGGTAAAGTTTACTTTACAAATTATACAAGCGCATTACTCTTCGCTTTTTATACCCTGAACCTGTAAAAATCCGTAAACAGGGTATTATGTTTTTGTCTGTCTGTCTGTCTGTGCATTTGTCCGTATGTATGAACGCTTCTATCTCAGCACCTGTAAAAGCTAGAGACTTTAAATTTTGTATATAGATTCTCCTATTTCTCAATTATCGATAACTCTTTCCGTTTGCTTATTATCGATATCATAGTTACAGATTCGCTCTGCAGTAGAATTTTTCTCGCTAGAGATACAGGGTATTTCTTAGTCGAACACACTCGACTCAGGTTTTTTCTTTTTTCTTACTCGTTTACCATGTGAAATCCAATTTTCCTTCTCGTTACTCTTCTTTGCGATTCTCAGAAAGCGGCATTTATGCATTTGTGTGAGTGTATGCGTATTTATAGATACATATATGCTAGAATACTGTTTAAACGACTTTGTCTGCAGGGTATCTGCATAACCGAGATAAACTTAGTTAGTTGTTTATGTGACTATTTTAAGTAAGTGCGCAAGTTTATTATCGAAGGTCCATAGTTAGTATCATTTAATTATAACTGTAATATAAGCTCATAAATACCTCAAAAGCAGCAACATACAACAACATACAGCAACAATAGAGGGCAATCAGGTTTCATTGTGAAATGCTTATTCAGGAAATTCCAAGCTTAGCCTTTCTTATTAAATTCCTAATATTATTTTGATAACTTCTAATTGCGTTGCTCGGCGGCATGAAAGGAATAAAAGAGAGGCTCCTACTAACGGCTTCATAAGGCGCTGACTAAAAAACAGATTGTCCGCCGGAATTTGTTGCTGCCCGTTGCCAGGCAATAATTACAAATTATGCATGAAACGAAGTGGAAGTGCGTACAGCGCCGTCGACTGGTTAATTGAGAGAGAATGACAGACAGATAGCGAAAGTACTCGACTTGCCAATCTCTCTCTCACTCACTCTCTCTCTCTCTCTCTCTCTCTCTGTCACTCTGTTATCCACTTCAATACAATCTGTACGCCTACGCAGCTTGTTCGCAATTTGGTCATAAAGAGGAGAATGGCTTTCAGCCCACATTATTTTGATGGGGATGCAACATTGAGGCACTCAGTTTGATGTTCTAACTAACTGTTCAGTGGGGCTCTACAATTACGGCCAACCGGGCTGTAAAATGGGCCCAAGTTCTCGTTATACCCTGTACCTATGAAATTTGCTCAAAATTAGGGTATTTTAGTAGTGTGAGACCAAAAAATTTATCATTTCTCTATATTTATCGACTTCGCTTTTAATATTAGACAGCAGAAATAAGAGAGCTTTAAATATTATATATGTAACATATAGTATATAGTTAGGTGCTGAAAACAGAGTATTTCGAAGTCAGTCATATGCTCCTCTCCATGTTTCCCTTGCTACCATTTGTAGTTGTTGCTTTAGTTTCTGTTATTGTGGTATTTGGTTGTCAAACGGGCTTGTTTATGATTAAAAGCCCTTTTCTAAATTCCTCTGTAGGTTTTTGGGCTCTTAAATATTTCTAATAAAGCGACTGACACTTACAGCTGATTTAACAAATTTAATGAAAGAACGGAAACAGCTTTTGTTGTGCCTCCGGTGAATAGATCGAACGGAGCCTCGTGTCAGGGAAGTGAATTAATTAAATATGTTCAAAGTGCACTCTTCGTTACGTAAGTGGCTGACAGAGAGGCGAAATGCTTTCAAATTTATTGATTTGGCCAACCGTCTCGGCCAACATCAATGAAATTTTCATTAAACTGTGTAACTTGTTTTACGCTTTTCCTAGCCAGGCAGCACGTTCGATTCCTTGGCTCTGACTTTTGCCACAGTTGCCAACTTTTGCTTTAACATTCAATTGAGAAAGTTTTCCCAAAGCGAACTATGTTCAAAAAGAAAATCGAGTGAAAAACATTTCAAATAAAACAAAAACACATGCTGTTTAAACTGTTTCATAAGTATGCAGTCTCCGTGTTAAAATATTCCATTGGCCGGAGCGTGATTGAAATTCGCTAACAGTCCGCCTAAGTGGCCATCAATCCGGATCCCTTTGGCCAAATTTTGTCGTCCTTACGACGTAGGCTTGTTGCTGAAATCTGAAAATTCGGCACAATGTTGCCTGCATTTCTGGCTGCAGCAGCCACAACAGCCATTCGATCAGCCAATCCCAAAGAGATTTGGCAATTGTTTCTGACTTACTTGAAGTGATAGCTGCCATTCTCGTAGCCAAAGAATGGAACCGTGTAGGTCAGCATCCAAATGTTGCCACCGCCGCAGTCGTAATACGGCTTTGACCATCTGCCGTCCTCGTACTTCACGGCCAGAGTGTCGTCCTCGATGCGTTCCTCGGTCCGGTTCGAGTACAGATGAAAGGCTGCAACATACAAGCAATCGATATACACATTACATACTTATATATTATTGTATGGATATGTATGCCACATTCTGATCAGCTGTGCAACAACTGGACTTAAGTCCTAATGCAATAGGATTATGCAAAGGCATCGCCCACATTTTTGCTCGACCTTCAATCGCGTTGTCCCTCCGAATAAGCTAACGACTTTATAAGTGCAGTCCAAAAGTCTTCCCACTGAGCTCTGAGCTCAACATTTTGATACATTAAAAACAGATTTGGCATTTGGTCTCACATCTCGTTACATAAGGGCTTTGTATAGAGAAATGAATGAAATTTGTAGGGGATTGCATACACTGTTATTTTCTGCAGAAAATTAAAAATAATCTAATGATGAAAAAAGTAATATTATTTAGTATTATTATGGGAACTTTAAATACAGTTGAATATTTGTATGAAATACTTTTCTTTTTAAAATTTAATGTAAATTAATCTTTGAGTAAAAAATTCTGTGATTGTCTAGCATGATAATTTAAAATATCTGCCTCAAATATTATTCAGATTGTTAATGGAGAAAATCTTATTTTTTTAAATCATTAATATAGAGCAAAGTTTGACCGCTTTTTTAAATTTCTGGGATACAGAAATGGGCAAATGGGCGTGGCAGCTGAAAAAATAAGTTCTGCATTTGCAAAATTACATTTTCAGTGAGAAGTGACGGATGTTGAAGTCGACTTAAAGAAATCGAATGCATTCATTATTTAGGCCATTGACAAAACTTTCAATAAAGAAACAACACTTTGAATTGAAACACTTAGGTTAATATTTTAAGGTGTCAGGACTTTAAATTTTTAATGGGTGCCAAACAAACAGAGAGAAACGAACATCTGTCCAAGTGGTATATAAGCCAAGTCTTGGCTTGACCCGTCTCAAAAGTGTTGCACCTTCTGGCCATGACATCCACATTCAAGTTAATAAAACCGGCACCGTTATCGGAACGGGTCCGATCCCGGGAGGGCTGCATCTATATGTATAGAGGAATGTGGTTAATAGGCTGGATGCCACCGAAGGCAGGTGTGTGGCGGTACGTGTATCTCATCTGGACGTTTACGACCTTCTTCTTCGGTGTGTTCTACTTGCCGGTGGCGTTTGTCATCAGCTATGTCCGGGAATTCAATAACTTTGCGCCCAGCGAGTTTTTCACCTCCTTGCAGGTGGCCATCAATGTGTACGGAGCCTCGGCCAAGTCCTTGATCACCTACAGCTTTCTGTGGCGCCTGAGCAAGACGGAGACCCTGCTGGACAGACTGGATGAACGCCTGTTGAATGACGAGGATCGCCAGAAGATCCACAATGTGGTGGCCCGCTGCAACTACGCCTTTCTGATCTACAGCTTCATCTACTGCGGCTTTGCGGGCTCCACGTTCCTCTCCATGGTCCTAAGTGGAAGTCCGCCCTGGGCCGTGTATAATCCGTTCTTGGATTGGCGTGACGGCATGCTCAGCCTCTGGGTGCAGTCGATATTTGAGTATATTACCATGTCTTTCGCAGTACTCCAGGATCAACTATCCGACACGTACCCATTGATGTTCACTCTCATTTTTCGCGCCCATCTGGAGGTTCTTAAGGATCACATTCGAAACCTGCGAATGGACCCAACGAAGACCGAGAAGGAGAACTATGAGGAGCTGGTCAACTGCATAATGGACCACAAGATGATAATTAGGTGAGGCAGAGAGCTGAAAAGTTACGTCTTTGCTCAAATGTATTCTACTTCTCCAGGTGCTGCAATCTGATTCGTCCAATTATATATCGTACAATATTTGTGCAATTCCTGCTGATTGGCTTGGTCCTTGGCTTGACTCTGATTAATATATTCTTTTTTTCGAACTTCTGGCAAGCCGTCGGTTCTATTTTGTTTGTCATCACGATCCTGCTACAAACATTTCCCTTCTGCTATACCTGCAATTTACTTATAGACGACAGCGAAGACTTGTCCAACACGATATTCCAGTCCAACTGGACCGATGGAGAGCAGCGCTATAAAACCACTCTTGTCAACTTTATGCACCACGTACAGCAGCCCATCATGTTCATAGCTGGCGGCATTTTCCCCATCTCAATGAACAGCAATATAAGCGTGAGTAAAATTCTCTATAGGGATGTGTCATTAATCCTGTGGACCTTTTTAATTTCGCAGGTGGCAAAATTTGCCTTCAGCATTATTACAATAGTGCGGCAAATGAATCTCGCAGATCAATTCCAGTAGGGAAAACAATGAAGAGGCAGATCAACTTTGTCCCACTGTGCACTATGAAAGCACTTTAAGGCTTATCTCGTTTCACATGAACGTAAATTTTAGTATAAAATACTCTTCTTTTTGAAATTAAATGTTAATGAATTATTAAAGAGATTCAAGATTACAATTATATGATATAATAGCTGTCTCAATTATTATTTAGTTTGTTTAAGCTAACTAAATAAGTAGAAAATCTCTGTGTCCATACAAAAAATCCATATTATTTAAAATAGAGAAATTTGCACAATTCGAGTCCTTTTAAAAATTCTGGGAAAAGTTCAGTTCTACATTTGCAAAATTAAATTTTCAGTGTGAAGTGACGGATGTTGAATAAATCGAATACATTCATTATTTATGCTATTGAAAAAACATTCAATAAAGAAATAATAATTTGAATTGAAACATTTAATAATATTATTAATATTTTAAGGTGTCAGGACTTTAAATTTTTAATGGGTGCCAAACAAACAGAGAGAAACGAACATCTGTCCAAGTGGTATATAAGCCAAGTCTTGGCTTGACCCGTCTCAAAAGTGTTGCACCTTCTGGCCATGACATCCACATTCAAGTTAATAAAACCGGCACCGTTATCGGAACGGGTCCGATCCCGGGAGGGCTGCATCTATATGTATAGAGGAATGTGGTTAATAGGCTGGATGCCACCGAAGGCAGGTGTGTGGCGGTACGTGTATCTCATCTGGACGTTTACGACCTTCTTCTTCGGTGTGTTCTACTTGCCGGTGGCGTTTGTCATCAGCTATGTCCGGGAATTCAATAACTTTGCGCCCAGCGAGTTTTTCACCTCCTTGCAGGTGGCCATCAATGTGTACGGAGCCTCGGCCAAGTCCCTCATCACCTACAGCTTTCTGTGGCGCCTGAGCAAGACGGAGACCCTGCTGGACAGACTGGATGAGCGCCTGTTGAACGATGAGGATCGACAGAAGATCCACAATGTGGTGGCCCGCTGCAACTACGCCTTTCTGATCTACAGCTTCATCTACTGCGGCTTTGCGGGCTCTACGTTCCTCTCCATGGTCCTAAGTGGAAGTCCGCCCTGGGCCGTGTATAATCCGTTCTTGGATTGGCGTGACGGCATGCTCAGCCTCTGGGTGCAGTCGATCTTTGAGTATATTACCATGTCTTTCGCAGTACTCCAGGATCAACTATCCGACACGTACCCATTGATGTTCACTCTCATTTTTCGCGCCCATCTGGAGGTTCTTAAGGATCACATTCGAAACCTGCGAATGGACCCAACGAAGACCGAGATGGAAAACTATGAGGAGCTGGTCAACTGCATAATGGACCACAAGATGATAATTAGGTGAGGCAGAGAGCTGAGAAAGTCACGGTTGTATTCCAATTTTGACTGCTCCTCCAGATGCTGCAATATGATTCGTCCAATTATATATCGGACGATATTTGTACAGTTCCTGTTGATTGGATTGGTCCTTGGCCTTACACTGATCAACATATTCTTTTTTTCGAACTTCTGGCAAGCCGTCGGCTCCATTTTGTTTATCATCGCAATCTTGCTAGAGACGTTTCCCTTCTGCTACATCTGTAATTTGCTACTAGAGGACAGCGAAGACTTGTCCAACACGATATTCCAGTCCAACTGGACCGATGGAGAGCAGCGATATAAAAAAACTCTTGTCAACTTTATGCACCACGTACAGCAGCCCATCATGTTCATAGCTGGCGGCATTTTTCCCATCTCAATGGACAGCAATATCAATGTGAGTATAATTCAGGTGCTCTATAAGGAAGTGCTATAAATATTGTGGATTTCCTTGTTTTGCAGATGGCAAAATTTGCCTTCAGCATAATTACAATAGTGCGGCAAATGAATCTCGCGGATCAATTCCAGTAGGGGAAACAATGCAGAGACGGCTCAACATTGCCCCACTGTGCACAGTGAAAGCACTTTAAGGCTTATCCTGTTTCATATTAACGTAAATTTTCATCTTTATTTATTGCATCCTTAAACGAGTCTGGCGCGTGCCAAGTGCTCGTCTGCAATTGCCTCTAATGCGGACCCCCTGCTAAAAAATGTAAACCAGAGTAATAGACGCACACACACGCACACACACACACTCGAATGGGATCCCTCTAGGGTGTACATTGTTTGTGGCAGGCATTTGCATAGAATTTGTATATGTTATAGTTTATCTCGTAAGATTTAGCTGATTTAGTTGTGCATCGCAATTGCGAGCCCAAAATGGTAATGGAAATGAAAAACCACAAGCGGATGGAGAAAACATTCCCAAACTCTGAAAGTTGCGAGCCTAAATTTGCAAATTGTGTTAACGGACGGAAATTACAAACAACGGAGCAGAGAGAAACCTACCAATGCCAACAAATAATCGGGAAACACACAAAAAAAAAAAAAAAAAGAGAACAGACAGTGAAGACGCCCTAACAGCGACTGCCTACAAAGAGCAAGTACTCACATATATACATACATACATATATTACTGCTTACATATTGTATGTGATTTTTATTTAAATTTTATGTTAAACACGTGACGGGCAGACAGCAAAAATCATATAATCTATATATACACACGCATACAAAGACATACATGTGTGTGTACATTATATACATGTATACGGATGTAGAAAGCATCAACTGAAGCAGCCAAAAGGAAGGCAACAAAAATGACAATTTGGCGGACAAATATTATGACATCTTTTTGTGGCATCTCAATGCATACGTACACACATACACATACACTCACACAGATAGGCAAACATTAAATAGCTTTTAAATGCAGCAGCTTAAAAAATGCATTACTTTTATACCCTAAACATAAAATTTGCAAATTCGCATAATTAAGTGCCGCTTAAATGTGTTTTTGACTAGAATCAACAGTCGAGGCTAAGTAAATATGGACACACGCATATATTATGTGTGCTATAGATATCTTAGGGTATACTATTTATAAATAGCCTTTTAATTGTTAATATATTTAAGTAAATTATATAAAATATCAAAAATTAAATTGCAAATGTGTTCATAATCAAATAAAAGTAAATGTTCTTAAAATGGATTTCAGTTTGAATTTTCCTAGGCTTGAAATTCTAGTAGACTGTTTTATGCAATTGAATTTTTGTTAAAGCTTAAATTTTAATACAATCAGAATAAACTTTTTGTATATTCAATTTTAAGAAATCAATGTTCAATGTTTTTATATATTATTTAATATGTGTGTCTAATTAAATAGCGCGAAGTGTGGAAATTAAATTCAAATTGATTTCAATTGTTGTTAATGTTTTGCTATTGGCCATTGGTTCGTTATAAATGTTGATTATTGCACATTAAATGAATTGAATTCAAATTGATTTCGATTTTAATTTTGATTTTGATTTTTTGTCAATTATTAATAATTGGGATTCGTCTTTTATTTATGTTTGATAAAGCCATTAAGTAAACTCTGGCAATAATTACGCTATTTATTGCCCAAAATGAAATTAATTATGAAACTGCAAAAAAAAAAAGGAATCATTTTCCCTCAATGAAGGCCATTTTTTTAGTAAATGGAAAAACCGTTCGATAATTATTTTAAAATGGAATTCGAATTGCACGCGTGTCGACCGCAAAAATATAATCAAATTAATTGCGCTTGAATTGGCCGGCAATTTGTTGTTTGCGGCTAAAGTATTTACTATATGTATATGTATTTGTAATTTTGCATCAGCTAGCGTGAGAAAATCGCTGAAAATTTAATACATTTTCTTGCCGCTTGCATTGTACGCCGTCTTTCGCAGTCGGAGTCAACTTTTGCGTCAAGACAAAGTTTTGCTTTTGCAAACTTGAATGTGGCGTCGAGCACGCCGCGTAGACTCCGGCGTAGACCAAGCAAGGGACCAAGACTGCGGCTAAAGCAAGTTCAAATATGTAAATGCATATAAATTGAAAGTCAGCCACGTTATGCAGATATTCCAGCAGCGTTGCCGACCTTAAGGCGCAATTTAGCTGGCTCTGTTGTCGGCTCTTGCCCAAATGCCTTTTATCCACACACACACACACACACACACACACACACACACATACACATGGGTATGTGTACATATAGTTTCGCATAGCTGTAAATCATAGTTCATAGTTGTGGCCAAGCCGTGAGGCATCCTTTCAAATAAGTTTTATGCAAGCGACGACATCGAAGCGAGGTCGCTGTTTGCCATAGATATATGAGACCGTTGTCAAAATGGTGCCCAACAAACACACACACACACACACACACACTCACACTGATTCCTAGTGACCTATTGAATTCTGGAAAACTTCCTTGTTTTTCTATATTTTATTTTCATATTTGTTTCAGATGTGTTTTTAGCATTCAAGTGAAAAACTGTTCTGCTTCCCTACACAGACTTTTTGCTGGGAATAAATTGAACACATGTTTCGCTGCACATCATATATATATGCATATATATAGGAGAGCATGACATAAAACATAGTTGGTGCAGCATAAAAGTGTGGCTTAACCCAATTCACGGAGTGCTTCAGTGAATTTTGCGATGCAGCCAGAATTGCTTCCTCCAAGTCATATTTGACAGAGCAGCTGAAATATGGAGGACATGCTGCATAGGTTTCTGCTAATATTTGGACTACAAATAACATTTCACGGAGTGTTTGTTTTTTTCCAATTACCCACCCAACAGCGGTGGGCAAACAAACGAGCCGATGAAAGGAAACAAAACAAAAAAAAAAACCAAATGAATTTTGACCTGTGGCAATGGCAAATAGTTGGCCTACACGTCTCTTTTGTTTGCTGCAATTTGTGGCGGCTCCACACCCCCACCCCTCCTCTCCAAAAACGGAATTGGTATACAGAAGGGAGCAAGTGCTGCAGATCCTTCAAGCCTTCAAGTTGGCGTGTTTGTTTTCAATTCCGTTTGTCCGCTCGCCATTTGAATGTTTGAGCTGCCAGCTAGTGAATGTCTGTCTGTCTGCCTGTCTGCTAAGTAATAGTTTAGGCTTGCGTGCACAAGTTGCACGTACGAATGTATGCGTGTGTGTGTGTGTGTGTGTGTCTGTATTGGTATGCCTGCAGTCAGGCTCAGGCAAATAATTTGCATACCAACATGAGCAGCCCACAAGGCAAACACGACACGTGGCGTATACGTAACCTTTAATTTGTAAAATTATGCATATCGAAATGTGGCCATCGCATCGACAACCATTAAAGCTGTATGTAAGGATTGACTGATTGACTGATTGACTGACTGAATACAAGTAATGCGAGAAAATTGCACATTGCGAGTGGAATTTAATGCACCGCTTGACATTCGTTGTGAAGCCTCACTGCAGGATCCACAAACGTGACCCGATTAAATTTGATCTGATTGAGTTCTGAAATGGAATGCTTAATCTGCATTTAAAGAGTGACAACTGCCACACACATACATACATACATACATACTCGTATGCATAAATTGAAGCATTTTCTGATGTCCCAGGTGCGCAGTAAGGAATCGAGAATCACAGCTAATTAGAAAGGCGTGGCCGACTTTCGGGGCTATTCATTTACATATTAAGTGGCCAGCTCCTATGCTATTTGTATGCACATAGAAATTTGAGAGCCTGTGCGGGCATTTTCTTTCTTATTTATTTGCTTAATTGTTGGGCTATGATAGAAATTTGCCCAACCGGCAATGATAAAGGGACAGTAAAATATGCGACTCTAAATGGATGGCAAACGGCATCGCAATTAGGCTCCAGAAACTGAAGAAACTGAAGAGGAAGAAGAAGACTCTCATTTTTATGGCCCAGCAGCTAGGAGCTCCCTTGGCGACTCGGCTAAATGTCCCTGATGTCGTCTGGACAGTGACTAATGAAGTCACAGATTAAAGCACGCAGCAAATATAAATATTCAATGGGATGCTCGTATACGTATACGATGCCATCGAGGCATAAATAAGCGGGAAACAAACGGGACAAACGGCACAAACGGCACAAACGGCCTCCCAGTCCCACAAAGGATGCATAAATCAGGAGCTACTTACATTTCAGGTACTGCTCGTTGCGGGCTATCACCCGCTCGGCGTTCTTGCGTGCGAGAAAGAACCACTCGGATGTGTTGCCCAGGTAATGGTATTCCATGGCCAGATCTTTGGCCAAAATGGCGCCCAGATTCGGCGGCGGCAGGCGATAGGCGAACGGGCAGAAGAGTCCCGGCTGTGCTGGATGCTCATTCCAATCGAAGCAATTGCCAGCTGCAAATATATCATCGTCGAACTCCACCATGGACAGCACCGAGGCGTGCAGCAGGTTGACATCCTCCTGGACGGGGTGCGCCGTTGTCTTGAAGATCCTGCACGAGAAAGTGAAAATAAGCAAAATTAAATCAGTTGAATTTACGAGCGACTGTTGCGACTGAAGCGAAAATTGCATTAAAAATCCATGGAATATAATGTAGAGCACGTCAAGGCATAAAAATGAGTGGTGCAGCGGTTCAACGGTTCAAAGATTTAGTGGGTGAATGCTACAAGGCTTGTTATTGTTTGCCTTGCTTCCTCGCATTTTGTCGGGCTGTCAGTTATATATATATTTTGTATACCCATTAAAAATTTCTTAACAGGGCATAATGTTTATGTGAAAATGTATGTAACAGGCAGAAGGAGTCGTGGCAGGCCCCTTAAAGTGATCAGCATCAACAGCCGAGTTGATTTAGCCATGCCCGTCTGTCTGTTCGTCCATCTGTCCGTATGTACGAACGCGTCGATCTCGAAAACTACAAGTGCTAGAGAATTGAAAATTGGTATGTGGGTTCTTCTAATGCAAGCGCATGTCGAGTTTGTTTTCGATAATCGATAACTCTTTCTATTTTCCGGTTATAGATAGCTGGATTTTGTTTATCTGACATATCTCTTACATCTCAAAAGCTAGAGGTATCCAACCTTTTTACATATATATTCAGCTGAAAGAGACACACATTTTGCATACTTCAGATTTTGAAAATCTCTCCCCATTTATTGGGATAAACTCATTTTTGAAGATTTCTGAAGAAGAAAGTTGCGCTTCGATACATAAAAATAGCTTAGTGTAATAAGCATATTCCAACAACAAAAAAGTTATAGTTCAGGGTATCGCTTAGTCGAGCAAACTGGACTAGAGTTCTTATACTTATTGTAACTGCAACGCTGGCCCAAACTGTCCCACAGCCAAATTGCCAGGACTGGCGTTCCGGCCAGGCCCCAACCAGACTCCGGCCAGCCCGGCCCCGAGCACTAACACAAGTGCACTTATAGGCGCAGCGCATTATGCTCCTTCAAGCTGTGCTCAAGTGCTCCAAGCGCTGCTTGCTGCCGGCTCCGGCTATTGTGTGATCCCCCCATCCCTTCCTCTCTCACTCTCCCTCACACAGGGTGTTGCCAACTAGGTGTGTGTGTGTGTGTGTATAGGTGAAAGTAAACGAGAATATTGCGTTCAAGATTGTGCCTTAAGTGCTGTTCGCCTGGGCCCACCCGTTGGCAATCTCCCAGCTCTCAATTCTCAGTCCTCAGTCTCACACCGCAGTCTGCAGTCCGAATCCCATCCCCAGCCCCAGCTCCATTCCTTGTGGTTGGGTCGCTTGCTCGGTATTAATTAAAATGTCACTTTAACATAACATTTCCTTTAGGCAGCAGCAAAGACCACAGGATGTCCTCCCCGGGCTTTTCCATTTGTTGCCCTCCCTCCCGATTCCTGCTCTTCGGCTTATAAACAAAACTTATAACAATGGTCAAGGTTATTGCAAAGCCCAAACAGAAATAAAACTCTGATAATATGAATATTAAATTGTTATATATACATAGATATAGACATATATATATATATATATAGACATGGCCATTTAAGTTTGTTGGTGTTTGTTTTCATGCGGAAAAGTTGTGCAAAGTTAGTGCTGGGTAAATTTGCCGATAATATGAATATATTACAAATATATATATATGTAAAGATATTCTCATATATACCTAACTGGTTGTTTAATTTGGCCAATTAAGCTGAATTTGTGATATTGATTGCGGGATACCCTGTTAAACTGATTTCAAATTAAAATCGAAACTACTTTTAGATTCTTAGTTTGTACATCATTTATTATCTTAACTTTATAAAAGTATTCTAGGTATTCTCAATATCAAAATCTGTTCAACTGGGAAGAGATATATAATACAGTTATTAATATATATGTATGTTTTCCATATCTTCATCATTATCTATGTAAAGCTCAAATCAAAACTCTTAAACGTTTTCTTTAACCATTTATAGGATATCTCATAGTCGTTGCTTGGATGTGCATGCAATATGTTGCTTCTGGCCTGTTATACTGTATATATATATACACATATATATAAATCAGCCAACGAACTTTTTTGTCCATATTTTGATAGATGAAATGTCTCTTGAGTCTTGACAACCCAATTGAGTATGCAAAATATTGGAATTATATTCCACTGTAACCGAGATTTATTTTTTTTTTTTTATATATATATAAACCAAATCTGATATTCGGACTCTGAGGTAATAACGGAAACACCTGCTTGACTAGATTTAACATTCCAACTAATTTTGGGTAGCTTGAGGTCACATTTTGGCCAAATGTGCGTTGACATCATTTGCCATTAGGGTGGACCAATTCTTGTGTGATTTTGACACGCCTGCCAGCTGGGGGCGTGGCTCATTAATTAGTTGATCTGCTCGAGGTTCATTTGTAAATGTCAACGGCATTTTGTCATTTTGGCCATTTTGGCCCCCATCAGAGCTGAAAAGTCGCTCGCAGGCTCAACAAAAAACTTGATGCCTGCTAATGATGACGATGATGATGGTGATGATGATGATGATGACGTGGTTGCTGACTGTGCAACAATTGTGTAACAGCTTTCTGGCATCGAAGTTCCCACTCACACATTATTTACGGTCACATTCGCTTTCGCCTTCGAGCCCAGCCACCGTGTTAAGTATATAATGGATGTGGCAACATGTGAGAGGCTGCAACTCGAGATGTTTAATTAGCTGTCCACAAATAACTGAACAGCCACATTATAGAGTTGCGCCCACACTCGTTGTCTCTCCCTTGCCAGACTACTTGAACTCTGCTCAAAATGTGGCAAGCAAGTGCAACTGCAACTGCAACTGCCGCTTTTTATGAGAAGCGTGTTGCAGACACTCAAGTGTTGAAAGTGCAAAACAAGCACTAAGCTGCAGGTGTGTTACTCAGCCATCCAGCCATCCAGCCAGGTATTTAGGCAGGCAGGCAGACAGACAGACTGCCGAAGCTGTTGTTCTTCCTCTTGAGCAAGCAACAGAGTGTCAGATCTACCCTTCCTCTCTCTCACACACTCTCTCTCTCTCTCTCTCTCTCTCTCTCACTCTCTCTCTGGTTGGTTGCAGTTTCTTGCCCTCTTTAACAAGCAGCTGCCATTCAATTAACAATCATTGACCAGCAGCTAAAAGTATGGCTAACAGAACTTTTAATCCACAATCCGTTTTATGGTATGCAGTGCACAGCTTTTCAGTTGCCACTCGTGTATTCACATTATGAATCTCTATGGCAGTCAAAATGGCGCCTAAGCCGCCATGAGCCGCGGGCCATGTTGCTTATTTGTTTTGCATATGGTGTCCGCGTCCCCATTCCGAAGCACAGGCAGCAGAAATACATATTACAAAAAAGTTGTGAAAGCAGGGATAAGTAGGGCCAACAGCGAACAACACGCAGAGAACAAAAAAAAAAAAAAAATAAGAAAATAAGAAAATAAAGAAAATGTGAGCAGCAGGCATTTAAGCCGCTTTTTATTTGACTTGAGAAGGCCGACAAGCAGCTGACACAGGACCTGACATTGGGCCCAGTTCCCCGGCCTGGGACTGGGCCTACATGACGAATATAATTTCCAAATGCCAATTTGCTTTAAAGCCGATGCCAAGGCCGCCTCTGAGCCGCAGTTAATATTGATTTTGGTTTTTGCCCCGGGATCAGCAAAAATCAAAGAGCTTGCACATTTATTTGCGCTTCGTGTTTCAAATTTCATTAATTCACATTTCTATTACATCAACTTATTAGTTATGAGAGGGTGATGGCCTAAAGCAAAATTGGCAAATTAAATGCTCGTTGCGGCACCTTCAGAAGGGTCCGAAGGACCTTTTCAACAATCGACGCTCCGATTAACAAACACAAAACAACAATCAAACCGGCTGCAGGCCATTTTTTTGGCATGCAAATAAAGAGACCGATGGGAAAACTTATATATACTCCAACTTCGGTAAGGACATTCTCCAACGCGTCCTTGGCCATAACCCAAGTACCTTTCGTGCGTGTGTGTGTGTGTGTGTGTGTGTGTGTGTGTGTTTGAGAGTCACGCTTGACGTCGACTTTTTAATTGAAAGCGAAATGTTTTAGTTTAATTATTCAAAGCACACCGTTGCGCATGTTGGCCTGCAAAATCTGCTCTGGAGGCTCCGAAGGATCGGAGCAGCTGGGGCGCAGGGGCAGGGAGTTAATATTGAGAGTGCTTGACTTGGTTGCCTATCGGCGACCTTTTTGCCGTCGACGCCTTTGTCCCAAGTTTGCGGCCTTTGTTGGCCGGCTTCCTGGCAAATGTTGATTTTGGCCCATAACCAAGGCCTTTATCAATTTTCATTAGGCCATAATTAAATAATCAAATAGGAAATGTGAGCCGCGCGCCAATAAAATTTATCTCATTGAAATGCAATTGCTGCCAAATTGCTGCCGGGTCAAATTTTATTAAATGATTTTTAGAACATTAAAAAGGTATAAAAATGTGTGTGAAAGAGGGAGACGAAAGCCTACATATATATATACTTGATCAAGCCCAGTTGAATAAGTCTTGAAGTCCGTAATATTTTCTATCTCCTTCTCTTATAATAAAGAGAGCTCCATTTTGTTTCATTTGATCGATTAAAATCGATCTCAAACTTTAATTATTTTAACATATCTGCGAGGTCTTATGATTGTGTGACCCATGCTAAAGCTTAAGAATTTGGGATATTAGAAATTAACTACGAATCAGTTGTAAATATAAATATACATACTTTTCCTCTAGACTTCACTTAACACCTTAATTATACTCAAGTGTGGGAAAAATCAACTTAGAGCCTTATGCTCTTCATTATATAGCACACATCTGTATATAAATATATATGTCTAATATTTACAGGAAAAGCTGCTTAATTAATTAAAAATTATTGCACAGTCCATAGAATTTCACTTTCGCTCGGGAGTCGATTTTTGCTGCTGCTGCTTGCTGCGAGGCCTTGAGTCCTTGAGGCAAGGAGCCAAGTAAATGACTAAATGAATCAGGGGCAGAGGCAGTTGCTGTTGACATGTTGCTACAAGTCGCAGCACACACTCACACACACACATATTCTTAGATAGGGGAACGCCCATTGGCTTCGCTTTTGTATTTCTTTTGTGTTTGGCTTTTTGAAAAATGTTTTTTTGATTTAGTCCGTTAATTGCTTTCAAGTTGCCAACTTCTGTGCTCGCGTCTGATGATTATTATTACCAAAAAAAAAAAAACAAAAAAAAAAAAAAAGAAAAAAGGAAACAAGAAAAACTTGGCAAGCATTTTGGCCAAAAAAAAAAGTTTCTTTTGATATTCTTTGCCATCGGCCAGACGCAACACGCAGCTCGACGTGGTCATAATGAGCCCAACGGGTACGGCTCCACTGGAATTCCGGGTGTTCACGAGTGGCTCCGGGAAACTTTTTCGACTCGGTCTGCTGCCTGCTTGGCTGTGGATTAACTGCAAAAAATGGCAGCGGCGCTTTTATTGCGTAAAAATAGACTTGAACGTTACGCATACGCCAAGTGTGGCAGGCCGCAGGATAAGTTTGTGAAGCCGTTAAGTTATGGCAACACATGTTGCAACACCCGGATGATGTGAATAAAGCCATAAAAGCAGGATACCATGAGAATGATGTTGCTGCTGCTGCTGCTTCTGCTGCTTCTGCTGCTTCTGCTGCTGATGCTGACTGACGTGGCATGCAACAAAAGGCAAAACATTTACACTCCCATTTGCATCAGAAAAGTCAAAGTCAGGCCCGTTTACGAAAGCCAACCATCCGGAAAACAGCCGCGGCGCAGATCGCTAGATAAGTTCGTGATGCCTAAGGCTTGGTGGATGGTGTGGCAGCCGCAGGCACCGCATCGTATGCTGCTGTCAGTTGCAGTTGCAATGTTGCAGCAGTTGCAACTCACATTAGGAATATACTCTGCCAAATGAAAACAATTTCCATTCCGTAGCTGAGCCCTGGGAACAATGTAAAAAGGGCCAGCGGTTGCGTTTGTGCTCGGCGGTTGGGTTGGTGCGGCTGGTTTTGGCTAGGGGTGGGAGAGGGGTGGCGGGGGTGGCAGGACGCGTTATTAGCACCACCCGCGGTGCAGAGCAAATCAAGCGAGACTAAAGGCTAAAGCAAAGCCGGATGCTGGCCATGTGTTTGTGTATCTATAGCTGAAGCTGAAGCTCTAGATGTATATGTAACTGTATCTCTAGCTGTAGCTGTCTATGTATTTGTATCTATGTCTGGCCCACTCGCATTTCCTTCTGCACGCACTTACATATTTATTTGTTTGCACTGGCAAACTTTGAAGGATGTTGACAATGGCATGAAAGGGTGTGGGGACCAGAACCCTCGGCTCCATTGATGCTGACATTCGTTCTGACCTTGTTCTTGTTATTGTTATTGTTGTTGTTGTTGTTATTGCTGTTGTTGTTATTGTCGTTGTCATGTCAGCGTCGACGACGCCATCCAAATCGCGTTTTATTGCCGCAAGCGGGCAATTTCTCGTTGCAATTCCAATTGCCGAAGTTGTTGCTGTTGCTGTTGCTGTTGCAGTTGCAGTTGCTGTTATTGTTGCATGCACATCGCTTATGCAGATTTCGATTTGTGTAGAGAACAAATACGCGAGCAGCAGTTTTCCCCTTTTTTTTTTTTTTGTGGAGGGGGTTTTGGGGAGCCACGACAAATTGAATGCGAGCCGAAGAAGACGCGATTTATTTGCATGCCTCAGTTTATCGGAAAAGTTGAAGATAAACACAAAATCGCAAACGAATTGCGACCCACCAAGGAGCAACAGAAACAAAAACATTGCCGTGGCAAACAGCAAAGAACCGGAAACTCAATTTCAGTTAAGACCTATCCAGGATGTAAGCAGAGGGCAGGGAGCAGGGGGCAGGGGGCAGAGGGCAAAGCCTCCAGCTGAAACTCAAGCGACGACAACACATTTAAGTACTTAAAAGTTTTTCAACTCTTTTTGCTCATTTTACACTGGCTTCAAGGTGCGGCTATGTATGTGTGTGTGCGTGTGTGTGTGTGCGTGTGTGTGTGTGCGTGTGTGTATGTGTGTGTCTGTCTGTGTGCGTGTGTGTTTAGCCAAGTTGGATGACTGGCAACACTTTTGTGGCACGAACTGAAACTACAAGAAGAAAAAGTGGCCAAGGCAAGAAAACAATTGAAGCTCGTAATTTCAACTTGAATTGATATTGTTTTTCCTGCCTGCCGCTTTTCTTTTGCGGCGCCTTCCTCTACTGCTGTTGCTGTTTTCCTGTGCTTTCTTAACTGTTCTTCTTGTTTTTTGTTTGCGTAACAAATAAACGGAAATGCTTAGACACAACGGCAACAGCAACAGCAACAGCCATGATAACAATGTATCACTAAACAATAACTTCAATTAGTTTGCCGCTACGTGCGCCCACCTTAGAAGCCCATCAACCTATACAATCAGCTACACCCACTGCTACACCCACTGCTACACCCACTTTTACACCCACTTTTACACCCACATTAACACTCATAGCTACACCCACAGCTACAGCCACTTTTCCACTGGCTGTTGTCTGTTCTTTTTTTTTTTTGTTCTCTTTTTTGGGTAGGCGTTGGCGGGGTTTTCCGATTTCCCTAGCTGGCGGGCAACTTTCCTTAGCGAGTGGGCGACAGAGGAAGTCGTTGATTATGTTTACACACGAAACAAATTGCGTTGGCGACCTATCGAAAACTGATTAAAATAACCGATGAATATCTGCGAAATTATGAGCCAGGGACTTGGCTAAGCTTCGATTGGAGTTTGCGTAAATCAGCGACTGCTTAGATGATAAGCTGCCCTCCCACTGGCGGCTCCAACTGCTCCCGAGTGTCACATTTTATCCACACACACACACACACACACAACACTAAACAAATTGACAACGAATGCTCCACATAATGAAAACAAACTTCCCATATATGAGGCTAAATGCAATAATGTTGATCCTGCACGATGCCTGCCAGACAATATAATTTATTGACATTTGATGCTCCCAGCTGAAACATTTGCCATTTTATTGCTTTCAGTGCAAATAAATTATTATTATTGTTGTTGTTGTTGTTGTTGTTGTTGAGCCCTCTGGTTCGCGATCCACTTAATTTGTCATGTCGCTTGCTCTCTTAATTGTTTATTTGTATTTAATCGACAGGCGACAACTGCGACAGATTTGTTTTGTTTGTTGTTTTTGTTTAATAACTAATGAAAGGGCATTCTGTATATTTCCATAAACATGCAATAAATTGACAAATTTTTCCAAACATCCGTGAGTTTATTTTCAGGCACTCTGCATTTAGTTGACTTCCATTTGCATTAAAAATTCAAAGCGCGTTTTCAAATTCCACTTGTGACTATTTTATTGAATATTTTTAGTTTAACAAATAGAATTAAATTAAAATCATTTTTATTACACAGCATGTCATGTACAGGGTATTTAATATTCGTGCCAATATGATTTTTTCTAGTATTTTGTTGAATTTTTCTACGGATCTTAATAAATTACTTTTGCTCTGGTTGAACAAATGGCTGTGATTTAAGCGCCGTCTAATCAATGCTATGGGACGAACATTCGACGGTTCTCGAGGAAAAAGTTCTGCGAAAAACTTCTTATCGACACCGGGAAAATTATGTGGGAGCCATGGGAGAAAAAAAAAAAAGTGAATACATGACTCGCCTTTCACTGACATATTTGCTTTTTCTAAGATTTTTTTTTTATTTTTTGTTCTTATATTTCTTTGCATTAAGTTCGACTCTGAAATCGAAGCTTAGGAAAACAGGTTTTAGGAAAAAAAAATTGATTCGCTTTTTTTTCTGCTAAAACTTACATATATTCAATGTCTAATGTCCTGCACGGGAGCAAACACCCACTGCCACATGCAGGTGACTACAGCAACAGTCAGCCGTGGAATAGGATACGGCCGGACAGCAGCCGGACAGCAGCCGGACAGCTGCCGGAGCCCACATATGCGCCGTGACAATGTTCGGACTTGGACTTGGAAACTTTCGCATTTATTGTGCCCGACTGACCAGGAGAGGAGGACAAATGTCGGCACCAAGTCGACCAGACTGAGCTGCTGGTTGGGAACGGGCTAGAAGACTTGGACTTGGCCTGTCCTTGAGATCGAATGCCATGCAATCGATGCTGAAATGGGCAAGAAATGGGCGTGGTCGAATCCACAGCTGCGAATTCCTAGAAAAAAGGGCAAAAAAAAAACTGCCCAAAGAATCACCATTGTTGCGGTTGTCAAAGTAAATCAAAGCCCTCGGCCCTTGATGGGCGTCTGTTTTGGCCAACTTTTTGTTTGGGCCCTTTTCCCTGTTCTTCATCCGCTAAGTAATTGAACTTTTATAAGAACTGCAGCCAAGTTCGCAGCTTGGCATCCAACATAAGAATAAGTTAATTGAGCAAACAAAATAAATTATATATATATACATATATTATATATAATCAATTACTTATGTGTGTGTGTGTATGTGTGTTTAATTCTGATAAGCTATAGAGAAATGTTTTGATTGCATTCACGTACCATTTTGCTAGTCAAGGAAATTCTGTTCAAAATGAATAATTTAAATAATCCATTGAATAGATTTGTTTAACAAAATGAATAAATTATATAATAAAATTTGAATTTAAATATGTTCATAAGTTATCGGATAGTTGGCTCAATGCAAATTTGATGCTCATGTAAAAGAATTTTGGAATGAATGAATTATTGGACAGAAGTATTATTTTAGATATCTTTAGTCAATTCTGAGGAGGAATTGCTATAAGCTAGACATATGAAAAATGTTATATTTTTGATTTTTTTTATCAATTCAAATATTTAACTATGATTAACTGCGAGCAATGAATGAATTATTGGACAGAAGTATTATTTTAGATATCTTTAGGCTATTCTGAGGAGGAATTGCTATAAGCTAGACATATGAAAAATGTTATATTTTTGATTTTTTTTATCAATTCAAATATTTAACTATGATTAACTGCGAGCATGTGGCAAAAGGTATAGACAGGTGTGCAGGTGTGCAGGTGTGCGTCGCACGAGGTCAACTCTCGACCATTTCAGTTGGCTTCAGATTGCGCCGTCTGCGGCCTCTAGCCAAGTTTCGATTGCAAAAGTTTGGTATATGAACAATGACTGTAAAGGTGACTCACCTGGTCAGCATGTTGGCCCGATTGACGGCCACCTCGGCCTCGACCCGAAACCTATCCTGGGCATAGCGGTCGACCACGCCCTCGCCGAGATTGAGGGAGGTGCCGGCCACGCAGTTGGAGCCCATCAAGTGCTGCTGCTCGATATATTGCAGGAATTTGGATACCAAGTCAATTTTGCTATCGCGCGCATTTATCACATCGGCCGTTATCTGATTGGAGTCGACGTTGTCGCCCTCCACGTCGCCAATGACCAGGGGTTTGCTCTTGTCATCAATGAGCACCTCCGGCGGATAGCCATCGTCCATGGTAACCTCTGATGTGTCCAGCACGGACTCGCTGTCCGACTCCGGCTCCGATTCCGACTCGGACTCCAAGTTAAAGTTGATTTGCTTCACTTCCAAGCCCTCGCTTTCATGCTGCCTGGTGCTGGCCTGGGAGCGAACTTCACTCTCCGACAGCAACTCCGACTCCGATTCCGATTCCGATTCCGGCCATTGGCCAATGGCGTATTCCGTGCTGTTGATGAGCTCGTGGACAGCTGCTGTCGCCTCTTCGGTCACATCTTCTTCGTCAACATCTTCGCTTTCGTTTGGATTAATGTGCGATTCGCTGCCCTCCAGTTGGTAATCCACGGCCCCACTGCTTGGGGGTAAATTAACACCGAGAGGTGTGGGGAAGGGGCTGCTTTTACTGTTACTTATGCTCTGGTTGACTGGCAGTAGGCGGGTTCTGGCCAAGACACGGGTCTGCGCCAGCTGCCAGCTTCTCGGCCCATTTGCGGCTGGCTGACGAGGCGCAAATGTCGCCATTTCCGTGGTAGAGAGCTCATCGTCCTCGGCGCTGTCCTCGTAATTGCCATCATCACTGTTGGCACGCACAAATTGCCGGCCAGCTGCGTAGTTGCCCTTGACAGCACCTGTGCCCCGTGCCAAAGTGGCAAAGCCCGGCTCAATGTCCGCGGTCGATTGGGTGACCGGAGCCCTTGACTGCTCGACAACATTCTGGTAAGCTGACTCTAATGAGTTTTCCAAATCAATCTCGTCAGCCAATTGCATAACCTCGCTGAGGGCCGCCGTATCGTCCGCCTCATCGACATCCGTCGGCCGTCCCTGGAGGTGTTCCGCCTCCGCCAGGCTCCGATGGTTCTTCACGCCGCGCACCACGCCGAGACTCTTGTCGACGCTCTTCCGAATGCTCTCGTTGATTTTCTTTTTGTGCAATTTGCGAATTTTATGCGTGACTGGCGCCCCGCTTCCGCCCGGCTGCTGAGTGGGCGTCACCGCCACCGAACTGGGCGTGGCTAATGGGCCAATCGGCAATGCCAGTGGCACTGGCAACACATGCGTTGCAACATCGCTGACCAGAGTCAAACGCGTGCTGTTAATACTGCTCCCATATAGCATATGGGCCCGGGATCGACCGTGTCGAATGTTGAAGCTGTCCGCCGCACTGGACATGTTTTCCGTTTTCGCCTTAATGCGCGCCCTTGCCGGCTGCGACGCATCGTGCCCATTGCCCGGCTCCAACACCGAATCGGCAACCGTTTTCCGCACCAGCAGTGGCAACAGCGGCAGCAGCAGCAGCAGCAGCATCAGTCGAGCTTTGTGCCGCATTGTCAGCGGCATCGTCCTCTGCTTTGTGTTGCTTTTGGGCGGCGGGCTTTACGGTTCGGCGATTGTTTGAGTATCAATTCCTGGCCCCACCCTCTCCCTCCTTTGTGGGGCTTATTTGTCGGCTGATCAATCCCCTTTGTTAGATCGCTGGCGTTTCAATTAACCTGCAACTGGTTACCTGTGGCAGCGCATGTTCCGCATTGGATTTCGTAGTCGTTGTTGTTGTTGCTGTTACTGTTTGCTTTTTAAGCTTCAAAGGCCAAAGCGTATACTTTGCGGCCCCCATAACCCCCCCTCGGGCGCCGGCGACGCGGTTCTTAAATTCATCTCCCTTTCAACTTTGGCAGCAAGTTGAAGCCCGAAATGACGTACGCTTTGCTGCAATGTCAACGTGATGTATCTGAAATTAAAAGAGTGCGAGAGAGTGTAAGAGAGAGAGAGGGAGAGAGAGAGAGAGTAAGTCCAATGATTAGCCTTCGTCTGTGAGCTAAAAGCGGGTTTCGTCGATGTGAATTTCAAAACGTAAGCAAAATATTTGCTTTGATTTATGTGAATTTTCTTTCTTGCTATTTACTTGTACGCTATGAAAGGAGATTGGCTCAAGGACATCTCGAAATGCTTACATTTCTTACACCCTCCTCCCACCCCTGCCGCTAGTCGTGCTTTGTGTGCGCAAATAAATGGCAGAGTAGAGTAAAGAAAACGCATTTTTATGTGCAAAAGGCCAGTTTCATGGGAAGCACTTCAGCTCCAGAGGCGATGGCATTAACTAAGCTCTAGCAACAACACGAATACACGGAAACGGGCAACAAAAGCAAAAGCCATTTGGCTGCTCCTGTTAAAGCGGCAATTAAAAATTTCCGCACGCCAACACAGAGCCTAAGATAAGTAGAAAATTGTTCTTGTTTTCCCTGGGTATACACACACCCACACACACATATACACATATTATTTCGTTGGTATTTGCAGCGAAACATTGCGTATACGCGGCGTTTGCTGCATTGTGCAGGCACTTACAAATTATACACAATTCCTAAGATGGGAAAATCATGATTCTCCGCTTGGGATTTGCACAGAGCCACGGTTACAAATACGAATTGCTTACGGCGTGTTGTCAGACGTTGTCGACGCCCCTTAAGCGGCAGCCAAAAGAACATAAATACATACACGCACACAAACGGAGCCCGGGAAGCGACACAACCTACATAAATATTATGACGCAAACAAATTATATGCCATTTAAATGTAATACTAATAAGAAAATCCACTTCGTGGCTGCTTCTTACTGTGGACTGCCAGATTTTCACGCTTAAGTGGGATGAACACAGCGCACAAATTCATCCTCTCTAAGCGTGTGTTTGTGTTGGTCTGTGTGTGTGTGTGTGTGTGTGTGTGGCAGTTTCTAATTTCGGGTTTTATGATCCATAAAAATTGCGCCAAGGCGACACAAACAACAGAATCAGAAGCGCACACACAGATACATCATGTGCGTGTACATGTGTGTGTGCTGTACAAAATTCAAAGAAGCATGAGAAATTGACACCCGATTTTAGTGCTTGGAACAACATTTGTCCAGACTTTGTTTATGGGATAGAAAAATAGGTTCGTGAACTCAAAAGAAGTCTTGATAAGAAATTTCAATAATTCACGAATATTGTAAATTGAATGATTTTCTTTGATTTTTCGCATTATTTGTGCTGGCTGTGCAAATAGTCAAACAGTTGGAAGCTTATTGCAATTGCCTCGCCAATATAATAAATATTTCATATTTTTCTTTGTTCCAATCCAAAAAACAACGAGACGAAAAAGTGACAAATGTCTAAAAACTCGCCTGGGGATTTTTTTTTTTGTTCGATGTGCAATCAAATCAAGGAATCAATTGCAAATTCTCTGATTTATATTCATAGTACTTTATATTGGGGTAAAAGGGGTCTAAATGTTAGACAAGCTAGAAAATACCTGACTGGGAAATACCCTATTTTCATCAGTCGGTTTAGGGCTACGTACTTTATCGATTGATATAGAGAATGGTACGAGATATTCACTTAAACTTGTACAATTATGATAGCTATGGTATGCAGCAATATGTATTTTAAATTTTAAGTTTCTAAGTTTTGTACTTCCTGAGATCGAGGCATTAATACAGTCAGATGAACAAGCAAACTTTTGGCTCAGCTCGTTATCCAGATCAGAAATAAAACTGAAGAGCTTCTACCTGTTACACACATCATCAGAAAACCAATATACCTCAAATTACCATATTCAATGGGGAAAAACAATATCAGCCGCTTAAATGTATCAAATGTAAATTTCGAAGTAGTTGCATGAATACTTTTGTTTGCCCAAAGGTAAAGCCTTTAACATAATATGGAAGCGATACGAAAGCGTATCAATTGGCAATGCTGAAGAACAGTTAGTAAAAAGTTGAAAAAATGAAAGCTACATCCATATACGGTTCGCCACGCGCCAGATAGGTTGTATCCGACACTGCGAGGTCGTGTTTCCGTTTCCGGCGTACTCAACTTCAAGTCCCCGACAGCGCTAATGCATTACGGCAAACAAGAAAATTGCGGCAAGGGCAACACGTGTCTGATCCGAAAGAGAGAACAAAAAAAAAAAAAAAGTCATTTGAACAATTCCGGGGGGCCCAAAGGGAACGAAGTTCTGCACTCAACCAGCAGGTGAACATTTTTTAGAGCAAGTTTCAGGAGTTAAGTGGCTGTGGCAACTTTCATCATAGCTGCAAATGGTTGGGGCTGGGGCATGCAACACACACTTTGTTGAACTTGTGCCCCAAAATCACCTGAGAGTCAGTTGCAGTCAGCAGCAAGCCACAAAAACTGTGGGCTGCAAGAATATCTTAAGACTAAGATGACACAATTATCTGTTTTATGGATACCTGCTGTTAACATTTGCAGCATGTGGCACACATATGTATGGTTAGGCTGGGGCGTGGATTAATGTTTAAAAATGCGACAACCTTCTAAAACAAATTGAATCAGACGCCTCTCACATGCAACGTTGACTGCGATTTGCGATTTGACTACGAAAACTTTGCCAACAAACTACCTCGAATTGCGTTCTTGGCCTGTGGCAGATGTTGGCCCTGTTGCTATTTTTGTTGTTTAGCCAGCTGCGAGTTCTATATACTTGATGTAGCTGTAGCTGTAGCTAAAGCCAAGTTTTCTGTTGGCCCTGTTGCTTGAAATTTATGCAAACACATTAACAAACTCGGCGCATTCGCGCGGTAGGCGTCTGTCTGTCTGTCTGTCTTTTCGCCAGGTGACAAAGTTGCTCCGTTAAATGAAATTCACGCAATTTTGTTCGCACTGCCAACAAAATGAATTTGTCTCTTGCCAGTTGGTGTTGTTGTTGTTGTTGTTGTTGTGCTTCTTCTTCTTCATCATCTTCTTCTTCACGTTGTCTTGTGTGCATCGTCATCCACCTACAACTCGACCTAGTCCACCTAGTCAGCCACATCACCTGCTGAAGTGGCACCTTTGTTAGGTAACTCACATAATGTGATGGCGATGCCGGCAAACAGCAAATGACATTTGACTTTTAAATTGGATAATTTTTTTTTGCTTTCCTTGTTGATGGCTGGCTGCCAATCAGCAGTAAGAGATACACCAAAGCAAAACAAAAAAAAAACACACACACACAAACAACGTAGGTGGATGGATGGAAGCGAAGCAAACAGTATGAAAATTATAAAAATTATGCGGAAAAAATCAAATTTCCTTTGGGTCAACCTTTATTCACTTAATATACCATCAATTAGAGTTCGAACTCGAACCCCAGATATTTCCATACGATACCTGCTTGGAATATGCAAGAGGAAGCGGAAGGAAATTGTGATGAAAAAAAACAAGAACTGTGACTTTTACTTTACGCTTTTATATATGTATACTGCATGTGCTTTAAGAGATGCTCACAATTTGCATGTAAATGTACCGCAAAAACATGCACGTATGTAAGTGTATATGTGTGTGTGTGTGTGTGTGAGTGTGAGTGTGTGCTTTATAGCCACTAATGCTAGTAACAAAAATCGCATAAAACGCACGCGAATTGCACAGATTATGTGCCGCTTGGGCCATGCTCGAGCTTTATGTGGGGACTCAAGTTGAGTTCCTTATAGCCACGGTTATTTCTGTTCGCACACTTTAAAGATTTATATTCAAAATACAAGAAAAAAAATAACAAAAGTGTTCTTCACAGCACGTGCGAGCTGAGTCGAAACTTCAAGCGAAAACAAAGATGAATTCCCCATAAGAACAAAAAATATTTTTACCGTGAATAAGTTAGCAAAATATATTAAATTCTTCTGGCAATTATCACATAGCAACGAAAGAAGAGACTTATTCAGTACTCAACTTAATGAGAATCGCATAGAGAGGCCGACTGACGATCGATTATAATTATAATTGTAATGCTCTGCAAATATTTACGAAATTATACAAGTCTTTCATATTTTCATCTCTTTTGGAGAAGTAAGGTCTGTTACACTCATTAGCCTTAATTTGTGGCTTGCCATGTGATTACGTAATGTGTGTGTTTGTGTGTGTGTGAGTGAGTGTGTGTGTGTAGGTATATTTAGATATGTATTCTCTTGATGCTGTGCGAGTCTTTTGTATTATTTAAGCTTGGCATTTGGATGAAGGTTGGTCGCAACGTGGCTGGCATATTAAATATTCGCAAATACATTTTTCGAATACATTTTTTGCCCACATTCGGAACTTTTCCAACCGTCAATCATCAAATAAAAATGGTTTACAATGAGACGCTCGGCATATGTAAAAAAGACTTAGTACTTGCGCACCTATAAATGGGGGCTTTGTTTGGCTTATTTTTTGGGATCTCGTTCCGTGGAAATAAAAACAATCGACTCAACGCGCACAATTCACTTAAGGAGCGTGTCGAGACTGAAGATATTATTTCTACATAATTGCTTTTCTTTTTGCCCAAAAACTGGGGACATATTGCATACTTGTCGCACGGGTAAGGCATACGCATAATGGAATTTGGTGAAAATGGATTTGGATTTGCACAGAGCTCACGAGCACGAACGATAAGAACAAAATGATGCGGATGTGGAGACTGTTCCAGCTACAGCTACAGCAACAGCAACAGCCTTAGCTCCTTCTACATCTCCATCTCCATCTCCAGCTCCAGCTTCGCATTGTACTCCAGCTCCAACTGCTGATGTGTTTAGTCGTACGTGATGCCAACGAAGCCGAGCGCCAAATGGCAGATTATGTCGCCAGGCATTAAATCACTGGCTGCAGGTAAAATATGCGATGCTTAAACAAAATCAATTCTATTTATACGTGAACGCATAAATTGCGAAAGCGCACAAACAAACAGCCCGAAAGCCGAAAGCCGAAAGCCTACGGAGTCCTAAAGACCGGAGCGGAACGTGCCACATGTTAAACGCGCAATGGCAATAAAATAGAGCAGTTGGCTAAATCAGAACCTAAGCCAAAGCCAGAGGTAAGCTGTTTATTTCGAGTGATATTTAGTACTGGCATTATCCAGCCGAGCCACACGCCAATACAAACAAGTGTATTTCCCGCAACTGTATTTCTCTTTCTCTCTACCTTTCCTGTCAGCTATTGCCTACATTTGTGGGCGTTGTCCGGAGCAACGGGCAATCCTTCAACGTGACCCCGCCAAATGCCACGTGTCGATGTTCATCAATTGTAAATGTGACATTTATGGTTTCAATTAGTCAGATTTTTAGCATCAGGTTTTCCGTCTGCTAAAAATAGCAAACAAAAACCTTAACTACTTAGTGACGGCTTTTTGCCTTTGACTTTCGTTCAGCTGGAAAAACAAACATTAGCATTTTCTGCTCTTAATTCATTAACAACAAGAACATCTGCTCTAATCGAAAGTTTACGCTAGCATATGATTTTTCTCTAATTATTTATTCTAAAATTTGATGTGATTTTAAATCGAGCCAAGTTTCGCTTTAAGTAGGAGAAATATATTAAAATTTATGTCTGAATCAAAGCGAACAAACTGAATGTAAAAATACACATTTAGCTTAGTCACGAGTATTTATGCTTAAATTTGAATATTTCTATATAGCATATACTCCTCTTTTTCGCAACTATGAAAAAAAATTGTGAAAAATGATTTTTGTATAAATAAGATATGAAAAAGTTACAATTCAATTGAACAGCGCGGAATTCAATGTTTGCTTTCGTTTGCAATTCATGAATTGGACTTCGCTTTCAAATATATGGAGGTGAGTAATAAATAAAAATGTAAAAAAAAAGTTGCTATAACGACTTTTGAAAAATGTATCTATTTCTTATTAAGTTAGTCAAATTTATAAAATTTGCATACAAGAAAATAAATTTATGGTTTTAACAAAATATTATTTAACCTGAAAAGCTTGTGAGGAAGCAAGAGTTTTTAGATACCCAGTAGTTTTGATAAATTAATATTTATAAAAGAAAGTTTAAGCAGTACATCCAATTATTTATTTTCTTTCTCTCTCTCTCTCTCTGTTATCGAAGATCTGAACGCTAAAATCCACTTCATGGTCATTCTTAAAGGTAAATTTATATATTGTAAATTATTCACCCTAACGACAGTTAAATTATTAATATATGCAGGTAGATATATATAAAATATCGAGCGAAGTTTCAAGGCTGTGTTCAAATTATGCCTTCGATGGGTGACAACGACCCACACTGAGTTTTTTTTTTAATGACACATCACTGCAATTAATTTTAATATAAATTTTGATTTAGAAATGTGCAAAATAAACAGCGGGAGAGAGAAAGTAAAAACCACAACCGTTGGCAATTTATTATGCGCATAATTTATGCAAATTTCACGTTATCCGCGATACACATTTTGCGGATCTGTCAAAGAGTTTTGCGGTTGCAACATCGTAATGTCTCATTATAACCAAATGGACAACGCCAAAAGCAGTTGGGATTTCATTTTTCATTTCGAACAGATTTGTTCCTATAAATGACAAAATCAAATAACAATCAAGAGCAGCAAACCATTCGGATTCGGGTCGCAACATTCACAATTATTAGATTAAATAATGTGCATTTAATTAAACGTTTGTTTGTTGTTGCTTAAATTGTTTTTAGTATGTTTTCATTAGCTTAACTTTCAGATATATTACTCAAGGCAATAAATTCTGCTCAGACATAACTCATACGCCATGGGAACGCGAGTTTTCGATTGCGATTGCGATTGCGATTGTGAGCTGCAGCGTAAGTTTTGTCAAATGTTTCAAAGATATTTCAACGAAACAAAGGCCATAATGGACAAAGCGTGTAGCCATAAATTGGCCACGGATGGGGACAGAAGTTTTGAGAACGGCCTCAAATAAAATGCTTGAAGCCAGTGAAATGGAATTTCGGCTTAATTTATGGCACCCGGCGTGCCTCAATAACATGGCTAATATAAAACATGACGTCGCACTTTATTGACCAACCAGATACGCGAATTCGTCAGTCGCGACCATAAGATGAAATCCTTCAAAAAATGAGACCCAACAAGCGGGTGGCTGCCTTTTTATTGAAGGCCAATGCGTACATGCAAAATGGCCGCTGTGTGTGTGCGTGTGTTTATGCTTGGAAAATAAAGCCAAATGGCGCGCGTAAGCAAAACCAGAGCCAAACTCCAACTATTAAGTAAATTATCGGCAAACAATGCGAAGGACTACAAGGAGTAGAAACACACAAGCACATGTACGCACTTACTTATACACACCCACATATAAATGCTGTTTACTTCCTTGTGTGCGTGTGTGTGTAAGTAGATGACGCCAGCAATTTTGGACTTGTCTGCAACATGAAATTTTAAAGCACACGACAGCGGAAATAACAAAAGTTAAACGCTCATCAATAACACTTCCGTTCAAATTTATATCTATAGATATATATATACAAGCGTGATTTATGGCATCGTTTTTTTTTTTTTTTGGGTTTGACTGATTTTTAGAGTGTGTGCGTGTGTTTTGCTTTGTTCTCATGTATTTATAATCAAATACAATTGCTTAATGGCTGTCCCAATTGGTGAATATTTAATGCATATTTAATGTGTCGAAGGACTTTACAGATATTGAAGTTAACTTACGCGCCGCCTGAAAGTATGCAGCACAAATTGTATGCGCATGCAAAATGGCTGATTTTAATTTCCTGTCCATGTCAATCAGTGCGTCAAGGTAGTTCATAAGAGACCTTGAACATGAAACATGTGTGTAAGTGTTGGTGTGGGTGTGACTGTCTGTGTGTGTGTGTGTGTGAATACGTGTAAAATACAAATTGAATATTCATATGCATGGCAAAGGCTGTGGCAGGAGTGTGTCAACTGTGAGGCGAGAATCACATTCAACTGCACACACACACACACACACACACACACACACACACACACAGAGAGATACGACATTATTACACAACAGGCACATTGACTGAACGAGAGTTGGTAAAACTCCTGGACTGGCCATTAGGTTTTACTTTTATGACTGGTCGTGTCGTAAATTAACACAAGCTGCAGCACAATGTTAGTTCTGGCCAAATTCTACCGACAATAGGCACATAAAATAAACAGGCCTGCTGTCGTCGAGTACAACAACAACAGCAACAACAACTACGCACAAGACTGACGACAACAGACGCATTATTCTGAAAGGCAAACGTTAAATAATATAAACACTGGCCCCACAAACGCCGGCGAAGGGGTGCCAGCCGACCGCGACTCGACAACGGTGCTTGGCCTGTGGGGCCCCATTGTCACCGCAGCAGCAGCAGCGGCAGCAGCACACAGTTACAAAACCGCCGCGCACCACCACACGCACGAATTGTCAGTCAGTCAAGCAACGGTAAAACGTTCGCGTCACGTTTAACGTCGGCCTTTTGTGCCAGAGCACAATACAATATACTGCATACACAAATGCATACATATAAACGTATATATATATACATATATATATATATAGATGCGAAGGCTTAAGATGTTGCTGTCTGTAGCTCAACCTTGACACTTGACGGCCAAGGCTGATAAATTATACGCTTGGCAGCAGAGTTTTCCGACTGCGCTGCAGTTGGAGCTCCTTGAAGCTAGTTTCGCTTGGTCGAACCGATCCTCGCCAGTGACAACAGGCACCATAATTCACCGGCGGACTTTCCGCCATGCCTGTGCATCAAACTTTCGTAACGACACTTGGACCAACTAGTTGCAGCCCACCCGTAGCCATAGCCATAGCCATAGCCATAGCCTTACCCGTTATCTTTGTCCTTCGAGAGAATAGGGCCGTAAAGCACTCGCCTAGTTTCATCCAGCTTGGCCAGAACTGTTGCTTTGGCCGTGATGCTCAATCAAAGCGCAACCACAAAACTTTTCAGTCGTAAACAAACTCAAGCCCAGGCCCAGCTACCTGCCCACGAGCCAAGCAGCATACGACAGGTGGAGGCGAACAAATCATTTACAAAAGGAGACAAGGGACAGCAATAAAGACATCTATTGGAAAACTTCAAAGGGTTTTCGTTGTCAGGAATGGTACCAGCACCGAAGCAAGGCTGTGACAGTTTTCTTGTGGCGTGGCGAAGAATTCCCTGAATCTGTCATTTGATTTTATACCCTTGTCATAAGGGATACGGGGAAGTATATTCGTTTTAAGCTATGTCAAACAACTTGTTCCTAACAACACAATTGAACAACAACATTTATTCAAATGGTCTCCTCTTTTTACTTTGAACCCTTCATTTCTAAGCTACTGAAAGACTTGGGCCCAGCTGTAAACAGAGTATCAAGGAGTCGTCATTGACCGACTACAATGCTTGTCCTTTTTTTTATAAAGGTAAAATTGAGTCGACTATTATCATTCACCTGATTCTCTTTTCCTTTCACGAATTAATGGAAATACTTAGAAATCAATGGAAATGCTTTTAAATGAAAGCTTGCTTCGATTTGTATTTCCCATCAATGCAATTAATGCCATTAAATGTTTATTTATATCTAAAAAGCAGTTTAACAATAATTTCTAGATTTTTGTTCACAATATATTAGTCCCCCATCTAAAATTCTAAGCTGGAATTACAGAAATTAAGCAGCTCCCACATAAATATACACAGATGATATATATTTATAGAAATCTATCGATGTATGTGTATATGTGAAAAGCAATTCAGTTGACAATTAACGAGAATTTATGGATATAAATAATATGTGTAATCAGCCAATTAAATTTCTGCACAATTGACATTTTACGAAGCAAATCGATGATTCATGACGGCTGCCATTGAAGTCTTCAGTCTTCAATTAGAAATTGGGCACATCTGAGCTGCACATGTGTTGGCGACCATGGAGGACGCCTCCATGCTGTTGCCTGTCAATCAATTGGGCCAAATGCCGGATGGCTGCTTAATAATAGATATGTTTTGTCAAGCCGCAATCAACCGAGTTAATTAATGATTAACACGCAGCAGTCATAACTAATTTACTGTGTCCAAAGAGCAGCCAATTGCACACCACACACACACACACACTAGTATGTATGTGTGTGTGCTTGCGTGTTGAGGGCGTAAATTGTGTGAGCGAGTGGACAACTAAATCGTTTAGCAGTTGGGCGTCGCCTCTGTTGACCTCCAGTTATCGAAGGGCTTGCGTTTGATGATTGTTTAAATGAAATTTCGATTTTTAATTGGGCGCTTGCGGCATCCAGCTGAAGGACTCTTCGCGAAAAAAAGAGGACACAGTCAATTAGATTGATTGCCTGGCCGGCCATTTCAGGTAATGCTCCTGACCTAAATGAGCCATAAACAGTTGCTAATTAATTGGCTCGCTTGCATTGGTTACCTTCATGGCAGATACTTAAAGCCAGGTTTTTTATTTCGTGTCATGTTTTGTTTTATATTCAATTAAAATATGCGGAAGAGCTGAACGCCCACACATGTGCTTTGAAGTGCTGTTTGTTTAGGTGTTGCTTAGCAATCCGCACACAAGATTCGCACAAAATTGTAATTCCACAAATTCCGATTCCAACCGATGTCGAGGACGAGCCGCTTCTCAGTAATTAGTGGGTATTCAGTTAATTGCAAAATGTTTGCGGCGAATTGAATTGAATTGAATTAAGCTGTGGCTTGTTTTTTTTTTTTTTATGCGAGCATTGCTCTATTTGCTCTGCAGCGATTTACCTGAATTTTTAATTACATTTGCTTATGTAAACAATTTGACGCATAAAGCGCTTACATAAAATAATAATTAAGTTGAGCGCCCACGCCGCGTATACGTATTACTACTGGCGATTAAGCAGTTATGAAATAATTATGCAAATTCTTAACTGACCCTGACACCCAAAAGCCAGAGCAATTGCAAAATAAACACCAGCTGGCAAAAGCAACTGGGTCCACAGGTAGGCTACAGGTAAATACTATACCTAATCCCAATATAACAGAAGCCTGAAGGCTTTCGGCCAAAACTTTCCTGCCTGTCTGCCATAATTCGAAGCATTTTAAAGCACAACCTAAGCTCTGTTCAGTAGCTGGGCTTAGAGCTTTGTAAAAAAACTTAAAACAATTTCTTGGCGAGCAAAACAAACAACAACAAAACTGTAGACAAAGCAATTTTCCAAGTCATGGAATTTGTTGCGCAACTTCCTTAAAGCTGTCCAGATAACGGAACAGAATGGAATGGAATGGGATGGGAATGGAATGGGATGGGATGGAATGGGATTTCTAAGTGCGACCGTGTGAATGGGTCAGCTAGCAGCTGCACTCATCAGCCAGAAGTTGACTTAATTTGCATTCGGAAAGCAGAAGCGCGCACTTAGGCCATTAGCCGAGACCCTTCTTTCTAGACACATTTGCATGCTGGAGTGAGTGGGGCTGGCAAATTAAGCCGACAGCTCAGCCAGGTGCGGCACACACACACATACACATACACACACACGTTCGTGTTGTGCGTGCAACAAAACGCTCGCAATTAAAACCATAATCAGAATCAACGTCGGAAACAATTAAGCCGAATGAAGCGTATAATTATTTATTCTCTGTGAATGCGAATGTTCCCTCTCTCACACTCACTCACACACACACTTAGGAAAACGCAAGCTAGACAAATCCCGTTAATGGCATTAAATATGACCATTTCCGGTTGCTTTGTTTCTCTCGTTTCTCAGCTTTGCAGGACATGGCTTAGTGGCAACTGCGGCTGCTGCGCGGGCTGATGGTAGAAAGAAAATTTGCGGAATTAATTAGGCGTTAATTGTAATTTTGAGCAAACAAAAAGAGTTTAATTAATTTACCTAACAACGGAAACGGAATGTTCAGCTAAGAGTGTGTAATCAAAACTTGGCAACGCACTCAACTTCAGCCAAATACAATTTCACACTTCGACTGACGCCCATTGTGCCAAGGACCAAGGAACAAGGACCAAGGACCAAATACTAAGGACGAGCTCGCAATTGCCTTTGAATCGTGGCTCTGTCTCTGGGCTTAACTTCAACGTTCGCTTTTCTCATGTTCACTTTTCCTGACTTTCTGACTGAGTTTTCTGCTGTCCTGCGCCTGCCTCTGAGCTTAATTAATTGACTCGCTGCGCTCGACTCTCAGCCAGGATCCGACCTAACGGTGCCTGCCGCTGCCAAATTAACTCTCTGCGCTTTCATTTGCGCATTGTGGCCCGCACTGTTGGCCATCTTGGGGCGTGGCACCAACTGCAACTGCCAATTGGCCTCACAATTCCAGTCGCATCCGTCTTTCCGAACCAATTACCAAATTGCTTGCCAGCAATGGAAAAAACATTTCAATACACAAGATATTGTATATATAGTATATATTAACCGTTGCATTTAATTTGAGTGAATAAAAACAAGCAAACTGTTTATTTACTTTATTTGAGGAGCGAAGAATATTGAAACAGTTATGTATAAATTTTATTGTTGAATGCATTTGAGAATCTCATTAAAATCTTTATTTTAACAAATTAATTTATTCATTTATACAGAAAATAATTTGTAGCCCTGATCCTCATATTTTAGTTTCTACCTTCTGTGGAATGTGCTGTTAGAAACTACTAAATAAAATATAATTAAATAAAAAATAAATGTTAGCAAAAGTTTTTAATTAATTATTTATGATGAAGGCATATGACAACCTTTTAAAATAAAACGTCAAACTTTGACATTTGCTTGAAATTCAAGCCTCGGCTTTGTTATTTACACTTAAAACTTTTAACTAGAGTAAAGCTTTGCTACATTATCAGTAACAGAAAATAAATTATAAACTTTTGTACTCTCTGTTAAAATTGTGTAAATTTTAAACTCAAGTAAGTGTTGGTAATGTATAATACGCAGGACATATAGGCAAGAGATGAAATACAAGGCATATTTCAAAAAAATTTTAATAATTTTTGATGTGGCTGCAACTTATTCTACTCCAGTTGCATGCAACTATTTGTGGGCTGCTTGGTATTTATTTTTCTTTAAGCCAGGCTTTCAGTATAATTAAATCGAATCGAGAATTTGCATCCGGAGAAACGTGGAATATGCAGCTGCCACAGCGGGAGGCATCAACAAAAATAAGAACAAGTTCGATTTGAGAAATTGCCGCAGCTTCAGTTCAAATGCCACATAAAAGGTTCTCATTTACGATGAGTTGCTTGCTCCGTGGAGCCAAGCGCGACACATGTCCCGGTCTTAAGTCGTTGCATTTTGAATTCAATCGCAATGGTTGGCTGCATATCAATTGCATTACTCATACGACCGAGTGGCTCAATGGTATGGAATGCCAGACATAAATTCCACTTACTGACATTGTTTGCCTATGCAAATTGATCAATCAACTTGTGAGCTCCTTAACAAGGTCAAAAAGCCATACCGTGTCCTCTGGTCCTTACACGAAGAGGACCGAAATAAATCGGCTTAAGTCTTATCCACGTTTGCATTTATTGCTACATGTTTTATTACAATGTATTAACTTATTTATTAAGTTATTTATGTATTGTTGCTTTTCTTACTTCACTCTTACTTACCTTTTAATTTAATATTAATTCAAAAGCACATTTGTCTTAATTATTAACACATGTCTGAGTTCCACTTAATTTAATATTTTATTAGCCAAAATAAAGTACACTTTAATTATTTTTCCTTTATAAGAACTTAAAGTTTTTTCTTAATATTTGAATTTAATTTAATTCAATTTTATTCACTTTCACTGCGATTCAAAATCGTCTTTAATTCTCGCGCCTTTGAAGAAGTCCGTGAGGGTCTCAGCCCTTGGCTGAATGTTAGTTAAACGCTGGATTCTCCAGCTGCCACACAACTACGATCCGCCGCGTTTCAAAGCGTACTGCACATCGTTGGCCGGAGTCCAAGACCGAGATTCGTGTACGGCAACTCGGGCACGGCAAACTCACCACGGCACAAGCCGAGCCTCCACGAGCAGAACTTCGGCTCCGCCATTTGGGTCTGTGGAGCAATGGGGAAAGCTGAACAGCCGAAAAGTGAAAGCAGTTGCACGTATTGTTATTGAGGCAGGTTAGTAAGCTCGCACCGTCTCACTCTCTCTCTCTCTCGCACTCTGTCTCGCGCGCTCTCTTTCACGCTTGTCGGCATTGTCCTGCGATGTTTCTGATTAGACTGGAAGTGCGATGTTATTGGCCAGTGATAAGAAGTTGCAGCCTTAAAAGAAAACTGTTGCGTGCATCTGCTTGGCCGAGTCTGACAATTCTCATTGCTGGTCAAAGTAAGGTAACGAGGAGGTCGAAAGCTAAAAATTTGGCTTTTTAAATTAGTTTAATAGTTTTCAATTTAAATCATAAATTATAATAAATAAATTAAATACAAAGTAAATTGAATGTATACATAAATTGTATTTAATATTTTCATATTATTTTTGAAGAGAAGCTTCGATGTATTGGTAAATTCTGTCAATTAATTATTAAACTAATACGTAATTACTATTCTTAATATCTTTATTATTATATTTATATTATTATATATATACATATAATATTTATTATTATTATGCGTATATTAAGCAATACTTTAAAAAAAAAGACTGCTACAAAATGATTAAATCTCTTTCATTTTTTTAAATGAACATAAAATCAACCCCATTGCAGATTCAATTATTTTTTTATACTTAATTTCATTTAATTTACTGTTTAAAAAGATTTCGTTATTCAGTTAGAGATATTTGCATTTTGCTCAAAAAATAAATACTTGAAATTGAAATGTTTCGAGCAAGTGGAATGCTATGTTTTGATTTAACATCCTGCGATTCCAGGGCATGCGCAGAGTGCGGGCATAGCCGTTGTACATTGTCCGGCGTGGTGAGTACGGATCCCACTGATAAGAGCTGATAAGAATATAATGCAGAAGCGGCAACAATAACCAGCGCGCATTGCAAGTGGAATAATTGCATCACGATTTAATCAACGTGAATGCAGCAACTCGAATAAGGTGAAGGAACTGGCGAATGCCTGGAGAGAAGGTAGTTTAAAGAGTGTGTGAGAGTGTGGGGTTGGGGGTTGAGTGTGTGGGTGAATGGGTGAATGGGGGGCCTGGCAAGCAAACTACTAAATGAGCTTCGTTACAGACGCAATTAATGAGCAGCGTTGTACAATTAGGGAACTGCCTCAATTATGCAGTCGGCAACAGTCAGCGGCTGCAGATGCAAAACCCCCTCCCCCACCATAGACCATCCACCACCCACCACCTACCGCCCAGCACCCTCCACATCCACAATCACTTGCCCCAGAATTTTCACAAGCTGTTTGTTGTTGTTGGATGTGATGGGGCTGCATTTAATAGCAAATTTGTGGCCGCTGTGACCGTTTTTTGGCGCTGGTTAGACAAGGCCAGCTAAGGACAGGGGCTGCCTTTTAATTATGATAATTACATTGTTGTCGAGCTTATTTGCTGACAGCTGCCCGACGCTGCCGCTGCAGCTGCAGCTGCAGCTGCTGCGATTTTTACTGTTAGACATTATCGCCATCCCCGCCAACCTGCTTAATATGAAGCACGTCCTGCATTATTTGCTGTCCAGAAAATGCATATTCTAGGGTATATTTTATGCATTAAAGCATAATTTTTAGTAGCTAATTTGAATTGATATGATTACAAGTTTTATGCCTGGCTGCTTTTAATAGCAAAAACTTACTTACATAATAAACTCATTAATTGTTACTTAATGAAAATGAATATAATACTGTTCAAATACATAATAATAAACTTTTGGCTGGTCAAATGTACGATAATTTATTTTTAATGTGAATTCTTGCACAGAAACAAATAGTTAAGACTCTTTCTTCTTATAGTAAGGCATGTGCTTAAAGTAAAGAGACGTTCTTACTGTTTCCCTTTTGAATACATATATGGAAATCCAATTAGGAAAAGTGATACCCAGTTGCAAAACTCGTTAAAAGAAAAATCCTGAAAAAAAACAAAAACTTCTCATTTTGCCAACCGATAATTCATATCGTTTCCATGACAGACATTCTTATAAATAAAGATTATATGGCCAATATATATGCATTGACCCGACTCGGCTTGGGTCGAAAGCATTTCATTCATTAATATGTATGTATGTATATATGTATGTATGTATGTATGTATGAATATGTATTTCGCTTCAGAAAATCAAAATCTTTATTGCAGTCGCAAATAATTGCATACTGGCATAAATTCTTCATCTTGGCTTACAGCAATATCCAAATTAAATTAGCATTTAAAAATGACGCAGACTTTTAGCAAGCACTGTAAATGGGTTTAAGCCAAGAGCAAAGGAAATGACGTGCCACACTAATTAAGAACACGAATTCCGATTGGAGTACTGCAAAATGTGAATTTTTTTGTGGCTGGCAAGCTGCCATTTTAAAATTCATGCAACAATTTATGGGTCTGCGACCAATATTGCAACATGTTTTTGGTTGACACAACACTGCTGTGTGTATGTGTGTGTGTGTGTGTGTATATGATGTTTGGCTGAACATGCTAATTGCATATGCCATCAACGCGATTCCGGACCCATCGGGACTTTAATTTTCAAATTGAACCAACAAATTATTCGAAGCGCCACAACATTTCGGCATGCGAAAATGCAGAGCAAGTCGACAATGAGCGCGTTTCAATTGTATTGCATACTTTTAAGCGCCGTGCAGTAAATTTGACATGCCAGCAAAAAAACGCTGACACTGGCAACAAAATCTAAACGAGCACTCGCTTCCGTTTATTTATTTATCAGCGGCACTTTTTGCATTTGTCAACAAAATAATACCGTTATTTTTCTCATTGATATTAACCATGGGTTTGCTTTAATGTTGTTAAAGCTGCGCATAGCTCTGGACTTGATTTAATAACACGGAAATATGAGCCTTTAAAAAAATGATGCTAGGGAAGAATATAAGAAAGTATAGTCAACAAATAAGAGAAAATTCTTCGCGTGAAGAAATTTAATTCAAGTTTAAACTTTTTGTTTAAAATACTCTTTTTTAATATATATGTAAGAACTATCCCAAATTTATTTATGTTACTGCACACAAAAAAAAACATTAGAAATGAATTCAATTTTAAAAACCAAAAAAATATGGGTAAATGAATTTTAAGAAAATAGAAAAGAATAATAATAAAAACATTTTCAAAAAAGGGAATTTAATAACATAATTGTAATTATTGTAATTGATGCAGACGCGTATTAGCGTGCCCGTAATTGAGTAATTTATAAGCAATTAAATATCCAATATAAAATGCAGACACCGACGAATGGGTCAATCAGAAACAGAATGTCGCAGGAGCAGAACGCAATGACCATCAATAGCGTCAGTTACTTCGGCAGTCATTGGACAGTCTGGAAGGTACTTGGAGTCACCTACAGGCAGAGCAATTGGAAGCGGCTTTGTTTGGCATACAGCCTGGTCCTAAATCTCTCCGTGACCGTTTGGTATCCACTGCATCTCGGCTTATCGCTGTTTCGGAACGCCAGCCTGTCGGATGATATCCTCAATCTGACGACATTTGCCACCTGCCTAGCGTGCTCGCTGAAATACGCGATTTATGCCTTGAACTTTGAGAAGGTCGTGCGAATTGAGGCACTTCTCAAGCAACTCGACTCACGGGTGAAGAGCATGAAAGAGAAAACCATCTACAATCGTTTGAGAACTCAGCTGAGAAACATTCTCTTTGTCTTCATTGGCATCTATCTGCCAGTGGGAGTTTTTGCCGAGCTGGGATTTCTATTTCAGGATAAGCGGGGTCTTATGTATCCCGGCTGGTTTCCCTTCGACTGGGTCGACTCCTCGCGAAACTTCTACATTGCCCATTTGTATCAGATTGTGGGAATCGGTTTTCAATTGATGCAGAACTACGTGAGCGATTGCTTTCCCGCCGTAGTTTTGTGCCTCATCTCAAGTCACATTCAAATGCTTTACGTGCGCTTCGAGCAAATTGGATTGGACGATACGGAGGATGCGGAGGATCAGCTGGAGGCGTGCATAACCGATCACAAGCGACTGCTGGAGTAAGGCATAAGTGTAGGCATGTGAAAGATTGTGTTTTAATTGACATGCCTCTTATAGACTTCATCAGACAATCGAGTCCTTCATGTCGCTTCCAATGCTCATTCAGTTTACTGTGACTGGCTTGAATATCTGCGTGAGCATCGCTGGACTCCTCTTCTTTGTCACCGAGCCTATGAATCGAGCCTATTTCTTCTTCTATGCAATGTCTATGCCTCTGGAGATCTTTCCCATCTGCTACTACGGAACGGACAGTGAAGTCTGGTTTGGAAAGCTCCACTATTCGGCCTTCAGCTGCAATTGGATATCGCAGCAACGCAGCTTTAAAAGGAAGCTGATGCTGTTCGTGGAACGCTCTCTGCGGCAGAGCACAGCACTCGCAGGTGGCATGCTCCGTATCCACGTAGACACATTCTTCGTAACGCTGAAGTTTGCCTACTCGCTTTTTACCATTATAATCCGTATGCGGAAGTAACAGCTTTGAGGAGTACGAAGTATTCTGTAATAAATATAAAATAAAGTTGCAATTTAGAGATATTCGAAATAACTTTCAATATCTGGCATGCGTTGAAAAATCTGAGTATCGCCCTTCTCTTCAGTTCTCATGAAATATATATTTTTACTCTTAAAACGAACTTCAAGCTCACATCATTTCTTAAGTAATTATATCGTCTTTATAAGTATCACCTTACCCTGTGATTCTTATGATTTCAAATAAATTAGATTCACGAATTATTTGTTGGTTCTTGGAGAGGACTTGCAAGAAGCTTTCAAAATATCACCAAAACGAGTTTTATGTAATAAACACACCATTCACTTATTTCAGACTGTCAACTAATCAGAAATTTAACGCTTTCATATATCTATTTCACATCATTTACAAATTGCAGAAGGCGATTTTAATTGTAGTTCCATGTAATTTACATAATTGGGAGAACAGGAAATATTCCGTTCAAATTAATTAAATAATTATTGCAAAAGCAATCATAAGTTGAATATGAAATGATCGAATGAGCAATGCCCTACAAAACATATTTATGTGGAATTTTGCTTGAATTTTTTATAATATACAAAGTAAAAACTTCAAATAGAGCTCAATCTTATATGATATTTGGAACTATTTGCATGTTTGTTGCAATAAATATAAAGTGTGTCTTTTAAGCTGTTACTGAAACAGAAATTCCATTCTCTTTGTAGTTCCAGCTAATACCCTAACCCTCACATTGGATATAAATATGTAATTAATCACGCAATTTCCTTAAACGTTCGTTGGCTCAATATAAAAAGAAAGCCCAGGGGGACAGCTTAGTCAAAAAAATGATGAACCTGAGCGTCGAAAGGTCAGATAAGCTCATCAACAGCTTGAGCTTCTTTAAGAGCCATTGGGCTATATGGAAAATACTTGGAGCTAACTACGGACACAAGGATTGGGGACAGCTCTATATCGTCTATAGTGTGCTTTTAAATCTCTGTGTAACTGTCTGGTATCCACTGCATCTCGGCTTGCTCCTCTTTAAGCACACCAGCCTCTCGGATGATATCATGAATATTACGACGTTTGCCACCTGCTTCGCCTGTTCGTTGAAATTCTTTATTTACAACTACAACTTTAAGAAGGTCTCCAGGATGGAGCAACTGCTTAAGCAACTCGACTTGAGGGTAAAGAGCGAGGAAGAAAAACTCATCTACAGCCGGTTGAGAACCCAGCTGAGAAGCATTCTCTTTGTCTTCATTGGCATCTATCTGCCAGTCGGATTCTTCGCCGAGTTGTCATTCTTATCTCAGGATGAACGACATCTAATGTACAACGGATGGTTTCCCTTTGATTGGATGAACTCGACCCGAAACTTTTACATTGCACATGTTTATCAGATTGTAGGAATCGTACTTCAGCTTATGCAGAACTATGTGAACGATTGCTTTCCAGCTGTGATGCTTTGTCTGATCTCTGCCCATAGTCAGATGCTCTACATAAGATTCGAGCAGATTGGAGTGGATGGCATGGAAGATGCGGAGGATCAGTTGGAGGCTTGCATAACCGATCACAAGCAGCTGCTCGAGTAAGTAGCCGATTATAATTCCTGATAATCAGTTAAGTGTCCGACTTAAATTATTTGCAGACTGTTTCGAACGATTGAGTCCTTTATGTCGCTTCCCATGCTCATTCAGTTTACAGTTACGGGCTTGAATGCTTGCAGCTGTATCGCAGCGCTTCTCTTCTTTGTAACCGATCCTCTGACCATCACATATTTCACATTTTATGCTCTGAGCGTTCCCCTGCAAATCTTTCCCAGCTGCTACTATGGGACGGACATTGAGCTCTGGTTTGGAAAACTCCACTATGCGGCCTTCAGCTGCAATTGGCTAACTCAGAATCGCAGCTTCAAGAAGAAGCTGATGTTGTTCGTGGAGTGCTCTCTGAGGCAGAGCACAGCTGTTGCAGGTGGAATGCTTCGCATTCATGTAGACACGTTCTTCTCAACGCTAAAGTTTGCCTACTCGCTCTTCACCATCATAATCCGTATGCGGAAGTAAGTGAGCAGGAAGTGGGAAAGAGTGTGTTAAAGTGAATATTTTATAAATATAAAATAAAATAAAATATGTGGAATAACTTTATAAAAGTTGCATATATGAAGTATTTTTTATATCGCCCTTCTATGCAGTTCTCATGCAATTGTCAGAATTGGCACAAATAACTAACCTGGGATTGAATACAGTCTTAATTTATATTTATTGAAGCTAATATAATATTTTATGTAATTGTAATTACCCTGCGATTATCAAAAATTAAAGTAAATTAGATTGACAAACAATTTGTTGGTTACCTTTTTAAGCCAACCCTTGATAATCGGATATTTTTTATTTTTTGATCTGAATATTATTCTAAAAATCTCTCCCAGCTGCTACTATGGAACGGACATTGATCTCTGGTTTGGAGAACTGCACAGCTGGAATTGGATTTGAATCGAAGCTTCTGATGCTGTTCTAAAGCGAACTGCTTCCACAGCTGGGGGGAAGGTGGTTATTCAGGTAAGCAGCTTCTTCTCCACCTTGAAGTTTGCACATTCGGCGTTCAGCCTTTTAATTGGCATGCGGAACTGAAAGCCAGAAGTGAATTCACATGGCAGCAGATGCATTCATTTTATATAAATCATTATCAGGCTTGTTAAATTCCAAACAAAGGCGCAGAAGAACCACCGGAAGTACCGGAAGGTATTCGCATTATAGAACAATTGTGTGTTGAGTGAGACTCGGTATTAGATTTGTGTTTTGTGGCAAATACACTGCAATGGGGAGTCTTAGCTAATTGAAGCGTGTATGCAAATTTATATGTGTGGCAAAGTGGCGCGTGGCTGTTTTGTTAGCCCAGTTTTCTGTTGGCGCTTGTTTATTTATTTGCACAGAGATAAGACATTAAAAGACTTTCTGGGCTTTGGGCCAAGGCCTAATGCGCTTAAGTCGGCACTAAGTCATGTTGAATCTGCAAAGCCAACATTGTAGCGTTGTAAAGAGCAGTCTAAAGCGAAATGGGCAACCCAGCAGCCGAAAAGGGCCAACTAGCAATCTACCAATTTATAGCCAAAGGTCAGCGAATAAAGGCCTTTTGTAAACCGGCAGTGGGGGCCACTAACGGGAGTCTGGGGCCAATCGATTTGATGATGTTGAGCGGAGAAAGCAGCAGGCACTAACTTGATTTGAATTTATAACAACACGCATTTGACTCACACACACACACACACAGACACACACACACACACACACACACACACACACACACACACACACACACACACACACACACACTCACATACACTCGCACATAGATTCACATATCGCTGCAGGACTCGCATGCAAAGCACGTAACGGTACTGCCACGCCCACTTGCCACTGGAATCCATATCGTATCACTAAATCGCTCACGAAAATATGAGAACTGCTTTAATTTTTAATCAAGGGGAAGCCGCGCACTTTACCGAACTCAACAAATTTTGCCACGAAACTATTTTCGTGCTTAAGCCAGCCACGTGGTGGAGTTTTCCTAACCCACAAAGAAAACATGCTGAACGTTAAGCAGACTCAGCTGCTTTTCGCCAGTCAGAAATTATATTTCCCTGCCACTCATTTATTTCAGCTTGCAACTGTGTCGCCCGTTTGTCGAGACCATAGACCGGAGTCGGAGTCTGGAGTCCGTAGTCCGTAGTCCGGAGTCTAGAGACCATAATCATTGCGACCATCATTGGTCGGCAGCTTTATCTGTCGGTTTGTCGACTCTGTGTAAGACAGACAAAATTGTGACTCGCAGACAGAGTCCAGCAAGTCGCTGTTGAAACTTACTCACGATTCAAGTGGCCCCTTCCACAGGCTTTGTGCAACGTAGTCGAAGGACTTGGACTTGGACTTGGACTTGGCTGCTGTCCGCCTGCTTGCTGCTGGCCATTTGCAATTTGTTGCCAAGAAACATACACTTGCTGCCGCTTGCAAGTTGTTGCTGCTGCTGGTGCTGCTGCTGCTGCTGCTGTTGCAAGTGGCTGCTACAAGTGGCAGCTGCACCTGATAGAGATTAACTTGTACACGAAGCCTTTTGGCTTGTAGTACGTGCTTCAATTGCAATGGCAACAGGTCTGCAACTATTTTGGAGCTGGCATAAAACGCTTAAAGCCTTATTCGCTTAGCTTTAAAATGAAATTAGCAACCGAATAAATCGCATTTGGCCTTTGCTGGCAAATAGTTTAAAACTTGAAGCTTGGAATTAATAGTTTCCTTATGACAGTCGAGGCAACCCAAAAGTTTTGCGCATATTGTCAAATTTGAAGGAAATCGAAAAATACGCAACTATGCATTTGGGGTGGAAAAACTTTTAACCACGCCCATTTCCAGCCACCCATCCGCCCATCCCATCCATCTTCGCTATTGCGCGGCCTTCGCAAAGGCCGTTGTCGTCGGCACTCGGCAATGTACTCAACTAAATTACTGGCTTTCATAGTCTGAAAATATTTGGCATTTACGTATGCCACACATATATTTATATAAAATATATTTATATACACATACATGTGTGTGTGTGTGTGTGTGTGTAAGGTCCATATAAAGCAAGAAATTTTACAACCGGCATAAGAAAGTCACTTAACGTAGCCGTTGGCGATGGCAATGGCACATTATGTGGCCGGGCTCTCAGTGTGGCAAGTGAAAGTTAATTTCTGAGGGCGGAAAATGTGTGGCAGTGGGAAACTCTATAGGAAAATTGTGTACGCAACATACGGATTTACTTACGCCGTAGTCTCCAGTGTGCGAACGCCAGTGAAAACATTTGCCTAAACTATGCCATTAACATGTTCAACTTTCCGGGCACTTGTAACCGGGCTGCCTGGTTATGTGCGGCTCTTCTCCGTCAGAATCTGTCGCAGGCTCAACCTCCCCACCCCTGGCCCACTCATAGTTTCCTTTGCAAATGGTTGGTCGTGGGGCACGTAAATACTTGGCTGAAACTTGAGCGAATTAACAACAAAAGTTCGTCCTGCTGCCGGCTGCTGCTGCTGCTGTGACGAAAAACTTTGGCTAAAATAACTGAAACTGCTGCTGGCAAGTGACAATAACAGGAGGCAAAGTGAAAGGCTTGACAGCCAATGCCAGTGCCAAATGTCAAACAATTTGTGGTGCCCCAAACGACCGACAGCCCACACAGGATTTTGTATATATTTAAAGCGCCGCTGGCCAAGGATTTGGAGCCCACTAGCTGCAGATACGGGGCTCATAACCTGATCCTGCGCCGCTATAAAGCCAAACTCCATTCGCATAATGGCCGCTAAAGAGCCATCGAAATGTAGTCCAAGCGACGAGTATAACTCATTATGGCTAATGAGTGTTATTTGTGCCTGTTTCGCTTAACAAACTCAATTTTGCATGAGAGTCGACTTGGCTTCAAATTAGTTTGACTTGGCTTGACTGCAGACAAACTTACTCCCACTTCGAGACACTCTCTCTCTCTCTCTCTCTCTCTCTCTCTCACACACACACACACGCAAATACTTTGCACTTGTGGCAAATGAATGTCAACTTTCGCTTTGGCAGCGGATTACGATTACTGCCACTGTCTGTGTGTGTGTGTGTGTGTGTGTGGGTTGAGGGGCGTGACTGAGACAAACATAATTACGCCCACATTTAAGAGCTTTTATCTGTGCTTGTTTTTCTCACAAAACTTTGCCAACAGATTTACACAATGTTGAGTTAAACGGTTGCCATAAATTTCCTTCTGATTAAATGTGGTGATTACAACGCGGCTGCAATTGACTTTAATCACATGTAAGAAACGCCCGACCTGCCCCGAACAGAAACAAAAGCAAATGCAAATGTCAATAACATATACGAAAATACAACAAAAAAAAAAAAAAAAGAAATTGAAAAATAAATAAAACACGCCTCGGCTTGCCTTTTGCTTACATTTAAAATACGTTGCGTATACGAGGCGTTGCCGCTGCCACATGGGGCAATTATTGCACGTAGCTCGGCGGCATGAATGGCCAGCGTGTGGGCGTCAGTCGTCGGGGGGCGTGCCATCGTTCACATGCACGCCTCAATGGAACTGGATTTGCGTAAGGCAAACGTTACAATTGAAATTTCAAATGCGATGCCTGCGATGACAGCCGCTTATGTTGATGATGAAGATTCGGCCTGCGGGCGGGCATTGGGAGTGGCTGTGCTTCTGGCTTACACGGATTTAACGTATTGTCGACGTGATAGCAATAGCTCTCAGTGTCAGCCTACGGGTCGGCAAACACACAAACACCTACCCATCTACCCACACACACCCACACTCACTCACTCACACACAGACAGGCAGGCATGAAATTGATAACGTGTGATTTAATGTGTTTTTAACGCGTTTTCATGTGATTTCCAGTTAAATGAGGCGAAACATTTTGAAAACCTTCCACCCCCATGACCAGAAGACCGCCCATTGATTTGTGGACCCATTAATATTCGTGTGCCACGTCGCTTATCCGGTGTAAAAGCAACTTTTATAATTTGATTGCGCAAACAAAAAAGCAGGTGCCTAAAAGTATGCAACACTTTCCTTTGCTTTGCGTTTTTTGAAGCCTCTCAACTAAAAACAATTCAATGTGGAATATTCGTTTAGGATTAGGACCCGAGATTATTTTATATGCTCTCCGTATATATATATATATATATATATATATGATTATGTTATTTATACATATATTCTGCCGCCCTACTATGCGATTGTCAAGAACTGAAATGTGTTGTACAGGTTTTCATGCTTTAATTAGCTGGTTTATCAAAAAGTTTTGTCAGCTAAACAACTTTCTTTGTATGTATATGTATTCGCGCTCATGTACAATATGTTGACAAAGTTTACTTTAAGGCAACTTTGTAGGTCGTTAGGTCAGACCGGAGGGAATTCTTTAAAAATTCTTTGTAATAAGCAACTTTTTCATTCACTCTTTCTTAAGCCTTTGTTTCAAGCTGAAATAGTTCTGCCTTTACATTGTCCCAGAGGCAGCAAAAAATATCAATATTAAAAAATGTGTCGGCAATACGAAATGCAATAAATAAATGCCTGCAAATCACACACAATAAATTCCGATTACTATTCCAATTCCATTTGAATGCCCTGTGTGCTGTACCCAATGCTCCGTTAAGTTTTTACACACAATAGTGAATCTCAATTTCCAGACAATATTCATCATTCAATCGGAATATTCGATGTCCTGCTCCCATCCACATATGAATTCAATTCAATTGAATTGTTGCTAATCAATGCTGGGGAAAATGTTTTACATTTTTCTAAATCGTTTTCAATTCGTCTATTTTTGCATAATGTGTGTGAGTGTGTGCGTGTGTGTGCGTGCGTATGTTCGCGCGAATTGAACTATGCACAATCGAGATGAACGCTCATAAAAAGCATAAACTATTGTTTGTGATATTCTGTGCCATTTTATAGAATGTAATCGAATGCTGTTGTTATTTAATCATTTGCAATTTATGAAACATCTGGCTAGAAATGTAATTTGTTACGCAATCACTCAAACGCATAAATTAAATGCATTTCATTGAGTGCCAACTCAACCCCAAAGGCGGCAACCTTGACACTGATGCCAATGTGATTCGTGCCTCAGATAAATTTTAACTGCGTACACCCCAAATAGATAAAAATCCGTCAAAATTATGATTAACTACACGAATGTCATCGTCTGAGTAATTTAAAAGCAATTTGACGTTCATCAAATGTCGCCAACAGGTGAGCAATTGCGACAAGCGTTAATCAGACACTAGAGTGCACTCTTTTTAGACTTTAACCTACGAAAGAGTTAAAAGTGTTATAAAAAAATCACTTAAAACAATATTTTATGAATAAGCCTAACCAATAAAAATTTCTGATCTTAGCTTATTTTAAGGTATATCCATTTATCATTATTTTATATTATTTTAATTTAATTAAATAAAGCAAAGCTCAACTATTCCATACAGCACATAATATGCTGCTAAGCTAAATCTCTTCCCTCGATGGGCTTGAATGGATAGAGAATAAGATTTACGATATACCCTGTAAGGGTTATTGTGCTTTACAGCCATTTTCTTGGAAGGCAAAATAAACTGTGAAGCGTAGAGAAAAAGATCGTCATCGCAGTCGGAGTTAATTAGCTGATATGAACTTTTGCAGTTAAAACCTTTGAATAGCTACTTATGATAAATAACAAACAAAAAAAGTAAAGAACATTTTTAAAAATATTTGGAAATCCCCAGCGCAAGGTCAAGTTTGAAATTAATTAGAATAAACTTGTTGCTGAGTATCGAATAATAAATACACTAACATAATAGGAAAAAAAGAACAAGGGAATAGTCGAACGAACAGCATATAATACAAATAATATAACTTATGGGTTGGTATTTTTTTTTTTTTTTTTTTAATTATTATTCAGATATGTATATATTTTGTAAATTAAGTGATTAAGCATTACATAATATAATAATGTAATAATACAAAGGTTAATCCAAGGAATTATTTAGTTGCATTTAAGTTTACAATTTTTATTTGATGGAGGTATGCTATAAAGGCTTTCACCTTCGGCTAAAATGTCAAAATTGGCCCCGGATAACAAAGCTAATTGCAAATATAATATTTAATAATATATATATATATATATATATATATATATATATATATATATGTTTCGTACCTTGTGCCGATGTCAATGCAGCTGGCATTGAGGCCCTCTTCTGCAATTGCAGAGATGCCGACAAAACAATTAACCACAACTACACGTAGCTGCTGTGTTTGTTGTTGTTGTTGTTGTTGTTGTCGATAGTTGGCGGTTGCTTGCTGGCGGTTATGCTGAGGTCATTGGCGGAAATTATAAAAAATTGCGTGCCGCATACAAAAATGAATAAATGAAATTGCCAAAAATAAGCGTGTGTAAACTTGAAAGCTTGAATTGGCCAAATGTATAAACGTTAACTGATAACTCTAGAGCTTATCGGGCAGCATCTTTGACAAGCAGCTGAAGCTACTGAAGACGTTGGCCAACATTTCCGCCCGGGCCAAATTGAACTGTTTTGGGCCATATGTGCATTCAAATGATTTCAGGCAGATCCATTCACTTGGCCAACACACAAGTGACCACAATTCAGTTGCCAAATGGCTACACGTGTGTACCTTGTACAACCCTCACACACATAAACACTCACACACGCACATTTCGAAATAACGCATTCATCTGCGTTTGCAATTTAGTTCTTGGAAATCATTGGTTTATTCATACAATTCTGTGGTTGGCCGGATTGCTCCTCGTTTTGGCCAAAATGGTATCACGTACGCTTTCAAACAATTATTGTCCTTGGCCACACACACATTGGCATTTATTATGCAGGTTGTCCTGAGATAAACGCAAATTTGATTTGAGCCTTCGTCGTCGCAAATAAATTGTGGCTGGCTTTAATCAGCTGCGACCATCGCGATAGTTTCCACATTTATCCATAAATAACAAATAATTTTGTTACGCTCTAAAACGCCTGTTTTGTTTTATTCTAATGGCCACGCAATTAAGGCCAAATGACCCAAAAAAAAAAAGTTCGAATATATATTTTTTATGTAGTTTACCGCTGTGCAATAAATAACGAAAGGCTTCTGGATGCCTTTGCCAGTACAGCAAAGTTTCTAGACCAGCGCGCAGTTCAATACAAATACAAATACAAATACAAATACACCAATTTATAATTAATTAAAGGCCATAAAAACCGTCAGCGGCTGTAGTGGATAAATAGTGTTGTACAACAGTCAGCCAAGCGTGAACCAATCGCAAATAGGCAAACAGGTAAACTATATTCGCAAATATTTACAGCTTGCAGCGTCACACGCGGCGTATGAGTGATGCAGTCGAATGAGTCATCCCAGTTGTAAATTGATTTTAATGCGGCTGTAACGGTAACAAGTCAACAAGTCCACTATTTAACGCAGCGGTGTGAAAATTAACGATTGACCAGCACAGTGAAAGTTGTTAATTGTTTGCCCAATGTGCAGCTTGCAGCGTGTTGCAATGGCCAAAACCGGCGTCTCGATTGCCGCACATGCGGAAAAGAAAGTCAGAGTCGAACAACACAGTCAATGGCCGCTTCATCAATCTGCTGCGCCAAATACATTTATCGACTACACATACACACACATCGCAGGCAAATACATTTATCGACTACACATACACACACATCGCAGGCAAATACATTAATCGGTCAAGCAGCACCGCACGTACACAATCGAAGCTAATCAGCGTCTCAGGCGGTCAGTCGTGCGTGGTTATTTCTGTAGCCGAAGCAGTACCTGTTCGCGTATACCCTGTAACTGGTGCTGCAAGCAGGTATATTCGTTCGGTGCAAGTCAGCAAAGGGGTGCAAATGAGAAGGTATACTGCTTGAAACCTTAGGAGTTCAAGTCTTAGCGATATATCTGCCTTTTTTCAAAATCGATAAATATCGATCTTATAGAGCTTAAAGACTCTGCAAACTTCATTTATAGATTGCTGTTTAGTAAACGCAACTGCGAAATAATTGAAGTTTTGGTCCATCGCAATAAATCTATCCATTACTCTAAGATCGATAAGTATCGATTTCTGATACAGCTTAAAGGCTCTGTGATCTTCATTTGTAGATTGTTGCTTAATCAACGCAACTGCAAAATAATTGAATTTTTGGTCCAACAGAACAAATCTACCCTTTACTCTAAAATCGATAGATATCGATTTCTTATACAGCTTGAAGAGTTTGCAAGCTTAATTTGTAGATTCTTGTTCAGTAAAATAATTTAAATTTTGGTCCAAAACAGTGTCTCAATTGAACTTCCGTCTGCAACTTCTGGGCAAAAACAAAACTTTATTGCGGTTCCAACTTTGGCCAGCTGTAAAGTTATAAGTTTATTGTGCTTTGCTGTTGTTGGCCCTATTTTTCTACACACTCTAAAATGTGTTATTTATATGCACGTCAAATGTCGTAAAGATCAGAATTTAAACTTAAATTTGCAGGGAAATGAATTTTTTATATCAAGGCAAAAGCTGTTTCTGTATTTACGAAGATTGATTGATTGATGTATAAATATGTTTACAGCGTATCTGCTAGTCTAGCACACTCGATTTGAGCACTCCTACTTGTTCAAACTGTTAAACACTCCTCATGCCAGAGTCTCATAGTTGATTACACAGTGCGAATTGGTTGCAGAGCCAACGGAGCACGCGCAGAGCACAAGTATCTCATGGATACGCAAGTATCGGATGGATACTCATGGATACTTGTGCCCAACAGCTGAGATATGCCGAGAGCAGCTTTCAGTGCGAATCACACCGCCTCCATAGCACCGCACCACACCGCACCACCCGATGGGAAACGTGTTAAGCGGCGACTGCGAGTGCGAAGCCCAAAGCTGAACCGAAGCCAAAACCGAAAACTGAAATCGAAAACTCGCCAAGCGAGAGACGCTTCGTATTTGTTGCCGGCTTTGGTTTTTAGCCAGGCTTATTTGAGTATCTGTAAGAGGCTCTTGAGTACTCAGTTGCGAATTTCATACAAAACGAATCGGTCGCTTGTACCCGTTGTGTGTGGGTTCGAATATCGGATCGTATATATATATCGCTTGATAAGCATCAAGCTCGAACGTGGTCGTCAGTTAAGTGCCAAACCGAAGTTTCGCATTTTAGCGGAAATTAGTCGAGTCAATAAAGTAAAGTTCTGTGTATAACTCTAACAACCCAGTTAAAAAAAAAAAAATAAAAAAAATAAAGAAGAAGGAATTTCAGTTAATTTTATAAATTATTTGTGCAAATAGACGCAAACATGATCGAGAGACGCAGCCAACTAGATAAGGTAGGCAAAACCTAAATCAAATAACATTAAAAACTATTTCTATAAAGAAAACTAGTATCGAACCTAGTTTAATATTTTACTAAGATCAGGCTATAGGAAAAGAACACTAAGCAAATTACAATAAGAAATTTAAAATATTTGACAGCCAATCATTAGGCAACAAATTAAAAAACAAAAAAAAGAATAATGATCAAATCTTAAATATCGAATCTGAAGAGTTACGTTTTTCTGTATAAATTATTTTAGATATATTATTATTTTATTATAAATTATGTTAGTTAGTTACTCATCGAGTTAGGAATGTTCAATATTTATATTTAAACTCCTACAGTAAATATGTTTGTCTTAGCCAAGCTTTACTGTACTTAGATGAGCACTCGCAGCACACCAAAAACACACATTATATAAGTAGCTTCACTGTATTTTTGTGCTGATAAGCCGGTTTTCTGAAATCTGTTTTAAAGACCGTTTTTTTTTTTTTTTTGCATACCCATGAGATCATGTGGAAAGAATTATGTTTCTTTCTGTATCTCTCTATCTGTAGACGAGTCTGTACTTGTGCTTTGGCATGATTCAGTTTCAGTTTCAGTTTCAGTCTCCGCCGGAGTTTGAGTCATTTTCTTTTATTTTTAGAGCGCACGATAATAATGACATATACTAAAATGTGAAACTTTTGCTTTTGTTCGGGGCATCTGCTGCTCGGGCAGGTGTTTCGCGCCCAAATGTTTGAAGAACGCTTTGAAATTCTAATTAATGACGTGCTCTTCAGTTACGTAACTGTGAGGGGAATCGCATCGCTGGCTGATATGAATAATTAATGAATTTCAGTTTTGATACGAGTATTTGATTAATTTATACCCCACCTCCCACCCTTATTGTCGCATACAAAGTAACCGGCCAGTAATTTATTTATAACATTTATAATTTCAAAATAACCGCGAGAGCAGCTTATTGAAAATTTCCAAGACCAATTGAAATTCCGCACAGCAGACGAATTTAACGACTGCGTGTGCTTGCCTTTGGTCAATTGATCGATATTTATAAGCAACTAAATACAGATTTTATTATCGATCTGTACCCAAAGCCACAAACCTCAACGTCAGCAAACCCATAATTTTGGACGCTGCCATTCATTTGATTGGTCTCCGGGTCCGGCGACTGTGATCCATGTCACGTAAGCTCCGGCGTCTGAGTTCCACTCGAGTTAGAGATAGCAACAATTGCTCCTACTAAACGTGAGCAATTGGAAATTAGCATAAGAGCCTGCTGCCAGTTACCTGATACCTGATAGCTGATACCTGAAACCTGGCTGCAAGTGCACGTTTCGACTGTTCCGGCGAGTTGCTTTTCACCGGGCACAAGTCTCCGGTTTGTTTGTCTAGTTTGTTGACTTTCAATGAGCGCCAGGCGCACTTTGCACAATTAAGCTAATAGGAAATAATCAGAGCCCCGCTCTGGGCCAGCGGGAAGGGAGGAGAGACTGACTGTCCATTAGGATTGGCAGTGCTGGACAGATTTGCATCCATATAACTATATACTAAGGGTAAAGGAAAAACAAATTAAGTGGAAATAATTGAGATTTGGATACTGCAGGTGGTGACTAGTAGATACTCTGCTGCCGGCAACTGATTATATCTGTTTTGTTTTAATATGATTATTACCAAAAAAAATACAGGGTATCCAAGCAACAACATTTGAAGTACTTTCTGCTCGCTAAGGTCCAAATCGAAGGCAGATACTAGACAAAGCAGAAGCCAAGCGAAAAGTAATTAAACAAGTCACACAAGTCCGATGATTGACAGACAAGCTGGCCTAATCCCATCAGAAGTTGGCCAATGGCTTTTGATCAGATCTCAAGTTGTTGGTTTTTCTTCTTTTATTTTTTTTTGTGTTTTATGAGAGGTCTCCAATAATGAATTGCTTCACAATCAGCTCTCATTGATTGTTAGGGGCTACTTGTATTGGATTCATTGTAAAAACTTGTTATCCACACTTTTGAAAGTAAGAAATTCCAATAATTTAACGAACATTTTTTAATCTGTTTAACTTAGTTTAAAGTAGCAATTATTTGTAGAAAAATTAATGGGAAAATAATTAATACTAAAACTGCAATTCAATTTTTAATTGCTAAAAAATATATAAAATTTATATTCAATTGCTGGCTGTGACAGATTTTAACTTACAAAAATAAACATTTTAATATATTTTTTTTTATCACGCCTTAATGAATTTTTTATGACTTTATATTAAAAGAAAATGCATAATTAAACTGTGTAACTGTTTTTTTTTTTATTGATTATCATTGCACGTGGCGCATATTTCACATAAAACAATTTATTTCTTTTGTTTTTCCCGTCTTTAGTTTTACATAAACCGCAACTTTTACTCGTGCACATAATTGAAAAGGGGAATATTAGTTGTGCGCAGAATCTGAAGTATGTAAAACAGATTAAATAGATATATATAATATATATATATAAATATATAAAATCTCAGAATTCTATATCATTATTATAGTTATGCTGATATTTACATTTAAAGCGAGTATCGCGCAGTCGTTTCCACTCGATTGTTTGTTTAATTATGCACATTAATTATGGCCAGACTGAGAAGTAATGTAAATGAAAGAATAAATAGTTTACTCGCCTGTGCACCTACAAATCGTACTTTTATAGCAACCTTTCAGCATGTGAGTGTGTGCGTGCGTAAAGAAACGAATATATGTGTGTGTGTGTGTGTGTGTGTGTGTGTTCAATTAAATTATTGCAAATTAATTACATTGATTATTTGGATATTAAGTGGCTGTCATTTCTGCGCCTGTTGCAGCAAATTACGGCGTGTGCACATCAATCTATGTGCCCCACACACATACACACACACACACACACACACACATACATTCGTTTCTTTATGAGTATGTGTGTGATTGCTACTGAATACTATTAATTAGCCGCTTGATTTACGATACATCGATCCGCCCTCTCTGTTAAACTTTGCTTAACGTAATTGTAGTTTCACTTTTTATTGAGCACACTTCATTTTCTTCCTCTTCTTCCCGATACTTAATTAAGTCTTTAAGTAGCAGCACTTAAGTGGTCAATGTTAATTGAATATACGCCCCGTTGTTGTTTTATTTGTATGTCTAGCTACTCAGGCTCAAACCTAGCAGCTTTACGTAACATCCCAGACTAAGATTTGCAAAGTCAAGACTAGTCCAATGAAATATACCCAAAAATAACGAATATGTGAAAAGGAAACAAGAAGTTGAACAAAAGAAAATGCAAACAAAAGTCGCTAAACAAATTATAAAAGTTACTCACAAATTTCAAAGTTAAAGAAACCGAACAGCGAAGCCAATAATAATAGAAATCATCATGTTCTACAGACCCTATATGTAAATGCACACCCACACATAGAAAGCTAAGTACATAATCATTTATCTTCAAACAATTGCGCCGTGTTTCTTGCACGTGTTCGAGTTTAGGTTCAGGGCTTCGGACAGTATTTAGAGTGGAGGGGCTAAGGGGTAATGGGTGGGGGGTGCGGACGGTACGGTTGATGGGGGCAGACAACAAACCGACTATCTGTGAGTTACAGCTCGCGTTTTTCCGCAAAAAGTTCACGTTCTGCGGTCGCAGAACAAAAAATATGAAGCAGATGAAAAAGTAAAAATGTATAAGCAAATCAAAAACAAGTAAGAAAACTCTCGTCGAACGTGTTCGACTGGGAGATACCCTGAACCTATTCAGCAGTGCTGTTTATCAATTGCTTACTTCTCTATATATGCTATAAACAAGAACTTACGCATGCATGCCAAAATTGACAACTTATCGTTAAACTAACGCAGAGGAACATTCGCCCTATGCTAAAACGTGCTTCGATAACCAGCAAATGGAAAGAGTTATCGATTATCGAAAATAGAATCGATATACAAGCAAAATTTCAAGAGTCTAGCTTTTACAGGTGCTGAAATAGACGCTTTCATACATACGGACAGTCAGACAGAGCTAAATCGACTCGAAATATAAATATGGGATCGGCCACGCCTCCATCTGCTTGTTACATACACTTTCCCAAAAACATTATACCCTGTTCAATCATATTCAATGGACTTAGGGTATAATAAACGCGAATGAAAATAACGCCAAAGCAACAACGGCAACAATAAAATATAAAAGAAACCGAAACAGAAATAGAGACAAAAACAGAGAGGCAGAGGCAAAAGCGTAAATGAAATAAAAGCAAAACAGGTAATAAAATATAAAAGCTGACCGTGAGGCAATGTCAGGGGCCGATGGGGCTTGGGCGCCGTTCATTTGTTTGCTGCCTTTTGGCCTGGGAGTGCGCGTCAGTGTGACCAGAGGAAAGGTGCAAAACCGTTCGACGATTTAACTGTGTATACAAATTTATGCATTGTAAGCAGACGCCAGACGGCAGACGGCAGACAGACAGAGACAGCTAGCGCAATAGAAACACGAACAAGTGCAAAAGAAACAGCAATAACAACAATACCAACAACAACAACAACAACAGCCGGTTGAGTCAAATTCAATTTAACGCTTTATGCCGCTTTGTTATTTGGTTTCTAGTTCAAGTTTAGGGTCAGTAACTGTCGATTGCATTTTAACTAAGTTGGTCGAACGGTCGCTGCTGCCGCTGCTGCCGCCGCTGCTGCTGCGGCGGCTACTGTTGATTTACAATTTGTAAAATTGGCAAGCAAACAGCTTACAAAAGTACATATAAAACAAAATAGCAAAAATCACACTTCAAATTCTCAACGAATCTCAGTTACCCTTCAGCGATTTATAAACATACGCCAGACAGTTATACCACACAAATTTCAAGCTTTGTTTATATTTGTCTATATTTATTTTTGCAAAATATAAATAACATTTTTTTTTTTGCTTTTTGCGCTTTTTTCATAACTTATTTCTTGATGACTTTTCCACTGAATGGCAAACTTTTTTATGTACCGAAAGACCGGCTTTACATGCCAACAGCTGTCAACAAAAACTCGAGAGTTTGTCGATCTATTCGTCAGCCTGTTTATCTTTATCTTTATCTGTGTGCACGTATGAGTGTGCTTTTGTTTTTGTTTTTGTTTTTGTATATATATTTTTTTCTTTTCTTTTGTTTATCTTTGCATAAAAAAAGGGCGCGCTAAGTGAATGACGAATAAAGAAAATGCTTTACAGCAACAAATATAGAGAAAACGCAGTTCAATTGGATTCCGATTTACGAGCAGAATCTTTATTGCAGGTTTAATGCATCATCTATCTTTGTTTGCCAGGAATAATACTAATGGAGGTTACACGTTTAAATCTCTGTGTGTGTGTGTATGTGTGTGTTCAACTTTTCGCACGTAGTTCCCAAAAGGGAGAAATAGTAGATGAATCAGTTGTATCAACACAAAACAAAATAACTTTATCCCAATATATGCATAATATATATTATTCTCATTATATCTTTGTGACTCAATCCGCAAAGTTGAAGAAACATATAAAAAAACAAAATAAAACAAACTTTTAAATTAACATATAAAAGCCGAAATAAAAGACGATAAAAGATGATAAACGAACGAATTTAAATAATTATGCTTCTGCTTTTACTCTTCTACTATCTCACGCTAATTTTATTTGATTATGATATTAAGCTTAAAGCTTAAGCATTTCATTATTAATCATAACTTTTGAGCTTGAGACTCAAATTATAGGGTATGTATATATAGATTACAATTTTAAAGTCTCTTCTGCTGTTTTTTTTTTTTTTTTTGGCACATTTTAATGGCCATTTATTAATAACTCGATGCGGCATTTGGACCATACAACCATTTCCGCATTTTAAACGTTTCCCATCAATATTTTTATTCGTCCTATTTATAAGTCTGACTCCTTTCTCATGTTCTTCGATCTTACTGCCCGCTTTCCACTGTTTCCGGCTTTAATGAATTTAAATTTTGTGGGCAACCTTTTTGCTCACTTTTTGTTAGAACCGGTCCCCAAAAACATATCCGAAAGGAGGTACCGAAATGTATGTAACGACAGATATCTCTGAGTAACAAATACGACTATATTAAATATCTTAATGTTTCCAATTTGAAGATAAAAGTATAAAATTACTCATCAAGCAAATGAATGTATAATAAATGTATGTCAGATTTTGTACTGATATAATGAATGCCGTACAGGGCATCTCCTAGTCGATCCGCTGCGGGATCTGTCTGATTTTGTTTCAGCCCCAGTCGCAGCCTTTTTTGGGTCGGCTTCGATTATCGCATCACATAATTAAATATGCAGCTACATTCGAGTTCAAGGTAGTTCCGGTATGATGACAGGCTACGTAAATACCTCGCTGCATATGTATATATATGTATGTATATACATATATGTTAGTGTCTGTGGCATTAATTGTCGACCTCATCTGCAGCATTCACGGGGCTTAATGATGGAGTGAAGCACGCGTAGAATGCCAGTTACAATCCGATACGCTGGATATGGCCATTGACTGTTGGCATTGTGGGAGCCAAAACTCGGTCAGCTACGAATTCCGGCTTTCAACGTAAGGTGAGCAACTGATCTGTAATCGAGTTCAATGAACTTCACCGATTAACAGATCAATTTACAGTCGCACGCCTGTGGCACTGAAATTTAAATTGCTTCTTAGTAGCTCGTATAGGGAAATTCTAGTAGATCTCATTTCATTAAATCGAAACCTGAAAGTGTGTCAGCCAGTCGTCGCCAATTGCGCTGAAAGCTGTCAATCCGCTATTTATGTTCTCCTCCCACCCCCCCCCCCACACTTCCCCTCCCTCTTCGGTGACCCTTTGTAACAGCTGTTAAACCAGTTATCTGCGACGCTGAGAAAGCGAGGCAAAGAAATTCTCTGCCATGCTCAAATTCATGTGCAAACCGAGGCTCTATATTTACACCGTTCGACTGCAACGATATAAACAAAACGCCAAGCAGTGTGCGTGTGTGTGTGTGTGTGTGAGTGTGTGTTTACGATCAGCTGTCGTACGGGCAGCTGCAGCTCCAGAACTGTGCTACGTGCTGAATATAAGCAGCGCATGCGCTGCCCGACGTCAGTCGCTGCGCAGACGCCTTCATGTGCACTTCACGTTCGCAATAGTTGCTGACGTTAAAGCCAAATCTCTGTTTTGTATCGTATCGATAGTGCCATTTTTTTATTTTTTTTTTTTATTATTGGACCTGCCAAACGTTCTCAATAGCCAACGAGCTGAAATTGAAAAATGGCAGCGCGCACTGTTTATATCACGAACGAGGTAAGTTCCTGGTTTGCCAAAGAGCAGCAGCATAAATATATAAATATAGATGAAGTGAAGCGGAAGGGAAGGGGGAGGCACTTCAGAGACACTCGAGAGCAACTGCTAATTAGCGTCGGCTCATTAAGAGCAGACACTGTTGAACCGGGCACTCGGCTCAAAAGTTGGTCAAAGAAGCGACCAGAAATTGTCGTAACTGGAGTACGCTTAACCGATGGCGGGCTTTGAGGCGCAAAAGTCTTTATTTTATGAATAATTAATAAACACAAATAGCTGGTCAACAAACGCAAACAACTGTTGGAGCCGTTGCCGTTGACGTAGCCGAAGCTGAAGCCAAAGCTGAATTGAAATTCTTCAAGTTCTGAAAACCCGTTTTTAACACTTTTGCTTTTCAGCTGCTTTTGATTCAGTTTTGTTCTGGCTGGGAAAACTTTTACCCGACAGCCAGCAGCAAAAAGTTATCTTTATCTTCATAATTAGAATAAAATTATTATTAATTTTGCAGCAGCGAAACATAAACAGCTGCAGGCCAGACAGCGTAAACAAATCAATACAAATGGAAACAGAAATAGAAATAGAAATAGAAATAGAAAGTAACGTTTAACTGAAAACGGATACGGATGGAGCCCGAAGTGTTTGGCCGGCCTCAAGCCGGAAATATTTAATGCAAATTTCATTGGCCCCAAAATTAAGATTGAAATCTGTGAAACCGCTGAAATGTAATAAACATTTATTATATTTCAATGTGCCAGTTAATAATACATTAATATACAGCAACCGTTAGGCTATTAAGTTACAAGCTTCGCAATCTTAGTTACTAGTCCAACCTAGTTTTATCATATTTATGTGTGCTTTGATTTAACCCGTTGGGAAAAATAGCGAAACTAGAAATTACAAGCATTTCTTTAGCAAAATGTGCTTTGGGCATAAACCAGAATAATTAATTGACGCAGACGCGACACTTGAATAACTTTGACAAACATATATATATATATATGAATATGTATATGCATACACATACTATATAAATGTGTGCTTAAACTTGTTTGCTTGGAAATAATTTAAAATTATTTTTTTTATTAAGTGCCAAAGAAATGTTTTAAGCGCCGTTCCGGCCATTGACTCATACATAGATATACAAATACATATATATATTTATACATAAATATGTTTGGATTTATTTATATATTTGTCATTCCATGTGTTATGTAATCAAACTAATTAACATTTATTGACTTTTGACAAACAAAACAGAAGACAACTTGAAAGATGAAACCTTTGCCGCCACGTTTGCTCTGAATAAAATTTATTTGCTTACTTATTACATGCTCAATGTGTGTGTGTGTGTCTGGGTGTGTGGGGGTGTATGCCTGTTGCATATTCTGGCATATCAGTCGAATATGTGAGACGTCCACCCACTTTATATTATCTGCTTGCCACGCGATTTTTTCATTGTTTGCACTTTTAATATTTACCAAAGTTTTGGGGAAGAATAACAAAAGATTTTTGCGCGTTGTGTAAACAAAATGTTACTGGCATAAAGCAGAAAACAATAAACAAAAAAAAGGAAAAAAAAAAACAGAATAAAAACAAAACAAAAACAAATATGAATTTCCCGTGCCACACGGCGTATGTGATACACATTACGTATACACCCGGTGCAGCAATGTAGAAAAAAAATACGTCCATTGTTAAGCAAAGCAAATGCAGTGTTGAACTCCACAAAATGACCGAAATTTAATTTGCAAAACTAACAATAAATTGCAATTAAATATCCAAGAGACAACTGAAGTGGAAATGAAAATCAAAACGAAAATGTTGAAATATGTGTGTGTATGTGTGCACAAGCTGCTTGTATAAATACTTCATTACAAAAGTTGTACAATTTAATGGTAGTTAGAGCTTCAATTGGCAGCTGCAGCTGCAGCTGCAGTGCTTCTCTTTTATCTCTTATTTTTTTTGTGTGTCCAATGCAAATGTCATTTGAGTCGAATGCATTTCTAGCTTTGCATGTAAATCAAAAATGTTATTTATTTGGCTTTGTCCAACAAAACGTTTGTAATTAGACGAAACGACAAAACTATTTACGATTTCATTTTTTATTTATAATGCACTTTCTAAACTACTCGAAACGTATAAACAATTAGATTTTCAAATGTATTTTAGAATTTTTGAGGCAATTCGTCTGCTCGATGTTTAAAATACTAAGTTCTTAACCTTATAATGCAAATGAGCTACAACTTTGTCGTCCACTTAAAATGTGCATAATAACTAATAGAAAAGAAAACAAAAAAAAAAACAAGAACAACAACAAAACCAAGTTTAAAACAAGAGGCAATCCCAATGTTGGGAACCACGCCCCGAATCGCAACTAACTCAAGTTTATTTTAAGCTCGCAGATAAATGTCAGCTGTCTTCAAATACCCGCTGACAAAGTGCCAGTGGGGTATATTGGCCTTTAGAAATTGCTATAATAAAATTTAAAATTAAATGCTGGGCTAATGGCATATAATTATAAATAGTTGTATTTAGCAGATGTTTTATATCTTCTTTTATTTATTAGCATATCTAAAACAATTGAATTTTTTTTTAAATTTTGAACGAGTGTCACGCAGTCGGTAACACCCCTCATTTATATTTTGCACAGTTTGTTTTTGTTTTCGCTTCGGTGAATCAAAATTTTTCTTGATTTATGCATTTCCTAAACGAATGTTAAAAATTTCAGCATTTAACTGTTCAATGTTTTTGTTAGCTGTAGTTTTTTTTAGGCTCTTTCGCTTCGGTTTGTTTTTAGTATTTTTAATTTTTTCATAGTTTTTGCACAAAATAAACAAACAGAATCTTTTGACCCAGCCATGTCAAGGGTCAGGGTTGATGCCAACATTTGCCTAATTATTTATTTAATTACCCAGCTGTCCTCCTGGCGGACGATCCATGTCAAGGCTGTGACAGAATCTTCAAGTGCTTAAAGACAACTTACAACAATTGTACAATTAGACGCGGCTTAATTGCCTACTGGCCAACTTGGCCAACAATGCAAAGTCAGTGCCCCATGCCGCTGCGTATGGAAGTTAAAGTTGCAAACACAGTCAGTCAAACACACACAGTAAACAGTCAACAAACACGGCCAAAAAGGCACTCAAGCGTCACAAACCTTTATTTGGCTTATATACATATACATATATATATATATTTGCTTATTTATCGACTTGTATTGCATTATGTTGACCTCTGAACTTGCGGTCTAGTGGATGCTCTAAACTGTTTCCATTTCCATTTCCATTTTACACTGTACAACCAAATTGAGCTGTCATCATAACTTATAAATAAGCCATTAAGCTAGTACTTAAGTTCAATTTAGATGTGCTTAAAAAAGCACACGTTTATTAGTTGAATTAGCATCTCATTCATACGGCATGTTTTTCCACATATTTGAATAAATATTAATAAAAACTAAATTATAGACTTCCAAGCTATTCACAACGTTGAAATTTTACCTTCGGCAAGAATTCATTTCTATAAATAAAGTTTAAAACAGAATCAAAATAATCAGACAAATATTTAAATAAAATAATAAATCAATCAAAATTTAATTAGAAATATGCAAAATGTAGTTAAAGCATATATGTATATATAAAAAAAAAAAATGTGTGTGAACAACATTTAAGCTGTTGGCCAGTGTTTTATTGCTCATACGCCACTTGGCCACTCGCCTTGGCCGAGCATCTGTTGTTGCTTTGTGGCAGCTTTCAAAACGGATTTTAAGACGCGCGGAAAATGCGCGGGCAGTGGAAAAACTTGCAGCAGCGGCAGTTGAAAACTGGTTACACCTGGCAAACGGCACGCGGCAAGTTGGCCTTGTGCTAATCCACATTTTAGAATCCCACAAGCAGCAGCCGCCACAGCAGCAGCAGCAGCAGCACCAGCAGCAGAAACTGTAAAACGCAATCAAAACCATTTGGCTGGTTAAATATGGCTCACAGAATGTGGCCGACAGCCCAATCGCAAAGTTGCGATCGGTGATCAACTTGACTTTGAGTTTCATTTTGTTTTTTTTCTAAATTGTTGTTCATATCCAATTGCAAGATCAATGTGCTAGCTGCCAAATAAATTGACAACTAAATGCCGCCAATGACTTTTCACAATGATGTACAAGCATCCCCCCACCAAATATTTAAGTGCAATTAATCAAGATGTTTCTTTTCAAACGACTCTTGCAGATAATTATCACAGCCATGGACCGTTTCGTTTGGTTTGTGCTGCTGGTGGTCATGACACACCTGGTCACAGAATTTACACGTGTCACCGGCTATGCGCGAGGCCAACGCCATGAGCTCGTCCTAATCAACGATGTAAGTAAAACACTTTATTTATTTAAAACTAAATAACATTTTGCATAATTCCAATTACCTGACTTTTTTTCTTTTAAATACTCTATTGCATACTTCTAAGCGCTGGCTATAATTCATCGAATGTAAATTATCGAACGCATTTAAATACCAATTTATTAAAAACCTCTTAATTTATTACATTCAAAGCGGAATTTCAATCATTTAAGTTTTGATTTAAGCTCATATCAGAAGCAGCTGCTTATGGCTGGTTTATTAAAAATACATAATTGTTTATCGTATTTAACTAACAGCTGTGTCATTTCTTCTTTATGCCATCACGTTCACTTAGATAGATAAATATGTATTTAATATATGAATCACAAATGTTATATAATACTTATCAGTATTTGGTTTACAATTACTAAACATGGCTTCGGTTGACTTTGTAACCAAATTCCCATTCTTGAGTTTCATTATATAACAAATTATTAAAATTGGTTTTCGGCTTATAGCAAATAAAGTTTAATTTAATAAAATTAGCCTCATGAAAAAAAATTCAATTAATTAGATTTGCACCTTAAATCGAATTTAATTTACATTGCGGCATTAAAAAAAAAAACACATGGAACACATGTTTAAGAATTTAATTGAGTTTTAATTTAATGAAGCGCACAATTAAAATTATATTTGTGAATAATTAATTGATAGGGGGATTTGCTACATAGTTAAGTTGCATTAAATATTTAAAAAGTTTTAATAATTAGAAATTGGCCAAATGGAGTTCATTAAAGAGTTCGCTTCTGGCCAATTTGTAACTTTTAATTGGGCTATTTAAAGTGTTCTTTGCTCCGCTCTTTCAGACTCTGCTTCAGCCGATGCCTGTGCAAAATATGCTGCTCTATCCGGGAAATGATTACGGACACTTTGAAAGACCTCAATCCCCGGTCAGCGGTGCGAACAGCATGCAACAGAATGCGGCGATGGTGCTGGGCAATTTGGGTGGTGCGGTGGGTGGTGCCAGTGGTACGGCCAATAATGCTGCCGAACCGAGCTACCCGTTCTTCAGCCTGCGGCCACTGATTGACAGCATTTTCGAGGTGAGTGTCAATTGAAGCAGATCCGCATCGAATCTCTAACCAACTGCATTCGATTCGCTACAGATACCAATATCCACTTTACGTGCCGTCAACAATCTGGTGGGTCGGCTGACGGGCAGCTATCGACAAGCGTCGGACGGTGCCCAAAAATCTGCAACCATCGGGGCGGACACAGCAGTCCGGCTGCCAGCAACTCATCCAGCAGCGGCGCCCGCCAATTTTCATCTCTCCACAACACGCACCGCTGAACGACGCCAAATGCACGAAGAGCTGGCGTAATCGAAGATCGCACCACTTCACATTCCCATTTACATTTAACATTATTCGTAATTACCTTATAGTTGAACTTTGACCAAGGCCAAAGCACACCCGTTTCTCAATGTTTGTGTTTCATGGGCATTTCTATCTGTTAGCTTAAAGTCTAAGTGTGTGATTGTTTTTATTGTTTTGCATGTGTCTATGTATGTGTTTTAATGTACTTTATGATTAGCTTTTAGATGTTTTCGTTTTTAGTGTTGAATTTGTGATATATGTAAATTTGTTGTAAGCTTAATTTAATTGTATTTATATATCGTACAGAAAAAATCCATCAAATATATGTTGAAAAAAACTTAACACTCTATATTGAAATCACAAATATATATATATATATATATTTTATTTACAAATAATCATTGTCTTTTTCACAGTCAAATATAAATGTACATATAAAATATATATATTTTAATATATTTATTGTAATTCCAAAGCGTTCGCTGATGATTCCATAGAAATTGTTGGCCATCATTTTTTATAGCACCCTAAGAGTAGGCAACGGCTTTTTGTTTTATAATTAATTCATGTAAAAATGTCGGGTGGAAAATGAAGCATACTTTTGAGCGCCGCATAAAAATTTAAAAAGCTTTTACACTGCAGAAAAAAAAATAAACAAAAACAAAGTCAACAGCCGCGGCGCTTCATATCAGTGGACTGTCAGTCACCCAGGAATTAATATTTCAAGATTTTTGAGCATTAAATTTAATAACGACACCTTAAAGATTAAAGCATAAAGATTAAAGATTTTTATTTTTCTTGATATGGAAAAGTCAATGAATAAATTATAAATGACTTTTACAAAGAAACTTGTTTTAAAGTCTAGTTAAAAACTAATCAAAAGTTACTTAGCTCGTAAAGTAACAAATGTGATCTTAATATATACATATATTATATATTTACTTACATATAAAGATCATTACAAATACATATATATGCGTATACTTGATTTTATTGTGTTCGACGACAATCAATTAGTTTGAAATTTTCCCAATGTCATAGACTAATGATTAAATTAGATAACGTTGGGGTTAAACAGGGCAAATAACCGGAATTAATATTAGAAAATAAAGCTTAAATCAAATGATAATTGAAGGAACAGTTAGTCATGCGCAACCGACTGAACCTTTCTGAACTGACAAAAGGAATCAAATTGATTGCCATCAAATTGCTAATCTAGCGTATTTAATTAGAATTATATTTTGAATGCGGCCTTTTTCTGGCCATTTGATTTCGCTCACGCATTTAAATTTCTAAAGCACGTGCCAACCGAATCGAACAAAAGCCAAATATATTTGACCAAATGCCTCTATGGCTATCATTTGAATATTTAATGAGCGCTTATTAGGACAAGAAGGCAAAAAAAAATTACAAAAACAAAAAAAAAAAAAAGAGCAGAACGTTTCACCAGCTTAACAACAAAAAGAAATGTTCAATGGCCATTTGGCCATTTGGTCGTGGCAAGGCTTGAAGTGGAGAGTCCATCATCCACAATTTACAGTGACGCACAAAAGTACATTTCCATGTCGCAATTTGCGCAATGGGCAAATTCAATGCGACCGCAATGGAAACTCAACCAAAGCGTTTTAAATACCAACCGCGGCTTTATGGCCAAAACTGCAACCCGTTGACTTCAATTGAAATAAGAGCTTTGCTCCATGGCCAGTGTCCGAGTGATAAAATGGAGTTGTAACCGGTCTGAAGCTCTTTCAACTACGTCACTGGGGCGTATGCGCAATTACAAAACCCCCAATTGCCAACCCAGGCCCAAAGTCGAATTACAAGAGTTCATATTTTATATGAACATATAAGTTAATATTCTTTTATATAGTCATAGGCTTTCATCATATTTGTCGCTTATCTGGCGCATTATTTGTCTATTCAATGAGGCGATTATAAATTCCGAAAAGACATTGAGCACATAAATTCCTATATAAACAGACGTTTGCATTTTAATTGCGACTCACATCCAGTTGATCTGACAGTAAACAGTAGCCCCCCATTTCGCATTTCAAGTTTAAGCCCCAACCGAGTCTCAGACCCAGACTCTGACTCAGTGCTAATCGACAAGGCGTCGCGAGTGGACGAGTTTGTTTGTTGTCTCCGATTTATTTAAGTGCAAGAAGCGAGTCTCAAATTAAAGACAAAACAAAACAGAAAAACAAAAACAATAACAAAAACAAAAAGGAAACCAGCTAAAAAGTGTACAGTATACAGGTACAAATTGTGAACATTCTACATAATAAGCAAATGCTATGTACTTGAAATATTGGCTTGAAGCCGTGTTAACCAGTTAACCAGTTACCAAGTTGGTTAACAATGACTACGCCTCTGTGCTCCAACTTCAAGAATTCGCATTCGCATTCGCATTCGCGTTCACATTCAGATTCTCGAACCTCCAGGTGGAGAGTCGAACGCGTCTGGCATACAGAAACAGTGGGGAACGAGTCGAGTTTTAGCCACAAGCTTCGCTTGGCCGGCAAACTGTGTAATGCTGCAATAGCCGCTTGGCTGGTGGCTTTGGGCTGTTTGGCAGCTGTTAGCCAACCAAGAAATTAATTTTGTTTCACCTGTTTTTCAGCAGCCGCAAAATGTTTGCCATATTCGGTGCTGTTTGCCTTCTGCTCCTTCAAGCCACATTGGCACCGGCCCAGGTAAGTTTTACTTCTATAAACCGACAGGTAACAAGCAGCTAAGTCCAACTATTAACACAAATTTCTTGTTTATACTTTCCTCAAAACCTACCACTCATGTGTGCTCTTTGCCAACTTTCTGATTAAAAAACTTCACAAAACCATTTTGTGGTTAATTCTTCTTTTTTTCTTTTTAATTTCTCGTTTCGTTTGTGAAACACAAATATTTCACGGAACAACACACACACACACGCACACATTTAAACAAGCCTCATCGACACCTCAAATTGTTTCATTTATCCACAATTCAACAAAGATTGGCAAATGCAAATAAACAAATGCAACAGCCACATAGAAAACATTTATGCGAGAAACCTTTTCGAGATCTGTTTAAACAACATTTTATTATAGGAGGAAAAAAACATAATAAATGAAAATATGCTAAGAGGCTCCTCTTTTCAAGAACATAATACTATTATCTTTTAATTGAAATAATAATCATATTCATATATATTGAAAATGGGAATAAGATTGGGATTGTGGCATAAGAAACATATACATATATATTCAGCAGTTTTATACGACGCTGCATATTTTTTAAAACTTATTTTAAATAGATTCTTTCGTTTCCTATAATTATCTCGATAAAGATCAGATTATTCAATTTATGGGCTATATATCAACATTTTAAATGCCAATAATTGTTCGTTCGATCATCAATTCACACATTTACATATATAAAAAGTTATTTTATAGTTGGAAATTGTTCAACAAAGTGAATGTTATAAGGCAAATATTTTTAGATGGGTCTAAAAGTCACATCAAATACATTTAAATTCTATATATTTATATATAAAGCATATATAATTAAGGAATTCAATAGTAAAGCACTCAAATGCTTTATTAATTACTTTATTTATATAAACAAATAGTTAATTATAAAAGTTAAAAATAATATAGAAAAGATTCATAGATTCATTACCTAACTGTCAATTCTCGAATAGAGTTTCTGCATAAACTTTTGCGCCACTTTAATCGATGTAGCAAAACGGTTCGAAATTTGCGCAAATTCTGGTGTTGATCTTATTTGCGGCTTGTTGCACAAACACCAACAGGCCAATGGTCGAACTCTCGATTTGCCGCATGCGGCAGCAAGTGGAGCGTGGTTTCGGGTGTTGCGGCTGTGGAAAAGTGTTCGCTGAATGTGGACGTTGGGCTCATTAAATTGTTGCGCAATGCAACGGCTATTAAATGTGGCATTGAAGAACTTTGCAGTGTGGCTATTCGACATTTCGTTAAATTACATATACATACATACTTATATCTATAAGGCACTCACAGTAATTACCTTTGTACATTAAAACGTCGCACGGGTTACCCATTAAACCACAGCTTAAGCACGACCTTAGCGAATCTGTGTATGTGTGTGTGTGTGTGTGTGTGTGTGTGTGTGGTTGGACTTCCCAGCAGGAACTAGTGGTTATATATGTATATATACTTCGGTTTCATAACGGGGTATACTTTGAACTTTCAACCGGCCTCTGTGTCATCTGATAAGCCTACGAGACAAACACAAATGGAGCGTAATTTTTATCTAATTACGCATACGCCGCATTGTCCGCTGCAATGTTTGTATGTGTGTGCAGCACTTGTCCGCATGGCAGCCATTTTGTCGCGTATGCTGTCGCTTTTGGGGCATTAGCCGCGACACGGCAGCTGTGCCGCCTAACACCTGGGCACAGGTGGCAAAAGGCGAACCCGCTGCATTTTTCTCTCTTTCGGTCTCATTTCCCATTTTCACCCGCTGGCAGTTTTTTATTTCCTTTGTTTGTCCGCTGCAGTTTTTTTAACCCTTTTTTCTTTTGCACTTGGCCCAGCGGATGTGGCGGAGCCAAAGTTTTCGGGCTTGCCGGCAACTGTAAACATTTTGGGCCACTTTGGAAATGCTTTTGGGCCAACTTGGAAAAGTCTTAGCAACTGGGTTTATTTCTATTTGTTTACGGGACCGTCGCTTGCGGCCGCCTAGAATTTAGATTTTAATCAACGCATGCATGAAATTTGCATTTGTTAAGAGACCCACAAAAAAAAAATAACAAAAAAATAAAAACCACTCAACCACTAAATTGTGGTATACAATTGAAATTGAAATTAAGGCTAAGGTAATGGCTCTCAGCCAAGGGTTGCAGCCGGATTTATAATTTTAGACCAGGTTCAACAAAGAAAACATTTTAGTATCAAGATCTAAGTAATCCGTAAATTAGCTGAACACAGTTGACATTGTTATTCCCAGAAATTCGCCCCCAGATGATAATCTGTGAAATTATGGCAGATCCGTAAATAGTGTCAAATAAACAAATTTGAAAGCAAAACTCTTCCAAGTTGGTTTTCTCTAATATATTTAACAGCCAAACAAAGCGAGTGGAAAACTCTTTGAATAATGAATGAAAATAAATGTTTTTCAATTTATTGCAACAGTTCCAATCGGATGTCCGTTTACCGTTATCGCAGCTCGTATCTTTTGTTGCTTTTCAACACAATTGAAAATAAGTTACATAAGTTATAAAAATAACTTTTGCTACAAGTTTTTGAGAATTGTATGAATACAACCGCAATATCAAAAAGATTTGAGTTCGAGTTAGGAGAGCAAATTTGTGGTAGATTTTTCCGATATGAAAGCTTGATAAAGTGTTAAGCTTTTAATTTTCCATATAAACTCATTCTATGAATAAGTTTGCTTTGATCTTTGGTTGGGAATTGAATTGTGATCCGAAAATGGGAATGAACAAAAAATAGTTGTGAAAAAGATTATCAACTAACACAAATGCAAGATAAATAATGGGTATATTTAGTATATTGAGTATCTAATAATATATCAAAGCTCATTCATCAATTCTTAGTCAATTTATTGATGTCTCATATTTTTTTCTCGCTTTATAATGGAATATTCATCTACCTTTAGGAACTTAAAATAAATTAATAAAAACGAAGTTTAATTCGAATTTCTTTTTACCATCTTCTACAGTAAAGTTTTTAGAAACAAATATTTATTATAGCTTATAGCTATTTTTATTACACTTACAGTCAGATCTTTAAGATTGGGGAACTTAATCAATCAAACTTATTTAAACTACTTAAATTTAAGGCTTAACTTTTGTCTGCTGCACCTTAACACTAATTTAATTGACATTTTACGCAAGTTGTTGTCAAAAATAGAAGAATCATAAATTATAGACAGGTGCAAATTACGGCGAATCGCGCACAATTTGGTAAATTGCGGGGCACAGGTAAAGGCGAAGCGCAAATTCATTGAATGATGCGATTGCTCACATCTACACATAAATTATTTCTTAATCGGCCTGAAAGCCTCTTAGGTGCATATTGAATTTCAGGTGTAACGCAGGTGTGGCTCGATGTGTGGAGGAGCCTGCATTAAATTGCATTTATCAGGCGCTTAAGTCGACTTACACCTGCAAGCCCAACTGCTTAGCGGTTGCCTATAAGTGTGTGTGTGTGCGTGTGCGTGTGTGTTTGGATGTGTGTGGGTGTTTGCATCTCATTACAGCAGCCGCAGCTTTTTCTCAGATGTCGCAAGTCTCAATCCTTTGTATGCATGTTTGTGTATGTGTGTGTGTGTGTGTATGAGTTGTAATGGAATTTTCACATTTTTCCTGTTAATAAGCGTTACTCAGGCTCTTAATTATGACTTCATTATAGTTGACTTAGCTGCAGTTTGTCTGGCAGAAAGTTCGCAGCATCGAATTCAAAGTTTAATTGCAACTTAATTGGCTGGCTACAAAAATAAGAAATAAAATCAAGAAAATTTAGTTTTGATAGAAAACTTTGTTAAACTGAGCAGCAAAGTTCTAAGAGATAACTAGCCTTAGAGATAAGGGGAAATATATGGAGACAGAGAAAGAGAGAGATAGAGAGAGAGAGGCCCATTTACTTACAACTATCACAGTTCGACGCCATAGATGACCAGCTGGAAGTGGGCAATGGGCACCGACTTCTGCCGCCGGAAAAGCAAACTGGCAAACTGTTGGCCCACTCCACCGCTGAGCAGCTCCACCTGACCACCGTCCCCACCTGGCAAGGTCAAGTCGTAAGCGTGCACGGCCGTTATCGTGTAGCCGTCGATTGCACTGGAATTCTGCGAGAGATGAATTCCATTTAATGTTGTACATTTCATACACGTGTTTGTGTCGTGTCTCTTACCTGTGTGCCATATGCAACATCCTGGACATTCGCATCCACATCCACATCCCCATCCGCATCCATGCTGTTAACGGCGCTCAGGTAAACATCTTGTGTATGCAGCGTGCTGGCATATTTGTTCACCTGACCCCAGGTAAAGGTGGCGCCATCGCCGCTCGACGCCAACAGCAGAAGCTGCAGCAGCAGCAGACTGATAAGCGTTACCTTTGTCAACATCGCGACACATGTGGCACAAACACACTCACACACACATAGACATACAGACAGAAATTGTTGGCATTCACTCGCTCACTTCGTTTTTGGCTTCGTGCAACGCGCAAGGTGTGAAACTCAAATGAGACGCGTTCGAGTGACCAAGTTAAATATTGTCGTTTTGTCTACCTTCAAAACGCTTATCAGCTGCAGGTGTATTTGTTTTTTTTTTTTTTGTATATATGTATATTTTTGATATTGTTTACCACTCTCTGGTTGCGGTTGCTTCTCTATGTCGTGTCCCATTGTTTTATTTTATCGCTCTGGCTGTCAGACAAGCTCTGATAATATCGCTCACATCGAGGCTGTTGTTACCTTCCCCTCCACTCTCCCCACTTCATAATCATTTACTCTAAGCTATATTCTATATAGTGAAACTCTCTCCCGTTCGAATTGCGTCTGTTTCTTATCAGCTTATCATTCACTCTGATATTGATTTGTGTTGGCGTAAGGCTTTATGAATAATCGTAGGAAGCAACAACAAGTTTGCAAACATTGAAAGTGTATAGAAGCAGGTAATCCACAATTATTACACACCTGGTTGACTGTTAGTGTTAGTTTATTCTACAGAAATTGAAAGTTCAAATATATCTGTTTAGTTATAAGTATTGAACTAGTTGAACTAGATAAAGAAGTAGATAAAGGTATAGCTATAGAATATATGGAATGAAATGCCGAAACATCGATTGCTTTAGAGTTAAGTTATCTATCTGGCACAGTCTAAGATATGTAATATATAATGTATGTACATAGTTCACACATACAACATATCTAGTCTTTACTTTTCTTATACTAAAGATTCTTTACGCCTTTTATAGGAGAAAAAGATAGATATCCCATGCTAAACTGTAGTATTATATAACACAACTCACATAACAATTAATTTAGAAAACTACACTACTTAAAGATATTACAAAGTCTTAAGATAGGTATCAAAGAGCTGTGTAATTGAAATTTATGTTTTTTAGGGCAGCTCAATTTTCCCTTTTCCCCGTATTTGTGCACGTAAACCAGATATTCAATCAAATTCCTTTCGTATTTCGGTTTTATTGGAAAGTTGGGAAACCTAATTTAAATTGATTGACGCTTTTTGGGCGTATCTTAGAGCTTGAGAGGGGAACAGGAAGTGCGGACAACACACTACCTCATGAAAGTATGTGTACAAAACTTGTTGCCTACCTATCTACCTATCTACCTGTTTGGGTAATAACTTAAGGTGTTTCCTCAAAGTTTTCGAGCGCAAAACTTTTACTATTTGTGAAAAATAGCCCCGGCATCTTATGCCAAACTTTTGTGAGCCTAAACAATAAGCAGAACTTTCTGCAGCATTAAGTATACGCAGCGTATAACTAACTTTGGACAACTCAGTGCACACCTTTGTTCACCTTTCTAATCTCTAACGTATCTCATTCCTGCAGCTGATTACACTACGAGATGGCAAAGTGGGCGTCAATTTCGCCGGCTTTCACGCCGACGCCGGACTCGGAGGCCTGCTAACGGGGAATGCGGCCCACGGCGGACTCAGCGCCTCGGCGGGCACACCCTGGGGATCGCGTGCTGCAACCGGCCTGAACGGCGGTGTTGACGGTATTTTCCACATTAATTGATTTCATGCACATTCGCAATCTTAATCTCACATTTTTACAGGTCGCACCGCTGGAGGCGCATATGCAGCGGCCCAGGCCAACGACAACGTCGGCGCCAGCGCCCTGCTCGGCGGCACCGTCGGCGAACGTGGCTACATTGGCGCCGAGGCACACGCTCCCGGCAAGAATGCCATCCACTCCGCACAGCTCATCCCACAACATGTGACCTTAGGCCCAATGGGCGTCGAACAGCCACCGCCAGTGGTGCCAACGGCCACCACCTACGTCCAGAAGGTGAAGCCGCCCAAGAAGTATAGCCTGATTGCTCAAAGTGTAAGTAAACTAAAAAAGTTCTATTCCAATGGAGTTCTTAGTTAGATGACTATTATATGATAGCAAAATAGATTATTGAACTCAGTTGTAGCAGGTGCTATCTACAGTCTTTAGGGTATGTCTAGCACTGTGTGATCATTTTAGTTTTTTTTTTCACAGTTCTGAGTACCACAGATTCCACAATTAAGTTTTTTATATACTATAGTATATAAAATTATATACATATTTCATGTTTCCATCTATATTTTGAAGATATTTTAAGTCATTAAAAATTGCTCATAATTAGCGATCAGCTAATTAATAAAAAATGAAGTCTGACTGCTGTGACGTGCTAAGTTAATTGTACATATAAAGACAGAAAGATAGAACGAATGGCTAGACACATAGTTTAATTATTAGTATATAGATAGATAGAAAAATAGCATGATAGATACATAGATACCTAGATAAATATACACATAGATACATGGATGGATACAAAGATACTTATATATACATAGATACATAGAAACAAAGATACATAGATATAGAGATTTAAAGATAGAGATATATAGATACATAGATACATAGATGCATGTGTAGATATATGATGCATAGATACACAGATACATAGATTCATAGATATATAGATACATAGATACATAGATACATAGATACATAGATACATAGATACATAGATACATAGATACATAGATACATAGATACATAGATACCCAGATACATAGATACACAGATAATAGATTCATAGATACATAGAAACATAGATACATAGACACATAGATACATAGATACATAGATACATAGATACATAGATACATAGATACATAGATACAAAGATACAAAGATACATATATACAAAGATACATAAATACAAAGATACAAAGATACATAGATACATATGTAGATATAAGATGCACAGATACATAGATACATAGATATATTAAAACATGGATACATGGAACCATAGCTACATAGATACAAGAATACATAGTTTCATAGATACACAGGTATATAGAGTAATAGATACATACATACAAAGATACATACATACATAAATAGATACATGTAATAGTTGTATATAGATAGACAGATTTTGTTTTTCTTGTGCATAAAGATCCGCGCATGTAAACTTAATTTAAACTCTAACAGTGCATAAATCCAAATATGTGTGTGTGAGGGTGTGACTGAGTGTGTGTTGAACCCTTGTTAATTTATGCGTGTTAGTCAGACCGCAGCTCGACCGGGGAAATCAATGAGAATCATGGCGAAACAGCCGCATTGGCCGCCGCAGAAACGGGCTCGATTAGCCAACTGGCAAGCCCACAAATAATTGTCAAGCGACCACGCCTACGTGTGAAACGCCCACGTCAAAGGCAACGCAACGTTTACATAACACAGGTGGGCGTCGAACAGGATCGGGAGGAGCAGCCAAATGAACAGGAGACAGTCTCCACGCACGCCGATGAGCCGGCGAAGGTAACAGTCAAAATAGCCACGAGAGAAGCACAAAATAAATAATGGCCGGCGGTGGGGTAGAACACAGACACACACACACACACACACACACACACACACGCAACACACACACACCCACAGACAGCATGTAAATGTGGGCTAAAGCCAGCGGCAACAGCTTTTGGCTTTTGATTGCAACTTTCGCTTTTGGGTCAAAATATTTGACCACCGTTTGCTGTTAATTTATTTAAACTGTGGTTTTTGGCCACTCGTTGAAATATATTTTTTATTATTCAATAATTTTGCATGTTCGTTTTTGGTGGCAGTTAAATATAACTTTAAGCCAACTGTTTTGCTTGGCCAAAATGAAATCCCAACTAATTGTTTACTTTCATCCGCAGGCGGCGCCCAAGAATGATGCCAAGATGGTCCACAAGTACGTAAAGGCCGCCAGACCGAGGCCGCAGAGCATCAACCAGCACGTGATTGCTCCACAGACTCAAGGACCTGTGGGTCAGGCACTTGATGTAAGTCCTCGAGCCCCCAATTTGATTCCATTTCATAATCGTCTCCACTCCCCATAGATTCCCATTGGCATTTTGCGATCCCTGCAGGTCAGCATCGGTGCCTTGGTTGGCGGTCACAATGGACAGCAGCAGCAGCTGGGCGCTCAGCCCTTGCAGGGTTAGGAGCACATGCATGCACACACACTCACACATAGGAAATAAGCTTATACAAAATGTCTTATATCAATAAAGCCAATAATATGGTAAATAAAACAAGAACTTTGTCTTAAGGCCAAGTAAAACCATCTAGAAACATTTATACAAGAATGAGAAAAAAGAGAATAGATGAGAAGCGCAGAGAAGAGATCATAATTTATAGATAAATTAAGAAGAGAGATCAGAAAATTGGAGCAGAGCATAGGGGAAAACCGAAAAAAAAAAGCGAAAGATAGGCAGCAAAGACCATATATGAGAATTGCAAAGAAGAGCAGGAAGGAACAAAAAGGCAGATATATAGAAGAAGAGAAAAGCAGAGGGGGAACTACGAGAAGAAGAAGATGAGTGAAAGACAGAGATCAAAAACAAAACAAGAGCATAATTTATTCTTACAGCAAAACATTAACAATTTAGTTATAAAACAATAAATTAAACCATTACAAGGGTATATGGAATTAAAATTTGCAAATATAAATCTAAATATAAATCTAAATACAAATCTAAACGCAAATGTTTGCTCAATTTATGAGAACTGCAGTTGAAAACTTTTCGACGCCGTTCATTTAATTGAAGATGAGCCATTTTAGTTCTATTTCAGATGCGAACCGTTACTTTGCTGAAAGGGTACACTCCATAAAGTCAGAAACCACAGCAACGTCAACACAAACTACAACAACAACAGCAACAACAACAACAACAACGACGACAAGAACAACAATAGCAATTCATTGAATAGTTTTGTCTGCTGTCTAAGTTGTGAGCGCTCCGGCTCTAATAGATGGAATGGGTGTACGTAGATCTGTAAATGGGAGGAGTCCAAAAAACATATTGGCCCGAACAATGTGCTCGAAATTCAACTTTCAGCCAGGAAATGCCACAGCGTCGGACTTGTTTATTTAGGAGCTGCTGGCCAGACCCTCCGACAAGATACGGCGGCCAGCAACACACAAATGAGAGCGTGTGTGCGCGTGTGCATGTGTGTGTGTGTGTGGGGTTGTGTGTAGGATGTGGCAGAGCAAAATATTTCACACTCTGCAACCACAGGCACTTGTGCGGCGCATTGCAAGGGGACAAAGAAGTGAGTAACGCTCCACACATGTCTGCATGCTAAACACACACACACACACACACCAACACATAAACCGACTCACATATACATGCACATGTAGTGCATGCACGTATTGTGTAAATACGCTTAAACACCTCGGGCTTTTATGCTTTTAACCCTTTGCCGCATAAAGTCGCCAGTACACAAGTGTGAATGTGTGTGTGTGCGTGTGTGTGTGTGTATGTTTTAATGTGTATATGTGTGTGTGCTTGTATATATTCAGTTCGCTTGAAGCAAAATGAATTTTCATGCGGCGGTCTGCGGCTGCTCTTTGAATTTCTTAATAAATGTTGCTTTTCCTATTTATGACCATTTACCTCGCCATTCCCTGCTCTGCCTGCTGCCTGCTGCCTGCTGCCTGCTCCAAATTATGGCCACTCAGCCAAGTTGACCCTTTCCTTGATCCTGACCTCCACCTTTCACCGAAGCTGCTTGCATATGAAAATATACCCAAACCAAAATGAAATAAACATTGGAATGGTAAACCAAAAATGGATGAGGGGGGAATAATTATTATTATATAATAATATTTGTACATATATCTTAAAACCAATAAAGTAGATATGAACTTGATTATGACAGATATTCCTCTAACTGTTTAATCGATATGCCTTCATACTAACTCTTTATTCTTCAGATTAATTTTAAGCTAAAAAAGAAGCTAACTCCGAGTTGAAAGCTAGCAAACGATAGTTTAATATTAAATAATATGTTGATCGAAATCATTATCATTAAGTCTATTTTGATCATGATCTTCACATTTTGATCATTGAGTAGAGTATCTGTTGGTCTGGCACTTCCTAATAAAGTACTCCGGCTTTATATACATAATTTATCAGAAAAATCAACATAATGTCAAATCGAAATCAGTATAAAAACGGTCAGACATGTCAAGTATATATAGTACATATATACTATGTATATGTATTATGTATCCAGCGCATTCGGATCATATTGAGGTTGAGTCAACACATAATTGTTTGGCTGAGTTGCGTTTGGGCCAAACAGGGTTAACAATTCACAAATTGTAGGTCGTTCGGAAGGCGGCGCATTAAATTTTACGCACGTGCCGCACAAATTATATTTACAGTACATTTGTATGTATGTATGTGCGCACCGTTAGATATGTATTTGTACTCGTACATATACATGAGCAATTTCTAATTTAGAAAATAAATAGCCTGTTGAAAATTGAAAAGGTTTTTGTTTTTTTGGCTTTGTTTCGCTTACTGCCAAACGTTGAACATTTTGTTTTTATATATAAATATATTTTTTTTGTATACGTGCTGTGGGAGAAGGTCAAAAATTTGAAAAGAAATAAAGCAACGCAGAAGAACACTCACGCCCACACTCACACACGTGATTTCAATTTGTGTGCGCTGAAAGGTAGGCAACAGAAAATGTTGTACACCAGGGCGTATGCGTGATACTTTAGCCCACGCACATTTCAGGCGTGTAAACTGCAATCTAGACTGCTTTGAACAATGTAACAAAAATAGAAACAATTTGAAATCCGATCAACGAAGAACTTAGAATACATTTCTCTAAATATTTGCTTGCGTCGTAAATTGCTGAAGATTTTCCTCTTCAATTTAATGCATATATATTGCTACGCAGTGTATTTTCCTGCTTCTAGCTGCTAGTTGCTGGTTGCTGGTTGCTTGTTGCTTGTCTGATGCATTATTATGGATTATGAATTTAATCCAATTAGCAACTTCTTATTAACTAATTGCAAGATGAACAGATTATGTAGCCAGCTGGCAAAAGGAAGCACACTTATAATTTGAGCATATTGCAAGGAGCTGACATTAAAGTGCTTGATGATAGATTAGACATAAAATAAATATTCATTGCTCAAACTTGTGGAAATTGAGTTCAAACAGGTGAAACATAAATATTCATTTTTCCTATGTACACACGCCTCATGCAATATGATGAACTTTTCTAAGAAACCCAAAAACTTTCCATCAAAAGTAATTTAAGTTTGTTCTGCTTTAATCTTGAAGGCGTTGCATAATGCCAAGTTATATATGTGCATATATATGTATGTATGTACATATATATGTATTTGTTTGGTTACTCCAAAAGCATATTAATAAGGTAAATTTGTGCATAATTAATAAGTCGACACCATTTAATTGAAGCAATGTGATTACAGCCAGAGGCTGCGGACTACGGACTGTAGCCATATGCAAATGCGATTGCCACGTGCTGCCCAACTTTATCAACAGCAGCATAAACAGTTCATGAACACATACTAACACACACAAGCTCACACATTGACAATGTGTACGTGTTTTTACAAGCGTGTGACACATTTTATGCAAATGCATTTGTATATGTAAATGAGCTCTTTTGTTGCAAGCACATAATATTGAAAGTAACAATTAAAATAAGCTTTTAATGGAACTGTCAAAATCTGGGAACTGCTTGTTATGTTAATTGAATTGTTCACTGTATATACATATATTTTATATATTTATTTTTTTTTATTTAAATAAAAGCTGGTAAGTTAACAGGTAATTATAATAAATCAGGCAATATATAAAAGAATGTTTTTCCTTCTCCTAAACGAATGTCATGTAAATGAGAAATTCAATGGAATGTAAATCTATTATCTAAAACATAACATATCGTTGTTATGTAACTCATATAATCAGATTAAATCTCTTGTTGGGGCTCCTTCCAGTTATTAAAGAATGTAACAACTGTAAATAATGTTTTATCTAATCTGACAATTTCCATGAATCACAATTGTTTTATTACTAAGAATAAGTACAAATGTTATTCCTCATCCTTAATGTGCATTAGTATATATAAAATGAATATAAATGCAAGAAGCTGACCTCATAAATAAAAAGTGAATTGTATGTTAAATACCAAAGAATAAGCCACAAGGGATTAACGACTAAGGTCTGGACTTCATCATCAGATGTCGGCATCATCCACGAACACAGCATAAAAACTGAACAAAAGCACACAAAAAAAATATAATATAATTTAACTTTTTCACTTGTGGCCGGGTGAATTTTTATTTTTGGATGATAGTGATACGAGAAAATCGGCGCTGGCTTTGTACCTTTTGATAACTCTGGCTACTCACGATGAGATGTAAAAAAGCCGAACAACAAGAGAAAAAAAAAAACAAGTTTAAAGGGAAGTACAAACTTTCACGGCGCATTTCACAGGTTGAGCTTTGCATCGCGGTGCCGTAATAAAATTATAAGTCTCCGGCCAAAACAACCTAAAAAAAAAAAAAGAAAGAAGAAAAAAACAGGCAATTTTGCAACTGAGTTTTGGCAGGAAGCGGAAATGATGTTGGCTTTAGCTTTCGGTTAAGGCCTTGTTATCTCAGCCTTTGAGCTTTGAACGATTGCAGTTCACATTTTCCCGTTCTCATTTTATTTGTTAAGTTACTACGTAGAATTCTTTTGGGTCGCAACAACTTTCCGGTTTTTAATGCCGGCTCTCATTTATGAGATTTGGTTACCTTTTGCTCATTCAGCTTTGAATCTTCGCCCTTTTTGCCGCTTACATTTTTATGGCTGCAGGAGCATAATTAATTTTATTTTACGGCGGGCCGCTTTGCAGAAATGCATAAAGTCAATTAACTGAAAGAGCTACGGAAAAGTTGTAGCAGCTTAACTAAGCGTGATATAAATCAACCTCGGCATCAAGTAGAACTCTTTGCAGAGACGGTTTAGCTTATTATAAACATAATTACATAAATTCATGCGCAGCACAAATGCCTTCTATACCGAAAATATACTGTAAATTTTCTTTGTAAAAGCAGATTTCAATTTAAGATACACAAAAACTGTAAATTATGATAAATGATAATAAAATTATAGATAACCCTTTTTAACTTAATGACTTACTACTATGGCCTCAAGTTTGTGCCTTAAATATAATTATTAATTTTTTCGCTTATCATTTTTATAATTTTATATTTATCGATTTCGTATTCCCCTTTTTAGTTACTTGCAATAATAATTACAGCATTTATAATCAATCTGTTCCCATCAACTGAATTAAATAAATTTAAATACTGCTGATACGTTAGTCGTTACGTTTCCGATTACGTTACGTCACGTCGTTCGATAAATGCTCATTTCTGCGCTTGCGTTCGTCTTCTTTGCGTTGGTATTGCTCATTTTGCGCACGCCGGAAAGTTTGTTTACAATTATTATCGCGCTGCATGAAAACAATATAAGAAATAAAAACGAAATTATAAAAAATCTTATATACTTATTAACAAGCAACATTGGCATTAAATGACCTGCACGAAGAGGAACAACAAAATACCTTAAAAGCAGCCGCAGTGCGCCTTCTTGGTTGTTCTTGGTCGAGGGTGAGCAACGTGGAAATTGTTTTGTTTTTGTGTTCAAAAAACGCCGCGCCGTCATTCGAGTGTCGACTGAGCTGACGGAAGGACACGCGCTGAGTAGTGTTTGAAACTGGGATACTTGTGCCCAAACAAACAATAAATCCTGTGTTCCTGTGTTGTCTGTGTTGTCTGTGTGTGTGTGTTTGTGTTTGTGTTTTCGAGACAGTCAAATTCACATACGAATTCGTTACTTATAAAGTTGTCCTGTTTAACTGACATTTGTCGTTCCCGTTTACCATTTTAGGCTCAACGGCGCTACCATGGAGGACTTTAACAGCATAAAACCGAACAGCTCGGTGGTGAAGCTAGCCGCCTGCTTGGAGAAGATCTACAATAAAATCATTGAGTCCAAGGAGAAACAGTTGGCCGAGCACCAAATCAAGGAAATCGAGTTCCTTAAAACCCAATGCAAGCACGAGCACATGCAACTCAGCTTGATGAGCTGTCAGACGCTGGTCCGCCTAGTCGACGAGGGTGTCCTAGATGCTAACAGCGTGCAGAACACGCTCCTTTCAATGCTGCCCAACGCGGGGTAAGTCAAAATACTCACACACACACACACACACACACACACACAGATACAGCACACATACACATGTCCAATGGGTGCGCCTTGGCTGAGCACTTCCGTTCTAAGGGCTGCCAATTGGCATTGTAGTGGAGCACAGGCGAATGCAGTTGCGAAATTGGCAATACTGGAGCATAAATTACCGCTCTGTCTGCATAGGCGCATTCCAGGCAATTGGACAATTGAACAATTGGTTGCTGCATTTGATTAACAGCCCATCGAGGGTTTTCCTAGGCCCGTGCCCATGCGCACCTGCGCCTCCGTCGCACTTCCGCCTGGCGGGTAATTAATTGCTCTTTGCATGTCTATTGTTCAATGCGAAAATGAAATTCGAGGCATGCCAACGAGGAAATACAACTTGTTAACGCTTTTACACGCACATTGGCATTGACTGGCAAGCTGTGCGTGAGCAATTTGCATAGCTTCCTGCTGGTGACCCATTGGCCGCAATCCGGACAGCACAGGAACAACAGTGACACGAAACAGTTCAAATATACGCATTATGTATGCAGGAGCCCAAAAAATCTATTAGCCACTTCCGTAACGCGACCACTCCCAGAGGAAGCCGTTTATCAAGGACAGCGTCTTGACCTTGCGGCTACAACTGGCCGTATTCAAATTACGCGCCCGCCACTTGCCAGGCAAATATTTGATATGCAAGCCGAGAGAAACGTGCGGCACTGAACTTGAAATGTTTTTACATTTGAAGGACGCGCACCCACCTACAGCAGCAACAACAAGAACAATCAACATTGGCTAAATGAAAAAAAGTAAACAGCATGTAATACAGAAATTAACCTTGATAAGAGCCAAGTGCAGGTGCAAGTAAAAAGGATTGCATATTAATTGCCCCTTGCACCAGAAACAGCAATTAAGGCGAGCAACCAATGTGGAAGCCGCGTGAATTGTAATTATCGTTTCAAACGCAAAACGATTTGCCCCCAAGTGCCAGAAGGAGCTGCAAGCGAACCCCACCTCTGTAAATGTGTGTGTGTGTGTTGGTGTGACGGAAGTGGGTGCTAAACGCTAGTTAAGCCCGTTCAAACTTAATGGCATCCAACAACTGATATTCATCTACCTTTCCCTAGCTGTCAGAGAGCCTGCAATTACAATTGTTATTCACACGAAGCGCTCTCCTTTTCCTTGCTCATGCTTTTTTTATCTACACTCATCGGAAGGCCAGCTTAGATTACTTTTCAATTTAAAGTTTGTTTGTTTTATAAATTAAGACTTAATTGAATTCATTTTTCTGCAGACCAATGCATTTCGCAATTATTACGGAGAGCATTCTGGGACTTCAGCTGCTGGGTCTGAAGCGGAAGACTTCGCTACTCAAGAACAAGGAAGCGTATCAATGTCCCTATGGCTTGAAGACACAGCTGCATCCGCTGATCTCACTGCTGCAGCACTCAAGCGCCAACATGCATGACGTCAGCCACAAGATTATTGGCATCTGCCACCATCACGACCAGAAGTGAGCAACACCTGAAACCCTTATATTATAATCCTACTAATTGAGGTTTATTTGCAGCATTCGTAACAACAGCATCGAGTTTCTGCGTCCCGTATTCCTCTATGTGCTGTGCAATCCACAGACGCTGCAGGACGTCAAGCCCATTTGGACCTGCTTGCTCGGTCTGAGCCACAGCCAGCCAGAGGCGCGAGCCCTCATGCAGGAGTTGTTGTCGTGGAGCAAGTTTAACAATGCCGGCACTTGCCTGTGCACCAGCATTCTAGTCATCGAGGCCATCGACTACTTTTTGCAGCAGGCGGACCACGCCCAGTCCATCGATCTTTGCATTTACCAGGCGCAGCTTATCAAGCAGTTAACCCACTTTGGCATCGATCCGCGACCCAGCCTGCAGTGCCTGCTGCGTGTGTTGCATGCCACTCGAGAGCACACGCGACATCACTACCACGTGCTACTCGTGCTGCTCGCCGAATGCCTGCACGTGCTGTCACCCTTTTATCTGGCTGATCTGCTACGCATTATCGTGTTTGTGGTGGTGCAGGAGCGCTGTGGCCATGAATACATTCTGAACATGTGTCTGGACGGCATCATTCAGTGGATGTCTCAGACTGCATTCATACCCGCAGAGGGCCTGGCGCTAGCGCATCAAATTGTTCAACGTGTGCTGGAGCAGCAAAAGCCGCCGGCGGACGGCAAAGTAGAGTTTTCGACGCCGATTTGCACCAAAGAGTTGCAGCCGGCGCACATCCGCAACTATCATCCAGACATAGCCATTGCCTTCGATCTGGCCAATCTAGTGGAGTCGTTTGATGTTTCCGATAACAAGGACGTGTTTGCCTTTGTCGACGCCTTGAATGTCAAGGCCAATTCGGCCTTTTGCCAGCGCCTGCACTTATTCCTCCGTGCACTCTTTCTATCTCGAGAACCGCCCGTTGACTGCTGGTTCAAGATCTACGAGGTCATACTGCAGATAATTAAGGTCAACGAGAACATCGCCTACGATTTCCTCATGACGTACATATTCAAGCTGGCGCACGAGCACAATCCGGAGCTGCAACTGGAACTGCTGCGCGGTCTGGCCAGCTTTGCCGTATCTAAAGTGCGTACAGATATCATTTGCTTGACTCTTCTAATTTGCTGCTCTTTGTCAGGATAATGTGCCCATGATACTGAACACCATTCGCAATCTGTCGACCGACAACGCCACCTTCTGCGTCGATTTGTATCTACGGCTGTGGCGCGTCGAGTCACGCACGTATCCCTTTCTGCTGAAGCAAATCGCACAACCGTTGCCGGACAACGATAAACGCTGGGAACTGGAAATTGCTCGCACGCATGCCATGCGCGAAATCTGCCAGGAAAAGTAACCGCAGTTTTGGAACATGTTCATAGAATTACCTCTAATTACTTTATTGACATTTGTAGGCCCACGCTGCACGGCTCGGAGCTGCTGCCCCACTTGAGCAACACGCTGAACAGTTGCACCGATGAGTCTGGCGATCTGTCCACTTCGCTGGCGCTAGACGCCATTTATGCGCTATGTGATAGCCACACCGTAAACATTGCCTCGACTTGGCAAGCGCTGGGCAACAAGTTCCGCAGTGAGCAGCGTCCGCAGACATTAAAGTCTCTGTATCACTTGTTTGGACTCGTGCCGCTGCTGCAAACCCCGACGTTGGAATACGAGAAGCTGGCTGATGATGCATTGGAGCAGCTCTGGCAGGCAGTTAGCCGGCCAAACACAGACGCCGCACAGGTGCGAAACGCGCTTGTTGCGCTCAAGAGCTACGAGCCGGGCAATACGTTGAGCCTGCGGCACATTCCGCCGCAATTTTGCTTTGAAATTGCAGTCAGTGCCGCCGTTGGAGGGCGTGAGGTGCTCAACTTGCAGCAGCAGCAGGAGTCCATTCCAGGTGAGGTTTGGGTGCAGCTGTTGCAAAAGATACGACCCGAGTGCGGCGATGCGGCTGCCGATCTAGTTGCCCACTATATTGGCAATGAGATCAGCGGTTTTCGCAGCGGTGTCTATCGCCTGCCCGAGGGCAAGCCGGAGCCCCGCAAGCTGGCAGGCCTGTTCTCCACCAGTGCGTTACGTGCTGTCAGCAATTACCTGGTGAATCAGTCTCGATTTGGCGACTACGTGCCTGAACCCTATGCCGTCACCTATGCTCTGCGTGCCCTCTCCAAGCGATTTGCGAAGCCTATACCACCCATGGATTGGAGCTGCCTGACCAGCTTCTTCCACCTTTCGTTTGACGCTCGCAAATACTGCATTATGATAGCCAAAAATCAGGCGCTGCACAGCGGCACTGCTCGACGGCTGCTCGAGAATTTTCTGGCTGACTTTGAACCCAATTGCTTTGAGGAGGATCTCCTGCTTTTGTTTTCGCTGCTGCCTGAGATTGGCAACAGCGTGAGTCTGCAAATCTTGAAAAACTTTGCCGAGAAAGTCGCCGTCTACTGCTTTAAGGAGTCGCAGTTGAACGACTTTGCGGAGGGTAAGGAAATAATTGCTTTCGATAACCTCTACTAAAGTGTATTTCACAGGTTGCCTGTTTGAGAAGTTCTTGGACAGCGTTAGATACATATACACTGAGAAATGTGAGATTCCCGAGGTACTCGACGTATTCACGCTTATTGTGGAGCGCTACATGGACTCCATGAATCTGGATTCGAGATTGTTTGAGCGATACACCGAAGTTGTATCCGTACTGCATCCGAATGCCATTGATGGACTTACAACGCCAGCAAATTGGTGGGAAACTCCAGTGGGAAAACTGAAAAAGGCAACCATAATACGTTGCTATTTGGTGTTATATAATGAAAAGCTGCCCAATCCTCTAAAATGGCTGACGCCTATTATCGATGCCTACGAACGCCGAGCGGATGAACGACCCTTTTTCTATCGCCATCTGGCCACCACACTGTATGCCTTTGGAAGTGATGAGCATGCATGCAATTGGATTATGGAAATCTTTTTGGAGATTCAAATGCTGCTCGCCGAGGCCTCCAACAAAGAGAAACTGAACAGAGCGCTCTATTTGTTGGACATTTTCATATTAGCAGTGGATGTTTTATCCGGCTGTGCCGTACTACTTGGTAGTGTGGATGTTGTGGCAACAGATGGCAAGGAGAGATTCACATTATTCCCGGAGAGCTTGCAATATCTTTGTGATCACATATTTTGGAAAGACCAGGAAGCAAAGGTAGGAATCTATTCCATTCTTGCATATAATCATTTCATTTGTATTTGTTTTTTATCTTTTTAGATTTATGAATTTCTGTACAATCTTTATAAGCACGCGTCTATACCGCTGTCATATGCTGCCATTTTTAAACAAGCGATTATTTGTTCGCGCAACAAACCTTACTTTGATAACAAAGGTGTGTGGACCAAATACGTGGGATTGCGTAAATAAGTTTACACACTTGACCGACAATTAGAAATGAGACCCACAGCAGAAAGTGCACTTATTGTTATAGTTATTAACTTGAATCAATTTTTATAGCTTCTTGTGCGATATTTGTTGACTTCATTAAATGAATTTTAAGCACTACTCATATTTAAATTAACGAAACTTAGTGCTGCCAGATGCGTGCACGACCGAGTGAGCCTCTGCACTCAAGGTGGCAGCTCTAAAGCTAATGCCGGTCGCAAATGTCTATCGGCTGGCCTCCACGCATTGGGTGCAGCTTTAACGATAGTATTGTATCGAAAGTTACATTATCGATAGGATATCAACAATCCTAATTTATAACTTTTATGAACTGCAATATGTTTCAGCAAAATAAATTAAATGCAAATTAATCAGCTCGTTTAAATTTGATTAAAGTTGGCGCACGAGTAAAAGCACGGGCCGAAAAGTGTTATAAGCAGCCAGTTAATAGTGAAACCAAGAAAAACGTAAACAATGGACGATATCAAGCTGGCAAAGGTATGTAAATATAATATAGTTCAATCAGTGCCGGATTTAATCAAGCGTGGAAATATGCAGATATATCTGGTAAACCGTTTATCAATTTCGCGCACCTGTCCTGGCCCCAGCTGTGAGTCATGCAGCTGAAAACTTTTATGTTTTATTTAAAATCGATGGTCAGTAGGAGCATATTCCTGTTCTTATGACAGTGACAACAACAATAGACTTTATAACCCGGCTAGGGCCAACCCTTTCGCCGCCCACCGTAAGGGTGGGGCCAAGGACGAGACAACCTTGCTGGCCAAATGGCGTTCCATGGACCAACAACTACACCTACACCTGTTCATGGTACATGTATATAAACATAACTGTAAATCATGCGCATAAGCGGAACCCACAAAAACGCGGACAAATAACTGTTTTGCACTCTTGCATTAGTTTCTAACATAATTCTACGCCACCTGCGCGATCTGTAACATTGGCGCAAATAATCAAGTTAATTTGTAACGCAAGTATATGTGAATGTATACTTTAAATATATACTACATATGTACATTTTATTCGAATGTTTGAATGCCAACCTTATCGCACTTCAGCTAGACCTTGCTACTGTTTTTTCTGCCGGCCTCAACGCCCTTTATATTGGCCATAACATCCGAATACGTTGTTTTAATATTGTAGTGTTTAATTGAAAGGTGGAAAACGGGTCATCATACAAATTATATACATTGTTTTATACTATATGCATTTTTTACTTCATTGTAAAATTTGCTGCTCAAGTCAATTTTCCAATTAACATTTTGACTATATATATTATTTTACTTAATTGTAAAATTTGCTGTTTAAGTCAATTTTGCAGCAATCAGAAATTTGCTTATTGTTAACGTTTTTGTGTTTTTTTCTGCTGACATTTATAAAATATTAAAGTGCTACAAAATCTATTTGGTGATTAGGCCTCAGAGGTAATTAAGCGCACACATATATAACTTAGCAGATTTTTAGATATCGCTACCTTAAAAAGGAAACTATAAAACGTGCGTCGTCGACTATAAAATACCCTATATTGAATACAAATGCATATATATTGTATATATATCTTTCAATAGGAAAATTAAACTTGTCTTAAAACAAAATTTTCCACTGTTATACAATTTAATTATTGTCCAATTGGGCAGATCTTAAAAAAAAGAAAGTGTAACTAAAGGAAAAATAATTACATAAAGAAATTCCAAATTTTTCTACTTAAATGTATTTGAATCAAAATAATTATAAATTAAACTTGATTAAAGCAAGATCATAATAAAAGGTACACAAAAAGGACAAATCGCAAATCACGCGTCTATTGCCCATATATTCCTAACCTAGGGTATTAATGTATTCCTTTTCGTTTGCTTGCGCACAGCACTAAGAGAGAGAAAATTTCCCTATCGCAAGAATTTCCCCAACAGAAATGTGTAAATGGGCGCTCGTAGCATGCTTTTAAGCGCGCGCCTTTCACAGTCGTCACAGAGTTTTCATCGGGAACGGTTGTCGGGAATTTGCGCGACTCCTTTTCACACAGTTGATAACACACACACACACACACACACACTGAATCAATGGGGCAGCAGTAGCGGCGGCAGTGGCAGTGGCTGTGGCATCAATAACAAAGTGCCATACATAGTATATACATAAATAAATATGTAGGGTTAGACGAACAAATAACGTAGTTGGGTTTGAGTGTTAAGCAAAAAGTGAAAGTTGTAAAGCGACGACCGCCTCTTATCGCCCGCCCTTCAAAACAGACGATTTGATTTAAAATCTAATCAAGGCGCTGCTTTTGGTGTTGATTTAAAATCAATAAACAGTTGCCAAAAGCCAACAGTATCCGATATCATTTTTTTTTTTTTGGCAGTGCGTGTGTGACAATGGATTTTACGAGATTCATGAATAAATTCAACGAAATCGAACGTCAGCTGTCGCCGACATCGGCGCTCCGTCTTAGCTTCGATAATATATCGCCGGAGACTGAGGAGCCGCCCGATGGCAAGCGGCTCTGGGGTGTGCCAGTGCCTCCATTTGTCTCCGATAAGGTCGTCTCCTGGATCGAGGAGGAGTTCAACGAGGCGCCCGTCTACTACAATGGCAACAGTGTCCTAAAAAAGGTGACCCCAGCATCAGCATCAGCAGCAGCAACTAATTTCTTTTGTTTCATTAGGATTATGCTTGTATAAAGCAAAGTAATCAAGCGAAATTCAGAATTTTCACATTCCTTTGTTTTTCTACGACGCCGCCGGCGGCGGCTCTCGACCGGAATATGCAAATTATTAGCGCAGCCGGCTGTGTGAGGAGGAGCTCCTTTTGGTCAGGCACACATACATACATATTTTATGTAGGTCGACACTATCACAACCATCACCATCCATCGATGTTGTCATTCATTCAGCCTTGCGTTCCTTACAACCTCCACTGCAGCGATTGCCTGTCCAGGAAATTTGGAATACAAATTGTTGCCTTGTTGCAGCACCACAAGAATCGAGGGTTTGGCCTGTCAATTAAATAAATGTGAATTCTAAGGCAGTCAAATGGCTTCAGAGAGGCCAAAAGCCTGACAGCTAAGAAACGGGCTTAAGACCTTGGCTTATACATAGCTGTTGTCATTACATTTAACCGTTAAACCTAGCCAAGTTGAACCTTAAGTCAACATATTTACTCAAAGACCCCAAGACCAAAACCGTAATAGATATATAGTACATACATATATCAATTCTGTCTATATCTGTTCCCTTATGTAACTTACAATTGCGTTGTTCTTCAAGTATATATTATATAATTGCCAATTAAGCAAATACAGGGGACTATCGAAGAACAAATGCTTGCTTCCCATTGTTTTCATTTATTGGAGAGTAGCACCTGAGTCATCGAGTCCTTCGTATTGCATTGTAACGACGTCATAGAATAGACTGTGGCAACAAGATTGTCAGCTGGAGTCTATTCTCTAAAAGGTAATCAATCTAAAAGCCGACGCACATGTTGCGGTTATTTGTGGTTTGCATTTAATCTTCTTTTCCACTGGGGAAATTCCGTTAAAGTCACTGGAATCTCCGCAATTGAATTTAATAGATATATACATATATGTTTATAATTCAAAACGAATATTGTCATGGGAATTTGCATTTAATAATGCGCTGTAATTATATTGACAAATCTAACTTGTTGGCTTTGCTGAATAATTTGCAAGCTTTTAACTGATTGCAATAAATATCAATTTTTCTAAAAATCTGACAACGCAGCCCTCGAACATAAAAAAGAAAAGTATGGATCCAAATTACTTAAAACATGTTTTATCACAAGCAATAAAGACATTTTGAATATTAATAATCACTTCTTGAAAATACTTCAAAGAAACTTCAAACTTAGCCAATAAAACTTGCTTTGAAATTATTTTCAAGGCGAAGTTTTGCACTGAGCTGTCGAACAGTGAAATTATTTTCAACCATTTGATGTTGTTTACTCAGTTTTTGGGCTTCCTTTTGCTTGTGTGTGTGTGTGTGTGTGGGAGGGTGGGTTGATGTTTGCTTGTGTGTGTGTGTGCGGCTGCAACTGTGTACTGTGCAAATTGTGGCTTACTTTTACAGCTGACGTCAGCGCACGAGCTCCGCACAGAAGCAAAAGCCAGTGCAAATAAATGGCAAACAATAAATATGAAATGTTTCTTTATGCTGCTTTTACCTTATAGCTATATATCTTATAGTTAAATAAATATATCTTATGCACTTTTGTTTCGTTTTACAGGTGGAAAATGTGCGTATGATTGATCGCTACAACACGAAAAATCCCACAGTTGGCACTTTGTATCTGACGGCCACCCATTTAATATTCGTGGAGCCCGACAGCAACAAGGAGACCTGGGTAAGCACCACTGACAGTCTCCACCCTTCACCCTTCACCCTTTAAGCCCCTGTGACATCATCAATTATTTTATGGGCCAAGCGGTTGTTCGAGTGCCTCTCAAGTTCTTCACTTTCGCTCTGTTTGCTGCGGTTTTTGCCAAGTTCAAGCAAAAAGTTTTCTGCAATTTCTTTCACAACATTTTCTGGGTTCATTTTTTTGGGCAACTGTCGCCACGGTTTACCGGAAATAAAAGTCTTTGTGTGAGTGTGTGTGTGTATTGTGTGTGTATGCTTGTACTCGCCTAACCGCAAAAGTATGTTACGGAAATATAGTAGACCGCAGAGGCACGTCCTTTTATTTTCACATGCCGCAAAACATGTTGCTTTACTGTCTCTGAATGCCACATAAATTATTACGTTATGAATATATTCATTTGAAATATTAAAAAGGCAACAGTGTAATATGTATATTTTGTATTTTATCCGCTCCTGAAGGGCCCTTAATTATGACTTATTTATGGGTTACACGCACAAACATTTTAAATCACTTTACAATGGTCATAAATTCATTTCAATTTACATACATATACATACAACAATAAATAACAATACACTCTAGCCTGTTATATATTATAGCAAAGTCTGTTCGCAGTAACAATTTAAAAAAAAAAAGAAAAGCTTTACTTTAAATTGCTCTTGATAGGTGTTAAACATAAAGACAAGTATTTTTATGCCTATCTATTCATAATTTCTTATCTCTCGCTTCCGATGATTAGAAATAATTATATTGGTGAACTATTTGTAAACGCTTGCATACGTCAGCGAATTTGAAAGAAAATTTAAGAATATTCGATCGGTTAGATCAAAGCAACATATCTCTGTGTGGAATAGCTTAAAATATTATGAATAACTATGATATTTATATAATATTACGACGTGCAACTGCGAACGTGTTTAAATCTGCACTTGGCGCTCACACTTTTGACCTCGCTCGTTAAACAGTTTGAGCAGGTTGCTCGTCATAAAACGTGAAGTGCTTGCATCACTGCAACCACACATGTATGCATGTTATGCAGGTACGTCTGACTGACAGGCTGCATGACCCGCACTTCCGGCCACTTGGCTCGGCAGGTGTGCGAAAGCTTTCTTTTCTTAGCGCTTACCTTTAGGCCGTTCAGCCGCAGAGCGCATCAAAGTTGTGCATGTTAAAGTTTGCTTTGGGCTTTAAGAGCCCAACTGGGCCTTCATTTCATTAAAATGCGGCTGGCTAAAAGAACTAGACACAAATACAAACACCTATGCACCCACACACACGCATGGGGATTGCGAATTGCGAATTGCGCATACGCCCCATTGCATAAATACAAATTAAAATGCTTTGTCGACATCCCCGCTGAGCTTCGTTTTGTATGTGGGCGTAATTTTATTTTATTCAGAGGAAAACATGCATTCATTTCATTTGCGTTTAGCCCCAAAAGAAAAAGAAGAAAAGCATTCACAGCACAGCACAAGAGAAACATTGAATTAGCAAACACACACACACATTCATTGCCAATATGCCAAATGTGACTGACTGACTGACTGAATGATTGACTCATTGACTACGACACAGGCATACAAATTGCTGCTAAACGGCTGCAATTCAATTTCCATTCATACACATTTCTATGCCACAGGGACAAAAAGGATATAGAAAAGAGTTAAAGCTAAAACAAATGAATAAAAAATCCGTTTGGCTTTTGGCTTATTTTAGAGTGAAAGGCGGAATTACAAATAAACGCAAATCTAATAAGCATATTATACATTATTATATTATATAAGCAAAACAAAATAAAATCCCATTGAATAATCATATTTGTATTATTTTTAAAGGATTAAAAATTATTTAAATTTGCTTTCTCTTTCTAATATTACGTTTTGAAAAATTCTTAGCTATTTAAAAAATACCAGTTAGTAAATATTATTCTGGTCTACATAGGAGAGTAAAAAATAGCAAACGAAAAATTGTAATTGAATTATTTAAAAATAAGTTTAAAAAGATTCAAAAGAAATTCAACTGGGCGCCTGGCCTTGGTTTTCATTTGAATTCATTTTGTCCTTATATGAAAATTTCAACATTTTTAATTAGGTTTTTTGTATTTCAGCGCTTTTGCGCATTCAAGCGGTGAGATTTTAATTGCTCCCCCATAATTATATCAATTATGCACTTTGCAGAGGCGCGACAAGTGGCCGCAAGAGATCCGCTAGAGACAAATGAGCATATATGAACGTCGCGTTGGATTCTCCATGCTGTTAATTAAAAGTTAGGGCACTCGAGTGCAGAGCCAGTTGCCAATTACGAGCCAAGTTGGCTTAAATATCGATTTTTCTGGCTAATGGAAGGCCAGGGCAAGACGGGGGGCGGGGCGGGAGGGCAAGTGGCACTTTGTAAAAGTTGTAGTGGCTGACCTACGGGCAATGGGGCCATTAACTGGGGTCACGCAAACCTCCGCTCAAGTTGAGTGATTATGAGTTGAGATTGTCTGCCGAGTGGCTTCATACTTGTATATTAACTGATTGGCCTCACTCTTTCCCCATTCCCCTTTCTCATATACTCTGCTGCTCATTACAGATTCTGCACATGCACATTGCCAGCATTGAGAAGCTGCCGCTTAGCACCACCGGATCTCCGCTCCTGATCCGCTGCAAAACCTTTCTGTCTGTGACATTTGTCATACCCAAGGACTCCGAGTGCCACGACGTATATACATCGCTAATCAAACTCTTTCAGCCGGGTAAGCAAAGCCACAATTGTTTCCTCTGATATCGCCTCTTATCAATTCTGCTCTCGTAGTCTCCATCAACAAGCTGTACTGCTTTAATTATCAGCCGGCCAAGGATGACTTTCCAAAAAATGCTGGCTGGGACTTTATCAAATTGGAGGCTGAGTATAAGCATATGCTGGTGCCCAACGACGACTGGACGCTGTGCTCCATGAACGAGAAGTACGAGCTATGCGATACCTATCCGCGTCAGATCTATGTGCCCAAGGAGGCAACCACATTGATGCTTATAAGCAGCTCACGTTTTCGCTCCAAGGGTCGCCTGCCCGCGTTGACCTATCTGCACAACAACAAGGTAACTAATCTTGTCTATAATACATATATATATATAATACTTCTTAAACAATCACATTCCTTTTAACAGGCCTCCATATGCCGATGCAGTCAGCCATTGTCGGGCTTCAGTGCGCGCTGTCTCGAGGACGAGCAAATGCTGGAGGCTATACGCAAAACTAATCCCAATACCGATTACATGTTTGTTGTGGATACGCGACCGCGCGTAAGTGCAAATAAAAACAATATGTAAATGACAGGCAACATTGACCCTCTTGTTTATAGATCAATGCCATGGCCAATCGTGCCGCCGGCAAGGGCTACGAGAACGAGGCTTTTTACGAGAACATTAAGTTCCACTTCCTCGGCATTGAGAACATTCACGTACAGCGCGCCAGCCTGCAAAAAGTGCTCGAGGCCTGCGAACAGAAATCGCCCACAATGAGCGCATTTCTGAATGCCCTGGAGTCATCCGGCTGGCTGAAGCACATTCGCTCCATATTGGACACGTCGAGGTAAACAAACAATCACTTAACTAATTTTATAGCCTTGGTGAGGATTTCAACTTTTATTGTGGACTGTATACCCATTAAATATGTTTTCCCGTAAACCCTTGACGGAATATATATATTGCTTATATCGTATAAAAGGAAGTCTGCTGCATCGATATGCTAACCTGGTTCCCGAAATCGCAAATGTTATAAATAAATGTTTCACTCATTGCAAATCTTCCGCCTCGCTTGCAGTTTCATTGCCAACGCCGTCGATAAAGGCGTGTCCGTGGTTGTCCACTGCTCGGACGGCTGGGATCGGACAGCTCAAGTGTGCTCGTTGGCGCAGCTCATGTTGAATCCTTACTATCGCACAATTAAGGGCTTTCAGGCGCTCATCGAGAAGGATTGGCTGGCATTTGGGCATAAGTTCAGCGAGCGCTGCGGACACATACAGACAGATGCTCGAGAGGTGTCTCCGATTTTCACGCAGTTCCTGGACTGCACCTGGCAGCTGATGTCGCAGCGCAGCGAGTCCTTTGAGTTCAACGAGCGTTTTCTGCTCATTCTGCATGATCATGTACACTCATGCCAGTTCGGCACATTTGTGGGCAACTGCGAGAAGGACCGCCTGGACCTGAAGCTGGCCGAACGCACATTCTCGCTATGGGGCTACATGTCCAATCATCTAAACGAGTATATAAATCCGCTGTACAAACCCAACGTAGACGAATCGATCAAAGCCAATCTGGCGCCACAGTGCATCAAGTGAGTCCACAATTAGTGATGTTTAACCATTCCCTAATTTGATCATTCTGTAGATTCTGGCGTGGCATGTACAGCCGCTTCGAAAGCGGCATCCATCCACGCGAACCGTTGGGAGATTTGCTGCTGGACAGCAAGGAGCACTGCAACTCCCTGGAGGATCACGTGCAGCACCTTACCAAGCGAATTGCTAGCTTCAAGAACTACATTTCCAAGTCGGCCAAGAAGCTGCAGGATGCCACCACTACAACTACCAATAAAGTTAGCAAGGAGGCAACAGCTAATGAGATCAATGACAACAAGTAGCCGATATATTGAATACCCTATATCCACAGATAATTAACAGTTAAATTTTCATTTGCAGATACAATTATGACAAGAAGCTGAGCGAATTGTCCGCCGCCGATGATGATCATCCACTGAAGGCGAGCAACATGTCATTTGCCAATCTCTCGTTAAATGCCGAGCAGGCGAGCCAGCAAGCCTTGACAGAGGAAATCTCGTCAGTGGCGCTGGACTGGAAGTCTATGCGAAACGTAACCAATTGCTCCTGCTCCACGCCCTTCGATCAATTTAGCAAAAAAGTAAGTGAGACGACGCATAAATAGAAGTTCATCCAATTAACGTACCTTTCGATGCAGACCCATTGCTGGCGTTGCGGGGAGATCTTCTGCGAGCGCTGCATCGATAAGAATGTGGCGTTGCCTGGACATGACAGCGGAAAGGCGGTGCCAGTATGTCGTGGCTGCTTCCGACAGATGCAAAAGCAGAGTCCATAAGCCCAATTCTAGTATAATCCTAGTTGTAAATTGTTGAGCATGTGACGTGGAGTGAATGTGGACAGCGCGCGAGAGAGTGGGCATATTTGTTTCGGGTGTGTTTTGTGGCATTAAATACATATAAACATATTAACATACAGATATATATATATACACACATATTATATTATATTTATTGTTGCATTTGTAGTTGTAGCTACTTAAAAGCACAGTCGACCTTCGAGTTATTGCGTGCAAATCAAACCAATATTTAAGCTAGGCAAAGCTTTCAGGCGTGGGTGTGTATCAGAATTTCGCCAAGTCGGGCACAAAACTATTTTCTGTTGTTGTATTTTTGAATAACTATTTTTTTTAATTGTCAGACCAAATCGATTGAAATCAATTCCGTTTAAAACTTATCAATGTTCTTTAAATGGAAATTCCTAAATATAATTCGTACTTCAAAACATGCCAAGTCTTTAGTTGGCGTTTATGTATTACATTTCTTAGGATGGCTAACATGATCAAAATCTTTATCTTAATATTACAGAATCTCTGTTCAGACTGCATTCCATATCTAAACTTTATATGTTCGAGCTCCCATCGATATGTTCGACTAGCTTACACAATCGGCTTTCTTTTAATTTAGGAAAGTATTTGAAATATGGATCAGACCTCTTGCCTCTATATATATCTCACACAAATACGACAGTACAATTGCTTACATATTGATAGATACATAGGTATGTATACTTATATACCATTAGCATACAATTGCAAGGATACAATTAAATAAAATATATAAAAAAACTATCGTAACGTGTACTACAAGCTGTCGGACAATTTATCTGCTTTTCAAGCCGTTAATGTACTATGCAAAAATGTTTGATCAAAGTATAATAAAAAGATTATTTATTCAACAATTGTCCACTGTTTCAATCAATTTGTCGGCTGTTTGATGACGCTCTAATAGCCAATATCTGGCTTAATGCGCAGAATTACGGGCACGCTGGTGCAGGGCAGAATGGCAACCTCGGTGACTACGGCGCTGACGAGTTCTGGTGGCGTTATATCGTAACTCAGATTGAGCGGCGTCAGTCGACTCTTCGATTGCCAGTTATTCAGAGAGCACTTTCCATTCATCACCAGCTGATTGGGATCACACAGTTCGTTATAGACAATAGCATCAGTCTGGAAACGTTCACTGAACTTGTGTGTCTCGCAGCAGACGAGCACCGGCACATTGTGGGAGTTGGCAACAATCGCCACTTGGGCGGTGCCAGCACGGGCCATAACATATCCGTTGGCTAATAGCGCATGTGCACCCAGCATCACTTTGGTGGCCTCCGGCATGACATAGCTGATGGCATTGATCAGTACATAGGTGCATGGTATGCCGCATGCGTGCAACCGGCGCAGCATTTCTTGTCCCTCACAAAACGGTCGAGAATCGACGACAATTACCCTAAATTGAACCTTGCGACGCTTCGCCTCCTCGCATATGAACTGAATGAGCGAGGAGCATGCAAAAGTGAGCAGCACATCGCCGTCTGTGATCTTCTCTTGCATGGAACTGCTGATGGCCTGCGCAGCCTTTCCAATTTGATTCTCTATGTAGGTATCTATGAAATGTTCCAGTAGTTCCTTTAACTAAAATAAGAACAGATTTAATTGTTATTGCTCCGACTGATCCTTTTATCTTACTTACCTCCGTTTCGGGCTTGTCTGCCGGCAGCTGCGTTAACTGGTTTTTAAATTGCTTGTAGGCGTTGCTGACAGACACGGCCAGCGGTCGGCACTTGTGCAAATGATCCACATGATGCTTAACAGCCATATCGAGACTACGTCCAAACTCCTTCTTGACAGGTGTTTCAAAGTCCTGCACCACTTGTCGCAGTGCATGCAGAAAAGCAATGCAGCGCGCATTAGAACCCACAATAGTACGCTGGGCATATTGCACGCCGAGGCGAGCGATGCTTGGATGTACATTGGGATCGTTTATGAATAAGCTAGCGTCTTTGTCAGCGCTGACTAAATGATTGAACAGCTTCACTTTCCACTCGCGTTCCGCTTTAAGGGTCGCCAGCTTTGATGGCGATTTGGCAGGTGATTCACTATCTCGTTTGTGCTCCTTGACAGGCGTGGCAGAGATAATGGTCGTGGCCTTGACACTGCTTGCCGCTGTTTTAGCAGCGCCATGAGTTCCAACTGGCTTCTTAGTTTGCCCCTGCGCCTTGGCAGCGCGTTGCGCCTCTTGTAGGGCACGACGTTCCGCCTTGGTAAGCGCTGGTTTTTTCTATAGGGCAGATTGGATAGATTAGGTGGGTTATGTTAATAACAAGCAAAACGTGAATCACTTACCTTTTCCTCATCTACTGCTAATGCAGGTCCTGCTGCACTAGTTTCGGTGACGGGCGCGATTTGCAGGTTCTTCACTTGTTCAGCCGCAGCATCTACGTTGTTGGTGGACTTATTTGACTTAGCAGCATGTTTGGCAGCTTTTTTCGCCTCGCGCTCTGCCTTGATTTGCTCGCGGGTCTTTTCACCAGATTTTGCATTGTTGTTAATTGAATCTGCGGAATTTTGTGCGGATGCCTGTGCAGTTATTGCGTTTGTGGCCGTGACACTGGTGACGGTTGCCGCCAATTGCTTTTGCTCTTGTGTTGTTGTTGTTGTTGTGGTAGTTAGCTTTTTCGTGATGGTCGTTTGCTCAATTTCGGTAATGATTGTCGTGGCTGGCGCTTGCGTTTTCTGTTTCTTGGCTAGTTTCGCTTGCTTTTTGGCCTCACGCTCAGCCATCACCTGCTCGCGCGTTTTATCTGCCGACGCGTTTTGCTGTGGATTACTGTTCACTTTTTGCATTGCACTGTCGATTTGTGGCTGAGCCTCGTTAACTTCCACTCGGTTTCGTTTATTTCTAGGCCGATTACGTTGCCGCTGTTTCTTCTGCTTGTTGACTGTTAAAGCCGATGAACCCTGTTGGAAGGACACAAACAATATAATCACGATTGTCAAACTTTAGGAATCAGTTGAAAAATAATTGAACATGCCAAATAAAATAATTAAGGTATTTCAAACGAAAATATACAGTAGTTAGTGAGGCTGCATATATACCTGTTCGCTTGTTATAACCATTTTGTTGGCTTGAAAATACAAAAATCTGAGAAGCTTAGAAGCAGGGGAACCTAATCATATTATTATTCACAGTTCGATTTGTTTGACCCATTTTTATTTACCTTATAATTGAATTTGTTATAAAACCTCTACAAAGTTTGCTCACGATGGCAAATTTCCAGCAGCTGGTTGCTAAACGTTGCCACAAATGCCTAAAGTATAAATAGATTTGCAGCCCTGTCTGTGTTTACTGTGAATGTCAAAAAACGTTGCCGTTTATGAACGGGGCCTAAATAATGTACTAGATTTTACTTCGTATGAATTCAAAATCCAATGTCTTATTTTAAATCATTTATTCACCAATCAATATTCATGTTACGCCACCTGTAGCGGCGTCGAAATGTAGATGCAACTTTAAACAACTAAATCAATGGCAGCACCACCGAGCTAAGCAGATTAATGATGGTGTTCGGCAGCTTCCTTAGCTTTGCTTTCGGCCCAGGCCTTCTTGTTTTCGGGAGAATTAGCTGCAAAGAAAATCAAGTTAGCAAAACGTTTAGATTCCTATTAGTGCAATTTACCCAATTTGCTGATCTTGTAGAAGACTGGCACGCAGGCAACAGCTGCAATGAAATAGTAGCGCCAGATCCATTGATTCTTAATGTAATGCTTGATTGGGAACTGGGCGAGTTTAGCCGAGAAAGTGTATGGATATCTCATTGGACGTCCTGCAGGTTTTTCAGCAGCAGCTTTATCGGCCATGGTTATGATTTGGTTACTGTGTATAAATCAAATTTGCAAATTATAAAAAATTATGTAATTTTCGTAGCGAATGCCGCAGTTACGTACCTGTGCAAGACGAAGAGAATACCACAATATTTTAATGTGGTGATGTAGCCCTGGAAAAATATGAAGTTGGTTGCGGCTTTTCGAGACTGCCAACTTGTGTAGTTTTGTTTTTTTTAATAATGTGCGATCGAAAATATGAGGAAAGCTAAGACGATGCTTCTAGTATGCTTACTGAATTGTTATGAATTCACTATGAATGTACTGCCCCTAAATCTGTTATTCAATCATATCGACTACTTGGATTTTTTTTCTTGTTAAGAAAATTCGGGAAAACAAATATCGTTGCTACGGTCACACTGCTTGCTATTCACGGTGTTAATGTTGTCAAATCTCGCCGGTCGTATAACGCGGTAATTTTATTTAAGTTCTCTTATTTTACCTATGTACCTCGATAATTTTATTGGAATGTTTGCCTCTGCTAGCGATATGGTTAATATGCACGTCACCTGTTTTAATATAATTGATTTTGCTCGGTAAGCCGCACGCGCTTTGGCCGAAACGTATAAACGTTTACCGTTGGCAGCAAACACGTGAAAACAAAAAGTACGGCCATGCCAGAGAATTTAGATTTTGAAGAGTTCGATTTTTTTTTATCAACACCACAAACGCTGACGCAAAATGTAGTTGCTGACAATTTGCAAAGAAAGCCCGTAAATGAGCAACCGTCAAAAAAGCGTCTGCGGGTCGCCGAGCTCATTGCTCAGAACGATGAGCTGGTGCGAAGGGTTAAGGAACTCCAGGCACAACAACAGCAGCTGTGCGATGTACAGAGGACGGCCAGCGAGGTAACCGAGCTTTACCAACGGGAAAAGAATCAACGCATCGAACTCGAGCGCTGCGCACTTGAAGACAGCGACCGTTGTTCTGATCTGGAAAAACAGCTTGATGTGCTGAAATTAAACTGTGAGCAACTGCAAGAAGAGGCAAAGACGAAGCTCCTGCCAGTCGATGCCAAAGACATGGTCATAACTTTTATGCAACTGGCGCTGCGTGTTGCCGGGGACTCAGCAGCCAATGGCCTAACTCGGAGTGAAAATAATTTGCTGCGCAAGCTAAAAGATTATTGTAGTTCAGCGAATATTTGTTTACCCCATGTCAAGAGTCCATTAAAAAAGCGAACAAAAGTCGCATCAGCATCAATCGCAACTTCCTCTACGCAAACACTGGACCAACAGTTGTCGATGCCAAGCAAGCCAGAAATGTGCTCGATTGCTGTACAAAGCGAGAGCTCGGTTACCACCCGAGATCAGGGAATACAACATAAGAATACTACAACAACGCGCGGTACAACGACGGCATCGTTCATCAAAATGCACGATGTAGGCACCTGTTTCCCAGAGCCGAAGCCAGCGCTCAATGCTTATCAAATATTGGACAAGATGCTCTCCTGGACCATTACGCCGCTGAGTCCCATTAATGATGAGACATCAGCACCTGAAGTGTCGTCAATGAAAAATGTGGGCACTTGTACCGATATATGTAATATTCATCGGGAAATAGACTTTCTGCCAGAGATGCCCGCACAGCTAAAATGTTCCGATTCCCGGCCTCCATCGCGTGCGATGTACGAGAGCGTCAAGGATGAGCAAGCGTTGTCTGCAGATGCGGCTTCACTTAATGGCTACAGCCATCATATGGCCAAGGAGTTGCTTAGCTTTCTGCCCCAGAATCAAAGTATTCTGGCCAAAATGCCTCCACAAGTCTTCGAGGAAGTCTGGCAAGTTATGGGACAAATGGTGCTCGTTGCTCTACAGAGTCGATCAGCGAGTTCCATTAGCCAATCAGATTTTCGCAGCTGGTTCGATACGCTATACGAAAGCCACCAGGCGAACAGTGTGGCATGCAACAGCAAGATTAGCAATGAGGGTGAGTCGCTAGCACAGAATTCCCGTGGAAACAAATTAATTGACCTTCTTGCAGAGTCCAAGTTTAACACTCCGGCCAATGAAATAGTGGATCTTGATGTTCGCACTAGACCCATAATATCCCCCCCAACGGAAATTGGACTGGATGTAACACCTATTCGGCTACCGATCAAACCCAAGTTCAGAGCAATACGAATGCCCAAAACCAAGCCAAAGAAGTCAAAACAAAAACTATACTCACGACCACAGCCGCTTATCTCAAAGAAGGGTGCGATAACAAGGCCCACATCACCCACAGAAACAGCAGTTAATTTCCTAAGCCAATTAAATGATTTCCATAACTCCAACTGTGATAACTTAGACATTCAACTGAATGCAGAGGAACGCCAATTGCTGCAACTGACATCTGCAACAGCTAACAATCAACAACTGCCAATTACACCTGTTGTGTGTGAGATGCTTGCTACACCAAGCCCTAAAGTACAATCATCGCATAAGCTGGACATAAAATTGGATGCAGTCGAAGAAGAATCATCACAAACAATCTGCGCCACGGTAGATAATTCAAAGCCGCCAGACTCACCTGTTGATTGCGAACCAGTTGCTCCCACTCTTCTTCAAAACCAAAACAGCAAATCACATTTATTGTCCCTGTTTGGAAGTGATACGGATTCAGAAGATGGGGAACCTCCAGAAGTAATTGTTGAACAACCAAATCAGCTGAGGAAGGCAGCAAGTGAAGAGGCCAACGATTCTGATGCGGATAACGATAGAAATTCAATCACTGATGATGGTGACATATACAGTGACTCCGATCAAAATGATGAAATAAAACTGCCAAATGTGAATCAGTCACCTGTTAAGTTACCTGCTGACAAACGAAAGCGGAAATCTAGCTCGCGTAGCTCATCCGAATGTCTGTCACCTGCAAGTGAAGAAACAAAAGATTGCCGTAAGAACAACATGGATAACAACGATGGCGATCAACACAGAGAAGATATTCAGCTTCCAGATCCTGTTGAACTATTGCCAATTCCTCCTGGTAAAGTCGAGCCACAAGTCAGCAAACGCATCTCCTTGGACTCAAACTCGGCGATCAGTGAAGAATCAATCGCGAACGATACGGTTGGTAAAGTCGCGAATTCTGTAGCCAATAATTCTCAGAACGAAGTTGATCAACATGAAAAAGAATTGAATCATCGAAATGTAAAAAAGGAGCTGCCAGTGCAGACGCCAGTTGATAAACCATCGGAAAATGCAAGCACATGCACAACATCCGAGTCGCAACGAATGGAAATTGAAGAGTTGAATGATTCTGATGCTGCTAGCACAGACGAGAAAATAGAACAACAGGATGAGGTTAAGAGGCTGCTATTGACTACCGACACAGTCAAAGAAATAATAAACACACGCTCAAGCTTCGAGTCGGAACCAAAAAGTGATGAAGCAAGCGATTCCGACTCGGACAGCATTGGTAGGAATTTAGTCATCAATGATGACCTACACAGCGACTCCGATCATCAAGAAGATGTAAATCTTCAGAATTTAGTCATCAATGATGACCCCCACAGCGACTGCGATCATCAAGAGGAGGTTGTAAATCTTCAGAATGCGGTAGAGAAGCTGCCTGTGATAATGGCCGGTGGAAAACGTAAGCGAACGGAAAGCTCGCGCAGCTCATCCGAGTCTCGATCGGTGACAAGCGAAGAAGCAAATGATTCTGATGCAAATGCAAATGCAAATGCAAAACAGCCTGCAGTACAAATTCCTATTGGCAAACGGAAGCGGAATGCAAGTACTCACAGCTCACCCGAATCCCAACCTGTTGAAAAGCGTCTAACGCGCTCTCAAGCTAAGCAACTATTGCTGGGTGCAGATAAACAGGACTCAATAAAGGTAGCAGATGCATCAGAGTCAAGTTGTATATATGAATATTCGCCTATGTCCCCGGTTGACACAGCCAGCAGTGAGATGAATGACAGCGAACCCATCGAAATTCCACTTGAAGCACCTAAAATCCAACACGGTGAAAATGTACAAAAGGCGCTAATCTGCTACATGGCCAATGCAGCTAAGGCAGATGCTAAAAAACGTGGACGTCGAAAACAAAAGCCAAACCAAAAACAAATGCAGCAATTACTTCCAAAAATAGTTGATTATTTGAAGCACTCGGCGGAGCTGGACTTGAAGTCGACTCAGCTGCGAACAACAGACGACCAAATCCTGGTCAACGTCCTAATAGCTGGATACGGTGAATTGTCGATCGATGCGGCAGATCTCAGTGCTCTGGAACGTCTTCTAACTGTGCTTAAGCAACTTGAGTGCCAGAGATTGTCGTTTATACAGCGTTTCATGAACTCGTTGGAGCAACGTTTGTTTTGCATAAAGGAGCGACTGGCAGATCAATTGGCATACAAATTCGTAAAGCTTTATTTGCAGTTGATTGCACTGCAGGCAAGCCTAACGAATCCGGTCGAGAACTATGAGAATCCAGCGCGTTTGTTGCTAGCAAAAATCCTCTATCACTACAACAAGCAGATGTCGGTTTTGGTGCTGGAGGTGCTCTGCCATTTCCCAACTGTGCTTCCGCATCGGGAGGAACGAGACTATGATCACGCCGATGCCTTAATTACGGTCATAAAGCATTTGCTGATGTGCCACCAGTACAATGTCACCGATCCCAATGGAGCCGACCGTGCGCTAATCTCCAAGCTTCGCTTCGAATATCACTTTCAGCCCTTTGAGCCAACCAAGCAAGAGGTGGTCGAGAACCTGGTGGAAAAAATTAAAGCGGGCCGCTCACATCAGCTCAGCTATGCGTTTGCACTGTTCTGCAGGCGAAGTTCAAATCTGAACGTGGCCAACGTGGTGGCGGAACAACTGCTGCCGCTGATCAACAGCTACTGTGATTTGTGTGTCCAGAACGAAGAGTACGATGGACGCATGGTGTGCGTGCTACAGTGCACATCGATGATTGTCAAACAGCTACCGCTGGATGGCAAATCGGATATCTCTGGCTATCTTGCTCTCTTTAAGCGAATACTCGTGGCGGTGCCACGGCCTGGCGTGCAGGAGGCGGCTGTTCAGGCCATATTGAGAACACAGCGTTTCGGCTACGCCTTTGTCCTTGATGCCCTGCAAGGCTACAGACCCAGCTATCAATTAACGTCCTTAACACGCGCAATGCTGCGTAGCTTTATCGAACGTCGACAGCAGTATCTGCACTTTCAGTGAGACTTTTCATCAAACGGTTCCAATTTCGAGTTGGTAAATTGTATGAATTGTAACTATTTATTTTTGTATGTATATGTATATATATAAATATATATTACTTTGAATTAAACTAAATGCCAACTGCAATTGATATCTTTACAATTTTTCACTTACAACTAAAATGAACTTGAATTAGGAAGGAATACACATTAAATGTAGAAATGATTGCACGTTAAATGGAAAAAGCGTGGAGTGTGTCTGTGTAATGTCAATCGAGCAACAAAAAATAAGCTTAGTTTTAATTGTACAATAGAGTTTTGTTAAAGGGTCGTGACTGTACAACAAGCATGCAGATATATATTTTAAGTAAACCAATAAAAATATATTATTAACTACGCCTCCAAGTCGAAATGCCTTTAAGCAGTAGATAACAACAACTTGTGGCTAAGTTGAGGTAAGGTACTTGTGAACTTGGGCTAAACGTTCAGCTTTGATTTGTAGTCTAAAAGCGCTTCATTGCAAGGCTGCCACCAGTAGCTTCCGTCGTAGGATGCCAACATCTCTTGCTAGATCAGTTTGTTGAGCTGAAATCAATTAAAGCAAGTAGTATATTATTACACAACCATTCAAAGGAATTTAATATACATACTAGTGAACGTCGCTGGTGCTCCTTTTCGAGTGCAACCTGTGCCTGCTGCGGCGAGAATTTCAGGACTGCCGATATTACTTTTACCAGAGTTTCGTTATTCGTATTGCCGGTTAAGTACTACAATTATAAATTAGCAATTATTATTAAAATTACATCAATATTCAAATATATCTGTATACTCTCCACATTGCCTACCTGGAACATTATATTGCGCAGATACTCGAACTCCGTGTTAGCTGGAACGCTGTCGCTGTGCTGCATGGATACCTGCAGGAGACGAAAATAAAGTCAACCGCTTGATAACATCTTTAGCATATCCACTTACGAGTGTTTCATCCAGTTGCCGTGACAATTTTGCGTTTTGCAGCTTCAGACGCTCATTAGATTGCTCGAGTATAAGAAAGTTTTCACACTTTTGTTCCAGAAACAGGTTTCGGTTTGTCACATCCTGCACCTCGTTCATGATGTCTTTAAGCTTTGCCTCCAGCTGTGCCTTTTCGTCATTGTCCGTTGACTGCTGCACGTTTTTGGGTGCTAGACTAGCTAACAGCTGTTGGGCTTGTATGCCGGCGCGTAACGTCTCCAGTTCCGTGATGCGTTCCGTCATCTCCTTGTTGTTTGCCTGCAGCTCATCAATGTCCTGCTGCAGATTCGTCTGCTCTCCGTTGCTTTTGTGCTTCAGATCCTCCAACTCGCGTTGAAGCTGTTCGTTAAGGCTGCGCAGATGCTCGGAATCGTTGGGTAATGTTACTGGCGCCTGCTCTTGCTCCCTAGTTTGCTTTTCTAGCTGTTCTTCAAGACTGACGCAGCGCTCTTGCACTTTGGATAGTTCTTCTTGGCGTTCCTGCAACTGCTGCCGTGCCTGCAACAGTTCCGTCTGCACCGTATCGTTTTGTTCGCTCACAAATCTGGCATGCTCTGTCTGGCGCGTTAGTTCCAGCGTTTGCTCCTCCAACGACGACTTCAGTTTCGCCGCCTCCGCTTTGGCTGCTGCAGTATCTGACTCCTTCTCAGCCAGCTGACTGGCATGTTCGTCGACCTGCTCTTTAAGGACGTAGAGTTCGCACTGCAGCGACTTCAGTTTCTCGCCGCTGTCATCATGGGTGGCCAACGCCAATGATAGTTCCTTTTCCAACTGCTTGGTGTGCTTATTTAGGTATTCGTTCTCAATTTCAAGTTGTTCGAATTCGGCCTTTTGAAGTGTGGAGCTCTTCAGCGTCTCGATTTCACGCTGCAGTGCATCATTTGCTTCGTGCAGACGCTGAACATCTCCATTGGCAGCACTCCAACGAGCTTCAAGCGTTTCCAACTGAGCCGCATGGGCAGCGTTTGTAGCTTGAGTTTTCTCTAGCATTGACTGCTCTCCGTCCTTCAATGAGTCCAACTGCTCACGTAAATTGTGGACAGTTGCCTGCAGTGTCACAACCTGCTCTTTACTGGCCTCCAGCTCGGCGCAACGTTGTGTCTGCTCCTCCAACTGCTGTTCCACTTCACGTTGCCGCTCGCGAACCTCGGAAAGTTGCTGCTGTGCCTGATCCAAGTCCAGCTGCAAACTATTCGTCTGTGATTTGAAATCATTTTCCGCTTGTCGCAAGCAGTTGAGCTCATCTTTGGCTACAAGATTTTCTTTTTCGTAGGCATCGCATTTGTCCTGCAGTGTACGGTGATCGTGTTCCATAATCTCCTGAGCATTTTGCAGCTTGGAGTGCTCATCAAGCACCTGTTGCAACTTGGTCTGCAGTCTGGTGAGCTCTTCCTGCTGTTTCTGCAAGTGATTATTCTGCTCCTGCAGCAGGCAGTTGTGTTCGGCCAATTTGCTGTTCTCACGCTCAATTTCTTCGAGCCTGGACGTTGAAAGTTCACCCTGTGTGTTGTGCTCCTGTTGTTGTTGCTGCAACGCCTCAATGTGTGCTTCCAGTTGTTGTTTTTCAATTTCCAGCTGCGTCTGCGCAGCCTGCACTTCCTGCAGATGCGCCTGCATGGTTGTGATCTCCTCGAGAATCACAGTAACACGCTCCTGGAGTTCCTGCTTCTCGCCACGTAAGACCTCAACCTCCGACAACTCTACCTTGAGCTGTTCGATGCTGGTCGATTGTTCACTGAACTTTGCCTGCAACTGTTCGTGTTGTTTCTTAAGCTTGTTCAGTTTGTTGCCACTCGCCTTAAGTTCCTTCTCCTTGGCCACTGTACCGGACTGAGCGGCAGTTAGTTGTTCGTTGAGTGTTTCGATTTCCAACCTTAAAGACGCTATCGCCTCCGACTCACTTTTCGTGCTAGTGGCATATTGATCGTTAAGTACTTGCAACTCACGCTGCAGTTTGATCGTCTGTTCCTCAGCTGCTGCTTTTTCGACAGTTAATGCGGCAACTGTTTCTTGCTCCACTTCGAGACTCTTTTCAGTTTCAAGCAGACGCTGCTCTTGCTCCATCAACCGGGTTCTGGCATCTTCCAATTGGCTCTGAACCTCAGTCAAAGTGGATTCGCTTTGCTGGTTGCATTGAACAATTTCGTTTAGTTGATCGTTCTGTAGACGCAAATCCTGCAAGATCTGTTCGCTATCGGTTTTCACTGTGCGGAGTTTCTCCTGAAGTGCTTCCACTTGTTGCTCCTTTTCGGCTTTTTCGGTTTTTAGAGTGTTCAGTTCTTGTTCCATTTCCAACAGTTTGGCATCTGCTGCTTGTTTGGAACTCTGTAGCTCTTGTCGAAGGTCCCCTGCATCCACCATACGAGATTTGGAGGATTCCAGTTCAGCTTGGAGGCTGGCAAGCTGTTCCTGCAACTGGCGCGTTTCATTAACTTGTTGCTCCAATTTAGATTGCAACTGCTTTTCCTGCTCAGCTGTCTGTTGCTCTTTTTTCGTTTGGTCTGATTTCAGTGTGTCAAGCAGTTCCTTAGTCATGCGAAGCTCAGCATCCGCTTCATGTTGGGTGTTTTGCAACTGCATTAACTGCTCTTTTAAATCGCCAGCCTGTGTTTCATGACTTTTAGCAAGTTCCAACTCTGCTTCCTGCTGTTTAAACTTTTCCACCAGTTGCTGCAACTTACTTTCATTCTGTTCCAGTTCAGATTTTGCTTTCTCCAGCTGCAGCGCCACTTGTTGATTGCCTTCATTCTGTTCAGTTTTTAATAAATTCAACTCTTGTTCTGTTGCAGTAAGTTTCGCTTCCGCATCTTGTTTGCCATTTTGTAACGCAATCAACTCTTCTTTAATATCATTTGCTTTCGTTTCCATATTGTTTGCTAACTTCAGTTCAGCTTCTTGATGTTTTAACTTGTCCTGCAGTTGTTGTACTTCCTTTTCCTTGACAGCCAACTCAGATTCCAGTTTTTTTCGTTGAGCAGTAAACTGTTGATCCTTTTCCGTGTGCTCCCCTCTCAATGTGCTAAGTACATGTTCCGATGCAATAAGTTTAGCGTCTATTTCCTGTTTAGCGCTTTGAAGTTTCTTTAGTTGCTCCTTAATGTCAGCAGACTGGGTTTCCCGGCCATTGGCTATTTCCAACTCGGTTTCCAATTGCTTTACTGTGTCCTGCAGATGCCGCACTTCAGCTTCCTTGTGCTCCAGCTCGGTGTGTATAGCTTGTTTGGTCTGTGCCTGGAGCAGCACATTATCCTCTTCCTGTTTGCGCAGCGCGGCAATTGTATTATTGGCCTCCTCATTGTTCTTCCTCAGCTGCTTTAGCTGTGCCTCATGATCAACCAGCAATTGCCGTAGTTTCTCCAGCTCCTCGTCCACCGTCTGGGCGGGCTGGCTGCCATTTTCGGTAGGCGCTGAAATTGGCGTTACTGTTGGCTCCTCAAAATCGATCAGCTTGTCAGCAGAATTCGCCTGACTGCGTTCTAATGCGGCAGTGACATTTTCTGGGTTCTCGCCTAGAAGCTTAAGCTTGGTTTGGTACGCCTGCATCTTGCAGCTCATATCATCCATTTCAACGCGCAGAGCTTCCTCTAGATGTGCCTTGGCTTGTTGCTCCAGAGTACATTGTTCACGTAGCTCGCTAATGCGGCGAAGCGCCTTGTCCTGCGTCTCAACAAGCACGGACTGAAAGTGATTTATGATTAGCACTGCTTTAGTTGGTTAACATTTATAAAACATTGATTAATACCTCAGTTGACACTTGCTAACTCATAAAGTATATAATCAAAGTTTCATTCAGTTCCTGCATCCCTCTTTTTATTCTTACCCGAGCTTTGCTGCTGTCACGCTCCAGTTCCTTGTACTTTTTGGCCAGATCCGTGTATCTGCATCGGTATTTGTGATAGCGATCGAGCGATTTCTTGTATGCATCGTACAGCTGATCCTTTGTGATAACATCCAGACGAGCTGTTGATGCAGAATCATCAAATTCGCTGCTTGTCTCGTCCAAATCCGATTGCAAGTGATACATCTGTTAAAAAAAAAAAACATTTTTAGTTTGAATTCCATGGATTCGAATAAAATAAATTGAATCTCACGCACTTACCGCCGGCGCATCATAGGTGGGCAAACGGAATGACACATCACTGGCCATGGATGAGTTGGAGAGCTTGCGAGTACGCGGTATGGCGCCGCCACCCATCCCATTCAGTGACTGTGTCGACGCACGTCCGCCTCGCGGCAGCTTCTGTATGCGGTAGGGAGAATTTTGTGGCGTATCTGTGCATATGGCAGGTAGAAACAAATAACCTTGTTACACTGATAAGAAAATGAATCAAAGAAAACATTACCTTCTTCGGTGATACTGAAGAAATTCTCACTATTCCCGGTATCGGTGTTCTCTGAGCTGTTCGGCGTGGTTGTGCTTGACGATGAGCTCACAGCGGCCTACAAAAGCAAGCCGATAAAATTGCTGAACATGTGTGTGTGTGTGCATGAGTGTATGATATGCGGTGTATCTGAGTGTGTTAAGGGGGGTTTGGGTGTGCACCCAGCTGTCAGTTTCATTCAAATGGGTCAAATTAAATAATGCTAACCAATTGCATTGACTTATTGGGGTGCACTTCCCGTTAAGACACTCACATACTGAAATGCCAACACAAACAAACAAACAGTTTGCATGTGTGCGTATGTTTTCATTAAGTTGCACTTTTTTTTTTGTATCTTGCCTGGGCAGCGTTTGCAAATTGTTGAAATTTGGACGGCGACGCTTTCACCTCCTCGATGAGTTTATTTTTCAGATTGGCAAACATTGTGTGGCAGCTGTTGGTGTTGTTGTTTACTGCGTTGACTACTTAATTTAGGCACAATTGAATTTATATAAAAAAACATCTAATATAAATAAATACGTGTCTGCAGATCTCGCTCCAATTGCCACTCTGTTATAAATGCAACGATGTGGCATCACTCTCAGTATTTAGTGTGACCTTATCCTATAAAGTGCTGAATTTAGTATTTCAAAATACAATTTGGTCAGCTTAAAAAACGGCTACAATAAGAATGAAAGTTGAAGTGAAATTACAATTTTACTTGTTTTCTATTTATTTGTTTTGCATATTTCGCTTTATTATAAATTTATTTATTCAATTTGCAAATTCACAAGGTGTGGCAAGGTTTTAGAGGATAAATTGTGCTCTCTGCAACTTTTTAAGTTCGAATTTTAAAGGCAATCAAGTTCTTCCTCTACTACTTCCAGCCATAAATGCAATAGAAGGGCAACTAAACGGATTTTGCTTTGTTTGTATTTATAATTTTCTAAGAGCCAAATGATTAAATGTTAGAAAATATCTCTTGAAAAAAAATCTGTCATGTTTTCAGAAACTGAAAGAAAATATCAACACGCAAGCACACAGAAAACATTTTTATTAAGAGTCATATCTCAACTTAAGCAGCACACATATACATATTTATATAAAACTTTGTTCTTTGTCTATACCAAATTGGATGTTGCATACGTCGAAAATGTTAGTTAAGAATTTTACATTTATGCGTGGACTCAGCGAGTTCAGCGCATCAGCTTTGTTCATGATGATCAGCTGTATGGGTTGCAGCGTGCACGACCAGGATGGAAGCGGAAATCTGGTGTCAAGCTTGAACTACGGATTGGCCACGGTTGTGGTCATGCACATCTTTGGATTCATATCGGGGGCACATGCCAATCCCTGCGTATCGATCGCTTGCTGTCTGCTCCGCTATATTGGCACTAGCATGATGCTTCTTTACATTGGCTGCCAGCTGGCGGGCGCTGCCTTTGGATACTTTATGCTATTGCAAATGCTCTCACAGGGCATGATTGACTCTTGCGAACTGGGCGTTTGCATTACGGAGCCTTTGAAGAGTCTCTCCAATGTTCAAATCCTCGCCATCGAATGCTTTCTCACCTCGGTTCTCGTCCTCGCCTGGAGCGCACTGTGGGATGTGCGCAGCGGACGTTTCCTCGACTCGGTCACCCTCCGAATGGGCTGCCTTGTGACCGTTTGCAACTTGGCTGGAGTAAGTAAACTGCTTGCTATCCGCATTTTTAACAGTTACTCACAGTAGACCCATTTGTAGGGCAAGCTCACGGGTGCCACCATGAATCCGGCGAAGATCCTCATCCCAACACTCTTCAAGGGCAACCCGGACAGTGTTTTGCTGCAGCTGGGCGGCCAGCTCTTGGCTTCCGTTATTGTGCCCCAGGTCTGGCAATTCGCCTACACACCGCGCTATCGACCCCTACAGATTGAAAATGCTCAGGGAGCCGCCTCAGATATGTTTCTGAGCCCATAGGATTAATAATCAATACTTGTCCAAATGTATTTACGTATATGTATATCTATCATATATATATATATGTATATGCACATATTTAATGTGAGTTCTTATTGGTGGGATCTATATAAATCTAGGGACTATCTAGCTAAGGATCATATCGTAGATACTTATGGAAAGTCAATGGTTACAGTATAAATATATACAATGTTTATTTTCGCGATGATTGAGTTAATAATTTAGGTCTTAGAAAATATATATAGATGTATATCTATATGTATACATTTATATGTATATATATACATAAAATATACAGATATAAATATCTTTCTGTACGCTTACAAAAAATTGTGCCTACGGTTCGGTAGTGGGGCTTTCCGTTTCAGGATCCTTTTCCTTGCGCCGAAAAATGTATTTGTACATTATAGATGACAAAGCGGACCCACTCAAAGGCCCCACCCAGTATATCCAGTGGTCATCCCATACATTGTTCCAAACGGCTGGAGCTAATGAACGGGCCGGATTCATGCTCGCGCCCGTATACTGTCCCTGTTTATATGTATGTATGCATGTAAACAAAGTGATTGCTGAGGATCGCCATCGCGGATACTTACGGCAACTAGGCATAAACACGCAATGGTTATACCAAAACGTATGGGTGTCGAATCTTGGTATTTTGCATTGCGTGGATCCCAGACGCCGCAACAGAAGATGATTAGCACAGAGGTGATCATGAACTCGATGAGGAAACCCTGCCAAACGGCCAATCCTCTGGCAATGGTGGTCAGGCAGACACCCTTTGGGGTGTGTGCGCTGAAGAGTAGAAAATGTGGCAATGATATCTTCAACAGTCCATAGCCAAGTAAGGCGCCGATCACTTGCACCACAAAATACAATATCGCCATGGGCAGGGATATCATGTTGTACACGTAGCAGGCCAACGTTACGGCGGGATTGAGATGTGCGCCGGATACACAACCAAAGCACTGAATGCAGACGTGAATAGTCAACCCAAATGTAACCACACACTGGACAAACGAGTTGGTAAACTGCTCTGTCTCAATGCAGCCCATGCAGCCCACGTACATAAGCATGGCAGTCGCCATCATCTCGCCTAACAGTATGGATAGCTTATCCGCAACCTCAGTCCTGCGGGAGTAAACGTAAAGGACATTATTGAGGAAAACATGTGGGAGCCAAATTAGAAAAATGCCTATTTATTGGAATTCTGCTTTGCTTTCAGTCGAATTTTTAATTAAGTTACTTTACTTGCGCTTTTGGCAGCTAAAGAGCGAATTTTAGTGTGGCGTCGAGGAAGAGATGCAGACTAGTTAGACAAGAAGACGTGAGTTCAAAGCTCGGCGTTGGAGAAAGAGTAAACTTTTTATAAATTTTTCATTTTTTATTATTATTAGTTGGGGTCAAGAACTCAGCTTCAGATGCTGAATTGATATATATATTTTTTTTCAACTAAGTTTTTGCCAATCTTTCTTAGAATTGTGAGCCAAATGTGAGATTTTTGCCATTTTTAGTCGTAGATATAAGTATATATATTATATTTCAATTCTTTGCACTAAACTAAACTTTTATCTCGAGGCACGGCACGCAACTGAATCGAGAGTCAAAGTTCGTTAATTTCTGTTGTTGTTTTTGCCGATTACCTCTTCACACGAACTTTAAAAGTTACTCAAGCTTCTACATGCAGGTGAAATTTTACCTATGCGCTAATCGTAAACAATGTTAATTATGAGCCAATGGTGGCTGTCGTTGAGAAGTCAACAATTTTTTATATTTATTGCGTTTTGGCACACTTATTCGGAACAACATTCTTAATAATAAAGTCGTAATAGGATACCTATATTATCTACTACTTAAGTCCAATCTTATCTCGATTAGTGCTTAATGAACCCAATAACATATGTTATTGTTATTTAAAAACATTGTTCAGTCATAATATCCGTGTTGTTTTTAATTAGTTTACATTTTGATTTTTTTGAAAATCAGTTTATGGCTGATTTTAGACACCATTTAAGCTTATCTTCAAGATTAAGAGTGACTCGTACAAATTTAGTAGAACACTTGAACCATATTTCAAAATTTACTAGTCCTACCAAAATTTGTAGCATTGGATTTAATGCCATTTAAAAGCACAATAAATTAAATGTAGAAAAAAACATTTTAACCAATTAACGTTTCCGGTTTGGCGGATCAGCGGACATATGTAGGACAACAACGGACTGTGTTTATAAAGTATATGTCATGCCGCTTGGCTAATACACTTACCATTTAATATTGGATTGCATACTGTCGTTTTTAATTTTGTTAGATGTGGAAAATTTTGCTTTACTAATTATTACTTATTTCTAGGCTTTTTTAATTCTATTCATTCGGAAAACTGAAAGCGAAACCTTAGCGATAACTGTCAGTGCAGAGTCAAAACATTATTAAGTACTTACTATCTCAATGATTGACAATCCATTCTGAAATAAGTGCAGTTAAATTCCCATTGTTGTGCCTAAGGGTTTATGTCTGGAATACTTTTTTTGGTATCTCTGACAATTGAGTTTGCTGGGGCTTTCAACTTGTTATAGACATTATCAAATAAGCTGCTGAGGCGCCTCTGAAGGCGTGATGATGAATTTATAGATGCAGTGAATCATTTTTAGCAAGCTATTGACGGATAGATCGATCCTTGTAATTCCTAACATATTGGATGTTACATATGTAGTAAATGCTAGTTAAATCTTAAATTATATATTGTGTATATGAAACTTATTCACCGATCCTCCATGCTAGTAGTACCTAGTAAAATGAATGGAAAGGGTATCTAACAGTTAGCATGCATGCAAATAAAGCGCTAGAAATCTAGTTTCAAGCTCGAATCTGATTGGCCAATGTTGTGGTCGATCACTTGCTGTCTTCTACTCTTTGATGATGTTGCTTGACATTGCAATTAAGTCAAAATGATTCTGATTCCCGTAATGCGCATCTCTGGGATAGGTGCTTGTTATTTCACTCTTTGCTCATTAATTAGTTGGCCCCCGTTGAGTCTATTTAATTCCGGGGGCTATTTAACTAAGGTCAACAAGTTGCCATGTGGATTAGCTCACAGTTTTATTTGCGTTAAGTGTGTAAGGTATATTTAAAATATGATAAGTGGCATATATTACCCGACGTTGACTTAGCTATCACTTTTGCTAATACAACTAATTTAAAATAATTTATAGCCTAATTGCAGAGAAGTGATTGTTATATACTAGAAAGATAAGATTGGATAAAATTATTCAACATAACTATCTCAAATATATTCTGTTTACGATCCCCACGTTTTGACGAACTAACAAAAAAATCATTAAAACTTTTTTCCATACTTCCATATGCAAAAATCACTCAAAATTTGGGAAATTATTTTTTCAATATCTTATTTAGACGAAGAATTTTTATGAAATTTTCAGAGTATTTACATGTCATCCCGTTGTATATATTGATTACGGTTATCAAGCATACGGAATGAGATTTGAAAACCAAAAACCTCGAAGGTATTCACGAATATTATATACTTACATAGATCTATATACCCACTTTATATATCTTTTGATTTGTGGTTATTTTTATTTATATTATATTATTTATACTAAATTCATGTGAAACTTTCATTATCTCTATAGTTACTTAACTTACAAATTTAATTTATAATATATAAAGTATAAATGTATGTTTTACATTAATGCATGTTAGCTTCATTGTTTATGTGCACATATAAATATACAAAATATATACAAATATATATATATATATATATATATATATACATATATATATGCATGTACGTCTGTTTGGTTACAAAAGTCATGGTTTACGGCTCGGTAGTTGGGTTGTTCTTCTCAGGGTCATTTTCCGGGCGCCGAAAGACGTACTTGAAGACCAGAGATGTGCACAAGGACGCAGCCATCGGCCCCACCCAGTATATCCACTGATGATCCCACACGTTGTTCCATACGGCCGGGGCGAATGAACGTACCGGATTCATGCTCGCACCCGTAAACTGGCCCTGTGTATGTGTAAATAGTGTAAATAGATAAATCAGAATGAATTAGGGTACAATTGTTGTGATTACAAAGGGCTTATGCAGATACGTACCGCAGCTAGAGATAAACAGGCAATGGCTAGCCCGAAACGAATGGGTACCGAATCCTGGTGTCGCGCATTCCGTGGATCCCAGACGCTGCAACAAATGGTGATAAGCACACAGGTGATTATGAACTCGATGAGGACACCCTGCCAAGCGGGTAACGTGCTGGCCAGGGTAGTCAGGCAGACACCCTTCGGGGTGTCCGTGCTAAAAAAAATGTCGCTGGGCACTGATGCCTTTAAAAGACCGTAGCCAATGAAGGCCCCGATCATTTGCACCACAAAGTACAATATCGCCATGGGCAGGGATATCATGTTGTACACGTAGTTGGCCAACGTTACGGCGGGATTGAGATGTGCGCCGGATACACAACCAAAGCACTGAATGCAGATGAGCACGACGAAGCCAAACGTTACTGAAGACTGGGCGGATGAGTTGGTGATCTCCTCTGACTTAACGCAGCCCAAGCAGCCCAGAAACATGAGGAACGCCGTAGCTATCATCTCGCCGAATAGGATGCATACCTTGTCCAGAATCACAGTCCTGCAAAGGGTAGACGTAGAAGGATTAGAATAACTCTCACTTATTGCAACGGACACTGGCTTTACCCCTGCCTCTTGCCCGTGTTCATTTTCGGTTCACCCATTATCCCAGATGTATCAATATAAATAGAAGTATGGAGGTATGTGAAAAGTAGGGATCCAACAACGTTTTACCCCGACGCACGACACGCAACTGAATCTAGAGTCAAAGTCGGTTGTTGTCGGCTATTGTCGGTTTTTGTCGTTGGCTGATTAGCTCTGCCACTCACCCCACAGACAGGTACTTGCAAAGCTACTCAACTCTCCCTCTCGCTTAAATGCAGGTGACTCTTGGCTAATCTTCAACAATGCTTATTATCAATTATCAAATTATCAAACGTTAAAACCAATTATTGACTAATTCTGTTATAGATTTCATAATTTATTTACTTATTAGTGTGAACAATTTAACGGAATATTTGTATTATTTTATGATAGACCTACATTTTAAGAATCTAATCCACCAACACATATTTAAATTGGAGTACTCCAAAAATGTTGATTGCTATCTCAGATTAATTTTTTTTTTCACTTTTTTTTTTTTTTTTTGAGGTGATATACAAGCACCTTTCCTAATAGCCAAATTAAATATAAATAATTTAAGACATTGTTTAGCTTATCTTCCATATTAAAAAAGACTTTCGTGTCAATTGGAATTTGTAAAATATAAGCATTGATTTTAAAATCATTTTGAATCACAAAAACTATTATAAATTTTTAATTTACGGAGAAGAGAAGGGAAGAGAAGAGACCAACGACGAACTCTAGGGCTAAGGGATAGTGTGTCTAAAAGTTGGTTAGGCTCGACTATAAAACTCTTACCAATTAAAATTAAGTTTCATTATGTTTTCATCTGTGTCCGATATAAAAATTTTTGTTCTATTTAAAACTAAACTATTTTTAGGGATACTGGTATAAAATGAGAAAACTAAAAACAAAACATTCGTGTTATCAGTCAGCGCAGAGCAAACTTGTTGTAGACTTTTTTTTAATAAGCTGCGGCGCCTCTGAAGTAGTGATCATCCTATTGTTCAAGTATTAAGTATTATAATATTTACAATGCAATAGACAAGTCTTTATTTTCAAAAAAAATGTAATCTAGTTCCTCAATGAACCATCGAAACTTAAAGTCTCTGTTTTGTAAAATCACGTTTTTAGCTATATATTTATTGATATTTATTATTTTTCATTTTAAAAACATATATATATATATATATAAATATGTATGCATGTCTGACGTATTTCGTTAAGAGCTTCTCTATCTTATCGGCTTACGTGCTACGGAAACTTTTTCTTATTTTCCTAAGCTTTGAACATGATTTTTCAATTTCATGATATCAATTAGTCTTGATTTTTTTTAATTACAATTTTTTGTACAAATTCTTAAAAGAATCAAGAATAATCAACCTGTCAATTCTGATAAACATAAACTTTACGCTCAACTTTACGCTGAAACATCAAAATTGGTGAGTAATTCTTTATGGAAAAAAAAAATGTAATCAATAAAAGTATGTAAGTGTAAATGAATGCGGAATACTCTATCTACCGTTCTACACGATTTTCATAAATCAAAGTTATGCGTATTTGACTTTTGTGTTGAGTTTCGGAAATTTCAAGCCTATCAAACGATGTCTTAGTAAATAATTTATTCAACTTAATGTGGCTTAAAGCTAATGTGGACTCTCAAATATATAGTCGCCATCTAGACCTTATCAATAAAATGTATTCGAGCATTTGAGGTGCGAAGCTCCAGCACTTCATCGCGGCTGCCTTTGAATGCGAATCGGTAGATGAGGGAAGTAATTGCGGCGCCAGCCAGCGGACCCACCCAGTAGATCCAGTGGTGCTGCCACGAATTGTTCCACACAGCCGGACCCAAGGATCGGGTCGGATTCATGCTGGAGCCAGTGAAAAGGCCCTGTGAAAAGCGAATGGAAATTGCAAATGGCCAAAACAGAAATGGGCATTCATACTGACCGCTGCCAAATTGAGACAGGAGACGGTTAGACCGAATCGAATGGGAATCGAATCCTTGAGCGCGGCATTGCGTGGGTCCCAGACAGAGCAGGCGACCATCACCAGGCAGCTGGTGATGAGCAGCTCAATGAAGACGCCCTGCAGCACGGAAATGTCGCTGCTGAGGACTGTCACACAGACGCCAGCCGGATTATCCACACCGATGATGGCGTTCAGGGGCAGGACTGCCTTCAACAAGCCGTAGCCAATGAGAGCGCCTGCCACCTGGGCCACAAGGTAAGCGATTGCCATGGCCCAATTAAGGGAGCCGTAGATCAAAGCGGCCAGCGTGATGGCCGGATTGAGATGGGCGCCCGAAATGGAACCGAAGCTTTGTATCGCTATCAATATGGCCAGGCCAAAGGTCAGGCTCAGCTCGAAGTGCGAGTTGAGAAAGAGGGGCGTGGTCACACAGCCCATACAGGCAACAAATATGAATGTGGCCGTGCCCACCAGCTCGCCAAAAAAGGCTGCCACACGCGCCCGATGCTCCGACCGCAGCTTCAGATATCTCCAGCTTGAGCTGGAGTTGGAATCGGCCAACCTTAACTTCCGCTGCGACATGCTGCCCAAATAGAACTGAGTGGTCGGAATGGGCGTTGCGGGCTTGTGGGCCAACGCAAGGTTTCGACTTTCAATTGGCCCCTAATCAATCAATATGAATTATAAAACCTTAATGCTAATTATTATGCGGATACCTCGCTTAGATAGGGGCGCCTACGCCATTTCGTAGTGCCAACGTTTAGTCAACCCCATTCGCAAATTAATAAGTCATTTATCATGTCTACTCAGTCAGTTATTGTTTTTGTTGTTGTTGGTGTTGTTCTCTAGTGATTTACAGGAATTGCCACATAGCATGGACTTTTGGAATCGCAATCTTATCTCTTTAAGATCTTCAATGGCTGTGCATATGGCGCCCCAACACGGGCCAATGGTCCTCCTATCGGAATGGCCACTAAGTACATTTGATTCATCAATCGCAGCTCAACTCTGGCCTACTTTGAGGCGCCACCTGGCCTGCCAACTGGGCTTAAAAGCGCGCTGGGGGGTTAATAAAGACTTAGTTTCCAGTTATGGGTTGTAAATGAATGCAATTCAATTTGATATCGAATATTAATGCTCTATAGATTGAAGGGCAGTTATATAAATTTAAAAAATTATAACAATTATTATTATTAATTAATGCAGTTTAATTTGAAATGTCAACTCGAATTTTAATACTCTATAGATTAAAGGGTAGTTATATAAATAACAAAAATTATTACAACTTTAGTTTACAGTTATGGGTTGTAAATGAATGCAATTCAATTTGATATCGAATATTAATGCTCTATAGATTGAAGGGCAGTTATATAAATTTAAAAAATTATAACAATTATTATTATTAATTAATGCAGTTTAATTTGAAGTCTCAACTCGAATTTTAATACTCTATAGATTAAAGGGTAGTTATATAAATAACCAAAATTATAACAATTATTATTATTAATTAATGCAGTTTAATTTGGGATATCAACTCGAATTTTAGTACTCTATAGATTAAAGGGTAGTTATATAAATAACCAAAATTATAACAATTATTATTATTAATTAATGCAGTTTAATTTGAAGTCTCAACTCGAATTTTAATACTCTATAGATTAAAGGGTAGTTATATAAATAACCAAAATTATAACAATTATTATTATTAATTAATGCAGTTTAATTTGGGATATCAACTCGAATTTTAGTACTCTATAGATTAAAGGGTAGTTATATAAATAACCAAAATTATAACAATTATTATTATTAATTAATGCAGTTTAATTTGAAATCTCAACTCGAATTTTAATACTCTATAGATTAAAGGGTAGTTATATAAATAACAAAAATTATTACAACTTTGATTTCCCGTTATGGGCAATAAATGAATGCAATTAAATTTGAAATCCCAACTCGAATTTTAATACTCTATAGATTAAAGGGCAGTTATTTATACAACAAGTTCAATTTCCATTTATGGGCTGTAAATGAATGCAATTAAATTTGATATCTCAACTCGAATTTTAATACCCTATAGATTGAAGAGCAGTTATATAAATAACAACTTCAATTCCCAGTTATGGGCTGCCGATTCATGCAAACTTGAAATGTGAACTCGAATTGTAATACCCTATAGATTAAAGAATAATCGCAATGCTTTTGACTATTATCGCACACAAAATTTTGAGAGCTCCGAAAACGGAAATATATACAAGATAGCTGCTCTAGAAAGATCTAAGATTAATTTTGACCACTTGAAGTTTGTAAACACATGACTCAGTATTTCGGTTCTATGAAAATAAGTTTTGCTTCAAATCGTTTTCGAGACAGAAAAAATGTCTGTGTGCTTTATTAATCGAAGCTTTACATTAGAGTACAAAATAATTGTATTAATATAAAATTCGTTTACAGCGATCTTAGCTTAAAACTAATTAGATTTGTTTAATTGAGTGTCCCATACAGGCAGTTCGGTATGGCATTGTCTATGAGAGCTGGACTTCCTCCAGCTGGCGGAGCTTCGTCTCCGAGATGACCTCCGCCTCGACAACCTCCCGCCGGAAGACGGCTTTGTAGGCGATGGCAGTGACGGCTGCGGCGCTCAGAGGCGCCAGCCAGTAGATCCAATGCTTGGCAAAGTTGGTGTTCCACAGCGCTGGGGCGAAGGATCTGGCAGGATTCATGCTGGCGCCGGTGTAAGGACCCTGCAAGCAAAGAGCATACCGTTGTAGACAATTGGTGGATCAGTGGGTGCAGAGACTGCAACTTACCGCCGCACAGGCCAAGCAGGCAATGGCCAGGCCGAAGCGAATGGCCACAGAGTCGTGGTGCTTGGCATTGCGTGGATCCCAGACGCCGCAGCAGACAATGATCAGAATGGCAGTGGCTACAAACTCAATGCCAAAGGCCTGAGCATTGGAGACTAGTGCGTGGGGCAGGGTAACGCACAAGCCATCCAGAGTGGATGATGGCAGCAGGGCCTTCAGCAGGCCGTAGCCAATGAAGGCGCCCAACATTTGGGCAACAAAGTAAACGAATGCCATCGGCAACGTCACCAGATCATAGATGTAGGCCGCCACGGTTACGGCGGGATTCAGATGAGCGCCGGATACACAGCCAAAACATTGAATGGCAATTAGAACCGCAAAGCCGAAGTTGAGTACGATCTGCAAATGATTGTTGGGGAACGCATCCGTTTTCACACATCCCATACAGCCGAGGAAGACCAGAATAGCTGTGCCCAGCAGCTCGGCCAGGAAGCAGCTGATTTTATCCAATGTTGATCCTTTCATTTTGAATACCTTCAAACAACTGAAATTGTGAAATGGTTAGCTTTTAATTAGCCCACATATATTTTTTTTTCGTTTGTTTTTTTGTTTTTTGTTTTTCGATAAGTAATCGAGGTATTGTCCAACCTTTGCCATTAGCATGCTTTCAGTCACAGGGACTTGGCGCCAGCACAAAATCAAATCAACTTCATCAATCATGCTCGAGCATTAGCACCGGGCCATCCATTCCTAAGCCTTTCAATTAGATTTGATCTTGCACACACACACACACACACACACACACATCTATCTATATATCTAGTATATCTGTGCTTTCAACACGCTTTGCGTACTACTTGCAACCAATTGGTTCAACAGCTTGGCTACAACTTCTTCGCTGTTGCCACAACAATATTGTTTCTTGTTGCTTTGTATTTTCGGGGTGGCTACGCAACTTTTTGTTGTTTCATTTCTGTTTGTTGTTGTTGTTGCAGCATCGATTTTTCAAACTATTTCTCAAGAAAAAAACAGCTGACAAACAGATGTCGCTTTCTCAAGTACTTCTCCACCCTTCCCATCCTTCACAGCTGACATATGGAAAATGATATCCATTCACATGCAGACTGCAAGTTCTCGAATAGTTAGGAGCACTTAAAAGCTTATATAAAATGATGTTATATGGAGCACATATTAAGGGGCAATTGAGTTCGAAATTTATACTAATTTATGTGGTAAGTGTTAACAATATTATTCCGAAAAGCTTTTTGGTTAGATTAGAGCTATAAGCGATACTTAGATAAATGAATAGCTGCAAAGCTTGATCATTGAATCCTTGAAACTTTTAAACAGTATGTTCATAGATCATAAATAGATTTAACATACATCAATATTTTATTTTTGTAATTATTATTAATTTTTTTAATATTTTGTTTGGAAAGGATCACAACTATCTTTTTTTTTTTATTTTACACTCAAAAGTCTTCTTTTTTTTTTAAATGTGTGATTTTTGTTTTATTTCAAATATTTTGTTTTTAATCCTTCTTTGCATATTCACTTAATTTATGCACCGTTTTTTGTACATTTGAAGGTCAATTGGGTCCCAAAGTTTGCGTAATTTGTCAAAAAAAGCACCATCTGCATAATTCGTATAGCCGCAAAAGAATAAACCAATTTTGATGTTTGGTTTATTTTTGATATTTACCGATTCAAGCACTCGCGACTCATGTTGACAATATTTGTATGTCTATAAATATTCGGATATATAGTCAAGAGCAATGTCTTTTCTATAAGTTACAACTCGATCGAGTTCACTTAATATATAAAGTGACAGCTCCACTGTCAATGCCAATCTGAGCGTTGGAGTCTCGCAGGCAATTATTTATATATGTATGTATCTATAGTGGGCATATATACATATGTATGTATGTATATCTTTAGCGTAAATCAAAAGCCCATTTTTAGCCGCGAGAGACCCGTTAGATAGGAGAAGGAGAGAAATTAGCAAATCCTACACAAACAGCAATGGAGAGAGCATAAAAAAGTCAAATCTCCAGAATTTATGAGCGTCTTAAAAGCCAACTGTATCTCGCTCTCGCTCACGCTCACGTGCACGCAATTGTTGTCCGCTCTCCGCTTTACGATTTACGATTTACGCTCTTTGCTATCTGCTCTTCGCTCTCATCTCCTTTGAAGATTATGAAAGCTACTGTATTTGAAAATAAAAGCAATGCAAAGCAAACAGCGAGCGCTTATCAGGGGATATTTGCTTTAACACCTCGCTGGGCTATATGAATGGGTATTATCAGCCGGCAATAGCTGAACTAAGTGTTTGCCTTAACAGTGGCTGTAAGCGTGACGTTTGCTGCAATTCAAATTTCAAAGGTCTCCTTATCAATACCAACAACAACAACAACAACAATCACAACAACAATAACAATATGCTTTAGATACTGGTTGTCAATTACATTGACGCAATTGCAAATTTGAAATTGGAATTGAAATTGAAATTGCGTTTCACGCAATCTGCGGTGGATGTAAATAAATCAGTGCAACGCATCTGATTCCCATCTGATTCTCTGGCATTTGTCTATCAAAAGTGGGCCCATAATTGCACGCAATTCCCGTTAAGTGTCTCAATCGCGCTTTAATTGAGCAAATGAAAAGTATGTGCTCTGAATGAATTCAGAGATATGCAATCTGTAATACATACATACATACATACATATATATACATATATGTATGTCTAAATATAAAATGTGTTTTTATTTCAGTTCGTTTGTTGTGCTTTTTTACTGCACAATCTGAATGTGATAACCTTTCTGATCTTAATCCCCGTTCCCATCAAGAAAATAAGCGCTGGCATTCGTCCGCCTACTCGTAATCGCCGCCTAGGTAAAATGTCAATAGGAAGTGTGTGTGCCAGATCTAGCGAGATACGTTTTACGTTTTATATAGCCTTGTGGAGGGTAATATAATTTGAATATGTGTTAGCCATTAAGGCATATATATTCGCGTATTGAAAAACAAGTTAAGGAAATGCCATCTGATGGGATTACTAAAATTTATAGCTTCTATAGAAAGACTTTAGCACTTTTTTATGTTTAAGAAGGGTACAAAAAATGGCCATATTTATAAAACCAATAACAGCTTTATATATAATATAATAATGCAATTTGTAATGCATTTTTAAATGTTTAAATGTTTTAACTGCTTAGCGATTTTCACAAATGCCCAAAACCAATATTTGTAATTGGCATTTGTTGGGCTTACGAGAAACGTTTGGCAAATAGCCAAGTTAAATATTGTGTTAGCTGATTGACAGAGGCATAAACGAGTGTGTGGGAGAAGTTGGCCAGGAGAAAGAGATCAGTAGGTAGGCAGACAGACACGTTTTGGCATGTCGGATCTATTTCCTAACATAAAAATAAATAAATAAATAGAGAAAAAAGAAAAGGTAGGCGCGCATTATGCCACAGCAATACAAAACAATTTCTATGCATTTCGATAAATTGAAAAAACAGACACGTTTTATCATCAGAGTTTTGGCCAAAAGAAAACCAAATCAAATCAGAGCTGGGATACCTAAACGGAACTTGTCCAATTTGTGTTTACTTATGTCCGAATGGGCTATGCAAATAAATCAATTATCCATAGCGGGAATCGTGCGCTTTTTATTATTTATTATTTATACAGTCTTGGCCAAACTGTTAATTGTTATGCCCGGAAGGATCACGCAGTGGCAGCGAGTCTTATCATCGATTGGTTGCATGCTAGGCGATTCGATTCGATTAGCGTTCAATTAATATGTGTAGTTAGTTCTATATATATATTTAGATATTTGTTGCTTCTGTCACACCTAATGAATAAATGTGTTAATTAAATTATTAACATTTATTTAAATGTTTATTTAATATAAAGAATGGGCCTGCGGCCAGTTTATTGTTTGTTTTGAAGCGTGCGAACGTGCTAATAGAGCTGCGAGAGCTTTTGTTAGCTTTTATGTAGACTTTTGTAGACTTGGCAGGAGGAGTGCGCCAAAAGCTCGACATGCCTAAATGATAAGAATTTGGATAAGCGAGAAAAGCTTTTGATCATCTTCACGCAGTTTTGTATTCACAGTTTTTGTAGAGCTGCAGATAAACGAACGAAACGAAAGCTTCATCGTCTCTCCTAAAGCTTGAAATTTAGAATAATCCATTATCTCAGACTGGAACAGAGTATAGCGAAGTCGGATTGCAGGGACAAAGTATAAAAATAAAGCTAATTAAAATAACGATTATTTTTGGCGCATGCCAGAAGATAAGATAACATTATTGTTGGTTTATACATATATATGCTCCCTGTTGACCTATTGTTCAATTGCAATATAAGTAGTACACTTATCTTTATGAGTTAGTTTTTGACCCATCTATCGATTTTAATAGCCATTGATTCATTTCGATTGGGTCGAAATTACTATTCATAAAACAATCAACGATAACAATTTATCACTTTCTAGAAGGTTGTATAAAACTTGTTACTTTGCACACCTTTCCACATATTTTCAAATTAAAACATTTTTGGACGATCAGTTGATCGCATTGAGAGGTACTTAAACAAAATTTGATACCCAATGTCTGGCGATAATGCTGCCTTAAAATTAAAAACAAAAAAAAAAAAACAAATTAAATCGTATAATGAGTTCTGTCACATGTACAGCTAGACGTAAGTGTCGGACATAATTGCTTGATAATTAGCTATGACAAGTATCTGAATGGAACTACTTTATTGGGATTTGGTTTCGTTAAATGATCAGGCAGATATGTTATAGCGACACACCTTATCGCTCCCCAGTTGAGATATTGAAGCTTTTTATTATCATGCTACATTATTTTTTATTACTAAGCTAAAAGTGACGCCAATGGAATTTGGTTTAACATACGACATCGTGTTTCCACTTCCCTATTTGCAATATACGTATCTACGTATCTACGTATCTATTTATTGAAGCGCATCTGGTTTTTGATACGCTTGTCGCGTTTAGAACGCGCTGCATCTTGTTTCCATGGCACATTGATAACCAATTTAGCTCATTATATTTGCTACGGAGTGGGCAGCTACTACTTAATATGCTGATAAGGTCTATTGATCATCAGTGGGCACGACATTGAACAGCTCAACGTCCTTCCCTTTCAGCCATTCCACCGACCACTCGGCCACTCGACCACTCGACCATATACTTGTCGTTGACACTGTGTACACACATCCCCATAGCTTTTGTGACTTATTGCTATATGCGACTACTATATCGCCGAGCGCTTATCAATGCCATTATTATCAGTGGCAACCGTTGACGTTTTATTGCGCAACACGTTAAAAGCCAGCAAAATGTCAACACATGCTACTTCAGTGATTTTTATGTGTGGCCCGATGGGCGAAATCCAGTCTAGTCTTTAGACCCTCTTCAAGATACACCCGGAATTTGCTCAGCCACAATATCTTGACCGACTTGCACAGTGAGGGTTCACGTGCTAGGCGCCGGCTATACGGCTTTTGGCCAGAAGTGAAGTGGGCGTGGTAACACCTTATCAGACATACATACACACGCTCACATGACAGCCGCCTGTCGGACCACAAGGCGTGTGTTAGTTATTTGTATTTACTGTTACTTCTACTACTTATTCTTTTTTGTGTATTAAAATCTTATCAAGCGAAAGCGAGACGTGTGCCAAAAAATTATGTCTTCTGGTTAGTATTAAGAGCTGCTTGTACTAATTCTTCATGGGCTACTAATAATACTTTTACTAGTCATACTACTCTTTTTTCTACTACTACAACATGTATACCAAATAGCAGTGTCTATTTTACCAACTCAAATACTACTATTTCTATCACTCAACTGCAAGCACTAATATTTCTACCTACTATATGTCAATCTACTACTATTTTGACTATACTTACTTATTTTATTTCTACAACTTCTACATCTACTACTAGTACTACTACTACTATGTCTACTACTCAATTGCTACTAGTAGGACTACTACTACTATTTCTACTACTACTACTATTTCTACAACTGAACTTCTACTACTACTACTTCTACGGCTACTACTACTACTATTTCTACTACTACAACTATTTCTACGACTCAACTTCTGCTACTACTACTATTTATATATCTACTACTACTATTTCTACAACTGAACTTCTACTACTACTACTTCTACAGCTACTACTACTACTACTACTATTTCTACTACTAATATTTCTATTACTACAACTATTTCTACAACTACTACTTCTACTATTTCTACTACTAATATTTCTATTACTACAACTATTTCTACAACTACTACTTCTACTGCTATTCCTACTACTACTAATATTTCTACTACTACTATTTTTACTACTACTACTACTAATATTTCTACTACTACTATTTTTACTACTACTACTACTACTACTTATACCACTATTTTATTACAAATACTACTACTATTATCACTACTCTCAGTACTAATTTTTCTACATTTACTACTATTTCTACATTTCCTACAACTTTTACGACGTATACTACTTCTCTGTTGTTGCTACATTAGCTGAGACTCAAACAAAAGCTTACACTATGAATAATTTTGTATAACTGCTTTAGGCTCCATCGATCTGTCTACTACTACTAAAACATCGTCTCGCTGTAGACGTTCGTCTAGTCTTGGGTTTATTTATTTATGTGTTTGTCATGGAAATGTGTCGTTGATTATACACTTTAGTTAAAGATTTAATAATTTGATGTAAAGTGTAATTTCCAGCAAGTGACTTCATTATTTGCCTTGCTCGAGAGTGTGATATGTGCCCTAATTATCGCGTTATCTTCAATAAGTTATTTACTGGGTAGAGCCGGTGCTAACATTGTCCTAGGTTCTCATTTTTGCTGCCGGCTATCAGAATCCGTGCAATAAACCATCTAATAGTATTATTATTAAGCACGAATATCTGTAAGTGGTTTCTGATAATGTCGCCATAAATCAAAAAGTTGGCTAAAAGAGTGTGGGAAGTAAGCTTTAGGCCAAAAAAAGTGAATCAAAAACAGGTTCACGTCATGACATTCCAATAAATGCCCGTCATATTTCTTTGCTACTTATTTGGAATGCGGACAAAGTTTTTGAATGACCTTCACAGCTGATATTTTGTTTACCAAATTGATTCCAAAATATTACGTTAAAAAGTAGTGATTTTCTATTACAAAACATATTCGCAAGTAATTAAGAAACGCTGATCTCATCCGTGTAAATCACAGAAATTTGATGGAGTTACAATCGAGTTTCCATCACGTGCGTGAACTTAATGTCACATTGATTCAATACTCTGCAATAGGGAAAAAAGGTGTGTAACACCTGAATTTTCATATAAAATTAACGAACATATGCTAATCAAATTTATACTCTATCAAATGATATTCATATGCATTCTGTGACTGATCCATTATAGTTTTTTTTTTTCCCTCTATTTCATATTAATAGATTTATCAAAATGTTTAGCACGAAATTAACAAATTGCGCGTGAGTCTCAGGACATGTTTCAATTAGCTCATCCATTAAAAAAACCTCAATTGGCAACGTCAGGTGTTACCTGGCGTGCTAATTATTTTCTCTTATATAACAGTTATCCATATGACATGCTTGAAACACGCCCACCATAAGAAAAACTCAGTTAAAATTATACTAAGATGTATAATAAAAAGTCGTATAATAAGAGATATGGTTAAAAGTCGTATAATCCATGTGCTATACGTTAATATTTAAAGTAAATAATCTGAAAGGTAAATACGACAAATATAAACAAATTGTTAAACACGTGTCAAAGTTAGTCAAACCAGTATTAAAACTTTGCATACCCTGTCAGCAGATATAATAGAAGGGTATACTAAGTACGACATTAGTTTCTATTGAGCGTGAATAGTGGCGAAGGGCAGGAAAGATAATTCCAAATATAGTTGCTCTGAGAGTACATTAAATACTTATAAAGCTCATTTAAGTATAGCCCTTACAATGATTATATAATATGTACTTTTTTTTAATAGTTTTTAATAGACATAAAAATAAAAAATCAAATTAATAATTTTCTAGAAATATTCTCATTTCTATTTGTTTAACTGAGAATTTTTATAAAGACCGGCAATTAAAGTTTCTAACTAAATCTTATATCTAACTCTCATCTAATGCATGATGAAATATATGCAACAGTGTGACCAGAGTTATATAAACTTCCTAACCCTCAAAAACATTTTTATTTTTAAACAAATTATTTATTAAGGAAAAAAGTTGGTTCAGCTTATATGTTTTTTTTTGGTGTGTGGTTTGGTTTATGGTTCAATGTGTGGTTTAAAAAAAGAACTTGCTATTTCGGGCTGGAACCAGTTTGGTTCCGCTTTACAAACTGTATTTGCATAAAAATACACACGCACAGCGTTCACAAAAATTTACTTACAGACTTTTTATTTTTGTCTTTAAAAATTATATTAAATTTGTAATACTCTTTTTTTATAAAAAGTATTCAACAGCTACATATTTTAACAAATTCTGAAGTTCTAAAGTTGTGAGGAATATCATATTATTTTTTTTTTAAACAAAAGAAAAATTCTTATAATTTAATTTCAAGAGAATCGAATTTGGAAATTTGTTTATGGTAATCAAAATGGTAAAGGGTATACGAAATTTAGCCAAACTATTTTCAATAGCATTTATTTTTAAATTTTGCCGCTAACGTTATTGAAATTAGAATCATAAAACTAGTTTCTGATAACCCTTTTTGCAAATGGCTTGTAAATTTGTTATCAACTGCGTTACAGAGTATCTGTGAGTCAATAATTTTTAATTATATTGCTGCCATATTTTTTGTATTTTTAAAAACAACGCACATAAACATTTTATCTGGTTGCGTGGACGCCAAGGCGAGCAAATAATAATTTTCTTTAAATTTTTTTAGTTGTTTATTCTTTGGCACTTTGATAAAATATGAGGCTATATTTTTGTACACATTCTAAATATGTGAATAATAGCGAGTATAGACATAACGATTGTGTTTGAGTATAAAACTGAAAGTTGAAAATTGAAATATTGGAGTTTGGTCTGTGGATCGTACGATCGTTCGCTTGTCTAATAGATCACATATAAAGTACCTTCTTATCATTTGTGTTTAAGTTTTATAGAATTTCTGACCTTATGGCAAATCAAAATCAAATCTTTCGTTAGTTTGCTGATAATTTTGATAAGAGGCGAAGGCGAAGGCGAATGCCTAATTTATAGAGACTACATATAGACATAAGTTTATGTCATGTGTCTATATATATGTGCGTAGAGCACAAAAATTGGAACAACATATACATGTGCGTATGTATGTGTATGTTTTTACATGAGTGAAGAATATTTCCAAAGAGCAAAAGTGGCATATTTTAAAAATAAATACTCGCTGCTTCGTTGGCTTCAAGGCGATTCCACATAAAGTGCGGAAAAAAAACGTATAATTATATTTTTTTTTTTTTGGTTTTGTTTTTGTTTTACAGTGAATTTTAATGAAATATCATTTGGAAGGCAGCTAATGCACTTATACAAAGTGTTTGACACACAACTTTGAACTCAAGTATCATCAGTATATATATATATATACATTTGATTTCAATATAAATTCAACTCAGACTCTGTTCGAAAGGGGTGTAAACAAAAATCGTTAGTTATGTAAGATTGGCATTAAGATTTATTTTATCTCCCACGTGCGGGCAGCACCATTTGATTGCCAACTGCATTAAATGCAAAATAATGCACATAATTATAAGCTAATAATGCGGTAGTCAATAAACAACAACAACAACAACAATAACAACAACAACAACAACTTTGTATATTGTTAGTGTATAGACATTGTTTTTGATACAACAATTGAATTCCATTTAATCAATATTAAGTACATAAAAACCAACATGTGTAGATAAAATCTAGCCGACAAAGGTGAAAATAAAAAGTGTGCCCATACGATAAGATTGGATATATAAAATCTTAGAGCGAGCTCTATTTCCAATTCTTAGCATTAAAATTCCACGCACAAAATATTTTTTAATTTGCATTAATCTGTTAATTAAGTCACAAGATTTGTTAAACACAAGAAATGTAAATTTTTTTTTTTATTTTTGTCACTGTTAATTACCGTTTGGAATAGGATCTAGACCGAAATCTGAGCTGATTGAATGGAAACTGAAAACTCTTCGCCCTGGAAGCCTTTTTATATCGAAAATATGCAGTTCGAAAATTCTCTTCGTTTTGGATTGCACAATGAATGAAGTTTTGTTATTAATTATTGTCAGTATTGGCCAAAAATATAACGATGAGATTCACATACACATTCACATTCACATTCACACATTCACGCACTTGCCGAGGCAGCTAACTGGAACTAACCTGCGCTTTTGTCGATCGTTTGATTGCAATTAAAACTCTTGAAGGCGACAGCGAAAGGCGCGCACGCGATCAACTTCGGCGACGAAAAAAACGAGCTTCAGCCACCATGGCGTATTATTGTTGCTCGAAGGCAGCGCCGTCGGCGCCGAAACTTTTCTGCTTATCACCCAAAAGCAGAGAGAGAGAGAGAGAGAGAGTGAGCACAAGAGAGCCAGAGAGCGCGAGCGTAAGAGATGCTCATGCCGACTTTTTCGTGCTGCGAGCTTTTGCAGCGAATAGCTGGTGAAGGTTACCGATAGAGATGTGCCGCTTGAGCTTTTTGGAGTTTTTTTTTTTTTGTTTTATTTTTGGCTAAATATTATGTAACATACAGCCAGCGGACAATGCTCTTACTTCTTTGTTTGTATAAGCTTCTTTGTTTATATAAGCCGCAGTCCAAAAATGAGATTAATTACCTCTCGACTCTTAACTTTTGTTATTCATTGTAAGGGTTAAGATAAGATAACCTGAGCTATGTAAGCAATGCTATTTTAAGAACTATAGTAAGTTATTTAAGTGTAATCCAAGTAATCATTTAGAGTTATAAAACCTAGTACTATATATATCTTATTAAAATGATATATGCATGTATTTAAACCGACTTTATTATTGTTTACTTGCTAACAAAATTCTTGAAGACGGAACTCTTTATTTGTATATCCAATATTCTAAGAAAATATCAACAATCTAAAAAACCTCGAAAATTTGTGTTTCGTTTAAATATTTACACACACACACACACACATCTGTTGAAGAGCTAAATAATTTAGGGTAGTAGGGTACTTCCCATCAAGTGGCTTAGTAGAGAATAAATTATATCAAATTCAAAGCTGTTCTGCTTAATTAAATGATATTATGTCGCACAATAGATGAATCAAAATTTGATACTCATTCGATCATTGTTTAGATGAAACGCTATTAATGCGCTATCAATAATAATTCAGACAAAGCCACAAATTCGAGCCATCAAAGTCATTTTCATTAGCCTTATTATTATTTTTGATTTATTTAATATGGCTAGAGTACTGAACCATAAAATATAATTAAATGAACAATGTGCTTATCCATAATAATCGCATTTTTATAAAATAAAACCAATTTTGCAGATCAGAATTGCCAATTTAGCCTTTTTCCAGCTAAAATAGTTTTCTATGAGAAACTGAAACTGAAACTGAACTGAAACTGAACTGAAACTGAACTGAAACTAAAGTAAAACGAAGGAATATTGATAAATGGGAAAACGTATGAAAAACGTATGTGCAAGGATTAGCAGCAACATTTTGAGCGGAAGTCTATAACAGACTGAAAGATCTGGCGACCTCTGCTAAGCAAATATTGTTTTTGTCTTGTTCAAAAACCAAGGTCAAGCTAGTATTTAGCCAGGTCAAAATTGAATATATAAACAAAAGCTAATGCGAGCAGTTTATGCATTTAGAATTCAAATGCATATTAGATACATGATATATAACAGAAAAAACGATATTTAACGGAAATCATATGTGCGAAACATTTCAAAACTTAATTAGAATAATAGAATATTTTTCTTGGAATTCTCACAGATTTTAACTTGTAATTATTTGCATATAAAATTGTAATTATTTCATTCTCTGTTAATTATCCAATTTCATTCTTCAATCTCAAAACCGATAATAACAAATTTATAGCCCCACTTCAAGTTAATCTCTTGTTATATAAAACTAATCCCATATACCTATATATATATATATATAGATATATAGACAGACATGATATATTGTCTATGTGTCGCTCCCTTGATTGATTGATAAGCATGTTAGTCAACCTTGATAGTTGTCTAACAGTTATCTATGCTAGCACTTACCTCTTTCGATACCTACCTGTGCAATGAGCCATTGAGTAAAATTTCCATTGGGATGGTCCTCCAGGGCTGGGGTATCTACCGTTATCACTTATCACATATTTAACTAAACACTTGACGTCAAGTTTTGAAGTGGAAATTTTTATAATTTATTCGATGGCGCCTTTGCAGCTTTTTCGATCACGAAGCATTAAAATGTATTTAAATTTGTTTGCTTGTCTGCTGCGCGGCATTCTTTTAATGTTTAATTAAATAAAATAAATATTAAGAACTAACTAAAATAAATGCAAAATCAGTTCAGAATTGAAACATTGACGAACAACAATTTTGATGGCGACAAATGATGAATAAAAATAATGTTGGCCATAAATGGGTTAAGACGGCGACAATATCGTGAGCCATTGAGCTAAAAGTTTGTGAGTATTTCTGGTTGTGCCCATTCATATGATTTATTATATGGTGTCTGGCCGCACACTTGACTTGCCAAGCTTGTTAATCGGCTTAAACTGGTTTTTTGGCTATTACGGAAAATGCAAAATTCAATCAACGGCAGCGGCCTTTTTTATATTATGTTTATATTTATGTGTCTGCTAAATGATTTTCACAGAGCTTTCGATGCCGAAAATAAACAGACGCCAGCCAATACAATACAAATAATAATAAAAAATAAAAGCTGCCTAAACGTTGCACGTGACGTATACGCAATCTCCCTCTCGCTGCCAAACCAAAATGTGTGTCAAATCTTTTATGCGATTTGTTAGTGTTTCGCTATTGATTTTGCATTTGTGTTCGTTATGAGTGATGAGTGATGAGTGATGAGTGATGGTCTTAATATCTTAAGCTGTGTATCAAACTATGTTACATTATTCGCACCTTTTATGCATTTGCTTCTCATTCATCTGCAATTTGCAGGCCGATTGCCGCTCCCCTCGCTGCAGCTGTTGATTGAGTAAAGTTGCAATTGTTGTTGCTGATTGCTGCCTTTGTTGCTGTTGTTGCTGTTGCTGTTGCTGTTGCTGCTGTTGCTGTGACATGATTTCAATGTATTGTTATACGCACTTATACGCAGTTCTTTGACACACACTCGACAACACTTGAAATGCAAATGAGTTTTTTTTTTTTTTTTGCAGACGCGACGAGGAACTTTTTTTTTTGCTTTTTATTTATTTTTTTTACGGCTTTGGTCTCGATGTTAGTCTCAATGTTGTTTGCGAATTATATCTATATCTATATTGTTGTTGTTGCTGTTGTTGTTGTTGTTGTTATTTATATTTTAGATCTGCATGCACGGCCTGTTGCTCGCGGTTGCGACGCATGCGAATTTTTGCTTTTGGTTTGCTCAGCCACAGCGAGCTGACTGACAAAGTAACCGTCGACTCGTCGACTACGAAGCTTAAATTCGAACGCAGATGCCTGAGGTGGATAGCAACAACAACAACAACAACAACAACAACAAAAAATACAAAATGAGAAACAACAACAGCATGAATAGCAAGAATAACAAAATACGAAAATATACAACAAAATGGCAGCAAGTGTCGTGTAAAACGGCTTTTGGCAATGCCTGAATTTTGTATTATTTTGTATTCTTCCAATCCATTGCGAATCACTTGAACGGGTATAATGCCATTTGTAACAGTGTATGTAACGGCGCGGAGGCAGCTTTGAGAAAGTTAACCTTTCCATCTATTTTTTTTTTAATGTTATTCGTCTTGTTCTTTGCTACTTTAAAAGCTTAAAACTTGAAGTCTTTCTTGTTTTGCACTATTAAAAAAATAGAGCTAGGGTATTTTAATAGATCGTATAGATAGAAAATAATTTAAATAATTAAAAAGCTGAAAGAGAAAAATATAAATTAAAGACAAAAAGTAAAAGGAAATCAAGACAATTTGTTACCTTATTAATGAGAATTATCTGTGTATTCCAAACATAGATCCTATTATATTAACCTTATAAAAACATATATTTATGCCTTTCGAATACCCTGTAAAGTGTATTTAAATAAAGCAATTAACAAGCAAGTAATTAAAAGAAAAAAGAACGTTTAATAACTAAATATGTATATATGTACATATATATATATAACAAATAGGGTATCTATGGTTCGTTCACTTCCGCCTAGAGCTCTTTTAGATGTACGTATTTTACATATATTTTTGTTCGCTTTTAATTGTTTGCTTAGTGCTTGCTTTTGTTGTTGACTTTCGAGCCTCACATTTGCGGTTTTTGTTTTGATTTGAATCTTCACGTGTGTGCGAGCGAGAGGGTCAAAGGTCTATTTGTGTCTTCTGTTTACAGTTATAATTGAAGGGTTCATTGAATTGTTTCTCTTCCCACTGGATGGCAATTGCACATACAATTTCTCTCAGTGTTTAATCGTGCGTTTTGCCTTTATCTGTATTAGTGTTATATCTGTCAAACGTTGATAAAATATATATGTATAAATAAATTTATTTTTTATTATATTTTTTTGTCGATAGTTAAAATGCCGCTTGGTTTAGGGCATCGGTACAAGTGGCTATTGGCAATAAAATTGCAATAAAGAAATGTTCGGATATCGACATCATTTGCTAAATATACCCTGCAATAAATTGGAGTGCGATAAGATGAAAGCTGTGAACAGAATGCAAATGAAATGGACATTTGTTTTTATTGCGACAACATTTACGTATTTACTATGTTGATAAGCCTATAAATACAATAACCAATATATTTTTATCAGTTTAATTCACTAAAATAATTCAATCCTGTGTAGAATTTAATATTATAATCTTGAGTGCTTGGCCATGAAATGGTATTAATTGATTCTGATCTGCAGATAAATTCAAAGTGTTTTTTAAATATTCTAGTTTGACAACTCATGTTGATAATATATATATAGCTTTATATATATACATATATATTTAAGAAATGATAAGCTGTTGTATATTTAATTCAATAAGTTTATTGGCGGTTCGTTTTAACTTTCAACTCAAACTTTGATTTGATTTTTCTTTTTCTTTTTTAGTGCAAGCCTTGGTATGACAGTTATTAATTTAGTTTATATATTTGAATAACTTAAATTAAGAGAAAAAAATTGTATTGAGTGTCTTTTCTTTAGAAAATTTTGATAGATTTTTATATTTCTATATATGTGCATACTCGATTTATATTCCAGCAAATATGGTCTGTTGAATACAATTGTTGGGGCGTAAGTCACATATGTTTTGCAGCTGGGAATCCCCCGGGATGGTATTTTAAGGCAATCTAAATAACTCTTTTGTTATTATAAGTAAAACAAAAAACTAATTTGGCTTGAACACAGTCTTATCATTGTTTCAATATTGACATGTGAGCCAGCTAGCATGCAAATATTAATAAAAATATGTTGTGCAAAGAACAACAAAGCCAAATTTGTTTTCTTTTAAGTGTATATACAGCAGTTTTACAAAAATATAGTAACATTTATAATAATTAGAAACAAATTTTGACTGTTTTTCCTCCAAAAGTGAAAATATGTAGCATACTTTTGTGTGTTTCATATAAATTGGTTTGCGTCTTTGGTTTCGATAATAAAATGCAAAAGCTCAGTAATGTCTGAAAACCTGAAATCAAAAAACCTGAAATCGAGCGAGGCTTTCGAAGATTAAAGCTGAAGCATTTCTGATATAAAAGGTGTCTGCCAATATTGCAGAAAATAATAATACAAATAATTTAAGCACAAATAGCTAGAGAGATAATAAATTCAGACAGATTGAGATTTAGCTAAGACACAAAAGCTCTGAATTTAAGCAGCTGCAAGCTTTTCTTACGTTGCGTGACAAATAGCTGCATGCTATATTAGCAAAAGCTGCTTGCACTGTAACTAAAACTGAATTTGAAATTGTAAACCTGATTAACGGCCAAAACAGACTAACTGCAAAAGTTATATAGAAGAGAGGTGGGGTAAATCCAACCTTGGCATCAGCAAAGAAGAACCCGATTAACTGGAATTAACGTGTGCCGCATGTCCCACTGAAGACGGTTCAATATTGACATTTCGATTGGGATTGGGCATGGGATTGGGTATATCCGGTCTTAACAACTGGCCGCCGTTGCGTCCGCTTAATGTATGTAATCGATTTCACACTATTTTTTTAATCGCTACACAACACTCATTGTTTGCGCACAGCGAGAAAAGTTAAACAAAAGCAGGAGAGGAGTTGTACAAATTGACTTGGCCACATTATTGGACGCTGGACGTTTTCGTCCAGCGACTGCACTGGGCCCAAAGTATCTCACGCCGTTAACACACAAAAGGTTTTTTTTTTTTTTTTTTATTGTGCGTTTATATACGTTGACAGCCTCAATCGTCGCTTTGGGCCCTGAGTTGTGGATCGATTTGGAGCCTCGGCGCAGTCGTTTGTTATATTTGTTATTTATTTTGCGGCTATAATACTTATACTCGCCTTTTTATTGTATTTACAGAAAATATTGTACGCCATTCACAGACGCAAAAAAAAAAAAATAAAAGAAAAAAATTAAAACAATAAAAAACAAACAACAACAAAAAGTTTTTTTACAGTTCAACTTTGGGTTTTGTACTCGCAGATGATAAATTAGCTTTGTACGTAAATTCGAAAAGAAAATCTGTACGTGAAAATATATGTATACATGCATACATACATACATATATACATATATATAACGGGGTAAGAGGCGAGTAATTGTGTAAATATCTTGTCGCTGTTTGACAATAAGCCGATCCCGAGCTCGAAACGCTCCATCTCCAGTTTCCGCACCCCTCGACCGCCTCTCACATTTACCGCATGCCCACCTCCCCCCCGTCCGCCCCTTGCCTCGTGAATGCCGCATTATTATTTTGTACTTTGTCAACTAAACAGCAACCCCGAATGGCTTTGATGCGATGTGATAATTCAATGTCGCGCATCCAGCGCACGGACACCTCAGATACAGATACAATATCTTTTTATATGCATATGTGTGTGTGTGTGAGTGCGTGTGTGTGTGTGTGTGGAGTTGATGGCTGTTGATCTTTGTCGTGATGACCGCGGTTTTTAACATGCCAAAAGAATTGTAATTACGACACTGTCATCTGTATTTGTATCTGTATCTGTATCTGTATCTGTCTCAGTATTTGTATCTGTGTGTGTGTATCTTAACAATGGCATCAGCATAACAAAGAACAAATTGCTGTAAGCTCGGTTCAGTCACTGCTCCAACACGATCTCCATATTTAAGACATATTTATTCTTTCCTCCTTTTCGCTCCCCATTGCGCCGTCTCTTTCTGGCCAGCGCTGAGAAAAGCGCCTAAATAGTGTCAATGATTAATTGCTTTTGTGATTATGTGGAAATTTAATAGATTTTTTATTGCGCTCGCTTGCAGACCAAATTGATATTCTATAAAGGTACAAACTGAAATTTCAGCTCGAGGCACGTAACCATCGACTGCAGCATCATTATCATTATTACCCTCAGTTATTTGTCAGTTGTGTTGTATTTGTTTTGCTGCTGCTCCTATGACAGTTCACTGTTGCTATTGTTATTGTTACTGTTGTTGTCGCTGTTGTTGTTGCTGAGAAAAAAGGGCAACATCATTGTTAGAAATTCAAATTGAAATTGAAATTGAAATTCACACGCGTCACGCTGCCAAAAAAAAGAAAGAAAAAAAAAATAGAATGCAGTTAACTGAATTTTCGCCAGCCAAAAGTCTGGGCGGGTTCTTCCCCTTCTTTCTTGGCTTTCTTGTTAGCATATTTGTTTGGCCAACTTGCTATTAAATGTAATGCCACCACAAATCCTCTAAGCTGACCACAGAGGACCCTAGTTTGAGGTCCTGTTCCACACGCTCTGCTGCAATCTGTTGAAATCCACACAAAGTCACAAAGAAAACGCACATTGAAAGGGGAAATTCAAGTGGAAATTACTCAATTACAGCGGGCGCAAAGAAAAATGAAAATGAAAACGAAGTCAAAGTCGAAGACGAAGACGAGAACTAAAACGAGGCACACATGATACCAAATATAAACCCCATTGACCGGTGGCTTAACGGTGGGCCCTGGAATTACTTTTAGTCCTTGCACTTAAATGTCCTTGCCAGAGCGGAGCTCGTGACACGAGGTGCAACATCGCAAGCTAGTCCGAATGATTTGTTGAGGATTTTTAAAACTGTTTGTTTAAGCGAAATGTGGATTTAAATAAAAAAAAAATTGAGAAAATAACAAAAATTTGAGTCTATATAAAATTATTATATATAGAATTATTAATGTTTTATTTCAAGATCATTATTACTAATAATATTATAATATGACAGTAGATCGAAGATTACTTATAGTAATAATTCTTGGTTAAGATAAAAACATTAAATTGGCAATATTTAATCCAAGAGCTAAACTAAAGAGCATTTCATACTCAATCATATTTGAATATGAAGATAATATATAACGATTAATAAATCACGAATAGTTTATAGCTTTAGAGAATACCAGAAATTTAAATTTATATATTAGTACATATAAATCTACTATCAAATATCACTTTTAACTATAACTTCCGGTTAAGATAGTGCTCAATAAATAATATCAATAAATATGCTCGAATTAAAATAAAAATCGAAATAATACTTAAATAAATTTAATACCCAATAAATTTGAAATATTTAATCAATCCTATTCAAATATAAGAAAATACAGTCAATATGCAAAACAATTTTCATATAGTTTATAAGGTTTTGTGTCGAGTGTGTGATTCGTGTTCGTGTCACGCGCTCATCGCTAATGCTTATTGATAATTCTGTAACGTATAATAGCTAAAGAGGGAAACCCTACAAAGCAATGCGATGTGCGCGATAATTACACCCCATCAAATGGGGGAGACAGGCAGGCAGGCAGTAAGGGAGGCAGTAAGGGAGGCAGTAAGGGAGGCAGGAAGGGAGGCATATAGACAGACATTATAGCAGGACAACAATTATGTAACCTGATAAGCGCAAGAAAAGTCGCAGACAATGTTGTGAAATTAATAACTTGTGCTCCCCAACCCTCAACCCCCGCACCCTTTTGGCCAGTGCAGTGCTGGCCAAACATATTTATTACAAATAAAGAGACAAACACAAAAGACAAACAAAAATACAAACAAACAGACTAAAGCAGGCGAGCAAATAGCAAGTGCCGTGAAGACCGGTACAACAAAGCGTTTGGAGCATTTAATAGGCTTAACTTGAGAAGCAGGTGGAGGAGGAGGAGGAGGAGGTGAGGCTGAGAGGGGGGTTGGATTTTAAGAAAGCTGTTAGAAGTGTTGACATGTTGGCATTGTTGTTGCCACAATTTACACTACAATTCCAATTGGATTACGCTTTTGGGTGGGGCTGGCAATAACAGTTGTCTAACTGTTGTTGTGATTTGATCAATTCGATTAGTGTTCAGGCACGAAGCGGCGCTCACGCTCACGCTCACGCTCACGTGTTGCAAGCTTCCGATTGGCGCGTTGCATTTGTTTAATCCGAAGCTTTCCAGCTGAGCTACTCGTATTACGAGTTACATAAATGAACTTAGCATATAAACACACACGCATCCACATCAACTATCTGTGTGTGTGTGTTATCATTGCTGCTTAAAGTCGTTCGTGACAATGTATTTTGTTTCGTTTCGTTTCCAGCATTCCAATTCCAAATTCAATTTTTATGCGCACGCTCTCGCTCGCGCGTGCCACGGCCTGCCGCTCCGCTCTCCGCTCTCCTCTCCTCTCTTCAAGCTCTCTCTCTTCCGCCTCTGCTGCATCCATCAGCCAGTCGCTCTCTCCCTCTCGCACTGGGCTATGCGCTGCTGCTGCTGCTCGCCTTGCTCGCTCTCACACTCTCCTCGATTATTTTATCTGCCGCTCGCCAGCCAATCACACGCCGTTTCATTGCCAGGTGAGCGATTGGCGTTTTTCGTATCAAAACGAATTCGAATTTCCAATTGTAATTTGTAGACGAGGCAGATAATTGTGTGCCACACCCAAAACTCAAAACCGCAAACCGAAAACATTGACGAGGTGTGCCCAATAAATTTGCCACAAGTGGAACCACATTTGTCTAAGCGATGCGATGGCCCGATTGCTTAATTGCCGGAACACCTGATGCAAGACACAATTGCATTTTAACGCTCTTTTAATTGAGTTAGCTAATTAAATGGCCATCCCTGCTGTCAGCCACTCAAGGCAAGGGACAAGACAGTGCGCGCACTGTGGGAATTCGCACAGCTTTGGCGGGCATAAAAATGTGCGCTCTAATTGTTGGGTGGCATTTTATTGTGATTGGGCAGCACTGAAAACTGTGCACAGTTTAATGAGTTTTTGGGCTGAACCACATCGGAAAATATGTTGAAGCTGCAGCCAAAGCTTCACTCACACACTCGTGGGCGAACTTGGGCTTTTCTCTTTTTCCCAGGCCGAGACTTAACTTTAGTTAAGCTGGGAGGTGGGGTAATTGCTATGCACACACGTCGCAGTCGCAGTCGCAGTCGCAGTCGCTGTCGTCCAATAATTTCACGCAGTGCTAATTAATTGCTCAACAATGCAGCCAAAAGCAGCGTGGGAAACCCGTTGAAAAAAAAAAAGAAAAAACGGAAATTGAGTCGAACTCGTTTCGGTTCGGAACTTGTCGCTTCACATTTTACAGGTATTCAATTTTCACACCTGCCCGGCGTGTTAGTCAATTGATTTCACCATTGAATTGGTCGGAAAGCAAATTCAATTAGTAATAAACAAGGCATTGTTGATACGCGCCTCCGGCATCAAAGTTGGCTAACCGGAGTCTACGACGAGGCTCGATTCTGGCCTCGTGTGACTATAAAATTTATTAAAGCCCGGGGACTCAAGACTCAGACTCAAGTGAGTGGAAAGTGTGGGCGGGGGGGAGAACGGTTGCTCAGCGCCCACGTGTGGCACTTATAATAAAGCAATTCAGGGAAATCATTTGCAGCGGCAGCCGCAGCCACAGAGAAGCGAAGCATTTGAAGTGCGCCTATTAAACGCTGCAAATCACAGCCGATGCGCAACAAGCTGTAAACTTGTTGCAAAAGATGAAAAAACTCAATGCGACCTCTTCACATACGAATGCCGACGCACACACACACACACACACATGCATATGTATGTAAGGCAGCCAGAACCAGAACCAGAACCGTGCCATCAGCGAAGTCCCGAACACCAACGCAGCGTAAAGAGATCAAAATGAAAACATTTCAGCTTGAAGACATCGCACAGTGGTACCAGCTGCACAGTTGCAGTGCTCAAAAATAGCTAGAAAAGTTAGCAATAATTATTTAAACTGTTAGATAACGCTTTAATATCCGACTTGAATACCAACTCCTTATACCCAGATATGAGCAATAATCTGAGCTTATTATATTCTTTTAAATGGGTTTATTTTTCGGCCTCCATAACTTTTTTCAAGCTCCACATATCCAAGTTTTAATTATTAGCTAGGCTTGTTGTACAATATTAACATGCTCTTAGATAAATTAAATGTAAATTTATAACTGCTCTTTTGTTCCACTATAAATATGCATACATACATACATACATTTATATTGCCTAGCTAGTATGATAACAAAATGTAATATTATCTTTAATATTTATCTTAGCTTGTAAAATTCTTGATTTTAACTTTTTGTTCAGCAATATTTTTTACTGCCACAGTTTATATTTTTAGATTATGTTAACACTTGTTAAAATTGATTAAATTAAGTAAATTTATAAAAGTTTTAGTTAGTTTAATCAATTTAAATTATAAAAATAAAAAATAAAAAATAAAAAAATTAATTAATTAAAATAAAAATTAAAATAAATAAATATAGGTAGAAATTTATTGTCAATTCGCTAAGTTTTACTTCACTTTAATTGCATAAATATAAATATAAATATAAATTTAACTTTATATTGTGAATACATTTTTGTACAATTTGTGTTGAGTTGAGCTTAATTAAATTCATTTTAGCAAATGTTTTTAGAACAACCTTATTATAATTATTATAAAAAATCTTTGGCTAGGTTAACCGTGTTAAACTTTTGTTAAGCCTTTTGCAGTTTTGCACTTTGTTTGTCACGGTCTAAACCAATGTGCAGCGTCATCGAAGCTGCAGAGCAGAATAACAGAATAACAGATCAGGCCCAATTCCAGTCGCAGTCGCAGTCGCAGTCGCAGTCGCCGGCACAGGCATTGCCTTCGCCTTCGCCTGCGTCCTCGTCCTCATGCTCGTCCTCATCTTCGTCCTCATGCTCTGCATCGTCGTCTGCTGCTCATGCTGTCGCTGCCGCTGCCGCTGCTGCTGGTAGTCTGTAAATCATGGAGGGCGTATAACGTTGCTTTTGCTCTTCATTTGTTGTATTTTATGCGTACATCTTCGCGGAAAACGCATAAAATTATTAAAAATCGTTTAAGTATTTCGGCATCTTTCATCGCTGCCACAGCGGAAGCAAAATAAAAATGCAGCCATCTAACTATCCCAACAGTTGGCGCAGCCCCCCATACCCCAACCCCCACACTCCAGTCCCCAACCCCCAATCTCCAATTCCAGCCCTCCAAAACAACCTCCAGAGTGGTTGGACTTAAAGGGGCCACAACAATGTTTTCAATAATCATTTCATCGCCACACCCCACTCTTCCAGCCTCATTCCCCACTGCCCCTCCCTCACTCACCCTCACTCCCCTCTCTCTCTCTCTCTTTCTCTGAAGAGAAGCCGCAAGCTGTGCGGGTGTTAACTGATCGATGGACCATGGGATTTGGCTGAAGCAGAAGGATAAGCCGCACGAGATGAGAGAAGATCGCGTTAAATACATGTTATTAGTGCCGTTATTAATTGACTTGATTCTCGATAGACTCGATAGACTAATGAATTTATAAGTGCAGTTAGATTAATAGCCCCCAGATCAAGGAGGCATAGCTAAAAAAATCAATTTCTGTTTTAATTAATGATACACGAATGTTTTCTTTTTGAATAAAATTAATAATTCTGCTGAAAAAAATGTTTGATTTCGTGAATTTATTTATTATAATGAAATAATGTTGTTTTTTTTTTTTTTAAATAAAATTAATAATTTCAGTTGTTTTTTTATTGTTTAATTAGCTTATCCAAACGCTGGTACATAGTTTATTAGCTTATACGTTGTACCAATTGGCTAGTACATTGAAAGCCTATTTATATGTTATTGGATGGTACATTAAGAACCTATTCATATCCTATAAATTGGTACATTGAGAACAAGGAGGTGTATCAATCTCTGGTACATATATTATTATCTAACAACATATGTATTATCGAATGAGATATTGTACCAGGTATTGGTACAAGTGTTTACTGTTTTATATATATAACAACAGGAATATATACTAGCTAATAAGGTATGTACCAGTATAATGTACCAGCTATTAATATTTGTACCAGTGTTTGGTACAATTGTTTGTTTCATATCGCATATAATTAAAAGTATTGGTACAAGTGTTTACTGTTTTATATATATAACAATAAGAATATATACTAGCTAATAAGGTACGTGCCAGTATAATGTACCAGCTAATAATATTTGTACCAGTGTTTGGTACAATTGTTTGTTTCATATCGCATATAATTAAAACCTCTACTTGTGTACCAGCTAATAAGATATGTACCAGTGATTGGTACAACTGTTTGTGCCTTACAACTTCATCATTATCTTGCAGCATACAAATAAATTACTCGAATCATATGAATTCAACAATAACAGCAATAATTACTGCCCAAATATTCAGTTTATCAGCTCTACAGAGTATGGCGCAACCGATCAGTTATTATAATGCAAAGATTCGTGTCATTGAAGCCTTTAAGAATGTGACGAAAAATAAGCAAAACATGTGCTGGGAATATCAAAGAGCCAGCCAAGAGACCTGGCTTTAAACTGGCTGTCCGTATCAGACATACATACAAAAATATGTATGTGTGTGTGTGTAGGTATGTATGTGAGTAGATATATATATGTATATGCATAAACACGCTTGTACGTTTTAATATTTAGTGTTAATATGTTGACGGATTTCTGGCCATAAACACTTTTTGTGTGGAACGGTCCACGTCGATGCTGGGACTATGCCCCCAACCGCTGACTCCCCACCCTCTTCTCCTCCCCTCCCCTCCACCATACGATGCTCAGTTGCTGCCAGAGTCGTCAACGTCAGAGTGTCGTCCGTCTGCATTACAGCAACTTGGCTATAATTTTCTTTAATGATGAAAGTTTGGCTGACTCGGCACACACACACACACACACAGAGAGGAGGATGTGTGTGTGTGTGTGTGTGTAGTGGAGATTCGCCAGGGTCCCTAGAGAGTTCATTAACATAACAAACATTGTGAGGCTAAAGTAAAAAGCTGGAACTATGGCCGTAACCGTGGTTCGAAACCTCGTCATGGGGAGGTGGAGCCTACGCATTATAACAATAGTATAGAAACCTATTAACAGCAACGATTTTCATATACATATACATGTATACATATATATATATTTCTTTTTACTGTTGTACGTCGCGACGACTCGAAAGTTGGCAACTGCAACTGCAACAACAGCAACAACAGCAACAGCGAATGCGACTGCAAGTGCAGATTCGATGCGCATCGCCGCATTTCATATTTCGCAAACGGCACGCACATCAATTGACATAAATTATGTGGCAATCAATTATCGACCTGACGATCACGAACCACATACCTATATATATATCATATATACATATACATATATATATGTATGTATATGTAGGTGTATATGTGTGGGTAATGACGATCGCCATTGGCATAATGAAGTCGACTCAAACGCAGCTCCGCTGAGGCCAAAGGGGCGTTTAGATCCCTAGACCTATTTGCAATCGATCAGCGTTAAGGAAAAGCTATGAGCCATTTGCTTTTGGCATTGGCAATAGCTCTCACCGACACCAGCCAGTCCCACAGCTTGTCTTCCTGCCTGTCCCCCAGTCCGACTGTCTCTCTGTCTCTCTCTCTCTCTCTCTCTCTCTGTCTGTCTGTCTGTCTGACTGTCTGACTGCATTGCTTCATTCACTGTCAGAGTCGGCGAGGTGTTGTTTTTGTTGTTTTTGTTGTTGCTGTTGCTGTTGCTGTTGTTTGCTGCCAGTGTCAGGTATTACATTGTAACTGTATGTGCGTGTGTATGTCTGCGTGTGTTTGTGTGTTTGTGTGTGTCGAAGTGTTGCTCTTTAGCTGACTGCATTTTTAAGCATAAAAACATTAAAAAAAAGGCAAATACATCATCCATATACATAGCATAATATGATTTTCCATATGACAAAAGTACAGCAACTGCGGTCGCGGCTCGCAGAGGCTTACAGTGGTATAAAACGCTCAAACACTTAGCGAAAATGCAACATATAAGCGGTGCAGCTTAGTTGCAAGTGAATGAAGGAATATCCGGGTTCGAATTTTGGATTTTTTAGGCTATATCATAAGCTAAGAACACACCTACATATATGCTTCTCTTTAAGAATTTTCCAAAATTTGACTTTTTTTATTCTTGAAGACTTATAAAACTTATATTTTAAGACTATATAATTCATTTCGTAATATTTATTTATATTTATTTTATATACTATAGTTTTTTAAATATATACCACAAAAAAACATGAATCATAAAATCTTATACTGCATTATATACAACGTATTAAAGATATATGTAAGTATTAAATATGTTTCTTAAAATTTAAATCAAATTCTGAACTAAATATAAATAATATATAATTGAGATAGACTTAACTGAAATTTCATATTTTATTTTTTGTCTGCGATTTCCTGTTCCATTTTATCCACATTTTGGCAAACTGCCCGCTTTTGACCCACTGTGCACGTAATTTAGTACTTGGCTTATTCGCGACGGCTCTGTGCCTTATTGTAATTGTCCATCTCTGTCTATCTAGCCATATCTCACTTATTCTCGCTGCCTGTTGCCCTCTCTCTCCAACCCACCGTCCGGCAATCGCTCCTACCGCCTATTGCCATCTCGCTCTGTTGACTGGGCATATCAACGAGCTCGATGTAAAAAGTTATACCTATTTCGTTGCTGTCTATTATTTATTGCCGTTGAGAAGATGACGTTTATTATAATTCGAGTGTTGAACCTTTTGTTTTTTGTTTTTTTGTTTTTCTCTCTCTGTCTGTTTTTTTTGTTTTTGTTTTTGTTTTTGTTTTGGCCCCGCCAGTGTTGGCTAGCCCTGGCTGGCGGCCATTTTGTTGCAACATTTTAATGCACGGTCGTAAATTTAATACGCCCCGTTGGCCATAAACATTCATGCGAGCTGCCCATATCAATGGATCTAAAGAGATAGATGATAGTTGGCCATACCTGCCAATAGTTGTTAGTGTTGTTGTTGTTGCTGTTGTTGCTGTTGTTGCTGTTGGCTTTTACAATTAATTGCTTGGCACATTAATTAAGTGACTGGCGATGACACAAAAAGGTCAAAGGCCGCTAATAAGCGTTAGACAAGTTAATTTGCTTTTAGCTACAAATCTATCGCGAGTTACATAAATATTTAGATACATTTATATCTAAATGCTCGTCTAAAGCTAATCGCTGGCTTTAAGCAAAAACAAAACGTGACACACACACACACACATACACACACATGCACATGGGGGATATGAGATAATGGCTTGAGATTTAGCCAAAAATAAATCGCTTGATGTTATTTTTGTTGCTTTTTCATATCAAAACAAGACGCAATCTGATAAATAGAAAAATAGATTTTCTCCTCTCATTTGTGTTTAGCTTTGTTTTTTTTTTATATATTTTCATTTTGTTTTTTAATTTTCAAACATTGTGCGATATGTAGCGATTTATAAAAGTCACCCAAATTAAATGTGTTGCTGCGAATGGACAGCAGCAACTGTTTCATTGTTGTTGTTGTTGTTGTTGTCATGCTATATGGGATTTGATTTCAGCACACACACACACACACACATTGAGACTTTGATATGGAAATTATCTCCAGGCGTGGGCGTTGCTTCCTGCCTTTTGCCTTATGCAAACAAAGTGAGTTTTGTATCTATGTATCTAATGGATACATATTTGCAAACTGTCTGTGTGTGTGTGTGTGTGTGTTTGAAACTAAATGTCAGACAGGCATCAGATTAATTAATCAACGTGTCGCTGTCGTCAATCTTATTTGTTGGCCTGGCCAAGAGTTTTAAATTTGAATTCAGCTCGAATCTGGCTGTGGCAACCGCTAATTTATTTATTTATTTTTGAATTGTTTGTTGTTGTTGTTGTTGTTGTTGATCTGCTTTTTTGTTGTGCTTGGCAATGGACGTCAACAGCTGGACATGTTGCGTGGCCGCTGCTGCTGCCGCTGCCGCTGCTGCTACTGCTGCTGCTGCTGCTGCTGCTGCTGCTGCTGCTGCTGTTCGCATTCAATTTAATATAATTTCTTTATCGAAATAGTTTGTTGACTTGCTCGGCATTTCACATGACATTCTGTTCTGCTTACGTGTGGGCAAACGCGTCACTCTGCCTCGCCTCCTCTCTCTCTCTCTTTCCCTCTCCGTCTCCCACTCTTTCTCGCCACCCCATCTACGAGCTGATATGTCGGCATTCCCGCCTCCCACATGTCGTATACGTAACAGCAATCGAAGACCCACAAGTAGCCCGCAAATAATATAACGAATAGCACAACAAAAACCGAAACCCAGGTCGGCAGCAGGTATTATAATTATATTTATTTATATATATTTGTATGTGGTTCTATTACCCATGTCTTTGACTCAATTGCGACTCATATAAACACACAATAAATAAAGCAGCGCTCGCAACCAAAAGGTGCAAAACAAAATGCCCAACTAAGAGGGTGCCACGAGCACTGAACAGCAACAACAACAACAACTGCAAAATGAAATTAAAGCTTCGTGGTGTGGAAAACAGAATATTGAATACCCTTTCAATATATTTCAGCTTGATTCATTGCCTGCATTAACTTTGCCTTGATTAAATTGTGTCTTGCTTCCTTTGAACAATACTTTATTTATATATACGATATTCGGGTATATTATTTATAACGTATATCGTATATTCTTATTCGCATATAGAAAAAAAACTTATATATAATTTTCATGAGAATAATTATGCTTAATACTTACTTACTATTGAACGTATGGAATATCGTATTCTGAATATCGATCTCTGTATATCATATAACGTGTATATAACAGTAAACAATGTAAGGGAAAGCCTAGCTGGATATTTATACTCAGAGTGAATATAAAATGTATATATATAAAGTGTATGAGGAATATCGTATTTTATATATCGCAAGTAATTAGCATTGAGTATTTAGAATATCGTAGATTGCCCATCATTTGTGGCTTTTCGTACATCGTATATCGTAGAAGAGTATATCGTGCAAGCAAAATTGTATGGTTTAACGTATATCGTATCTTTTATGTAAAACTGTAAGTCATGAAAGTGAAGAGCTATCGCATATCATATATCGTAAATTGTATATCTTGTGTATAACAGCAAACCAAGCAAATGAAGACTTATCGTTTAAGGAATATCGAATCGGATTATCGTATTTCGCACAAGGTTTATCGCTGATCGTTAATCCTATATCGTAATCATAATACTTTTGAGTAAATTTCACAATTTAAGGCTTAGCTTAAGCTCCTTTATCTCAAATGAAATCTCTCTTGAAAAGTGTTACAAATCTAGTCACAATTGCAAGCTACCCTACTCAAGGCTGTGGCGAACCACACAAGAATATCAGCAACAACAACAACAACAAGAACAACATCAGCTACCAATTCAATGTCATTATTGATGTCATTCGTATCGTATTTGTATTTTTATGGTTTTATAATCGCCATTCACAGAGGGGAGGCGTACGAAGGTGTGTGGAGGTGTGCGGGGGTGTGCGGGGGTGTGAGCAGATAGTTTTCATTTATGTGTGCAAACATAATGAAATTAACGCAATTTAGTGCACACATTTAACTGCTGGCATTCTAAGCTGCACATATGTAACAGGCAATAATATATAATAGTTGTTTTTCTTTTTTTTTTTTAGAAATAGCTTACTATAGCTAATAGGAATGGAGAGCTCCAGGCATATAATTATACTATTAGCTATACTTACAAAACAAAAATGCAAACTATCAAAATACGTTTATTTGCAGGTCGAATTACAAATGATGGCATTATTTATTATTATTTGAATAATTATAGTTATAAAGTTAGTGAAAAATAGGCGATACTTCCAATTATTCCAATCAGAGACCTTTTATACCGTTTCTAGCCTCAAGTTTTACTTCGTAAATCGCACTTTTCCTATAAATTATATAAAAAATTAGTTGGAAATCAAGGTTATATAATTCGAAAATCCTAAACGATATAAGTAATGAGTTTTTGAATAGATCAAATATAATGAGAACTTTTCACATTTAAAAAAGAAATATATATATACATTTATAATATAATAATAATAATAAAAATATAATATCCAGATCCACAATAGAAATGTAAAATAAAAGACATTATTCTTTACAGTGTAAAAAAAAGGAATATTCAAATATTTTTGAATATTTTTGAAAGGTTTCTTAAGAGAACGTTAAATGGAATTTGCGAATGCCGGCAATTCGATTAGACTAATCGATACCGAGAATTATTGCCAAGCAATAAAAGCGAAAGGTAAGGAATACCACCCATAATCAAAATATGGGAAAGAAACTGAAAAAGAAACTTGTTTTTTACATTTATTTTGGTTTTACTTTGTTTTGTTTTGCGAGGCGTATTTTTAATTTATTGCATTTTTGTTCAATCAGAACTTTTATGTCAGAGATTAACGATTAAAGTCATTAGCAGTTAAGATCGAGATCAGTCAAACAGTTGATGTGTCGTACCGGCCGACAGATCCCTAACACACACACACACAACTATATCTACACATATGTATGTATGTATATATGTGTATTTCATATTTGTACTGTTGGGGCAGACAAAAGCAATACAGTTCATTCTTTTATCGCTTTTGGCATTTTAATGCTGTGGTTGCAAGAGGAAGAGAAGGGGAACTGGACTCCGTTTTATTGTTTCCACTCTGAGCTGTGAGCTCTGGGCAGGACGCACCGCAGTTCGTCTTGATACGCGGATATTAAGGGCAGAGTTATAAAACATTATCGCATATTAATCATTTCTGATGCTTTATACGAAATATCCATTTATTTATTTATTCTCCTCTGTTGATTCCGAATCCCGCGAAATTCAATTAAAGACTTTCTGTAACATTCCCGGAATGGAACTCTGTGCACTACACAGACGGCCGGAGTCGGAGACGGAGACGGAACCGGAGTCGGAGACGGAGTCGTCGCTGTACGCCAGATGCGCCGTCAGCCAGTCTCGCGATGGCTCCGATAGTCTTCTTCTTGCTTCAGTGCTTGCTGTGGGCCTCTCGATGCTGGGAGAGAAACTGTCAAAATATTGACAAGCGCATCCGCTATGCTTTTTGCCCAAATTGAAATTCTATTTTTGGCAGCGTTTGCCCGACTTCATTACAAATAATTCGAAAAAAAAACTACATTTATATTTAAATTAAATAGAGAGAGAGAGAGAGAGAGAGAGAGAGAGAGAGAGAGAGAGAGAGAGAGAGAGAGAGAGAGAGAGAGAGAGAGAGAGAGAGAGAGAGAGGTAGATAGTTATGACTGGAAAGTCGGGTCAAGCTGCATTTGTTATACCCTTTAAGAATGGAAATGAAGGGTATATTTACTTAATTGTAATATACAGAAGGAGAAGTTAAAGGGTATGCACATTGATCAAAATGTCACACTGTCTCAATCTGCGATTGTTTGATCTTTGGTGCGGATGTATTAATGCATCTATCTCGGGAAGTACGATAGCTAGATAGCCGCAATTTGAAACATATTAAGCTCTAGAATATGCGCAACAGCAGCATATTATTTTTATTTGATAGCTCATTCCATTCTCTTCATATTAATAAAAAACGTTATTTAAACTTGCTTTATAACCCATAGCTTTCACGTACAGTTATTATTATAGATTATAACATTATTTTTTTATATATTCACACGACGCTGGGTAACTACTAGTCAGCACTACCCAACTAGAACTTTCTTACTTGCTTTTTTTTTGTGAATGAATTCAGCGATTGCTTTTAACTATCTTTCTTACAACTAAGTGGGAAATGTATTGAAAAGCTTGAGAGCTATCCAGAGGCTAGATATCGAGAAGTTATTAATGAAACGCTGGGCTGAAGCTTTTTGCTTTCTGGTTCGTTGGGGCCGCGAGCCAATTTTTTGGGTGAGTGTGTGAAACGATTTGATATCTGAAAATGATCCGCCGGCCATTTGCATGTGTGTGTATAAATAGAGTGGAATAGCTTGGCTAAATATCATCAATTATCGTCGATTGCTTACGGGTTCATTCATATGTTGATCCGGTCAATCAATTTGGCTTTGGCTCTGACTCTAAATCTGACTCTGGCCCAGGGCCCTGGCCGAATGGTTCGGTCCAGAGGTTCAGGTTCGCTTTCTCACACGTTTGAGTAGAACTCTTTGATTGTCTGCCCCGGTGCGATTGACAAATTGCATTTGATTTATTAATGATTGCCTAAATGGTGTTTAATTAATTGACCCGCGTTGAAATTCTAAATGCCGGCCAAATTATATGTAATTAAATTCGCATTTTTTATCGTACATTGCGAGCCTTCGGCCTTCATTTCAATGGTCTACATTTGTTAACAGGTATCACAACAATTTTAATCGTTTTCTAATCCTAAGTGGTTTTTTTTCAATTTTTGGTTGGATTTTTATTGTAATCCATAAATCAAGGGCATATAATTATATAAAGTTAATTAAGTGTGTATTTAAATTTTTAACGCCAATTTAAATAAAAAATAGAATAAATTTTCGTTTAAATAATAATAATTAACTAAACAAAATATTGTAAATAACAATTAATTTAGATAAGAAAATAATTACATAAATTCTTTTTTCATTATAAATTTTTTATACATATTTCCATTAATTACTTTGCTAATAAATTTAGATATGTAAATAGTTTAAGTTTTATATTGAAGACTGAAGAAAATAGAACTGAAAAAACGTGATAAATGAGTTTCTCCTCACTTCCTCGCGAAGGTAAGTCAAAAATTTAAGGGTGAAAAATGTAGATTTGCGTATTCAGTTTATCAGAGCGGGAATTTCCCCCCCATTTGCTGGGAATATCGAATTCCCAAATAGTTCTTATGTTATATTTCCAATGAAGTCACACCAAAAAAGCAGCAAGAAGAAGCAGCAGCAGAGACACACACACATTAATGGGTAAGTGTAATTTACAAATCCGAAACCCGTAAGAGTCATCGACTAATGAGGCCTCCAAAACGACGGATGTGTGGACAAAAACATGAAATACTTGTTAATACAAGTACACATACAAACAAATATACATATACATATATATATATATATGTGTGTGTGTGTGTGTGTGTGTGTGTGTGTGTGTGTGTGTGTGTGTGTAAATGCATGTGTATGTGTATCTGTTTCGCCGTTTCTCTATTCATGTACATTTATTTATTTATTTTCGTATTGTTTCGGGCACATTTTTCAATTTCGGCTAAAACACAAAATGCAGGAAATGGACGTGTTGACAAATAAACGATGTTCGTACTCGCACACCTATGTATTTGCATGTGCTGTGTGTGTGTGTGTGTGTATATCTATGAATTAAACACAAAAACAGCTCACAACAAATTTCACCTGTGCTTTATTTTTTATACCCTGAACCCATTAAAAAATGGCTGAACAGGGTATGATGATTATGTGCAAATGTATGTAACACGCGGAAGAAGGCGTGGCTAAAAGTTTAAATACTCTAGATCAGCAGCCCAATCTGACTGTCCGGCTGTATGAAAGCCTCTTTCTCAGCAGCTATAACAGATAGAGGCCTGATATTTTGTTTATTTTATTTTCGATAATCGATAACTCTTTTCGTTTGCTTGCTATCGATAGCCCGTTTAAGTTTAAGAGCTAGAGGTAACACACTTACTATAGATAGTATACTCAGCTATGAGACACACATATTGCATACTTCAGATTTTGGATATCTACCCCATACCCCAATTTCAGAGAAAAACTCTTTTTGTTTAGTGTAATTAACATATTCCAAAACTTGTATTGAAATCGAATAAGCAAAAAAAAGTTGTAGCAAAATTTTAATCGCTAGCCGCGTGCTTTTTAGTTGTGCAGGGTATCTCTTAGTCGAGCGCACTCGAGTAGAGTTTTCTGACTTGTGTTTTTTTTTGTCGTTTCGTTGATTTTTAGCATTTGAAATGCGGACGGGACGTACTTTGAAAATCAAATAGCTGCGGCCCCAAATGAAAGTTAACAACGGCAACAACAAACGGCAATTGTTATACATGCTGTATCTGTGTGTGCGTGTGTGTGTGTGTGTGTGTTTCACACGCACAGCGGATCTGCGGATGTGCTTAAGTGTGCGTGCGAAAATGCCGTTCTATTTATTGAATATTGATAAATGCGTTCAGCTCGAAGACGATGCTAAGCGCATATCCCACAAACCCCCAACCCCCACCCCCAGCCTCAGCCCCCTTTGGGCCAACTCATTTGCGCCACGAATTTGACGTCGTCTCATTAGTCACATTTAAAATTGTATTTAATTACTTTCTCACTTCATCATCAGTCAAGTCGCTGCCGACGCCGATGCCGACGTCGCCGCCGCCGATGCCGACGTCGCCGCCGCCGCCGCCTCGTCATTGGCGCTTGGGGGTTGCTGGCAGACCGCCCCCACCCCCCGGAAGGGCAGGCTGCGTTGCTCCTGGTGGTGTTTGATGAGCGCCTGCGCTCCCTACAAAATGCCAGCACACACACACACACACACACCTTTGAATATATATAAGCAGACGTGCCGCAGCGCTGCTGCTGCGCTGCTTTCATCAATTTCAAATTAGTGAAAATCGAAGAGCAACTGAAATTATTTGCGGGGGCCGCAAGTGAATGTAACGGTTACGGTAACGGTAACGGCATTCTATATTATCTATATAGCCAACCATTCATTCCACCTACCGTTTTCTGGGCCATTACAAGTGTAATTTATCTCGCAAATCATTAATCAACTCCGAGCCGAGTTTTTGTATTCTGTATTTTGTATTTTAGTATTTCTTATTTGGTATTTGGTATTTGGTATTTTTCCTTTTGGTTGCTGCATATCAAACGCCATTTGGCGCTGGCAAGCCGCAAATGTTGACGCCCCATGAAAAGGGCGTATTTTTAAATTAAATCGCGTATAAAAAAGCGGCGCATTTATGATTGAAAGATACACAAACATACATGCAAACATGCTCAGCAGTGTAGCTACACTAACAGCTTATAGACACACACACACTCACTCGCTCACAATGTGTGGTGGTGTGCGTGTAGTGAACGAATGAGCGGCGAGCGCCTTGTACACATACACGAGTTTCGTATTGAATAGATTACGATTACAAATTTAATTGAATGCCACCTGAGCGCAGCTGAAACGAGAATCCGATTGGCCAGCCAGCCAGACCAGCTAGTGAGAGCGAGAGAGAGAGAGAGAGCGAGGCAGAAACGCAACCACCTCTCATTTGTTTCATTTGCCATAACGTTCCAGAGCGAACGACGACAGCGAGAGAGAGCGAGCGGCATTTTGCATCGCGCCGTCTTTCGACGCGTCGTTTTTGATGTGCTGAGAGAATCATTTTTATTCCCAATTGGAGTTTCGTGTGCGTCGGGCGAATGCGGCGGACAGTGCGCGATATCAAACGTGAAATAAATGAACAAATTGATAATTAATAAGCAACAGGAGCCGATCTCGATATCGATCAGGCACCATCAGGTAACAGTAATATCATCAACAACAACAACAACAACAACAGCGTTAAGCCGAGCATTCCAATGTAATCTAAATGTGTTTCGGTGTTGCGTGTGTGTGTATGTGTGTGTGCAAAAAGGAGCTAGCGATAAGGAGAACGATAACATTTAAATAATATCAAAATTAGTGTCAATTCAATTGTATGCAAAAGCAGAGTTGGGCTGCTGCTGGAATTAAACAAACAACACGCGAAACCACAAAATAACCGCGACTAACGGTTATTCTCGGGCGATTCCCTTTTTGGCGCAGCTTCAACGAAATAAACCGAAACATAACAACAGCAACAACAAGAAGAGCGCAAAGCGAGGTGACAACTCGATTATTTGATAACGGTAGTTCAGAGTTATAAACGCAGGAGCAAAAGCATAAGCAAAAGCAAAACAGGCGCACAAGAAAAGAAATCGAGAGGCGAGAGCGAGAGCGAGAAAGAAACAACAATAATAAAAACAACAAAGTGTGCTGTGTGAATTGCGTAGAAAGTAAAAAGCTCGCGCCTCAATTTCGCCGTAAATCGAAACAATTTGCCATCTGCGCTTTGCAATTATTCAAAAATTGAAATTTCACTCGGACCAACAAATACGAAACTTCGCTCTAATGCAACTCCGAGTGCATCCGACTATGGATTGCAGCGGCCGTTCAAATAACAATATTGAACGCGACTCCGATCTGGGCGACGATTTGGTAAGCACAACGGCGAATGAATAGACAACAAATATATATGTATGTATGTATGTGTTGACTAAAAAATAGGTGCAAAATAAGTAGAATGGCAAAAAAAGGCATTTTTGTTTTATTGTCGCTGCGAACAGTTATTTCGAAATGAAGTTGTTTTGTTGCCGTGTAACGGTTTTATCTGTTGATCGTTAACCAGAGCTTGTCTATAAAAGCGATTACATAAGTGTAGCTAATGCGATTTTCATATTTTAATTATTGGAAAATTTAGAAAAACTCTGTTTAGCCATAAAAATGCATAACAAAAAAAAAAGGTCTAAATATTTGTATATTTTATATATTAATTACATTAAATGATTGCTTTATTAATTTGTCTGGTGCAATTATTCAGTATTCCAAAACTTGGTCATAAACAAGCTCTTAAAACAGTCATAAAAGCTACTTCGAACCTCTTTGACGAGTGAAAAATAAGTGTAATACTTATTTAATAACTTTGAATGAGTCACTGGTTCCATCTCAATACCTGGTAATACCCATAAAAAATAAAAACATTCTAGCTGTAGCTAAATTCTTAAGATTTCTATAATATATACCTGCATACGTAGGAATTGAAAAAGTATTGCTAATTTCTGATTTTAAGTGAAGAACCAATAAATAATAGAACAAAAAAATACATGCATAGCAAAGAAGTTATATTTGCGTAGAAGTATCTATATAATAAAATACATATATGGTACATATACTATATATATATGCATATATACATAATAATTGAAAAAGTATTGCTAATTTTTTATTTAAAGTGAAGATCTGATAAACAAGTAATAAAACCGTTAGGAGTGGTACATAGTTAATATTGCCTAAGAAGTCGCTTTATATGTATAATAATAATATATATAAATCGTCATGATATTTTCGTTTTGCCGTCGGAAGTATTACAACTCTCTCCATCTCCCTCTTGCGCGCTCTCTTTCTATGCAGAGATCCAACATAAAGTATATAAAAAGCGTATCTGTTATAATCTGTTATAACTGTTACGGGCGACAGGAATGACTAAAAGCTTTGTATTGATGCAATTCTTCGAGTCGGGTCTGTTTGCAGATGATTCGAAACGTAATTAAAATGTTAAATTGTTGATTCAAAATTAAGCAGCGGCAGCGACAGAGGCAGAGGCAGCGGCAGCGGCAGAGGCGGAGGCTGCGACCGTTTTTTTAGCCGTTCATGTGTTCGTTTTGTTTGCTATGGAGCCGTTAAAAGGTGACATGCTAAATGGTCATACAACGCATTTATTATACACACACACACACACACGCACACACACACACAGTCAGTGCATACACACATTCTCATAAATACAAATAGATTCATCTGTTTCTGTGAGTTGTTGGTTTCGGCCAGGCCAACAGCCAACAGCTAACAGCTAGCAGCCAGCAGCTAGGCCTAGGCACAGCCAAAGGTGTGTAGGTGCAGGTAAGGGGGCTCCATCAGTGGGTATCTCGTTCACCTTTCATCAATTGAAAGATCTCTTTCAATTCAACTCTTTGATGGCGTTCATATGTAAATAAATTGTTTAAATATTTGCATTATTTGTTAGTACCTTAAATGAATATTAAATGGGTTTTATTGCCTTCCTGCCAGAGTCTGAGTACTAGTGTGTGTGTGCGAGTGTGTGTGTGCGAGTGTGTGTGTGTGTGTGTGCATAGGCACAGGTATGCTCTCTCTTCTTCAATAAAACTCTTGTTAGGCCTCTTTTGTTTTTCTTTCATTTTTATTTCACTGTTGATAGACAGTGTGCCGCGTTGATCAACAATGAGCCAGACTTTAAGCATACCTACACACACACACGCACACACACTCACACATACACTGAGTCAGATACTTGAATATTTACATAATTTTTAATAGCTTCGGCTTTTGGCTCCTCCGAATTGCCCCTTTTGATAGCCTTGTGCAAACATTGTTCCCAGTCATCGAGTTGGTCATCCAGCTCTGCTTCTTCCTCTCATTATTCTTCTCCATATTCTCCTTCTGCTTTGCATAAAATTTCGTATAAAATTCTACAATTGTTGAACTGTTAATTGAATACAACGATCGGTCGATCGGTCGATCGATGAATCGAAGGGCTCGCCCAGGGTTCGAGGAATGGAAATGATATGTGGGTGTTTTTAATTAACCGACAATCGGATGTGTAATGGATATACATATACATATATGTACATATATATAATGCTGGTGTCATTCGCGTGTACGATTTTTAATATCAATGCTCGTATCAAATCCTAGGGTATACGATGTACATTGAAAAACTGTAAACTGTGAACAGTTAAGTGGAAAAGTCGCAAACGAGTCCGAGATTTGGACCAAAAGTCACGATTAACAAATAATGTGGGCTGTCAAAAAGTCATAAATTCTCAAATGAAGCGAGTCGCGGAGTTGAGAGTCGTGCCCCATGGCTGCAACTGCTGCAAACATCTTTGTGGTCCACTTCGGTCGTCATTTGAGGCACAACTTTAATTACTTGGGTTAAACGCACAGTTTAAAATTCATTGAAGTTCTTGAAGTTGGTTTGATTTTTGAATCGTTTTTAAATTAAATCAGCAAAAGCCACAGCCAAGTGGCATGCCGCACACTCTCAATGGGACAGTTTCAACTTCCAAAACACTGCGAGAGAGTGAGAGAGACAGATAGAGAGAGGGAGAGAGAGAGAGAGATAGTGATAGAGAGGGGTGTCCGGCGCCGCGCACGTGTTCAACATCAGCGCCATTTGTTGTTCCCACATTAAATCATTGACAGTGGGAGCTGTTGCTCTGCCTTTTGTCTCTCTCTGTGTGTGTGTGTGTATGTGTGTGTGTGAATCTCAGTGACGTTAACTGCTGTTTTGGTTTACAGACTCCCAACAGTTTAGCACTTGCCTCGAATCTGGCTATGAAGCGATGGAAAATTAGCTGCCGATTCGGCCTCCCCACACCCCCAACTATATATGTATGTATACACAAACATACATATCTTCATGCCGGACTCAATTCCATAACTTGGGGGCATTGTGTGTGTGTGTGTGGTTCTTAATGCACTCAGACAGCGGCAACGGCACCTGTTATAATTTGTTTGGCTTCTTGTACGCTGACAGGCAACGATTTGTATTAAATTCTTTGTTGCGCTTATGTGGCAAGTATCTGTGTGGCAAGTATCTGTGTGTCTGTGTCTGTGCTGTTGTTGTTGTTGTTGTTGTTGCATAACGAGTGTGTCAGCGGCGTTAAAAATATTTGATTAAGTATTATAGAACAGCAAAAATGTCGCTTTTGGGGCAATTTTGATGCTGCAGAGATTTCTGAGCGGGGGAGGGAGTTGGGGAGGGGGCTTGGCGCCATTTTAGTCTTAAAGTGCATTCGTGTCGCGCCAACGTCGTGCATACAATTCATGTATTTTAATTTAATTTAAAAATAAATATTAAAAAAATAGAAACAAAACAAAAACACGCAAATGTCAAAGCAATAGAAATAATAGCAATAAAAAGCAATGGCGACAAATGCCAAAGGCACACACTCACACACACACACACTTACACACACATACAGACACACCCAACTGCGAAAAAAAAACTCATAAAAATTATGATTATTACAGTTTTGTTTAGAATGAATTTATGAATTATTTTTCAACCATAGCTAATAAAATTGTTAATTGGATTTTTCCAGCACTGGCGGCCGCTCAGCAGCTGCAGCTGCTTACGAGCTGCGATAAAGTGTAATAAACAAAACATACGCACACAAAAATACACACACTCACACACACACACACGCACACACACACACGCACACCTTAGTGCATATACAGGCAACCAATATAAAAGCTTATTATCAAAGCACTAATAACTACAACAACGTCTGCCTTGCGAAAGGGCGTGGCTACATTTTTTTTGTTTTTAATTTTTTTTTTTTTTTTTTTTTTGTCGCTCTTTCGCTAAAACGGACGCCTGCCAGAAAGCTCTCGCAGGTCCCCGTGTAAGCGAAATTAATTGAATGAGCAAGCGAATGAGAAATGAGAAATGAGAAAGACAAATGCAGAGAAATTCAGCACGCCGAAAATGCAATGCCCTTTAATAACTTTATAAGCCTAAAGTTTGGTTTGCTGAAGTTTTCTTTAAATTATAGGAATATTTTATAATTTAGTTTTATATTTAATATTTTTTATTTATCCGGTCATTACGACAAAAATAAGTTAGTTGGTTGGTCCCTATAGAAAATAATATTACTTATATTTCTCTTGGTTAGAGCGTCTTCCGGTTATAACAACGTAAAATCGTCGGTCCCTTGACTGTCATTATAAACGGTATACTGTATATTACAGATTGAAATGAATAATAATGTACTGACGATTATCTGTTGTTGGTAAAAAAAAAATGTGTTAGTCTTTAGAAACAATTCTACATTGAGGAAAACAACAAGGACTCGAGTTCAAGTCCCCAGCCGAGATCTATTTTTTTGTGCTATATAAAAAAGGGGCTTCTAGTTTTCAAGTATATAACATTTTATATATACATGCCGGGGAAAACTATTTCATAGCAAAATAATGGTTAGAAGATATAAAGAGGATACATATGTCACTGCATAGACCTACATATGTCCATATACATACATATACATACATACATACATACATGTAATCCATTTACCTAAAAAATATGTTTGGGCTAAACAAGCTCGAATTGAGGAGTTTTATAAACTATAAAATTCATGTTCGCTTTAAATTATAACTCTGTATTGAAGGAATCTCAAAATTAATATAAGTTGTAGGCAAAGGAATGTTCAGTGGAATCTCGATTCCTCCATAAATCAACTTTTCGCTTTTCAACTCGATGCATGCAACATAAACACATTTTTTTTTATCTACTCTGCAGTTGCAATTTTCAATAATTCTGAGCTCAGACTTAACAATTTTTCTTCCTGAATTTTTGTTGTGCGTGATTTTGTTTGCTTGTGTTTATTTGAAAAAAAAAAAATATATATATATATATTTTGAGTAAATCGCGTAAAACTAAAAAATGTTGCAAAGTACAAATTAAAAAAAAAAACTATTTTTGAAGAACATAATGTGATCGTCAGTAGGAAATAAACTGCATAAAGGGAAGCTATTGCTGCAATTATAATTATATATAACTATTGAAATATCAAAATGAATATTTAAAATTATCAGGCTTGAGATCGAGATTCTATTTCATTCTTTATGCTTTAATTATTCTTACGCCTTCTTTTATGCGTGACACATTTCGTGCCAAAATTGTAAAACTCTGCGCAAGGGTAAAAGAAGAAGAGATCGCCGGCTGCTTTTCGCCGAGTGTAATAAAAACAATGAATTATTTTTTTTTTTAGTTCTTAATTATTGCCGCCTGCAATCGAAACTAGACGCAGGTCGCAAGTTGCCAGCAGAAACGTTCTTTGGCCCTTTTATTCGCTTGCTTTTGTAACCGGTTTCATTTTTGTTGTTGTACCTTTTACATTATTTTATTGTTTACGCGAAAATTTCGTCTGCCACACACACACACACAAACACAAGTACTTGGCTAACATGGGCGTGCGTGCAGCGCCCATATAATAGTGGGTAGGTGGTTGTTAAAGGAAGGAAAGGGGCGGGGGATGGGCCGAGAGAGGGGGTTCAGTGGAGCAGGGGCGGGTGCAAGGGCGGGGGCGGGGGCTGTGGGCTCGCTCGCTCGCTCTGCCGGCGCGTCCAGCCAGCCAGCGGGCAACCGGCACAGCGAATGCGCCATTATGTTTGTTGCCCGTTTCGGTTTCAGTTTCTGTTTCTGTTTCTGTTTCTGTTTCAGTTTCTGTTTTGTTGTTTCCATTTTTATATTTTATTCGCTTTATTTTTTCCGCTTCGTCGCGTTGCGAGCGAATGAAATGCGCGACGCACACACTCACACACACACACACACACACACACACACACACACACATTCGTTCACACTAGCATTCACTCTTGCACTCGCACTCACGCTCGTATTACACTCATATAAATGCATGCATATGTGTGTATGTGTGCGTGTGTGTTTGTATATATGGGCATGTATCTCACAGATACGTTTTGCATTTTAATTTTATTTCATGCTCTTCGGCCTGCAGCGGCGTTTCCGTATCGACCACGTTGCACATGTTTCTTGGTCCTGCCCTTAATATACATATACATATACATACATACATACATTTATGTATTTTTTTTTAGCCGCTGGCTCTTTCGTCTTCGAGTTGTTGTTGTTGTTGTTGTTGTAGTCATCGTTGCAGCGCGTTGAAATAATTCGCCACGGGGTAGATGCGTAAATGAGCAATTTTTATTTATATGTGTTCGCATTTTTATTCAGCTATATGAGAAAAGCCGCCATTTATTACACAAACATATCCAGACGTAAATACATATGCATACAGCACTTTTTTTTAAGTGTCTACACATGTGTGTGTTCATATAAAACATGAATTTTTAAAAACACATTTTTATTTTACATACTTGAATCTTTTTTACATGGTCTTTAGTATTTTTTTGTCTTTCAAATTCAAATATATTTTTGGTATTACTTTTTTTTGGAATTTAATTTCTAGTAATTTCTCGCATTGATTAACTAGTTAGCAAGTTATTAGGTTTTATAAAATGGAATTTTTGCAGTTAATTAAATAAAAAAAGTTTGTAAAATATCTTTATTTAATTTTTAGTCTGTTAGTTGAAAATAATTTCAATATTTACTTGCAACTAATTTCGTAGTAGACTATAGAAAAATTGTATATTTTTTTACACTTTTATTCTTTTTGATTTTATTTTTTTGTTCCATGAATTATTTCAATTGAAATGGAATTTGGCTCGGCAAATTAAGATGTTTTATAGGATACCTAAATTTTAAATTTATGATTCTGTAGGTATATACACATAATCCAATCTATAGTAGAACAAAATATATTTGAAATTTTCATTTAAGCAAACAAAATTTGTACTTAAACTGCAATTGAAAAATTTGAAAAATTTGAAAAATTTCTACAGCGTTGGAAATTTCCTGGAATATGGCAAGAATAATATAAAATGGATAATTTTACAAATTTTTACTATGAAAAAAGACGTTAATAAACTTAAGACGCCAGCACGCCCGAAGAGCACTTAAATCATAAGAACATTAGGACAAACAGTGTAGAGTTCCTCCCAAAAAGAGAGATAGATAAAGTGTGAGAGAGAGAGAGAGAGAGAGAGAGAGAGAGAGAGAGATGGGGAATAAGCATATGGATATGCGTGCTATATAATCTTAATCCTTCACACAATAAACGGTTGCCTGCCTCCGCTCTGGCAGCTAGTTGATCCTGTTTGCATGCTGTGTCCTTCACAGCTTGCCACTCGCCACTCGCCACTCGACACTCGGCAGCTCTTTGTCACATTATGGATTTCCAGTGGCCGCAACGGATCGTCCTTTTGTTTTAAATTAGCACTGCATGTTGCACATGCGGCGTAACTCTGTCCGTTCCGTCCGGCTCTCCGGCTCTCCGACTTTGTCTCCCTCCCTCTCCCCGTTCGCTGCTCGAATCTGTTAGCCAATGCCGACGGCAGCAGCAGCTCTCTTTCGACCCTGAATGCTTCCGACAATTTGTCAATGCAACAATAGCAATTGTTGTTCATATCAACATGTAGCAGCAGCAAAAACAACAACAACAACAACAGTAAACGAACAACCAAAATTAACTAAATTGCATTTGTGGTCAAATGCAATGATAATAAATTAAGATAAATTATTTTCAGCGCGTCTATCGAAAATAATGTAAACTAATTAGTGATAAAACCTGTCAGCGGCAAATAAATTGAATATTCTACCCATACGTATGCAATTTACAGTTAGATAGTATCCACATTTGCCCCAGTCGGCTCTTTTTGCCCCCATCTTGTCACAGTTTGTTGTCATTGTCGCCGTCTTTGCGGTGCATTGAAAGCTATTAAAGTAAATTGCAATGAACGGGGCCTAGCACCGTACCCGGACTCCCACCCGTACCCGTACCCGTACCCGTACCCATACCCTTACCCATACCCGTACCCTTACTCATACCCGTACCCGGACCCGGTCATACCTGCCCACGACTCTCGTATCTCTAACTGAACAATGTGTGTACACATGTATCTGTGTATCTGCTATAATGCGTTTGTATTGTAGGTGCACTCACATACAACAATATATACATATGTATATATATATATATATATAGTTATATCTAGAGGGTATTGCGGAACTTCTGCGGCAGGTCTAATTGCGATTTAATGTCTTTTCGGCTTTCTTATGAAAGTGCTTGGGTAAAAGTTAAAGCCGATAACACTTCCGACTTTATCAATGCTCCAAATTAATGGAACTTGGTTATGAAACTGAACAATTTCTGCATTTCTGTGCCTATTAGTCTATACCTACTGTATATATAGACTGTTCTTTTTTTTTTTTTTGGTTTGGTTTGTTATATTTGTGTTTTATTTACAAGCTTTATTTTGCTTGGCTTTTTTTTAGTTGGCCATCATTAGCGGCTTTTTTTTTTTGTGAATACTTAAAATATTTAAAAGTAGCACAGTTTATCGTATAGAGAATGATTTATGCGACAGTTGCACATAATTGCATACAGATATTAATTTATCGGGTCACATAAAAGACCTCCACGGTAATTGCTCAGAGATATGCAAAATGTTATGGACAATAGGGAGCGCTACGAGACCCAATATCTAACGATGACGAACTCCATTAGTTATATGGAAATAATTACTTTGGGTTTCCCAGCAAGTCAATTTTCTATACTACGTGTTGAGTCGTTTTTTTTAGATCATAGCTGAGAACTTCAATATATGAGAATATATGAGAATAGCTAAGCTAAAAAATACTGCCGTAAATTTTATATTTTTGGAATAAAAGTTAAATGGAATTGAGGTTAAAGTTTGCATTAAGATATAATTTATTCTAAAATAAATAAATATTAAAATCATTTTTGAAGTATTTAGGATTTAAATAAAGATATTCAAAAATCTTCCTCTAAAGATTCATTTAAACTTTTTATAGGATTTTAAAACGAAATGAAAATTTGAATAGAATTGGGGTTAAAAGTTACTATTTTTATTGCGAGTGACTTTTTATTTGTAAATAAATAAATATTGAAATATAATATTTTTTGCTGTATTCAATACGGGAATAATTTTAATTAAATGGAAAAAAATATATTTAAAATGGAAAATTGAAAAATTATATTTATCTACTATTATAACAATATTAAAGACTTTCGCAAAGGGGTTAAAAGGAAAAACAAAACTATCGTTCAGTTATCGATCGGCTAATGAAGTGCATCAGAAAAGTTGCAAGTTTTGTGCAACACGCAACTGCGAGTCCGACATTAAAGCGGCGCAAATTCGTTGTGCATTAATTAGACATTTTATAGGTGCAACACGGCGTAAACTGCACGCCTTTGGCTGCGGCCACAGCCCGGACTTGGCCTGCTTCAATACCACAATTATTGTTTGGGCCTGGTCAACACAAACAAAAAAGAGGAAAAGAGGCAACAGCAACAGCAACAGCAACCGCAACTAAAATGTTGCCAGCGAAGCGTCCATCGGCCTCTGAGTGCACATATTTCGCATGGATTCGATAACTTACATTAATTTGATATACACACACACACACACACACACACACATACACACATGCGGATACATGCATGCAGATGAGCGTATGTACTTTATATATATGCAAATATGGCCGCATGGATGTGGTAACCGCGAATTGCCAACTAACTAACCAACCCAGTGAAGCCAACAACACGTCCAATGCGAGCAGCGATCAATGCGCCAATATGTGCCATGTTTAAGCCACAAAGAAGATGGCCAAAACGGAGACGAAGGCGTCGGCGGTGTTGGCGGAGGCTGTTGCCACTAAACAGAGGCAAGAGCGAGACGTTAACATTTCATTATGCGCGTCCGCGTCTGCCACAACGTTCGAGCCTGCTCGGAATGAGAGTTGCCGCATATCACTTGACTGTACACTGAGAAAAATACCCATATAATGTATTGAAGATTGTAAAGTTTTAAATATTTTATGCATCTAAAGTTGATTACCTTAAAACGTGCAACTTGCAACTTGCAACTTGCTTAACTGCCACATTATTAGTATTAGAGTGTACACAATTATTTTGGGCAGTGCATTTGCATACGTTGTTTTAAAGGCGTTTGCATTCTGCGCCAACTTCAAAGAATTCTCGGAACTGCGAATAGCATAGCCTATAGACCATCTAGCATACATGTCCACAGAGCAGGGTTGTCAATGTGTGCGTTCGTTTTGGTTGCATTTATGATTACAGCAATGCGACAACAGCGACAACAACAACAACAACAACAACAACAACAACAACGATACCAGCGATAAATGTTGTACACACATATGAAAGGAGTTGCACATGAAGATGTGAACTCTGGCTGGCCGATGCTGATGTTGATGATGTTGATGATGATGAGCCATAATAATGATCATACTAATGATGATGTTGTGGCAACCTGTGCCTGGGCTTGGCTTACATTGTGCGGTGGATCTTACATTGTGTGTGCTGCTATCGCTTGGCTGCCGCTTGGATGTGTTTAAATTGAAAATTCCCGATTTGCACACAGTCACAGATGCGCTTAATTTGCACCTCTCCAAATGCATAAAAAAGCAAAGACCGGATCGGACCGGACCTCAGCAGCAACTCCTTCTTGGTGCCGGCGAAGCGTGTCCGACTTCTTCGGCCAGAGTCACGGCTGGCAATAGTACGGTTGGAAAGGGCTGTGGCCAGGGATACGCCATGGATTGAACCTGCAACGAGGTGGCGGCCAAGCGGCTCCATCGGCTGTTTAACAGCCTGAAGCTGGGGCCGAAGCTGCAGCTCTGCTTGATTGCCATTACCGGGTTTGGCATTGTTAATTTATTAAGTGGTTACCTTTGTTGTCGCCTCGCTGGCAACACAATTGACATTTGCTGGAGCCCGACTCTCTGTATGGGTTTTATATACATATATATGTTTATATATATATGTGTGGCAGACCGTTTGCTAAACGCTGCCCACGCAGCCCAGCAGCAAACACGTTGCCAATTCCCCTTGTCAAAAGCCGCCGCGAGCTAACAAAATGCTGCACATTTGGCCAACACAGCGGGTGGATGCCGATCGAGGCGATCAATGCGATCGTTTAAGATTCATTGATTGCAATCGATGCGGCATGTTTTGACATAAGCGCCGCCATCAATTGCAACATCTGATCCACTAATTCTCTCTCTCGCTCTTCCCCTCTCTCTGTGTGTGTGTTGCAGTCCCACGGCGATCGAACGGATGACGAGATGCGCGACTGCGACTCCGTTGACGGTGAACATCATCAGCTGAGCGCCAAGGCTGCAATTGCAGCCCGGCTCAGTCACACAGTCGCCGGCGGCGCTGGCCTCAACTTTGCCAGTCCGGAGCAGCAAACAGATCTGCCACTCAGGTGGGTTGCCTCTACCCTAACACATAGGTTTATCAATCCTTGACCATGCCGTCCATGATTGCAGCCATCATCACCAACTGCCGCCGAACCATCCGCTCAATGCGTTGGGCACCTTCATGGGCATCGGCGGACTACACAGCATTCCAAATCTGCAGCACAGCGATGTTCTCGAGAAGCTCAAGATGCAGGTCCGTGACATGAAAGTGGGTCTCATGGTGAGTACCAAAGGGCACAAGTGGATAAGTTTTAGAGCGTGTTTTAGAGGATGAGGAAGTACGAATATTAATTATTGACTGATATTATTGCTTAACCAGTGATCAGGTGCAGCTCATATATCCGCTAGTTCCGCTTCCTATATATACATATTTATCGATATCTATATCTAAATCATATCTAAATCTTAGCCTTTCCACTTTTCTTCAATATTTTTAATAAAGTTAAATAATCAGCTTTAGAGAGCTTAACCTTCACCTCAAGAAATATTTAAAAAGAAAATAAAATCAAATCTCTATAAATCTATATTTCCAGTATACAAAAAATACCATACAAAAATACCAAATAGCCTTAATTAAAATAATTTTTAGAGAGTTTATCCTTCACCACAAGAAGTATTCAAAATGAAAATAAAATCAAATCTCTATAAATCTATATTTCCAGTATACAAAAAATACCATACAAAAATACCAAATAGCCTTAATTAAAATAATTTTTAGAGAGTTTATCCTTCACCACAAGAAGTATTTAAAATGAAAATAAAATCAAATCTCTATAAATCTATATTTCCAGTATACAAAAAATACCATACAAAAATACCAAATAGCCTTAATTAAAATAATTTTTAGAGAGCTTAACCTTCACCTCAAGAAGTATTTAAAAAGAAAATAAAATCAATCATCTAAAAATCTATATTTCCAGTATACAAAATATACCATAAAAAATACCAAATAGCCTTAATTAAAATAATTTTTAGAGAGCTTAACCTTCACCTCAAGAAATATTTAAAAAGAAAATAAAATCAAATCTCTATAAATCTATATTTCCAGTATACAAAATATACCATACAAAAATACCAAATAGCCTTAATTAAAATACTATAACACTTGGTTTAATTATTCCTCAATTAAAGCACTCACTAACTTTTCATAGCATGCAAAAAACTCTCTTCAGTTCGTATTTATATAAAAATAATCGAAACTTTGAATTTGAGAGATTGAAAATGTAATGTGTATATATATACATATATATCAAATTCTCAATTAAAGCTAAAAATTTATATCAAATTGTGTGATTTGGAATTTTAATCGTACAATTTGTGCCTGAATATTATTTATTAACAAATAATGCTTACAAATTGAATATCTTTGATAGCCGATTGATGCACAAAATGAGTTTCAACGATAATAATTTGCTACGTTTCGTTTTGCCTGGGTTGCAGGAACAGGATTATGCGGCAGCGGCACATGCGGCCGCCTTTGGGGCAAACATGCTGCCCACAACGATCAGCTCGGCCTTTCCGTTGGCACACAATTCGGTGGCAGCCGCCGCGGCAGCTGCATCCTTTGGCTCCGTGCCACCGGCAAGCAATGGCGCCAATAGCTACAATGGAGGCGCCGCCAGTGGAGTTGCAAACATTGGAGTTGGAGCAGCTGGAGTTGGCAACAATAATGGATCCGGCGCTGGTGGAACAGGTGGAGGCAGCGGCAATGCCAATGCAACAGCAACTGGTGGCAACAACAACAACAACAATGGCAGCAACAATAATAACAACAACAACAACAACAATGGTAGTGGAGCCAATGGGCATCCCTTCTCGTTCGCATCGCCAACAGCGCCAAGCGCCAAAGAAGGTTGGTATGGGGCATTGGATTAGCCGGTGTTTAACTGTTGAAACTTAGCGCGTCACTTTGCAGCTAATTCCGCATCAAATTCATCGACGTCCAGCGAGGCATCCAATTCATCGCAGCAGAATAATGGCTGGAGCTTTGAAGAGCAGTACAAACAAGTCAGACAGGTTAGTGTGTTAGTCAATTTAATCTCTTTGCAAACAAGCCGAAGGCCCGAACGAACAGCCCGTTAAGAGGGCTAACAGTGGGCAGTGGGCAGTGAGCAGTGGGCAGTGGGGGGGAAGGGGTAACTCAGCCATTTAGGCAAACTATCAATTAACTACTAATAGCCAAGATCTTGAACCAGTTGGCTGTACGTTGGTTCAAGATGCTCTGGGCAAAGGGGTATGCGCCAAGTTTTGATCTCGTTTTTGACGCTTCTGCCCGGAGCTGTTCACATGCAATAAACCCGGTTCCGGTTTGCTGCAATTGAGCAATTAATGAACGCACATCTTTAACCGCACTAATTTGGTGAGAAAAGAGCCAGTTTTTCCTTTTCGTTCCTTTTCTCGTTGTAGATGCTGGGCGGTCCAGAATTGCCCAGAAAAGTGTGTGTGTTGTGTGTTTGTGTGTGTTGTGTGTTTGTCTTGATTATAATACTAGGCCTCAAGTTTTACACGCATGGCTGCGGAGCCAGCGTGAACAAATTAAAGAAGAAGAGAAGTGCACAATCGGGTAATTAAAATAAGTTGCCAAATTGTTGCGCCGTGTGAACCGCAACAGCTTTGGCCGCTGGCCATAAAACCAAAGTTCGATTAACTCCGGACCGGATCGGACCGGACCGGACTAGAGAGTGGAGCGAAGGCGCATCATCAACACCCTCGACGACGCTTTCTGGCAATTCATCAAACAACCCGCATTCTCTATGCACTATAAAAACTTTGACCCTTGCACACACACACACACAAACACACATAGATACAAATGTATCTGCTTGCCGTATATCCGTTTATGTACCGCTTCACGGTTAACACCTTCGCTTACACCAAGACCAAGCCAGATATTGGCCGAAACCGGCTTAGCCAACGCCTCTCAACATCGATCTCTGCTGGTCTGCTCAGCTGCTCGATTGCCTAATCCCTACCAAGCAGATTCTTGCTGCACAAAATGGCGGCTTTCATTAATTGTGAAATTGCGGCCGCTACTCAAAACGTTAATTATGTTAATTGAGTGAGTAGCTGCCGCATATGAAAAGCCATTTTGAATTTTTTCTGAACTCGCGAGATGCCAAAAGAAAATAATTCTATAGCAGACAGGCGAGCGTTGTTCTTGTTGCTGTTGTTGTTCGCAGTTCTGAATGGTCTGGGAGCGAAACGGGAACTGCGACTCTGCCGCCCCACCGCCGCTCGTCAGACATCCATCCATCCCGCCGACCATCCAACCATCCAACCGACCATCCAACCATCCATCTATTCATCTATCCATCCAAGCAACCATCTATCCATCCATCGCAGCCGAAGACGAAATATTATTTTGGTATTTAGTTTTTTGTTTTTCCTCGTTTCTATATGATTTAGTTTTGTTTTATATATGTATATATGTACATTTTTATGCATATAGTTCGTTTGCTCTCATTAATCAATGTCAATTATCTGTACATACTGAATAATTATGTTTAATTATAGACCCCAAAGCATTTTCCAATATTATTTTATATTATCGTACATTTCCTTTGTATCTATGTGTGTATGTGTGTGCGTATGCGTGTGCATGTGTGTGTGTATGTGTATTCTCATTCTAAAATAATTGTGAATTGCAATTTCCATTCCATATGGATTATGAAACTTTTGCGCATTTCGGTTATTATTTAGTGTTAATAATTAAATAATTCTATTGCCGATTTGTACAAAGGCAATGAAATATTTATATTATTGCCAGAAAACGTTCTAAAATAATTAACACAAATACAAAATTAATTATCGCTAGAGGTTACACTCTTGAAATTAGTTCGGTTTATTATAACTCACAATTTTATTGTCCATTTGCGAAATATATTTATTTCTTTTAACAAGACCATAAGTCAAAATTGTTTTTCGGGTTTTTTTCGACACTTGGGCTAAATGGTAAAAGCTTATAAATAATTTAAATTTAATTACAATAATTGCCGCTTTTTTTTTTTTTTTGCTTCTATTGATATAAGTTTGTATTTCGGATCGATTCATAATTCATTTAATTGCGTAATTTCCGATGAATCAAAATGAAATTCGTCGAATTGCATTTCGTCATTATTATTAAAACATTTTCTGCCTCATTTTCGACTCTGAATTGTTTTTAATCAGTAAGCACTGTACTTAAAGAACTTCTTAAATCAACAAAAGGCAATAAAAAACAAAAACAAAAGCAAAAGCAAAAGCAAAAGCAACAACAGAAAGAAAAAAAACGAAACCTCAACGAATTTCAGTTAATTAAAATGAACAAAACAAAAATCTGGTCAACAGATTTTCAATAACGAGTGTGAAATTCTTAAATAAATATGTGCACAAGATACACTTACATCCGTGTGTGAATGCGTATGTGTATGTGTGTGTAATGAGCATGTGTAAATGAAACTGGACAAATTATGAGCCGATCGAAGCGACGCACAGCAAATAGAAACATGCAACGGGATCTAGTCATATAAATATAAATTTTTAGTAGCATTTTCCACTGGAAAGGAAACCTTGCGCTTTCAATGCCATATGCATTTAGCTGATAGTTATAAATTACACTCACACACACACACACACACATACGCAGTCATATACACACAGACATTAACACATACTTTGATCTGGCAAAACGCATTTGAGAATTCCTAGAATCAAGGATTCAAATTTCAAGCGCAGTCTGGGACAGATTTTAGGTCTAGTCCAAAATGCTAGCGACAAATAAGTGAGATTATTTTTATAACCGAACCCCAGGCAAAGTAGAAGTGTATGTGTGTGTGTGTGAGTGTATGTGTGTGTGTATACCATGTGTCCTTAGCAACAGTAACAACAACAAATACAGTTACTTGCATGTGCAGTTATAAAAACGATTATGATTGGTCTAGAACTTCTGTTAGGGTATTTTATTGTTTTATAGCCAAGGACTAAGTCGGATTTGTGGACTTGGCCTGAGTTTTGCGGCTGCCGCTGTGATGCAAGCCTCAAAGCAAATTTCCAGGACTCGGACTCGAACGTAGCAACGGGCAGGTTTGCCACAAGGGTTGCATGCCACGCTATTTGTTGCACAGACATATATATATATATATACATATATTTTTTCTTCATCTTTTCACATTAGCCGAAAAGCGGACTTCATTTTATTAGGTACATATTATTAATGCACACACACACACACATACATATATATACATATACACAAACTTATAGAGTAGGCAGCCAGCCAGCACACACATGTGTATCGATGCGTGTGTGTGCGTGTGTATATTTGTCGTTTTGATTTGTACGCTGCAGACAGCGACGTCGACGTCGATTGCTGCACTCGACGGCACATTCAATATTTTTAGTTGATAAACGACCTTTGATGGCGTTGCATCGCGTTGATCGATCGATGTGTGTGAAATAGTCTATAATTTAAATTTATACAAAAAAAAAAAAAAGCAACCAAAAAATATCCCATTTTGCAAGTGCACATAAGCAACAAGTAGCAATTAATTAAATATTCAGCAATTAATTATAATTAAACAAAATAAAAACAATTTCGCAAAGTGCAATCAGCAATTAAAATAATAATAATAATAAATAAAAATTGTTTTGTTGTGCGTGAGTGTGCGTTCGTACACCTGTGTGTGTGTGCATATAAATTATTAAGATGCTCATCTCCGAGGATCAAATACAGGAGGTATACAACAATAACAACAATAACAACAATAATAATAACAATAACAGCAATAAGAATAACCCGATCATAAATTATGAATATTGAGTTTTCATTGGCATTAAAAGAGAAATCCGAAATCCGAAAGTTTAATTAAAAAAGCAAAAAAGTGTTTCTTGTTGTTGCATTGCTTTGCGTTTTGGCCGCAAACTCGTCAAATAAAATAAATGCGAAAAAAGCATTAAACTTAAAACAACTTAAAGTTGAACTTCAATCAATTTCTTGGCCCTACACAAAGCGAAATAAAAGAAATACGCATACTGATAAACATACACATGTGTATGTATGTATGTGTGTATCTTCTGTATGTATGTAGAGTATATAGTTATGCACATACTATAACTCTTGTGGGCGTCGTGCATCATAAAAAAAAAAAAAAGGCAGGCAGGCAGCCAGTCGAAGTTGTGAGTTGTGTGTTGCAGTTGCATTCGTTGAATTTGGACTCCGTCTCAAAGTTGGGGGCAATGGCAACTCGTCAGCCTCCGACTCTTGCTCTTGCTCTTCCTCTTCATCTTAACTCCGGCAACTTGTTGAGGCCGAGCTTTAAATCGGAAGAGCGGCTTTTGGGCCCAGACTCCATCACAGATCTACAAGATGTTGCCTGCCCCTCAGCCCTGTTGTTGCTTTAAATCATTTATGCGAGTGGGGAAGCGAGGCAGTTCATCATCATTCGCATTGACTTAGAATGTGCACCCAAAGCCAAAGCCAAAGCCAAAGCAAAAGCCAAATCCGAAGCCTCAGACAGAGGCTCCAACAAAACTTTTAACTCAAAACTTTGCCAGTTGGCTTTGCCTCAGCCTCTTCCTTTGCTACAGCCTTTGCAGTAGGCGGAAAGTATGATGAATTCCAAATTTGATGAGTTCACTCAGATCTTGTCATTAATTTTATACATATGCGCGCGCGCGCACACACACACACACACACATACACACGCACGCGTGTACGTGTGCAGAGGGTTTAGCTAGACTTTTAGAATTTAACTAAGAAACAAAAAAGAAAAAAAGAAAACAAAAAATAATGCCAAAGGAACTCCGCTGGCAAAGAGGTTAAAGGTCACAGTGTGCGCCTGAGGAGCCACGAAGTACAGACAAAAATTAAAAGAGAGAGAAATGAATAATCACGAATTCATATTCTAGCAGCTAGTAAATACGCAGAATACTTAAAAAAAAAAAAAAAAACAAAGAAATATTATAGATTGTTGTTACGTAATACGAAATGTGAACTGTATTTACAATTTCTTTCAATGTTTCTGTATATAATTATAAAACCATAAATAATATTATAAAAAGTCCTTAATTATTATTCTTATTATTATATACCATATTAAAATGGATTCCAAACTTAAGAGTTCTAAGTCTTAGTTACTCAAATATATATTTTAGTTAGTTATTGAGTTTCCCCTTATTTGTTCCTCTTGTCATTCTGTGAGACACAAACACACGTGCATTTTTTGCTACACATAAACTAAATACATAAGTACTATATACAGACAATATCATCTTTATCACCTAATTATGGATTGTGCTAGGCCACTCACGACCCTCAAACCTTGCCCTTTTTAATGCTCATTGGGGTGTTTCACACGTTTACAATTGAATGTAGTTGTGAACGATTTTCAACCCCCAGAGTGAGTGAAAGAGTGACAACACGCGCCCCTGTTTTGCCGCCAGCGCCGAGGCCGAGGGTCGAGGCATGTTAAGGCGTCTATTGTCTGTTAACCAACACCGAACAACAGAAACAAGCAAACAACACTGCAATACAATAGAATAGCGTGTGGCAACCATTTTGCGCAAATCCATTGGGCCACAAGTCAAGTATTTGAGCCCCTTTTGTCAATGGACCTCCTAATAACTATGTGATAAATTAGAATAATATAAGAATGAATAATGAAAGATGCTAATAATGAACATATTGGTAGTCAAAATGATAATAATGGTATTGATAATGATTATGATCATATATATTATATTACATTTGATATAATGATAACATTGATAACTATAACGATTATGGTAATGATAATGATAATAATAATGATAATGATAATGAAATTCATAATGATAATGATAATGATAATACAAATGATAAAGATCATAATAATGAAGTTGATAATGCTTGTGATAATGATAATGATAATAAAATTGATAATGATAATGATAATGACAATGATAATGGCAATGACAATGATAATGATAATTCTAATGATCATGACAATGACAATGACAATGACAATGACAATGACAATAACAATGACAATTACAATGACAATGACAATGACAATGATAATGCCAATGACAATGACAATGACAATGATAATGATCATGATCATGATAATGCCAATTATAATGATCATAACAATGCTAATGCTAATTATCATGATAATGTAAATGCTAATGATAATAATGATAATGATAATGATAATGTGATAATAATGCCAATGACAATGACTAATGAATGAGTAATGTAATGAAAATATGATGAATGATTATTGTAATGTGAATTATAATGAAAATTATCATTTTAAATGAAACTAAAACAATTATTACAGTTATATTAATACAATCAACAATAAAGTTAATGATAATAATGAATGAACATTCTCTTTTGCAGCTCTATGAAATCAATGATGATCCGAAGCGCAAGGAATTTCTCGATGATTTGTTTTCGTTTATGCAAAAGCGCGGTAAGTTCAGCTCCGTTGTGGCATGTGGGCATGTGGCATGGGGCATGTGGCATGTGGGATACTTAAACAACACTCTACGATCTCTGGACGGTTACGATCGCATTTGCATTTGTGCATTTGTGCATTTGTGCGTTACCAACTGCTGACTCAGCTAACCAAGTTTGAAGTGTTTGCGTTTCGGACGGACTCGAAATTATGTTAATTGAATAAATTTCTCGGCACTTCGACGTTTGATTTGTCGCTCGGTATATTTGTGTATGTATGTGTGTGTGTGTGTATGTGAGTGCATTAAAATATGCAGAAATCTTACCGAATGACAGAGAAATCATCAAAATGATGCCGCACTTTTGTCGTTTTGTCACTCCAAATTACCGTCAAACACACACACACTCACACGCACATACACAACAGTTTTGCCGCCTCAAGAACACTTCGAGGCAACGTGAAGCCCTCGCTAAGGCCAAAGGAAGGGGGGTGGGGGAGGCTGGGGGAGCCGCATATGGGTACTTAAATGCAATACAGTGAAAAAATGACGACTATTTTTAAATGGCAACAAATTTCATTTGCTGCATTTTGTCATTAATAACATTAACAATTGCCCGGTTGAGCATTGAAGCATGTGGCATGCAACAGACCAACAGCCCAGAGCTTTGGCCAGCACAACAAATGCCACTTCCTGTCACACACACACACATACATACATATATACATACATATACATAGGACCTCGGAGCTGGGCAGTCGCAGTCGCGGTATTGGCTGAAGTATTTGCTAGTTGCAGAGTGCATTAAATTTGTTTATATTTGCATTTGCGACATGCATAGCAAAAATATTGTGCAAAGAAAAAGCCAAAGCTAAATTACAACCACAACACACACACACACACACATGTATATGTATACAGGTAAGTCTGTATGTGTGTGTGTTTGTTGCAGCTTTTTGCCTTATAAACATGCTAATGCCTAAGCTCGACTTGCAACATGCTGCCACAGAGCAATTGCGTTTGTCTTTTCGTATTTATTTTATCTAATTCACACACACAAACATACTTGCTTAGACGTCTGTGTGTGTGTGTGTGTGTGTGTTGCTGGCGCACATATCTTCCGATGCTTGACAACTTAATGGATTTTAATCTGTCACATGCGTTCAAATTTTGACATATGTATGTGTGTGTACGGCAACGCGGTCACTATGACTGTGACTGTGACTGCCACTGTGACTGTGACTGCGACTGCGACTGTCACTGCGACTGCGACTGTCTAGAGTGTCTCTTGTCTGGCCCCCAATTGTGGGAAGTGCCGAAAAAAAAGTCAAATGCGCCGCGCCATTCACTATATGCATCGCATATACATACTTATGTATCTGTATCTATAACTATATTTATACATACAATATATATCTGGTTCTGATATTGTACAATTGTACAACTAACCATATAACGGAAATTATGCTGAAAAAATATATAAACTAAATATGCGCGCTCTGTCTCTTTCCCTGTCGGACTCGGGCTCCGGCTCGTGTGTTTGTGCAGCGAAGAGCGGCGCAATTCTTAATTAAAAGACGTCAATCACTTATCAACCGGTCGCGCTATTTCTGTAGATATTTCTCAGTGCTCGTCTGACAGACCCTTGCCACAGATCTCAGTCTAAACGCGGGGGCACCAACCAAAAAAAAAAAATGAAAAAATATATAAAAAAAATCTAAGAAACACAACCAACCAACCCAACTAAATCATCTGTCAGGCTGTGGACCGACTAGGTGCGCTATGATTTCAGACTCTATCAAATTTCTTTAAATTCCATTAAAATGCCTTGACATCTAAGAAAACAATGCATAAAAATAAATAAATATAGCTCAAATCGGTCGTCGTCTGTTCCAAAAAAGCTTTCAAATCAAAAAGTTAACCCCAGATAGTAAATATTTTTCTTTTTTTAATTTAATGAATTTGCAAATATAATTGATATATACATATATTATAAGCATATCTTTTTTATCTATTGGAGCTTTATTATATATTTGGCAGTATGATATTTTTCAAGACTTGTGGGCAAATGTTATGTAACATTGAAAATCAGTAAACAGGATATTTTGATTTTCTATATGTATATTCACATATACATTCTTTATTTTTCCATTTAGCGGACTGTTTGTCTGCGTGTATTAATGAGTCTATCTCGGAACCTGTAAGAGCTAGAGCCTGAAACTTTTACATATAGATCCTCATATAGCTGATCAAATAAATAGAAAAATGTTCAGTAAAATAGTATGATATTATATAATATAGGAGCTTAGTGTCATTAATGGGGAATATTGCTGTCCAAAGATATTTTTATAATAATAACAATAATGATCATTTATCATACAGCAAATAATAAAACAAATAGCTAATGATAATATAAATAATAATAAAAAAAAATAAACAAAAATTGTTATTAAGTGGTTTGGATGTGCGTGTTATAGTGCCTGGTCAGGAGGAGCTGGTCAGTCGAAAACGATGGACAAGTTTGGCCCCAGAGGCGAACTTTTCGCATTTGTATGGATGGGTTTAATGATCGCTGAGACTGGAGCAAAGTTAATCATTAAATTGCCATTGATTGTGTTTTGCCTTTGTGGCTCGTGCAGTGATCCAAATGATCGCATCATCACAATCAATCCCCCACCCTCCGCCCCTTCAGCCTTGTCCTTATACTGGCACCACAAAATAAATCGTTCGATTTGTTCGTTTTATTCCTTTTGCTTTATTTCGTTTTTTTTTTTTTGCTTCTTATTTTTTTTTTTTTTTTTTTGTGATATGCATACGAGCAATCATCGTCGCCCCCTTTCGCCTCACATTTGTTTATATGCATAAAAAACAAAAACGTATTTTCATTCAATCAACACGTCCATCAACGAGTTTGATTGATTCCTTCGGGCTCATAAAAAGTCGAGAGGCTGCAGGCAGAGGCAGCAGGAGAGACATGAGGCATAGATGCAGGGGCAGGCGCAGGGGCAGGGGGCACAAACTATAACTCTTGGGCAGCAGCGAGCAGCATTAAATGATATTGAACGAAATTGTATTTGGATCGTTCGTAGAGCTCTATACAAAAAAAAATCAAGTTACTCACGTACAGCAATTATGCAAGTTGATTTGATTTTTATATGCGCCACTGCGCTACACAAGTGAGGCATATGGCAACAACAGATGAGCTTGAATAATTATTACATCTAGATATCTGAGATTTATAGTAAAGCAGACGAGGCAAATCCTTTGGCTTTATATATATATATATATATATATATATTCATATATAGTTTACTAATGTCAGTTTTACGTGTTGCCTTTCTATGCGACTCTCATAAAATCAAGTTAAATTATAGAGTATTGACAAGTGACAGTAAGACTGAGCGACAAGCAAAATAATTAAAAAGAATATCAACAATCTGTGGAACCTATTCTTATATCTTAACGAGAATGAAATATAAATGAGAATCGCATAGAATGGCTTTCAATATTTAAAAACTTTTTAAAATTTGCCAAATTCCTTTTATTAACATTTACCAACAATTCAACAATTAATTAGCAATAGTATATATAGTAGCAATAGATGATGTAGTGCAGGACATTAGCAATTCGTCTATGCCCAAATGAGCTAAGGCTCTGGCTTTTGCTTGTTGGACGCATCCAAACAAATGAAATGGGCAGGCAAATGGGCCTTAGGCGTGGCAAGTGAAAATCGAATAATACGATTCCAATGTGAAATAGAACTGATGCCAAAGATGATGATGATTAGCCGCCATAAACATATATAGACATATGTACAAACATGTGTACAATGGTTTTTGTTGTTGTAGAGTCGGCAACATTTTGGATTTATTTATGTTTTTATCGGTGCACAGGCAGAGGTCTGCACTTGGAGTTCTTGTAGGCAACTAGTGTTAATTGCCCCCTGGCCAAACGTAAGAGGAGGAGACGGTTGGGGATGGGGTTGATGATGCTCAACGAGATACAATACGATAAATTTGTTTTATGGCAGCTTTTAATCGTGTTTTGCTTGCTGGTGCATTTAACAAGCGCATTAGAAAACATTTACAAGCCCACAAGTGGAAGTTTTATAGCGCAAACAGAACGCATTGCTAATTTTTTCGTTGCATTCGATTTAGATATGCATATGTATATGTATATGTATATATTTTCATTTGATTTTTATTTGTATTTGTATTTGTATTTTTAACAGGCACGCCCATCAATCGGCTGCCCATAATGGCTAAATCGGTGCTGGATCTGTACGAATTATATAATCTGGTGATAGCGCGCGGCGGTCTCGTCGATGTTATCAACAAAAAGCTGTGGCAGGAGATTATCAAGGGGCTCCACCTACCATCGAGCATCACCAGCGCCGCCTTTACGCTGCGTACACAGTAAGTAGAGTATCTATAAGTCGACACCTGCTCGTGAACTATGCGAGACGCAAACAGTGGAAAATGCTGGCGAGCAAATAAAACCGTGACAATCAAACATCGGCAAACCGATCAACGGGCAATCGATCAGCAACCCGACTCCTAGTTGCCAGTTGCCAGTTGCCTGTTGCCTGTTGCATGTTGTTGTCCGCTTCTCTGCTGCCATGTTTGTTCATTGTCCGTCACGTTTCGTATTTACACGATAATTCAATATAAACGTGAATGCGACAGGACAGCAGAGACCGACGACTACGATGTGTTTTACTTGCACTCGATGCATGTTTGCTGGGCTTATTAATAATTTTATGCATCTTTCAGATACATGAAGTATTTGTACCCGTACGAATGCGAGAAGAAGAACCTCAGCACACCGGCCGAGCTGCAGGCGGCCATCGATGGCAACCGACGCGAAGGACGTCGCTCCAGCTACGGCCAATACGAGGCGATGCACAATCAGATGCCACTGGTACGTACTACTACCCCCCGCCCCTTGCCCAACCCTCACTCACTTGCCGTTGCCTTTGCAGACACCCATTTCGCGACCTCCGCTGCCTGGTGGCATGCAACAGATGTCGCCTTTGGCCTTGGTCACACACGCCGCAGCGGCCAACAATCAACAGGCGCAGGCGGCGGCAGCCGCCGCAGCAGCGCACCGTCGACTGATGGGCGGTCCGGCCTTTGGCCAGATGCCCAATCTGGTGACGCAAGAGATTGAGAATCGCATGATGGAGTATCTGCAGCTCATACAGGCCAAGAAGGAGCAGAGCGCTCCAGTGCTGGGCGCCTCCACACTTAACCACCAGCAGCAGCAACAGCAGCAGCAACATCAGCAGCAGCAACAGCAACAGTCGCTGCACCATCACCAACAGCAGCAGCAGCAGCAGCAGCGACAGCGCTCCCAAAGCCCAGAGATGAGCACGCGGGATGCGTTGAGTGCGCAGGTTGCTCTGTGGCACATGTACCACAACAGCAGTCCAACCGGCTCGGCGCACACCTCACCACAGCAACGGTAAGTGTGTGTTATACAGTTATACAGCAGAGTGGAACGTGCTGCAGCGTAGACACGCACCTTAGCAAGCACACACTCTTAGCCGAGACACTAACCGTTAAGCTTTTCGCCTTCCTGTTCTGCACCCTTAGCGAAGCCTTGAACCTATCCGATTCGCCGCCAACTCTCAATCTGAATCACATAAAACGCGAACGTGAACGCGATCCCACGCCGGAGCCGACGGACCAAGAGGACTCGCCCCACCATCCGCCGCCAGCGAAGCGGGTGGGCAGCGGCCTGATGCCGCCCGGTTTCCCAGCAAACTTTTACTTAAATCCACACAACATGGCCGCCGTGGCAGCCGCCGCGGGCTTCCATCACCAGGCCAACAGCAGCAGCCATCATCATCTCCATCAGCAGCAGCAGCATCAGCAGCAGCAACAGCAACAGCAACAAGACGCGGCGTCCGACGGCGAGCCAGAGGATGACTACGGCAATCCAGAGCACAATATAACCGGCAATTCCTCGTCCATGCACGATGACAGCGAACCGCAGCAGCTGAACGGGCATCACGACCATCATCACCATCACCATCATCATAATCAGAATCATTTGGATAAGTCTGATGACTCGGCCATTGAGAACTCACCCAGCACTTCCACCACGGTGTCGGCATCGGGCGGCCATCGTCATAGCTCGCCGGTTTCCACCAAGCAGAAAGGCGTCTCCAGCAAGGCACAGTCCAGTTCCAAGGACACGCAGCACGACAACTGCACAGCCGGCGGCACCGGCAACGGCAGTGGAGGTGGAGGTGGAGCTGGAGCTGGAGGTGGAGGCGGAGGCGTCAAGCTAAGCCCCTTCGAGACCCTCAGCCTGCTGTCGGGCATGCAGTTTCAAGTGGCACGCAATGGTAAGCAATCCAATTAGGAGCGTTCATTCCCAATCTAATCATTCATCCGCTGCACAGGCACCGGCGCGAACGGCGAGCAGCAGTTGATTGTCAATCTGGAGCTGAATGGCATTAAGTACTCGGGCATGCTGGTGGCTAATGCAGCCGGGCCAGACCGCAGCGAGGACCCGCACCCGCACCCGGACCCCGACACCGATACGGACACGCCCACTGCGCCCAAGGGCGGAGGCGTAGCCGAGGAGCCCGAGCACGAGGAGGTCAGCAATGCAGTTGCCCACGAATGCAGCCAAGATGTCGGCCAAACCGAGCCAATCGACGAGGAAGCGCTGCAGCCCACAGATGAAATTCTGAATGGCAACAGCGGGGGCCTAGGCGTGGGTGTAGGAGTAGGTGTGGGTGTGGGTGGGGGTGTGGCTGTGGGTGTGAGTGGTGTAGGAGTGGGGGTGGGGTCGCTGCTAAAAGATGCTGTAGTCAGCTCGTAAAGTGCGAGTGGTCAAGGAAAAGTATATAAAAAATAGGAATACCAAAGTCATATTTTTCAGAAAAATAAAAAAAGAAACACACACACACAGCATAATCCAATGTAAATACACATACACACATATAAAAGCTAACGAGACATTGCTAGAGTTAAAAAATATTATTGTGTGAACGTGACTTGTGAACGAGTTAAGCAACTCGTCGCAGGCAGCAGAGAGAAATTAGCAACTAGAGGAGTAGAAGAAGAAGATGTTAGCGAGTGCTGCACTCGGTGTAACTGCAGGTGTGTCAGGCTTAACTGTTAACGAGTAGCGAGTAGCTAGCAGCGAGCAGCGAGTAGGAAGTAGCGAGTAAAAAGTTTCAAGCAGCGAATAAGATTAAATGAATAGTAGAAAGCCATTAAAGAGCAACGAGTAAAAAGTAATGAGTAACGAGTAAAAAGTAGCAAGTAACGATTAAGGAATGAGGAGTAAAAAGCAGCGAGCAGTGATTGATTGATGTGCGTAAACTCGTTAGCCTGGCTAAGACAAAAGTGCAGTTACACCCACAAGCCCATTTTAAACCCATATATATATATATTTATATATAAATATATAGGTATATATGCATGTACTATATATCGATTAGTATGTTCATTTTCCACACTTTGCATAAAAGACAAGCTTGCGAGCATTGTATTTATTTATAGGCCCTAGTTATATAAGCAGCTGCAACAATTACAAACAAAAACTAAACGAAAGCAAAAAACAAAAAAAAAAAAAACAAAAAAAAAATAGAGAAAATAGAGAAAGAAGAAAGAAAACTTAATAATACTTTTCATTAGTTGTTAGGAGGGAGGGTATCCCAACTTTACGTAATGTCCAGCCCAGCCACGCCCCCTTCCACTCACGCCCTGGGTTTTTTCGTCTAAGAGAGAGCAACATTTTTTTTTTGTCGTGTTTCTGAAAAAATTGTCTTTGCTCGATTCTTTTTTATTGTGTTAGGCTGCAAAGCTTGTGTACATATCAATAATTGCTATGTAGTAGTAAATATCTCTATATAAATATGTATACCTTATCTTTATATAGTTCTAAGTGAACATTCACACACACACACACACACATACACAATCACACACACATTTGCATTTTGACCACATGAATAGACCATAAACCCATATACCATAGGATATAGACGTAAATAAGATTATGAGCCTAAAGCATAAAGCATATACATATATGCACACACACAACACACAGCACACTCACACACATACATATACATACACACACACACACACACAGATACATATATATATATAAAGTAATAATTATATAATGACATAAAAACTGTTTACGCATTGGCACTCAACATAAGAAAAAGCACTTATCCCCAACTACTCCAAAGCCAACTAAAATATATATTAGCTACAAATATTGTAAGCGTAAGCGTTCAATTTATTGAATAATAATAAATCTATTTAATTTTAGCTCAATTCGCATTCTACTTAGTGGGCGTGGCTGTGGGCGAGGGTGATATAAAGAAAGGGCTGATTGCTGCTAATTAACGGATCACCACGGGATGACGGAGCCAAATCCGAGAGTTGGGTCGCAGCTCCCTTGTTGCTAAGTGGCTGAGCAAGCAGCACATCTTAAAGTACCATATAAATATATATATATATATATACATATATATGTATGTAGACTGTTGCTGCCACTCAGTGGCAAACATTTGTTGCACAGCATTGAAAATAATGCACATTGTTTTGCCTTTCTGCTTCTTGTGTTAGCAAAAATATTTGCCTTTCGGTGCCCTTTTGCTCGAAAGTCATAAACACGCAGAAGTGGCCGTAGATTATAATTCCAGGTCGGGTCTGGTACTCCCGGCCACGCCCCTCCCCCGTCCAGCCGCCCATCGGCAAAGTGTGCGGCAAACAAAGTGATGAAAAACAAATGTTGTTGAAAACAATGGATGCGTGAAATTGTCGACTGCGGCGGATCGCTGAAAGGGAATGGAGGGTGAGGGGTACCAGGTGAGCCGAAATCAAGTGCTAACTACATTAAGGAAAACTTAAAGGATGCTGAATACCTGCCCCCCCCCCCCCCCTCGCGCATAATGAGCAGGCGCAGCGGAACATTTTGCGGCGCCTTTTGTTATTGCCGCTCCAAGGGGACTGGGTAAGTGGCAAGTGGCAAGTGGTAAGTGGTAAGTGTGCTCAAGACCCCGGTCATAAACTGCTCAAGTTTTGCCTCCAGCCGCGCGGCCAGCAAAAACATTTTACGGCCCATTCACGGCCGGGCCCATGCCTCAAGGCGGTCTGAATTATGCACCTTGAGTGTTGGCAATTCATTGCTTCATGTTGCACTCACATAATTGCAGTTGCAAGTGCTTCCCGTTGCTACACTTGTTGGAGAGTATTGCGCAAGCAATTAAAACAGACTTTGCATATTAAGGTTTTCAATTCTCCTAAAAGTATGCAGTGAAAAATTCAAAGAAATTCACTTGAACGTCAAATTAAAAATATTAAAAATCATTTCAAAGTAAGTTTTCTAACGCTCAGTTGTATGTATTATGATGCGGGACTTTTAAGGCGTCGTTCTCTCAAGGAGATCCTTGACCGACTGCGTGATACTCTGTATCGTATTTGAATACTTTTAAATTATCAAATGAATAATTTGTTGTCAATCGATTTTATGTTTGTTTAACAAGAACTTTTGTCGACTTGCCACACCTCCTTTTAAGATAAAATACTTATACTTTATTTGATTTAAATTATGGGTCATCAAGACAGACATTAAACAAAACTAAAAAGGCATAATAAAACCAACACACTTACATACCTATGTCTGTGATATGAAAGCTTTGCACGTTAGTTAAATAAAAGTATTAGTACCTATTTTTTCAATTCATATCGTAAGATTATTTGATTATGTTCCATCAAAATTAATTAAAGAAAGTCCCATTAAATGTTTATTTATAGTAAATACTCCGTGGCCGAACAAATGGCATTAAAATAATATCTGCGTATTAATATCCCGGCTATAAATCAATTTAATTGCACAGCTTGTAAAGTCAAGTTAAATAAGAAGTCGAACGGTAAAATAACAAAAGCAACAACAACAACAACAACAACGACAGTAACAGTAACAACAATGAACTGACAGCCAACGAAAGGAAAACAATTGAAATTCAAAAGAAAACATAACACAAATTAGCCAAACGGAAAACGCAGGAAATTCACGCTGATGCCTGCGAAAATATTGATGGTCAAATTAAAGGCCAATAATACAGCAATAAAGTCGCCAGTCGGCCAGCCACCTAACAGTCCATAGTAACACCCACACCAACACGCACACACACACACACACCCACACAAAGAGAGCGAGAGCGAGAGAGAAAGTGTGTGAGAGCGAGAGAGAAGGTACACACGCAGGCACCTTTGGAGGTACCGCTTAGAAGTATTTATAAATTTTATATAATGTGCCTGGCTATAGATACATACACACACGCATACATATAGATGTGTGCTAGTGTATGTGTATGGCTACATTTAAACACTTGATGCGATGCCTACATAAAGTACAATAGCATTTTGCCCTTTTTGTGCAGAGGTGGTCCGCTATTATTTACCAACACAAGCAAAACTTTAAAAGGCAATGTGTATTTGTCGAAATGTGTGTGTGTGTGTGTGTGTGTGCCATGTTGCCTATATGCACAAAGGGAAGCACAAGGAAAGCAACCGTTACAAACATGTGTACAGTGCACACACATTTAATGTGTTTAATACAACAATTGTGTGGCTTTTTAGTACACAGCGAGTGCGAGTGCGGCTGCGAGCAGCGCGTAATTATGTTGCCAGCCTTCTTCTGCAAGTGCCTGCGTCAGCCTCACAGTATGTGTGGCTGTGTGCCTGTGTGTCAGTGTGTTAGTGCGGTCGTGTGTGAACGCCTGTCAAGCTCGCCAGCCTTCGGCTCTCGGGTCACACGCAACAGTTGTCAATGGCAACAGCATAGAAGTTGCAGCTTTTCCAATTTGCAGATGTTTTGCAACATTGTCAAGCAACATCGTTTAGCAACATCAACTTGCAACAAATATTATTATGTGGGTAGAAATATAGTCAAATGTAATTCCATATATCTTTTGCAGGGATTTGTCAACTTCAACTTGTCATAATTTAGTTAAATATGGTCCGATTCTGAAAAGTTATACCATTTTGAGCTCAGGAAATCCAGTAGAATATAATGGCATCAATATCTAGTAATTCCAAAATCAAGCCCATTTTTTCAAAATTTGTGGTCCTACCTCTTGAAATTTTGTGAAAAATCTTCAAAATTTAAATTTTGTTATTTGGAATACCAATCGATAATGCTAGTTCAGACGAGCTCAAAAAGATATAGTTTTTGAAAATTAAACTTTATTTGCCCAAGTTACAGCCAATTAAGTTCCAAAAATAGGGTATTTAGGGAGATTTTTTTATTAATAAAACAATTATAGAAGATTGTAATATTACTTTTAAGAAAATGGAAAACTGTATTAAAAAACAATGAATTGTCTAATTCGTGGATAATATTCTTGAATATATGTTCAAAATTTCAAGACTGCAGCTTTAATAGTTTTCAAGTTAATAGTTTTCATACATCCAGACAGTCTGACGGGTGGAGGTTATTTAGCAACTTTAAAGGGTCATAACTTGGTTAAATATAGTCCGATTCTGAAAAGTTATACCATTTTGAGCTCAGGAAATCCAGTAGAATATAATGGCATCAATATCTAGTAATTCCAAAATCAAGTCCATTTTGGCAAAATTTGTGGTCCTACCCCTTGAAATTTTGTCAAAAATCTTCAAAATTTAAATTTTGGTATTTGGAATACCAATCGTTAATGCTAGTTCAGACGAGCTCAAAAAGATATAGTTTTTGAAAATCGGAATTTACTTGCTCAAGTTACAGGCAATTAAGTTCCAAAAATAGGTTATTTAGGGAGATTTTCTATGAATACTACAAATACAGAAGATTGTAATATAACTCTTAAGAAAATTAAAAGCTGTATCGAAAAACAATGAATTGTCTAATTTGTGGATAATATTCTTAAATATATGTTCAAAATTTCAAGACTGTAGCTTTCATAGTTTTCGAGATAGTCGTATTCATACATCCAGACATCATACATCCTGACGGATGGAAGTTATTTAGCAACTTTAAAGGGTCATAGCTTGGTTAAATATAATCCGATTCTGAAAAGTTATACCATTTTGAGCTCAGGAAATCCAGTAGAATAAAATTAAATCAATAGCTGGTGATACCAAAATCAAGCCCATTTTGGCAAAATTTGTGGTCTACCCCTTGAAATTTTGTCAAAAATCTTCAAAATTTAAATTTTGGTATTTGGAATACAAATCGTTAATGCTAGCTCAGACGAGCTCAAAAAGAAAATCTGGCTTTATTTGCCCAAGTTACACTCAAGCAAAGTATAAAAATATTGAAGGTTAAGTGATTTTTATTGATGTCATTAACATTGATTATATTGCGAAAACAGGGTATATTGGCTGCGGCAAATAACATCTGCATCAAGAGAAAATAAACATCTTCAACAAGATAAGTGGTAACTAAAAAGAAAAAAAATCAAAGAAGAATTTTAATTTTGTGGTCATAAAGCAAAGATAAAGTAATGGTGTAGCCAAAGGCAAAACTTGGCAATATCAATAAATGAAATTTTGTTTATTTTCGACCCTCAAAGAGCCAAAGCAAACATAAAACTTGCATGAATCTTCATATCAGCAACTTGTTGCTGCTGCTCTAGTTGGCAACATGTCGCTGGCAACATGCTGTGCGGCGCTTGCGCCTCTCAAAACTGTAGCACACTTATGGCGGCTGCATGGCAGGCAGCTGGCGCAACTACCGCGAGTACATACACACACACACACACACACACACACGCACACACTCATCCAAACATACACACACACACATATGCACACGCACGCACGAATAGATGTGAAAACAACAAACTCGATTCCAACTTGCAGTTTTATTCTGCGCTGTCGCTATCGCTGCCGCCGTCGCTGCCGCCGTCGCCGTCGCCGTCGCTGTCGATGGCTGCTTGCTTGGTGTTTGTTGTTGCGCTACCTGGCGCCAGTTAACGAAACCACCCTTAGATGAGGGAGCTTGGAAGCTTTTTGTATCGCAACATAGGGAAGCTCGCTGGCATGCAACAAGCCAAATGTTTGCTTGTTGTTGTTTGTGTGTATCTTTATCTGTGGCAGTGTGCGAGTGCCTCGTATCTGCCGCTGTGAAAGCGCTCGTAGCGGCATTCGTGGCCGCAGTCGTCAATACCAACATTTGCTCAGCTACAGCTACAGCTACAGCTACAGCTTCAGCTTCAGCTGCTGAACATAAACGCGTTCGGGTGCCACGGCTTTCACTGGCTCTGCCGCCGCCATCGCCGATACTTCACTTATGTAGGATTTTTGCACACTTGAGAGTTTTAGTTCAGTTTTGGCAGAATTGATAGATACACGAAGCACGGTGCGCGCAACGCAACGCAACGCAACGCAGCGACGCGTCCGTTGTAGATACATAGATACAGATACAGAAACGCAACGCTTTGTTGTATACAACACAAACACACACCACAAAAAAAAAAAAACAATAAAGGAGAAAAAAAAAATAAAAAGAAAATTGTTCTATTGCTAGTGAATATTTGACTCACTCTGTGGCCGACTGTTTAAACGTCCCGCTGGCCCATATCGTGACTATCTGGCCAAAATCAGTTACTGAATACTGAATCGGTATTTAGTTAAACAGCAGCTCGCTTCTAATTGGAAAACATTTGGTGGCTGCCGTTACAGTTGTGTATTTAAATGAACACGCGTTGATTTCTGTTTATTCTACAGCCGAATAGTTGTGAATTATTTAACGACGTGCGACGCGCCACGAACTAAATAAAGTCCAGAGGCAACTCAGGCATCTGCATCTGCAACTGCAACAGTTTCGACGAGTGCATCATTTAATTAGCAACGAAATTGCAATCGCAAAAATTCTGTCGAAATTCAGCAGCGTTGCCCGCCAGCAGCAGCAGCAGAAGCAGCAGCAGCAGAAGCAGGTAATAATAATACATATTTTAGTGGATGGCGTGTCGTAAATTCATATACAATAGCCGTAAGTATGTGCATGGAGCTGAAAAAGTGGGTCCACGGCCAGAGGCGGTGCCGTGATTTGTTTGCATGCAGCCCCCGACTAAATAACTAGCTAACTAATTAATTGATACCCACTAAAGCTGCTGCCCGTCTAGCTGATAAAGCGCTCGTGCCCAAAGCGAAAGCAAACGCAAACGCAATTACAGTTGCCAAAGAACAAAAGCTCATTAAGCGCAACAAACGGCAAACGCGGCTAAGCTGCCAATGTAGGCGCAACGGCACATTCAAATTTCATTTCGTTTCCATTTCATTTACTGCGAGTCCACTGTGCGAGGGAGGCAACGGTGGTGGCAGCGATCGTTTCTTAACGGCTGAAACGAGTCACGTGCCACGTGCTAGCTTGACCGAGCTTTGCTCCAATTGCTCTCAGTTAATGCTGAGCCCGGTCACTCACTCACGTCTGTCTCTCACGCACGATCGCACAGCGCTTTAAGTTCGGCTGCTCACGAGCTCAGCGCCAGCGACGGTTCACCTTACGCTCCATCTGTATGTGTCTCTCCCACTTTTGTCGGCTCTCCCTCTCATTCTCTTTGTGTCTTGGACTGGCATTGCTTTGATTTCTTTGCCTCAGCAGCAATTTGTGCTGCTCTCGCTCTCAGTTGGCGCTGGCGATTGGCGTTGCCTAGCTCATATATACAGATACTGATATACTCATACTTATGTTCGTGCTCGCACTCACACTCTTACTCGCACTCGCACTCGCACTCGCACTCGTACTTTTCGTGCTGTGCGTTCGCCTCGCATTTATATCCCGCAGATTGTTTTAGTTTTTCTTTTCTTTTATTATTTTTGTATTGTTTTGTGTTCTCGTATCGTAACGCGGTTCGCCGCGCTTTGCAGCTCAGAGCGAAATCAGTTTGACGTTTTGCTTTGACAGGCAATCGTCGTCGCCGTTGCCGTCGCCGTCGCCGTCGTCGTGGTTGTCGCGTCGCGTCGCGTAGCGTCGGTCTGTTTGGATGTGGATCGAGATCTCCAAGTCGCAGTCACAACTCGCCGGTAGCCGTCGCCGCAGCGCAAGAATAAATATTCTTCTCATTTGAATTCTTAAAAATATAAAAGAAAACTTACGCAGTTGTAACCAAAAATACGAGTATGCACATTGCTGTATTTGAATGTGAGTGTACGTGTGTGTGCGTGTGTGTGCGTGAGCTTGTAAATTAGGCAACTATAATGTCAGCCAATTGTATCTCACAGATACACAGTCTGTGTTATCGCTGGCCGCATTTGTGACGTCACAGCGTAATTTGTGATTGCACTTTAGTAGCTGCTGCTGCTGCCAGCAGTTGTTGCTCTTATTTGTGTTGTTGTTTGTTACTTCGTCTGATGCTGTTATTATTCTTAATGCATTTCATTTAGTTATGCAGCTTTGTGCACACACATTGACACACACACACACACATACAATTTCAATATCTTGTGCGTCAAAAACAACAACAATAGAAAGAACAAGCAGCGCTGCTGGCGCCGCTGCCTCCGTGCTATGAACGTGACCTCCGTGTATTAAAATAAATTCTAATTTGTGAAGAAAGAGGCAGCAGAAAATGTTTTGTTATTGTTGTGACGATATTCCGCGAAGAAGTATTCGAGTATCTATGCATACATACGTCCATACATAAATCTGTATCTACACACATGCATACATAAAGCGTGCACGTATGTGTGCATGTGTGTATGCGTATGTTTATGTGCCAGTGCGTGTGCGTGTGCGTATACGTGTGTCCATTCTTCATGTGTGTGTATTTGTTTAATTTATATCTAGAGTCTGATATAAATATTAAAATAAAAAATAACACAAAAAAAAAAAAAAAGAAAATACCCAGCCACAGGCATAAGCAACAACAACAACAACAACAACAATAACAATAACCACAGCTACAACAACACCAACAAATTTAACGACTACATTTCGCTACGTCAATACATAATGTATTGTATATGTACTAAACTTTAGTTTTATTGTTTTTGTCTTTTTTGTATCTTAATAAATATGTTGTGGCATTTACACAAACATGTACACGAATGTGTATTTGTATATGTAGTACGTACGACTTGCCTTGAATTTGTCGCTGTCTCATTGTCGCATACTATACGAAAAATGCCCTCCAAAAAGCAGAGAAAAAAAGCAACATGCAAAATTATAAAAATTAAATAATAAAGCAAAAAAACAAAAAAAAAAGAAGAAAACGAAATAAACATTAAAATTAAAATCAAAACCAAAAGCATATTCGGTGGGTGTAGAAAATTTTCATGCGACGGGCGTAGCGCACATTTTCAACAATTTATATGTGCAGGTATATACATACGCATATGCACATATACATGTGTGTGTGTGTGAGTATATGTGTCTGGCTGGCAACTCCCGCAACCATCCCGCCTCCATCTCCACTTGAGTCGCTGTCACCAGGCAGCAGCAGCAGCAGCAGCAGCAGCACATTAAAAGACGCTTAAAGTTGTCTCATGCTCAGCCAGTTAGCTATTTAGATATAGATATAGATATAGCGACACATGCATATACACATATACACCCATAGATCTATATAGAGACATAGCCATACCCGTCGTAAACAATGCAAAAATATCGACTCTTACTTATAAACAAGCCGCAATCGAATTGCAATTTGCGTTGCGTTTCGTTTCGCTTTGACTTTTTGTTTTAAACAAATTTATTCTTACGAGTAAATAAAAAAAAATATATATATATATATATCATCGAACTGACCCATTTCAGCGATTATCTAATGTCTATTTTATTTTATTATTATTATTATTATTTTTGTTGTTGTTTCTTTTTTTTTTTTTTGGTTTGTATTTTGCGTTCATTTCGTTTGATTTTTACTATCTAAGCGATACGCGGGCTCCACAATCAGTGGCCGGGAACTTCACGGGGTCCGTAGTTTATTTTATTTTGTTTTTGACTTTTTAGTTTTTTCTTAATTAATTCTCAATTTTAACTGTTTATTAAAATTGAAATTGGCGTGGCGTAGTTATTGTTTACAACAAATAAAACTTAGCCGTGCCATCGCATACTGATTTCGTTTGCCAGCCCGATTTCAATCAGTTACAGTGCGCACTGCATAAGGCGGACGGGCATTTTGTAACCAGCGTTATGCAACAGACCCCCAACCCATCGCAGTTTGCATGCTAAGCAGGCCGCCCATTGAGCGTCTAGATATAGTAATAGGCATAGTACCTACTTGTCTCTGCCACACTCTATACACATTTATATACATATACATATATATATATATATGTATATATATTTATGTCTGGGCTAAGTGCAGGGCATTCACGAGTCGCGATTTATTGTGCTCGTATTGTGAGCCACTTTCAAGACGCTCGTAATGGATGACACTTCAGCCTTTATCTTCCAGTTAAGATCGGCATTTGAAATGCAAATTCCAGACTAGCTGAAACTCTTTCGACAACATCTGCTGCCCAGATATATGCGATTATATACGATAGTTCACATATCATGGCATATATCTATATGTACTTACATCCATTATCAAATAGGGCAGCTTTTCGCTTGTCAGCGATTAGTTTTTGGGGCCAGCCATTTGTCTCATCTCAAGGGCGATGTAAATATCTATATACGTACATATATATATCTGTATATATGTATGGAATTTCTGTGACGCACGAAGAACGATATTTTCGGTGGCCACCGAAGGTCGTACACTCTATCCGAAAATTGCTTGCCATTTTCCTTTCCGCTAAATTACAGCAACTAAAAATAAAAGCTAATTATTTACGCATTTTAATAAAATTTTCTAAAGTTTCCCTTTTTTTGAAAAATATAGTTTAGTCTATAAGAAATACAATTTGATATCCATTGCAATCGGAATACAAACATTAAAGCAAAACCCACACGGGCATTAATTTTTTTTTTTTTTTTTTTTGTTTTATATACTCAACTTCAATTCCGTTGAATCATATGATTTTTTTTATAGCAGCTTTATAGCTGTCACACGGCAGGTTAAATCTAATGAAGACAATCAAGATATGAGATGTTAAAACGATGTAAGATTAACATTTAACCCTAGTTAACATAATACAGCATGTACAACAGCTTTTACGAGCTATACCTTTAAAGTAAGCCATGTGATTAATGTTTCTAGCTCTCACAAATAAAGGTTTCTATTTATGGATGCAAAAGTTTACAATAGAACTCGAAGTGGGTTTCGCAATGGTTCTTAAGTACTTTTTGAGTTATGTTTAATTTCATTTGAAGGCGTCTGTAAAACGTTTCGGAATACGGAATATGCTGCTAAGCAGAAAGAAATTGATCAGCTTCTACTTTTTTTTTTCACTGTAATCCGATGAGTGTTTAAATAATCATCAAATATTTATACAGAACGCGATTATTTTGTTTATAATCCTACGATTGAATAATCAAACATTTTAACGCACAAAAATTGAAAAATGATTCACTTTGATTGATTTCATTTTCCGTCTGCAACCACAATTATTATTTTTTCGTATTATTAATTTTATGCCATTTATTCTTAACTTTTACGGCTCGTCGAGCAGCAAATTAATTTGTTGCAAATTAAGTTTATTAGCCAGAAGAATAAAAAAAAAAACTGCAATCCAAGGCGGAACACGATCTTTATAATAATAACTGTTCAATAATATTTGAGGATTTAATAATAATGATAAATATGAAATTAAATGCACATTAATGTGTATTTAAATGCACGATTAATGCATTTTTGTCACAAATAATTTCATATTTGATTTTTTTTTTGTATTATTGTTAATTATTAATGTGCAGTCATGCATTGAACTCCAGATCCAGTTTGGATTATATTGAAGCTAATCAAATGTTGTTAATTTTAACCGAATGCCAAAGCCTTTATTAACAATAAAATACTTATAGAAGAATCCACGTGAAAAGCCAAATTATCTAATTCAGTGGCTGCATATAAATCGCACGATTAAAATTTTGCCACACACATACTTTTTCAAATGCACACTTAATGTGTGAGTGCGTGTGTGTGAGTGTGTGTGTGTGAGTGTGTGCACATTCGTATTGATAGATGTGTAGGTAAACAATACAAAAACAAAAGCGCAGCAGCTGCAAAACATCAGTTTGCAAAAACTATTAGATACAAAGTTTTTTTTCTTTTTGGTTTTTGTATTTGTTTTTTTTTTTTTTTTCGTTTTCGTTTTTGTTTTTGTGTTTTTTGGTTTCTTTGTCAGGTTTGCCGCTCGGCCCGGCTGGCAAGTTGCCTCGAATATGGATATGGATATGGCCCCCCGTCGCTTTACAAGGCGATGCCTGGCTGCGGCTCTCCATACATGATGTACGCACGCATACAGCCACACACATAATAATTTATATTGTGCCACACACATGCACACGCACACACATACCCATACGCATAGGAGACATTCTCGTGGGCACACATTGGCACACACCTGATGATGCTATTATACAAATACCAACTACCACCTGCATACTAATAACGTGCAAGGCATTCCATGTGGGTCGTGACTGTCAAGATGCTCCCGCTTGCCACTGCAACCAACCAGCTAGACACCCACCCACCCAATTGCCCGCCCACCCACTTCTTAGCACATCCTTTGGCGCTAATAGAATTTGGCACTGCTGATGTGATTAGTTTTAAGTTGCATAGCTCAAGGCGCACGTCCTTGTAGCCACTCGCAGGTACACACCTGCACACCAACACACACACACATACTCACATACACATACATACACATGCTTGCCGCTGGAGAGCGCAAAGCAAAACTCATCAATTTTCTTTTAATAGTTATGCCCGAGCTAAAAATAATTTGTTTAAAGCAACAAACCGACAGGGACAAGAGCAAAAGATACAAATGTATATATCTCGATATACATACATATATGAATAATATATCTGTATACCTATTTTAGCTCATTCTTGTAGCATTCGGTTTGACTGGCCATTGTCTCGAGGTGGCTGAGACTGCGGCTGCTGTTGACGCTGCCTGTCTAGTTTGTGTCTTGTTGTGACGGCTTTGTTTTTGGCCAACAATACGAGCTGACATCCACAAACAGACAGACAAACAAGAGAGAGAGAGAGCGAGAGAAAGTGGGAGAGACAATGAACTGTAGCCTGGCATTCGAGGATGCGACGTCAACAAGTGTTCCATATCCCTGCTTACAGATAGAGTTTGCATACATACATATGTATATCCTTTTGGCCAAGTCAATCAATGTCGTGCATCAAGTGCAGCATATAAAGCAGCGGCAGCATCTCGCATTTCCACTCAATGATACAAAAGTCCCCCCCCCCCCTGTCCATTTCCAGCTCATTCGAAAATATATGTGTTTGTTTCCTTTAGGCCAACATTTTTAGCCAACTTCGGTGCGAGGCCCTGTGCGCATGTATGTAAAATTTTGAAATAGGTCGACATTGGGGCTGGTGGAGCTAATCTAAAGTGTTTATTTTTTTTTTTTTTTTGCTCATATCAGTTGATTTGGTTCTTTCGCTTTCGTTCGAGTTTTATCTAAATATTTAAAATTGGTTTCGCCCCGTCGACGAGGCAAATGCCATTTCTATTTGCGTCGCCAATGATAAAGCGGCTCCAAGGCGACGTCACAGCCAAAAAAGCTATTAAACAATAGCATAAAACGGCAAACAAGTTGGCATAACCAAAACTACAAACTGTCCATCCAAATCCATCCTCGGTAGCCACTCTTTTCAATTCCAATTCTCCCATTCGCATTCATATTGTCATATTTCGGAAACGTGCCTTCAAGGCAACAAAAACAACAAAAACAAAAAAAAAAAAAGGGTCTCTGGGCTATCAAATTTCTCTTTAAGTAAGAAAAAACTTTTGGGTCCAACTTGAGTTTTGGTAAGCCGAGTCCGTAGACCCTTGGGCAAGCATTTTGACCATTTTATGGGGTTGCATTAGCCTTCAATATGTTGAACTTCTGGTGGTGCATTACGTATTTATGTATTTATGTATTTATGCTTGTGCAGGTTGATCACGTACCCCTCGAATGCGTACGGGAATCCCAATACTCCTCTTACCTTGGCTCCAATCATCATTGCCAATATTGGGCTTTTATGAATTTATTACCGCTGACAACTTTGCCAATTTTTAATTGTCTCGCTGACAACATTTTTTATGTGCGTCTCATTGAAACTCTAGCTCCTTACCATACATACTTATCAGTATCAATAATAATAGCTATAAAGGTCGTCTACTGTTCGGTACACTATAAAGTACTCGATTTTATAGCTGAATACACCTAAATATAACTCGTAAATAATAAGTAAGCAACGCTATTTGGAACACACCGAATATTGAATGCACTTGAGAGCTTATTATTCCTATAGTTCACCTCCTTGAAATGGAAATTCCAAGAAGCAAGTCGTTTGTATGAATCTATTGATCTCGAGACCTTTAACAGCTGGAGACTTCAAAATTTGCCAGTAGTACAGATTGGCTTTTTTTCCTATTATCAATAACTCTTTTCTCTGATATCGCCTACAATCGATATCAAGCTTTTAGATATTTGAGCATATCTTGCACGTCTAAGAGTACATTTATTTATAGACTGTCGTAAAGTAAGACCTGAAACCTGCTTCATTCCCAAATAAATTGAAATAAAAAGAATAATTTTATTAATTAGCCCTGGTTCCAATGGCTGTACTGCCGATATTCTCATATATTCTGTCTGTATTAATAACAACTTCTGAAAGGGGAGACACAATTATCTGAATATAAACATCGTATTTAATTTACAGCTCTAATATAAACAACAAACAAAATTGAGATGTAAAAAAATACTAAGGCTTGTAATTGATCTACCCAGATACAAAAATAATACAATAGGAAACGCTGGAGTGAATGAAAACTGATCGCTTACTTTACCAATGTACCAGGCACCAAAAGCAATGTTTAATTTGATTTTACATGTGAAAAGTAAGCAAGTTTCTCATTAATCTAATAACAATGGGGATATCTGTATAACTGAGGCATACACATAAATATATTGATAGTATCGATTAGATATGTTCATTTATGTATCTGGTGTCACACGAGTCACATAATCTATTTAGTTCGGAATTATTTACTGTGGAAATAGCTCTTCTGAATTGTGTGCAATTAACACATATTAAACAAAATATACAGAAAGTTCTTAATTTGGTTTTTAAGTAAAATACAATTCGAATTACTTCCCCTTTCTCTCATAGTCGATTCTTATCTTTGTTAGGGTTTAAGTGCTTATAGAGTATCTCTCAGTCCAAGACTCTCCACAGCATTGAATGGATATATGGTCTCAATAAAGCCAAATTGATTAGAATCCTAACTGTATGGGTCATTAAATTAAAAAATGTGTTTTTAATTAAAAGTTATTTCGAATAGAATTTCAAATGAAAAATAAATGAAAGTAAAATTGTTATATTGTTAACAGCTTGTTTTTATTTTCTCTGAAATAAACAAGAAAAACTGGAACAGTCTTGAGATTCACGACTCTGTGAACTTCAATTTAAGACTTATATGAGTGCTTATAAAGCCATATATCTAACAGAAAAAAAAAAAAACATGAAAAAAAGATCCATTGATGAATTGATTTACTCAATTTACGATGATTTATGATGATCATGTAGCTAATCTTAATTGCTGTTCGCTACTCGAGTTGTTAACCTAGCCATTTTTCTCATAGTTGGCACTAAACGGGTTTTTAGGGTCTAAACTCCAACTGTTCCAGCTGATTGGAAGATTAGTTATTTAGCCGCTTCGATGCAGACAGACGACAGCTCGGAAATAAAAAAGAAAAACAGAAAACAGAAAACAAAAAACACAAAAACTTAGCCAGCAAAAATGGAGGTCAACAATTTACTATTTTAAAACACAAGCAAAAGCAGCGAAATGTATCGCAAAATATGCCAAACACACAAATTTGCGCAACTCGGGCGGGGCCCAAAATAAAAAAAAAAAATAAAAATAAAAAAAAAAACTTGACTATTGATGACTATTACTTTGCTCTATTTCTGTGTGTGTCTAATACTGTATATTTTCTTTGCATGTATATATATATATATAGTATTTGTGTGCGCTTGTAGCTGATTGAGATGTAAGCGGAAAGAGGGCCAAAGAGCCAATCAATAGATCGCCGCTTGACGCGCACACCCAAAAAAATGTTTCAATTATGTTATCCACAAGAACAACAACCACACAACCACAACATCAGCAGCAGCAGCCAAATAGAAGCAGAAGTTTCAAAAGCAACAACACAAGCCACAGCTTAAGCATCACCATCAGCAGCAGCAGCAGCAGTAGAAGCAACAGCAGTAGAAGCAACAGCAGTAGAAGCAACAGTAGCATCATTCAGCACTTGGAAGCTTCATTGAAACTCAAGAACCAAAGCAAACAGCGACCAAAACCAAACCGAAACCGAAAGCAAATTAGCATAGAAGAAGCAGCAGGAGCAGCAGTAGCAGAAGGAGCAGCAGGAGCAGCAGGAAGAGCCGGACAGGAAAGAGGACAACGCCATGGGCTGCTCGCCGAGCACATTGCCCAGCTCATCGTCGGCAACGGCGGGGGCGGGGGGCGTGGGCGGCGCTCCGCTGCCCCCGCTGGATGCCAATGAGAAGGATGGCAGCTTGCTGTTCTGCATCAAGCTGCGGCGCAGTCGCATGCGCCGCTGTAGCTGCGGCGCTGTCACTCTGCAGAATCAGAACGGAGACGGCAGCACGGGCAGCGCCACCTGCGGCGACAACATAATGTGCAACCAGGGCCTCCTAAATCCTCTGCAGACCAAAAACGAGTCCGACTACGAGAAGGTGAGTCCGCAAACAGGGAGTTTCCCCCCTGCCCCCCTCTCTCTCTCTCACTCACTCACTCTCTCACTCTCTACCACACTGTTACGGATGACCAATTGAACTACGTCTCTCTTAATCCCCGCCTGCAGCTCAGCACCGGCAAAAAGGACTCCATTGTGACGGTCGCAGCTCTCGGCAACTTCACCCACAGCGTTGTACGCCGTGCAACTGGAACGGGCAGTAAGTACCCATGAGAAAGCAATCTAACATTTAATACAGCTTAGAGTAAGGAGTGCAAGAGCGACAGCATATGCAATGCTCAAATAAATCATATATGTGCGCCCTAAGCGGGGATCAAAATGGGTTTCAACTTGTTCAAATCGATATGAGTTCAATTTTTATAATGCTGCGTGCAGACCCTTGCCAGGGAATTATTTTATAGAAAAGTTTTGCTGGACTGGGCGAGTTATTAAGCTTTATTTGGTTCTTTATAGAATATGTGATTATGCAGATTTTTTTTTGATTTTTTAGAATCATGCTTCAGATTTACTTTAACATGTTTGTTAGATTTTATTTAGGATGGGAAATTGAAATGGGGATTTTTTTGTGGAGTGCATGGATGCATAAGTATCTTATGTGAAGGACATATTTATTTATTAGATTATCAATTTAGTTGGTATTAAAGAATAAAATAAAAGGCATTAAGCTTTTAATATATTTTTTGAATTTCCAGTATCAGTCTTCAGATTTACTTTGGTAGATTTTATTTCATTTGGGAAATTGAATTTGTGAACTTTAGTCGAGTACATAAATCTCTTATATGAAGGAAATATAATTTATTGGTCAGATTATCAATCAAAGATTATCAAGCAGTATCAATAATTAAAGTAAGTAAATTAAATAATGGCTGGCAAACAATGAAATGCATCAAAGTTATTTATTTATTTTTTTAATATTAGATTATTTTAAGATGGGAAAATCAAATTTCGAATTTTATTTAAAGGAAATATTTATTGGTTAGATTATCAATCAAAGATTATCAAGCAGTATCAATAATTAAAGTAAGTGAATTAAATAATGGCTAGCAAACAATGAAAGGCATCACAGTTTTTTATTTTTTTTAAATTTCTGAATCCATCTTTAGATTTACTTTAACATGATTATTAGATTTTTTTTAAGATGGGAAAATCAAATTGCGAATTTTATTAAAGAAAATATTTATATTAATAATTAAAGTAAGTGAATTAAATATAATGAAAGACATCAAAGTTTTTTAAATTTTTTTTTTTAATTTTCTGTGTCTGTCTAGATTTACTTTAACATGATTATTAGATTTTTTTTAAGATGGGAAAATCAAATTGCGAATTTTATTTAAAGGAAATATTTATTAGTTAGATTATCAATATAGTTGGTATAACTAGAAGAGCAGTATCAATAAATAAAATTAGTGAATTAAATATTGGCTAGCAAACAATGAAAGGCATCAAAGTTTTTTTAATTTTTTTTTTTTTAATTTTCTGTATCTGTCTAGATTTGCTTTATTAGATTTTTTTTAAGATGGGAAAATCAAATTGCGAATTTATTTAAAGGAAATATTTTTTAGTTAGATTATTATTTAAGATCGTATTGCTAGAATATCAATATCAGCAATTACAATAAGATAGTCAAACAGTGGCTTAAATTGAAGAACACTGAAGAGCATCAAGGGTGCGGTGTGGCACAGCCAGCTGACTCTCGGCGAACATCATTAAAAGCTAAGGGCGGACGTACGGATAGTCGTAATACGATCTGCGAGAAGTCAGCTGGCGCTAGCGTCGGTCTCTGCTGCCCAGGTGCAGCTGTTTTGTGTGGACTCCAATTAACGGCTCGCCCTGAGAGCTTGGGCCAGAGCTTCGCATATCAATGGTGCGGCAGACGGTAGCCGTGTCGTTCTGGCCGGATCCGAACGGAGCGGAGGCGAGCGGAGCGGAGAGAGGCGTCGAACAGCCGAGAGAACGGGAGATTGTGAGTGCGCTTTGGCTGTGGACTGAAACATGATCGCGCTCAGTGACGACGACGACGACGACGACGACGAGCGATCGTCGAGAGCGGCGTTTATCGGCTCGCTCTGCAATGTGACTGCGGCTGTGGCTGTAACTGTGAATGTGTGGCGTCGCAGCTGCCTACCGACTGGCTGACCTGCCCCCCACCCCGCCCGGATCAACCCGCCCGCCACGAACTCGCCTCGGAGCTGGCATTCGCAACAGCTGCTCGCCATTTATGGAGTCAGTTGCTTTGAATTGGTTCGCCGCGTCGGTTGTAAAACGCTTTCGTAACGGGACGTTTACTCGCCAAAGGTCTGCTTTGTGGCTCTGTGAGATTCGGAATTGGATTTGAATTTGGATTTGGACTCGTTGCCCGGTTCGGCAGCCGTACACAAATAATAATAACAATAATAACGAAATATACGATAATCCACACACAGAGAGAATACCCTGCAATCGACACAGACATTTGAAAAAAAAAAAAACTGCCCAACTCGCTCGTTATGCAAATCGAAGACGCAGAAGGTGAAGGCGTTCAAATTCAAATTTACATTCAGATTCCAATTGAGATTCAGCTTCAGATTCAGTTTGAGTTTCAGTCTGAGTTTGAGTCAATGCAGCGGGCGCGATTCGCGGGCGTGTCGCTATCGCCATCAGCCATCAGCAGCGCCAACTGGTCGCCAGCAGCAACAGTTGCAGTTGCAGTGGCCTAATGCAACGGCACAAATTTGGCCAGAAAATCCGCGCAAGTGACTGCAACGCGTATTAGCCAGGGCCAACCAGTTGAGAACCAAAATCGAATGCAATTAAAGCTTATGACACCAGTAACAACAACAACAACAACAACAACAATAAGTAACAACAACAAATACAACAACAACTGCACTGATCTGTGTGACACACAAAAAGTATCTGAAAGATCGCTGCAATTGGTAGACGTGTGTTGTGTGGAAAAAAACAGCTCGGCGCCGCATAGCGAGCCAAAAAGTAAAAGAATACAACCAAAAAAAAAAAAAAAAACCAAAAACAACAAAAAATATAAATAAAAAACAAAAAAAAAAACACTCACACACCAAATAAAATATAGCAACAATTTATACGGAGTATCGAAAAGTGTTAAAATTCAAAATAAACTTCACAACTAAGTGTGCCAATAACAAAAACAACAAGCAATACAACAAGTAACTGTGCTAGTTGCTTCTAGCGAGTAGAATACGATTTGTCTAGCATTCTCCAGCTGTGCACGAGTCTCTATGTATGTATGCATATGTATGTATGGATGTATGCATGTATGTGTGTGTACGCTCAAATGTATCTGCGTTGGTGTATCTGGCTGTGCGTTTTCATTCTTGAATTTCGCTGCGTTTTTGGCATTTGCACACTGCACCTGCCAAATGTGTGTGCAAAACTAACTCATTAACATGTTGCGGCTGTCAGGCAAACAGCCTGGCTAACAGCTAACAGCTAACGGCTAACGGCTAATGGCCAGCGGTTAACGGCTAACGATCCGAAGCGCTCCAATAATGCAAATAGCAGCTAATGAGAACAAAACAACAGCAACAACAATAAGAACAATAACGAAATTGAAAAACATGCTTATATAAATTTGTGTATATTTATACAACGGCGAACAGAAACACACACTCACCCACACACACACACACACACACACACACACACACACACACACACACACACTCGAACACTTTTCTAAGTTAGTTTATTAAATTTTTTTGCTTAGAGATAAAAAAGATTCACATGACAATCTGGTTTGCGTTACACGCGACTGTGACGATCTTTCAGATTCAGCATTCACACCCAAGCACAATCGACTACACACACACATACACACAGACTCATACAGGCACGCATCGATACGCGATGGCGTTGCCAGAGCGGCCGAAATGCGAACGATCGGCAATCAGCGCGCGGGCTCTAAACAATAACAATCGAGCTGGCTGGCACCCACGCAATGGCGCCAAAACATCAATCAAAGCAAAACACACAAAAACAGAGGCAGAGGCAGAGGCAGAGGCAAAGGCAAAGCAAACTAAGAGCAGCAATGAAAACAAAAACAGACAACAAATACAAAACAAAGCGAAACTGCAGCAGAAATGCTGCCAAATTCCAAATGCCAAATGCTAAATACCAAAGCGAGGCTGTCGATACATTATGTTAGCCTAATCCCTGCCTGCCACCAGTTGCCAGCTGCCAGCTGCCAGCTGCCAATTGCCAATTGGGCAGGTGTCAACTGCCACAAGTGGTGCGTTTATCAATGTTTCACATTAATTATTACTCTCAGGCCGCAGCGCATTAGGAAACGAAATCACAATCAAAATCAATTGAATTTAAATTGATTTGATTGTACGGACGGGCGACCCTTTAAGTAGCTGGCGTTAATCTATACGTATGCCCACAATTTGTCGCCCCGCCGGACGATTTGGTTGCTCTCGTTGTTTACATTTTTTATACAGAAGGTGCGCAGCCAGTGCTCCCGATAGCCACGTGAACCGTTCCCACAAATACACCCCGCCAGTGCTGCCAGAGATTAGATTAGGCCGCAGACTGTCCGCTCGCTCGGGAGAGAAACAACACTACTTTTGTTGTTGTTGTTGTTTTTTTTTATGAACTGGCAACTGCCCGCCAGTGTCAATATGTGTGCGGCGACACTGGACTTGGCGACATATCCACCGACCACACTATCAACTATGAACGGTGATGATCGCCAACAGATAGATAAAGACTCGGGGGTTTGCTTTCGCAGTTTTTCGGGTTCAAATGAAAGCAGCAAAGCGTGAGCAACGTGCCCAGAAGCAGGCCAACCAAGTGTTCCACTCTAACTAGAGCATATTCTCTCTCCCACTGGTTGAATTCCCGCCTATATTAGATGTAGATTGTGCACGCGTTTTGTTTTCTACTTGATTATTTGTATCTGTGTCACAGTCTATATCTCTTTCTGTCTCTCTCCCTCTCTCTCTCTATATATATATGTGTATGCGTGTGTGAGTGTGTGTGTTACTGAAAACGCATTATACGCCTGTGTTTCAGTATCCGTATCTCTATGTGTACGGGGGCCTAAACATCTGAATACTATGAGCAAACTTGCCTGATATTATCTTATCAAAAATTAATTGGTTGTCATGACAACGACCAAGGCGCAAAAGACTATACTCTTTGCCAATGACCGGCTAACGTCATCCCACAAATCCTCTGCAGTAATCGCAAAGCAATTTTATTTTATATAACTCATCAATTTGCATTATTTGATCGCCGATCAAATATTATCATGCCTTTATTTTTTAACGTCTGAATTCATTTTTTATGCGCAGTTTATTTTGTGAAACGGAAACTTTGAATAAATATTTTTGTTCATTTCATTTCGTTTCTCACAAAGCACTCAAGATAATATTTACCCGATTTGCAGCGGATGTTAAAGCCTTCAAAAATCACGTCTTATAAATTATAAGTGCAGCTAGCAACAATTTCCACACACAAGGAATTCGACTTTATTCACTAGAGTTGAAACTTGAAAGAAAAAACAAAAATGCACTGTGACGTTTTTTAATTAAATTTTTATAATCCCTTATAAGACATCGTAATTCCTAATGGGTTTTGGTATCAAGTGGTATAAAGTGGCTTTAAATTGTTATTGGAATTAAAGTATGGGAAAGCTGACCTACACTATACATAAATATGTATGTACATACATATATATGAAACATATATGCAACCATATAAATATATATAAATAAATATATGTAATGTATTGTATATTTGTAGATTTTTCATAGAAATGAATTTCATGCTATTTATGTTTGAAATTCCTTGAAATCTGCGGGGCGGTTTTACCTTGAATAGTTTTACTATACGATAGTAATTGAGTGATTCCCTATTACATATTTAAACATATAATACGTAAATTATACTCTTTGGCTTTGCTATTAAAATTAAATCTTGACTCAAATTTAATTAGAAATATAAACAACATAAATCCCCCACTGAAGTTTTTACAGATTAATAATCCGACTAGATGAGTTGTAATAAAAGCAAAAATCTTTTAATGTATATTTAATAATAATTGAGATCAAGGTCGAGGTTTTATATCCATAAATAAACCGCAGCCAAAGTTTAAAGTGTATCAAATCTTTAGATTTCTGTTCTTAATTGAGAAAAGAACCCATAAATATCCAATTTGAATAAATTTGAAATATGAAAGTCAAATAAGACCGTTTTAAGCTCTGTTCGCATTAAAACAAGAACTGTATGTATGTATGTATGTATGTATATGTATCTCAATATTTATATAAATGTGTTGCGCTTGGGCCAAAATGCCGACCGTTTGGGGTGTAGCGCCCAGCGCGGTCGCTGGAGGTTTCAGAATCCGTGCGAGAATTATCATCTGGCAAACAGTTTTTCATAACGGATTAGTGCGGACGTTTCGCTGCGGCCTGGTCGAGTCAGTTCCAACCAGTGACCCGTTGCTCGCTGTTGCTACGGATTCACAATTTAACTTTGAACAACTGCAATTTGAGTTTAATTCAAGTTTCGCCCGTTTCTTTGCATACCTTTCCGTTTCTACGCAAATAACGGTATTCGCATCCGCATCCGTATCCGTATCCGTATAAGGGCATACTTATTTGTTGCCGTAACTGTGCTCCTGTTTGTCGAGCAGTTAAATTTTAATATAGCCCGCAGTGTTTGCACAGCGTCGTGGCCATGTTGCATACTCGTAAATAAGCCAAGTGCTAATCGATCAAAATCAAGCGCACCTTCAATTCCAGCCCCACCTGCCCCACCAACAGGCAACTTGTGTACACTTTACACACTAATGAGCCAGTAACTGTTGCCAGTGTGTGTCCGTGTGTAACATGAGCCTTAATGTGAGCAAGTGTTGTAAGTATTTGCAGCCACTTCCATTGGCGCCATTTCTACTCCCGCTCATAGAGACGCTTTAGATTTAAGTACCAGGTTATGAGGGTCTGTGTGTGTGTGTGTGTGTGTGTGTGTGTGTGTATGCTCCAAATAGTTCAGATTCAAATGAAAATTAAACATGGCTATAGAGTATCTGAACATGGCCTCGTCGAAAGTCTAAGCCAAAACCCAAACCGAAACCGAAACCGAAAACCAAAGCCAAAACCAAACCCTGTTGCTTATTGCCAGCGACGTCAGCGGGCGGCTGCGGCTGTGGCTGCGGCTGTGGCTGCTGCTGTTGCTGTTGCTGCTGCTGCTGCTGCGGCTTTTATCTAAACAATTTATCGATTTTCGTTTAGATTACAACGCGTACCGCTAGCCAGCGCAACGGAGCCAAGCGGACGCTAGCAACGATAAGATACACACAGGCCAGGGCAGGCCAGGCCAGGCAGCATGTATTTATTTGAATATACGCAAATATTTTCTCTATATACATAAGTGCGAGTACATACCTATATACGCATATATACATACATATGATATATATGATATACATATATATACATATATATATATAAAGTGATATGAGCACGGGCTGAGTTTTGGCATTTCGGTTCAGTTCCGCATGTTTATGTTTCAGGGCTATTTTTGTTCATAAATACTCATAGATACTCAAACACATAGTTATGCATGTGGAGCAGGTTATCATTACGCACTAATTGTATGAAATCAATGCCAGCACAGCCAGATAAACAGCCGGGCTAACAGCAACAGTCGCAACAGTCGCAGCAGCAACAAAAATAAAAATAAATGACAAATTAACATAGTGCCACGAAAATAATCAAAAGCGATAATTATGTTGAATATTTGTAGTTAATTTGCAAAGTCAGCGAGAATAAAAAATAATACGGAAGATACAAAAATAAAAAAAAAAATTAAAAGAAGAACAAAAAACACACAAAAAAAAAAAAAAAAAATACACAAACATCGGAACGCAACCGCAACGGCCAAAAGCCGAACAATGATTATATCTAGCCAGCCAGCGAACCTCTCCGGGACATCGTCTGCCCACATGAGTGAAGAAACCGTTCAGAGCGATTGCAATTGTGTGGGTGCGAACGCGGGGGCGGGGGCGGGAGCGGTTCCGGGCGTTGGTCTAATGATGGGCAGGGCGGCCAGACAAATGCAAACGCATGGCATGGAGGCAGAAACATCACCGCCGCCACCACCACCACCGACAACAACAACAACAACAATAACAACAACGCCAGCAACAGCAGCAGCAGCACTAACATCATCAACAACAACAACAACAACAGCAGCAGCCAAAACAACAACAATAACAAGCAGAGCTTCATTAACGCGTCCGGCCTCCGAGTCCGAGCTGCTTGTGGGTAAGCGGATTGTCTTGATGTGACCAGAGAGGTTGGGGTTGGGGTTGGGGTTGGGATTGGGGTTGGGGACTGGGAACTTTATGTGGGGGCGGGTGCGTGTGCCTCTTATAAAGTGTTTTGTTGAAATGCCAACGCTTATAATTAAATAAAACGTGCGACTAGATGACTGAAGATATGAATGGAGCGCCGGCAGTCTTCAACGCTGTCGTATGTGTGTCTCTCGTTGGCTGTGTGCGTGCGTTCAGCTGCGCGAGCGAGTGCCGACCTAAAAGTAGGCAACACTTTTGCCACTGCGTACACAAAAATGTAGCATGCTTTTCAGCGCAGCGGTTTTAATGCACAACTCACCGAAACGTATTGCATTTAATTCTTTGCAGGCACTGGCACATCGGGCACCAGCTCCTCTGGCGGCGGTCGTCCTGGTCACCATAAGTCCTCGCTAGCGCTCGCTCTGACGCCCGAGGATGAGTCAATGGACGTTTATCAGGTAAGCCCTTAAATATATTTGTATATATGCGAACCATGCGAATGTGATGCTGACCAAATGTTTTTTTTTTGGCCACTCTTGTTTGGCTGGCCCTGGGCCATCGTTGTTGTCGGTTGGGCATTTTGTCGACAACGCACATGTGTGTTACGTATTTGATAAGATATCTTATCATCGCCCGTTATATGATGGGAGCTCTCGCCAAAGTACGTTTGCTTTTTTTTTTTTTGTTGTGCTTTTTTACATTTTGCTCAGCTGCGCTTCTTTAAATAGCCGCTCATTTACACTGTCTGAGAATTAATTCGTGTTCTTCTGAGTATGTGTGCATGTATGTTAAAAAGAGAACGCCGCTCATGTGTATGCATGTGTACGCGTGTGTGTGTGTGTGTGTGTGTGTGTGTACGGTTATTTGCCATTGAGTCTCACATAAACAATGTGCCGCCAGAGAAATCAAATCAATTAACATTGAAGGTGGGAAATCAAAAAGTAAAGAAATAGATTAACCCGCCGCATTGCCAGCTACTCGTAGCTGTCGCCCCACTGTCGAGCCAATTGACTCAGTCAGTCAGTCGCGTTTCGACCGCAAAACCAGTGAAATATACAATTTCTAGACATATACATAACTCACGACAACGACAACGACAGCGTCAGCGACAGCGTCGTGTCCCATATTGTGAAAACTAGTTCGACTGGATTAATTAAATCTGAATTTGATAAGTGGAAATCTTCACATCTCTTTCGGACATAATATGTGCCCCACTGCTGCTTACGCAAGCGCTCTGCAATTGTTGTTGCTGCCGTCATAGGAAGGACATTTTGAGTATTGTTGGAGAGTCGAGTGTGAAGTGCTTTTGCAGTGCGTATCGATATTGTTGAGTAGCCGAGCGCAGTGGGCCAGTGAGTGTTATTGTATAATTATCAGAATGCGCAATTGTTTGCCAAAAATTTTTCGCACTAAATCTTCGTCGACGGCATCGACGAGAGTCGCGACCGGCCACACAAATGAATTGGTCCCGGACAACGATACGGATAGCTATAACAATTCAAAGGAAACAACAGCGACTGCAACAACAACATTAACAGCGGTTGTGACGTTGACTACTGATCAACCGCTTGATAAAAATGCCAATAAAAAACTGCAACACCAACAGCAACAGCAACAGCAACAGCAAAAGAATCAGCAACAGTCGCCAGCCAAAGCGACGACAACGACAACGACAACGACAACGATTTCAACGAAATCGTCCGCTGATGACGTCGATAAGAGCCGGCTGATAAGCGCCGATAGAATATCTAATTCTAATATTTTGGATTTAGAGAAAAGCAACATCAACATCAACAGCAATAGCAATAGCAACAACACAAGCTACAGTCAGAGTCAAAGCGGCAACAGAAGCCAAACAGCGACAAATGGCAGCATCCGCCAAGTGCTCGACGGGAATGCGACCTCGGAAATGAAGGTGGCTGGCGGTGAAATTTTATTACCAGCCCCAGTTTCAGTTCCAGGGGCCGTTCCGTTGCCATTGCCGTTGCCGTTGCCGTTGGCGTTGCCATTGGCGAACAACTCCAGCAAAACGCCCGAGCAAATGGAATTGGAGTACGAGGCAAATGAGGCGGCCGAGGGCAGGGATATAATGACGCCACTGTTGCGTAATACAAGGTCATTGAGCATGGCCTTCGGCACAGGTGGAGCGGGCGGAGGTGGCGGCGGTTGTGCTGCTGCCGGAGTGGGTCGTATTATGCAGCCGGAAATAGTCGAGGCCATACGCAATCTGGACACCCAGGCACTGCGTCTCAACAACCTGACACTGGAGGAGCGGCGAAAGCTAACACAGCACCAGGACGCGAACAATGATACCGTTACGTTGCGCCCCAAGGTTTTCACCTTTGAGCGGCAGACGCACAGTCTCTACGAGCGTCGTCTACACAAGGGTCCAAAGCTTCATCTTTGGGTTGGCAACGGAAAGAAACCTTCGCCACAAACGGAAGAGGATGAGTTTAAAACATTTCAGGTATTCGATTGTAATTCGTACACCTTGACAGGGTCCACAAACCATAAGAAAGAATTCTCCTCTTTTATATATTTATTTACTATTCGATAACCCTCCAGAACAACGGACCTCAACATTGTCGTAGTTATTATCAGTCCAAGTTTGACATTTGTCCGTGATTCAAATTCATGAGTGTCAGTGATTGATGTTTCCTATGCCGGAAATTGTCAACAGGGTATTTCTTCATATAATGTATAATTTTATATGAATAGGAACTCTATTTATATATCGATTGATTTATTATAAAATACTCAGCTCTTTGTGAGCGATTTGTTAAGCATGTGGTGAAATAATTATAAAATTACATTTATTTCTTGATCAAGTAAAATAATGTTTAATGTTTAATGTTTACGATCTGGAATCTGTTTACCAATTCATTAACCGAACATTAATTAATATTTGTTTAATTGTGTTTATTGAATGAGATAGCAAGTTCTTCACTCTTCAATTATAAACATGCTTATAAATACTTTGTTTACAAAGCAAAATAAAACCCATTAGTTTTGTTCACTGCCTATCTATCTATTCGTCAATTCGTTTATCTCCCATTTCTTTTTTTTTTCTTCTAATAATTAGAGAATCTAGCATTTTTTATTGCTGTAAGCCTGGAACTCTAATTAGTTTTCCACAATAAACCAAAACCTCAAAGCAAACCAAGCCAAACAACAACCCAACCGCAACAAATGTTTGTTCTAAAATGTTTTGCTTTAAAGTGCGAAACTTTTAAACCATATATATATATATATATATACATATATATGTATATACAAATTCTAGCTAGAGATAAAGCGAAGCCCACCTCTTGCAATATTTTCTCTGTTAACCTTTTGCGAAAGTCTTTAAGCAGCATACTATAAGCTAAAATAAAACTTTCCTTATTGCTTGCTTGTGCATTAAATCCCGTTTCGTCCTGTTGACACTTTGAGCAAAAGCTTCTGAATCAATAATGCTGTCAATGTAGCTGGAAGTTAATTTTAAACGTAAATTGCAAAAAATTACTTTTCCCCAAAAATTGTTTTTTTTTTTTCGCAAAGCAAAGTAAATTCATTTTCATTTCGTTCTCATTTTTCGACAAGGGGAGGCTGCAAAATAAATTACCTAAAGGGGACTCCCAGTCGAATCTGTTGCTCAGTTTATGAATATCGATTTTAATGTTCAACGATTACCAGTTGGATTTTGCAAAAGACGTTTATAAATAGTTTAGAATTCGGATGCTTTTGATGTGAGCTTCTCTTTTCATTACCGAATTGGCAGACAACACGCGTGACTGTGAATCAATGTGTATGTGTGTGTGTGTGTGTGTGTGTGTGTGTGTGTGGGTGTGTGCATGTAATCCCCGATTTTCACATATCGCATTTATTCATACGAGCATTATAAATCTGCAGGCCAAGTCTCCAATAAGGCAAATGGCGCCCCGAACAATTTCCGTCGGGCAGAAGCAATTTTATTTTAATTTATCATCATTTTAGTGACACATACACGCATCGCATATTGTGCGAGACACAAACACACATACACGCGGTGACAAATACACCCTCGCACACACACACACGCACACGCACACACTCGTAAACTGACACGACACAGACAGAAGCCGAGTTAAGCCCTCTTATTTTGATGGCAAAGCCAGCGCTGTAGATTTTTATTAAATTTTACACGTTGATTCACCTGCTCGCCTTCTCATTCTCATCTGTTTTGACTTGTGTTGCAGCGAAATCTCATGGACTTGAAATATCCAACCGTGCTACCACCGAATCCTCAACTTAAGGTAAGCTGACACGTGCCACCAACACAATCCACACAATCCACACAATCCACACAATCCACGCAATTCCTCTCCAACCATCCAACCATCTTTTGCGTTACATTCGTTTCCTGTCCAATTTGACTAATGCCCAATCCAATGTCGATTCGCCCGCAGGCGCTTTTAGTTTTTCACAAATCGGATAGCATCTGCGAAGTGGTCACCTTGGCCTGCCAGCGCCATCAGCTGGACGTAACGCTGGTCAAGTCAAAGGAGGAGGCACTCGATACCCTGCACAAGTCATATGCCACAGCGCAATGCTATCACCTAATAATAATTGATGCGCGCTCCACAAAAGGTCTCGACGCTGAGCACATTGCAAGGTGAGTGCTGGCAACGTTGCGTATACGTGATGTAACAAACTTATTACTTTAACTGTTGCCTCTGCCTCTGCCTCTACCTCTGTCTCTGTCTCTGTTTCTGGCATCCGCCAATTAGAACAATACGCCACACACACGGACATCATTTAACGACAATAATTGCCGTCTGCAAGAAGAGGTAGGTAACAATTAATTCGATTCGATTCGATCAGCGAGTCGCTAAATTTCTCTTTTTTTCAGTTTCTTTGAAAAGGATGATGCGCTAATTGCTCTATTGGACGCTGGCGTTAATAGAGTAAGTTTTCCCTTGCCCTTACCCTTGCCCTTGCCCCGTCAGACGTGATTCCGATTTACGGATCTGTTCATTTCTCGCAGTGCATAGCCGAGACGACAAACCTGACCATGTGCAGTGTGGAACTGAAGCAGATACTGCACTCGATCATACGGCCACATAATGTGATGTCCACTCAACAGGTAAGCGTAATAAGCCATACGCCACATACATTATACATTACGGAATACGGAATACGGAATACGCAATCGAGTTAATGCCGTGTCCGGGAGCCAAAGCCGGACGCATTAATTTAATTAAATGGCGCAACTGGCGACGAATGCGTTGCTGGCTCTTTAATCAAATTGTAAATGAAAATGTAAACCACATGAATGTACAAACCACCCCTCCCTCTTCTCTCCCCACCATCCCCTCTTCGACCTACTCCTGCACAGGCACTCTATACGGCGCTCCACCGGCTGAAGGAGGTGGTGCTCATCACGGACGACGTGCTGCGCATACAGTATGCCAACCGGGCAACGGAGCGGCTGCTCAACATGCGGCTGGTGAGTGACTCATCGGGCATGCACTAATGCACTAATGCGATTTCTATTTGGATGTCCAACAACAGGATGAAATAATTAGCAAGCCATTAGCGGACATCTTCGTCTCGGACCTCTCCACCATCAGCGAGCAGGGCAAGAGCATCAAGGAGTTTGACGGCATATTAATGGTGCGTCGCAAGAATCAGGAGAGCATTCCCATGCACGTGCGTGTCGTACCTGTGGCCTGCATTGGCAGGTGAGTACGGCCTCCCCTATCCATCTATCTATCTATCTATCTAACTAACTGTTATCTGTTAACAATGCCGTCTTTAGTGCACCAACACATCTGATTTTCAACTTTGATATACCCGGAGGCGGAATGGACTTCATTGCCACGCTGCCGCAGCCGAAGGAGGCGCCGCGCGGCTCCCTCCATTCGGTGCGGCGGTGCAGCTTCGACGTGCGCTCCATTGCGTCCGACGGACTGCGTCGCACCAGCCTGGCCAAGCTGACGTCCCTGCCGCTGGAGGCGCCCATCACCAAAGTATGACTTCATTTTGTACGCCCAATTGGTTTTGACTAAACAAAAACAAAAACAAAAACAAAAAACAAACAACAAAAAAACAAAACTGTTGACCCCCATCAGACAAAACATCCGAATGCTTTCTGTGCCCATGTTGTCCGTGTCCGCGGTGTCTGGTTTCTCAGCCTGTCTGTCTGTCTGCCTGTCTGTGTGTGTGTGTGTGTGTGTGTCAGTGTGTCATTATGTCCTGCCACATAGGCACCTGCACTGTAGCATCAGTAGCGACTAACAACAAATCCCACAACATTTCCAACCGCGCACATCAAATATATATTTTTAAAAAACAGAGCACACACACACACACAGACACTGACAGCGTTCCATTCGAATACCTTTTGATCAACTATTAATAATTATTATTAAGCTTATTTCTCTCCCATTGAAGCTCAAATTAGATAACAAAGACTTCAGTTGAAGCACATATTTGCGAATACATTTAGACCAAGACTGAAAATTGATTGAAATCCGATTTCTATTTTAAAACCAAACGAAGCTCTAAGACTAAATTATTACAAATATTTTTTTCCAAGAACTGGAACCAGATAATAAATCTTATTTATCAGTATAAGCACAGTCTGCAATATTTTTCTACAATATCTAGCATTTAAAATAGATGAGAGAGAAGCAAACTACAAATCATTCTTATTAGATTGTCAGCCCTTAATTGAGCTGTTTAACGGTACTATTTGCAATCAAGTTAGTTCAGTTCCATCATGATCCACAGCTCGGAGGTGTGAAAGTCTGGTTATAAGAAAGCACACCTACATATTACTCATTCGTATCTAATGGTCCGGTGTTTGGCACACGTTTAAATTCAAGTTAACGCTACTAACCCAATAATCAAGTTGGCCAATATCAAAATCAATAACATACCCCAAAACAAAAAAAAAACAACAAAAAAAAAAAAAAAGAAAAAATTGCACTACTAACACTATTGTTTTTACATTGATTCTCTTTTTATCTCTTATATTTGTTATGTTCTCTTTTACTTTTATGTTTTGTGTGTACTTGAACAAACAAACCAAAAAAAAAAAAAAAAAACAAAATCCAATAAACATTATTGTAAATATGAACTGGTTCCATTCGCTCGCACGTTCGCCTCGCTCGCTCGTTCGTTTTGCTCGCTACGCGTCGCTTGCAACAAACAACATAAACAAACAAAAAAAACAAAAAAAAAAAAAAAAAAACAATCAACAAACAAAACTCTGTTCAAAACCAACAAACACAAAACTGCGCACTCGCACTTTAGATAATCAATTTACTATCACAAGTACAGGAGAATTGTTCAGCCGACGAGGCACGGCTCATAGACAAAGTCTTGGAGTTCCTCAAGCGCGAAGGACTCTACAGTCCCCAAATGAAAGAGATACGCACCGATGATCCCATAGCCACCGATCTCATTGGCGCCCTTCTGACGGTAAGTCCACAAATATCTTTATACCAATGTGATGAGTCAACTAAGTCACAACCAGAGATCGGGCTCCAACTATATCTAACACCAATCCATAATATTCATTTTAGGGCCCCAGTGTCTACTCCTCGCGCCGCAGCTCGAATGACTCCATCATCCGCACTGGAAACTCGACGCGCACTGCGACAATCGTTCCGGCTAAGATGAAGGTTGATCCTAACTAACTTTTCCATTTTCACATTTCTTATGAACTCTCCTAATGTGCTGCAGGCCAATCCCATTATCATGGAACTACTTGAAGAATCTCTCAAATGGGACTTTGATATATTCAAATTGGAGGAGATCACCGACTACCATCCGCTGCTGTACTTGGGCATGGAGATGTTCCGACGCTTTGATGTCTTCTCAACCCTCAACATTGATGAAAACGTTTGCAAGGCCTGGCTGGCCGTCATCGAGGCTCACTACCACAAGAGCAACACATATCATAACAGCACACACGCCGCGGATGTCATGCAGGTGCGTAATCCACTCAAAGCCATCTCCAGCTGCCAGATGAACGTCACCCACCTCATCCCAATTTTCATGTGCAGGCAACGGGCGCTTTCATCACACAGCTGGCCAGCAAGGACATGATCATGGATCGCATGGATGAGGCCACGGCCTTGATTGCGGCAGCAGCTCACGATGTCGATCATCCGGGCCGCTCCTCCGCCTTTCTGTGCAACTCCAACAATCCGCTGGCCATATTATATAATGATCTAACGGTGTTGGAGTCCCATCATGCGGCAATCACTTTTAAGCTGACACTGGGTAAGTCCACCCGGAGCTTAGCCTTAAACCCTTTCACTGACACCTGGAATCTGCGCAGGTGACGAGAAGATAAACATTTTCAAAAACTTGGACAAGGAAACGTACAAATCGGCTCGGAGCACAATTATCGATATGATTCTGGCCACGGAGATGACGCGTCACTTCGAGCACTTGGCCAAGTTTGTGAGCGTCTTTGGCAGTGAGATGGAGCCTCGCGAGGTGAGTCAACCAGATGGACATTAACTGGATTATCCACATAAATGTGTGATTCGTGTTCTTGAATGCAGCTCGTGCAGTCAGAGGAGGAGACCTCCATACTCATGCGCCGGATGCTCATCAAGGTGGCCGACGTGAGCAATCCAGCTCGTCCAATGCAATACTGCATTGAGTGGGCGCGTCGCATTGCCGAGGAGTACTTCATGCAGACGGACGAGGAGAAGCAGCGGCACATGCCCATTGTGATGCCCATGTTCGATCGTGCCACCTGCAGCATACCAAAGAGCCAGATTGGTTTTATCGAATATATTATACAGGATATGATGCATGCCTGGGATGGTCAGTACTCTCAGTCACTCTCCCCCCCTCCCCTTCTCACTCCATATATCTCTCGTTATGCAGGCTTTATTGATATGCCGGAGCTGATCACCTGCATGCAGATCAACTACTCACAGTGGAAGAAGTACGATGAGCAGGGCGTCAACACGCTGGCCGATATTATGGCCAAGCAGCCGCCCGTTGGCAACAAGCCGTCCAATTCCAAATAGCATACGGCTTTTCGGAGATTATTCTCGGGTCTACTGAAGCCGCTGCCGGCCCAGTCGCCTGCCACATCCACAATTGGCGAGAACGAAATGGAGGATATGCTCTAGTGCAGGCGCACTCGGACCCGGACCCGGTCCCAGACCCGGACCCGGACCCGTTGCTTTCGCCGCAGTCTCTCGGCATAGGTCTCGTTCCCATTCTCGTTCTCGTTGTTGTCGCTGTTGCATACATATCTCGACTAAATAACGCTTTCAAATCTGATGTGTGCGTGTTCGTATGCGTGTGTGTGTGTGTGCGTTAGTGTCACACACACACAAACACACACGCACACACAGTCAAACAGGAGAAATCAAATCAAACAAATACAAAAAGTGTCGCAAATGTTTGAAGAGCAAAACTAAACAAAACAAAACAAAACAAAACAAAGAAATACAAAAACAAATTATTGGGCTGGACTCAAAATTTAATATTTAAGTAACATCACAAAAAGAAAACAAAATTTGTATGTATACGTGTATCTGTGTGCCCTATTCAATGTGTGTGAGTGTGTGTATGTCTGCGTGTCAAATTATATCAATATATATACATATATATATATATATACAAATAAATACAAATACAATAATAATAACAACAACAACAACAACAAATAGCAAAGATAGTCACATATTGTCGGAATGGAACAATATGGCGTGCGCTCTCGAGTACCTCGAACGGTATAAAACAGCATAACCAACACAAAATGGCGGCGCGGCCATTGCACACACACTGGTGCATAAGTGCGTGTACGTGTAGGTGTACGTGTAGGTGTACGTTTCCCACCCCCAAAACCCTCACACACACGAAGACAATCTCTGTTAAATACAACTGTCCAACTACTTCTAAATTAGGATACATTTGCAAAGGCCATAGCTAGATGACAAGGATTCGCGATGAGTGTGTGTGTGTGTGTGTGTGTGTGTGTGTGTGCATGTGTTTGTTTGTGTGTGTGTGTGTGTGTGTGTGTTTGTGCGTGTGTGTGTGTGTATGTATGTAAGTATGTGTGTTAGTTATTTGCATGCATAAGCAAACGAACTATTGGCTAAAATTACAACTATATCTATTTCTACAAATGTACAACTAACTAACTAACTAATTAATCGTTTGATTAGCGAAAGCAACAACAACAATTCGAATCCACAAATGTAACGTGCGAAATTCTATGGGGCCCTTATAACTACCTACTACTATCTTCTATCTGATACCTAATGTTATGATTACTGTTGATGTGTTGAAGAATTAAGCAAAATGCAAACGTTTATAATTAAGTGAATCCTTTTTGAAATCTTTTTTATCTAATTGACTGAACAAATTACATATTATATAACAAGTAAATTAATACGAATCGATAATACGTTCTTGTTGAAAAAAAAGTAAAACAAAAAGAAAAAAACACAAAAAAAGGAAAAAACAAAAATGAAAGTAAAATTATTATATATATATACATATATGTTTACATACCTATGAATCAAAGCAAATGCAAAATAATAAGTATATATACAACATGAACTATATACAATTTATACAACTTTACGAAAGATAAGCATATTCATATATATATATATATATTATATATGTATATATATGCGTGTGTATGTGTGTGTGTGTGTGAGTGTGTGTCACACAACCATGTCAACAAGCCACACTGTTATTTGTATCTGTTATATACATTTATCTCATGATTACATTTTTGATACAGTTTATACACACGAGAACCCACAGAAAAATAAACCCGACCGATCCTCCAGTTTGTGAAAAGCACTCCAAGTTCTTCCTCTGATTTGGAAAATCGTGAGTGCATTTCCCATTTCCCTGCCCAGCCAAATTGTACACAGTCATATACATACATGCACACACACACACACACACGAGCACACGCACACCTTTTAACTGAACACAAATACAAATATACGAGTACATATATACAAGCATATATATATATATATATTTATTGTTGTTAATGTGTGTGTGTGTGTGTTTAAAGTGCGCGTGTGTGCGTAAGGCACGCCGCACCTCTTAATAAGTATTTACAAAATCAAAGCAAAAAAGAAACAATTATTTTTAAATACAAGCTCTTTAAACAAATGCATGCAAATTTCTATAACTACAAATTCTTAGATACTGTTTGTTTCTAAACAAAAAACAAAACAAAAACAAAAACAAAAACAAAAAGAAAAGAAAAACAAAACATGCAAATCTTTATACAACTACATACTGACATATAATTGTTACTACATCTGTTTGCTCCTTGCAGGTTAAGGATTATAAATGTTAAGATTTAGTCAAATTTATTGTAAAAACAAAACAAAACGCGAATAAAAAACGCTAATGTATAAATACAAATACAAAAATGAATATCATTTCGTTGGCAGTAAAAATCCAAAAGGTAAGAAAGTGAAATTAACAATTTACCTCTTGGCCAAGGTCAGAAAAAAAGAATAATATCTAGTATATATGTATATATTCTCTTGTGGTATTCATATTAGTTAACATTTAATCTATTCGCTCGTCCAATTGATGTCATTCGATATAATCGTCTTACATTTGCATTATCTTTTGGTTTCCTTTGGCCGGATTGCGCATATAAACGACCTGTTTTCGATTCTCTTGGCTAAATGACAGCTGAAAAACGTGCGCATAATTTCACCTCCGAACGCACAAGTAAACAAATAGTTAATAAAATAAAACAACAACAAAAGCGTAGCACATAAACTTTCTTTTGCTGGCTTCAACAAGAGCATGTCCCATAAAGAAAGTCTTACAGCACCCGATCGAGCGATGCATTTCGAAAACCGAACCGAAAATCACAAAAACGAGTCTGTTTACTAGTTTGTGTTAATTATATAACATACACATACACACTTCATACGTATATGGTTTGCTTGGTGCGTAAAGCTCCATTAGAGATGAGCAAAGCAAAGCTTGTGGAGAGTTTACGGCTTTAATTGATCATTACTATAGCTTGTTAGGTTGTATATTATGAGAGTCTTGGGAACATGCCATAAATGTTATTCAACTATGAATCCAGCTTGCTTAATTGATTGCATAATTGATGTTAAGCTGTAGCTGTTTGATCATAATATATATGAACTATATATAAACTTAAGTAATAAAAAAGTAAATATAGTATATATAGTATATTAATAATAATTTGAATACAATTAATAAGAATGGTTATTCATCACATCACATCACATCACTTCACTTCACTTCACTGCATTTCACGTTCGCATCTCCGAGCCGCGCCGCAGCTCGAGAAATTCAGTCTTTGTTTTGCAGCTGAATTTCAATGTGGTTGAAACTGCGAAGCGGATCGGTTGGGCGCGTCTTCGAATCATTTGAGTTCTTCGAATCGAGTATAAATATTTGAATATTTGAATCGTAGCTTTAGCTTCAGTCAGTTGAAATGCCCGAGTCGAGTTTCTTTGCGAAGAGCGTGCCCTTCGAGCAGATCGACAAGCTGGCCATCAGCGGCGGCTACTCTTCGATCTATGCCACCCGCGAACCGAATGTCCCGGTGGTGGGCAACTGGGAGCAGCGTTTCTGCCGGCTGGCGGACACTTTCCAGCCAGTTTTGGATCGGGTGCACGACTTTGAGGTGCGTGAAGACGATGTGTGGATTGTGACGCTGCCGAAGTGCGGCACCACTTGGATGCAGGAGCTGACTTGGCTGCTGCTCAATGAATGCGACTTCAAGCAGGCCAAAAGCGTGGACCTCACCATTCGTTCACCATTTCTTGAGTAAGTCGAGCTGTTGATCGGTGTTCTACACATAATATAATACCCTGTTTGTCTCGGCACGCAGATTCAATGGGGTTGTTCCGAATGTGCCTCATGACACTATCGAAGCAGCCAACGCGCTCAGCTCGCCACGGCTGATCAAGTCGCATCTGCCCGCCTGGCTGCTGCCACGACAGATCTGGACCAAGAAGCCGAAGATCATCTATGTGTATCGCAATCCCAAGGACGCGGCCGTCTCATATTTCCATCACTGGCGCGGCATGGTCGGCTATCAAGGCACAAAGGATGATTTCATGCACTCGTTCATAGATGGGTATGTGAACTTCACTCCTTGCTGGCCCCACGTGCTCGACTTTTGGCAGCTCCGCCACGAGCCGCACATCTACTTCACCAGCTACGAGCGCATGAAGACGCAGCTGGGGCAGGTCATCAGCGAGGTGGCGCACTTTCTGCAACGACCCGTGAGCAGGGAGCAGGTGGAGCAGATGAAGCAGCACCTGTCCTTTGAGAGTATGCGCGACAATCCCGCCTGCAACCACGAAAAGGAGTTCGAGAGCATGAAGGCGGCAACCGGACGCAAAGTGGAGGAGTTCAGGTAAGCCAGTCATTCATTGCGGCTGCAAATTGGCTGCTGTACGGCTAAAAAGTGTTGCTCCACACAGGTTTGTCCGGCGGGGCGTGGTCGGCAGCCACAAGGACGAAATGACGGCCGACGTGATCCGCGAGTTTGACCTTTGGTCCGACGTCAATCTCAGAGAGTACAAATTGCACATGGATGATTTCGCAACTTACAGCAAGTACAATGAACAATCAACTATCAGGAAACTGTTGTGAGGGCAATCGATTAATCATTTTTTTTATAGATTATAAGCTAATGTGATAAATACATGCACAAGAATATTAATATTACGCTAATAGTATAATATACTATAAATATATGTATATGTACATACATACATATATAAATATTTGTTATCAATAAATGTTTTCTTACTTAAAAACAATTAAGTGCATCTTTTTTGCAATCAGCTGGCACTTGACTGCATACTGGCTACAGTGAATACTGGCTACGCAGAACCCAAAGATATCGGTGTAAACTGCTTCTTCCGACATTTTCTTTTAAATTATAGAAGTGTTTATCTCAGTTGATACAAGATCTAAAGACTTGAAATTTTCGTTTACGTTCCCCAATAGTTTTTTTCACACTTTTTTTTTTTATAAACATATCTCATATATCTTCAGAGCTAGACTAACCAAACTGGTTTTACATCTTACAGATTGTGATTTTGTTTCAGAACATTTGATAATTTTTAATGCCAAATTTATTGTCAGTTACAAAAGTTTTTTACTACTCATTCTGAATTTGGAGATTCGCTATATAATATAATATATGTATAATGTCTTTTTCTCACTTTTCATTATAAAAGTCAATCCGAGTAAATGTAAAAAAACAAAACATAAAAATTGAAATTTTACAATAATATTAAATTTAAATTTAACAATAATATAATATTAACCTCGACGTGATCTTAGAAATGAACGTAAATGTTTACATCACTGAAATGTAAAGACTTTGAAATAGGGAATCTCGTAGTCGTTCAATCTCTATCATTAACATATTTCTATTTCCTATGTCCACAACAAACATAAATTTGTATATCATTTTAGATCTGGTTTTTTTCCCGTACATATAAAACTACGAACATAGATAAGACATCCATTTAGTATACTTTCAAAATGCAGTTCGAGCAGATCACGCCGAAAAGCTATCCAGTCAATCTCCTTGATAAAGACTGGACAAAGCGGATACTCCACTTTCCTCATTCTGCTAAATCAGTCCCCAACATGATCCATGACATGGAGGTATTAGATGATGATGTTTGGCTTGTTACAAACCCCAAAAGTGGAACCACTTGGATGCAGGAACTTCTGTGGCTCTTGATGAACGACTGCAACTTCGAAGCTGCGTTGGCCAAGGACTTAGAACTTCGATCACCATTTTTAGAGTATGTAGACAAAGTTTTCGACAATTTAGTATATAATTTTTGTCGATAGATTTGATTTTTTAGTGTATTCCGATGAGAAACGAGCTCTAAAGCCCGTCCAAGATTTGCCATCGCCTCGTCTGATAAAAAGCCATCTTCCCCTCCCCTTATTACCCGCTCAGCTATGGCAGAAGAAGCCAAAAGTGGTTTATGTATTTCGGAATATTAAGGATGCGTGGGTATCATTCCATTATCATAAAGTTACAGATGGTTACAACTATGGCAAATCATTGACCGAGTACATTAACGAATGCATAAATGGGAAACATTTCTATATCGCTGAGGTCGAACATGCAGCTGAATTCTATCGACTTCGTAATGAGCCTTGGGTATACTACACTAGCTTCGAGAGGATGAAACTCAATCTGAGGGCTGTTATTGAAGACCTCTGTACATTTCTGGACAAGACTGTAACGGAGGAACAGATGGAACGACTTCTTAAACATCTTTCCTTCGAAGAAATGCAGAGTAAGTCCACAATTAAAACCTCTCTGTTAATTTAATCAAACGTATTTTTAGGAAATCCGACTACGAATCACAAATGGAATTTTAATCAATCCAAAAGTGAAAATTACGGAAAAGAATATCACAAGTAAGTCAATAATATTCCTTAAAGCAGAAACATTTGCAACATTTATTAATTTGTTTATAGTTTTGTTCGCAAGGGGAAGGTTAATGGCTATAAGGACGAGTTACCACCCGATCTGATTGAAAAGGCTGACCGCGTAATAGAACAACAACTAAAAGAAAACAATGTGACGCTAGATGAACTTTTACTCTTAGATAAACTGTAAAAAAGAACGTTGTCACACTTTCTTAAACATATTTCATGCACTTATTTTTTTATTTTTCACCTGATTTAACAACAGATATATAACCGATTTATTTAATTTATTGTAAATAAATAGTTAAGTTTACCAATGTTCATTTTTTTGAAATAGGATATTTTTTCGACCAGCAGTCAGAAGCTTTTTTGGTATTTTTTTATGTTTTTAAAGTATACAGACAGATAAACTTTCACTTTTAGATTAAAAAAGATTAAAAACGTTATCACAATTTACTAAATTTGTAGTATAATTACTGTCCATAATTTACAGATAAGCGATATCTACTATCAGCACCACTAGCGATACATTTCGAGAGATAGAGCAGTACCAAGAAGTTAGTATACTTTCAAAATGCAGTTCGAGCAGATCACGCCGAAGAGCTATCCAGTCAATCTCCTTGACAAAGACTGGACAAAGCGGATTCTTCACTTTCATAGTCCTGCTAAATCAGTTCCCAACATGATCCATGACATGGAGGTATTAGATGATGATGTTTGGCTTGTTACTCTCCCCAAATGCGGAACCACTTGGATGCAGGAACTTCTGTGGCTCTTGATGAACGACTGCAACTTCGAAGCTGCGTTGGCCAAGGACTTGGAACTTCGATCTCCATTTTTAGAGTATGTAGACAGAGCTTTAGCAGTATAATATTTAATATTCGTCGATAGATACGATTTTATAAAGCATTCCGATGAGAAACGAGCTCTGAAGCCCGTTGAAGAGATGCCATCGCCTCGTCTGATAAAAACCCACCTACCACTTCCTTTATTACCCGCTCAGCTATGGCAGAAGAAACCAAAGGTGGTTTATGTATTTCGGAATTATTACGATGCTTGGGTGTCATTTTATTATCATGGAGTTACTCTAGGCTACAACTATGGAATACCCCTGACCCAGTACTTTAATGAAATCATAGATGGGAAACATTTCAATATCGATCAAGTCGAACATGCAGTTGAATTCTATCGACTCCGTAATGAACCTTGGGTATACTACACTAGCTTCGAGCGGATGAAACTCAATCTTAGGGCTGTAATTGAAGACCTCTGTTCATTTCTGGACAAGACTGTAACGGAGGAGCAGATGGGACGACTTCTTAAACATCTTTCCTTTGAAGAAATGCAAAGTAAGTCATTGATTAAAATAATTCATTTTTATAAAATTTGACCGGTATTTTATATATTTTGTTCTTAGAAAATCCAACTACGAATCATAAGTGGGAACTCAGTCAATCCAGGAGTGCTAATTACGGAAAAGAATTTCACAAGTAGGTCAAATGTATACTTCGAAGGTATTACGTATTTAAAATGTATCTATTTTTATAGTTTTCTTCGCAAGGGGAAAGCGAATGGCTATAAGGATGAGATTCCTCAAGATCTGATTGAAAAGGCTGACCGCGTAATAGAACAACAACTTAAAGAAAACAATGTTACGCTAGATGAACTTTTACTATTAGATAAACTTTGATAACAAAAAAATGTTATCAAAATTGTATAATAAAATGTTGTCTTACGAAAATTGTGTCTTACCTCATTTTTATTGCGGCTAATATTAGCATTTGAATCTCCAAAATAGGTCACAAAGTTGATAATATTTGTAAGGCTCTTATGAAAATAATTTTTAAATCATAATATTGTATTATAAGTAATATTTCACTTATGGATATAATATTATAATAAAAATTCATATATTTGCTTGAAAGAAAGTCAGCCTTGATAAGAAAAATTCTCTTGCCCTTTTTCAAATATTTCCGCTAAATTCTTCAAAAAAAAAGTTGGCAGCACCAAAATCAACAGCTGTCATATTTAGTGCTATATATGCGGGCTCTTGAACAATCTGGCAAAGGGAGTGTAAGCCGGTTTACTTATTGTAAACACACGGGATAGAGAACTGTCTAATAAATATTTGTAAGCATAAACAACTTTCTGGTTGCCGTGCGCTATCAATTAACATTAAAAATATATTCATATACTAAATATATATATACTGAAAACCGAGCTGAGGCTTATTTACGAATTGATGGAGAGCATACGATCGGTAAATACTGATAATGCATAGTTTACTGATAAGCGGATAATCCACAGACGGATAGCCATAGAGGCTTTAAACGACTGAAAATAAGAATCATTCGTTCCTGGCTTCATCAAACGTGTGCATCTGCATCGCTATGGCAGCCACGATCCAAAACAGCTTTAAAGTAGCTCTAAGGAAGCGCATGAAGGAGATTCTCAGTTGCCTAACGCCTGAGATCATTGAGACGCAGTCGCAAGCAGTGACCTCCAAGGTCAGAAAATTTCAATTGACTTAAGATCGGAGTAAATAAACATATATGTTTTTTCGTAGGTGCTGCAACATGAGGCATTTCGTCAGGCGCAGCGCGTGAGCATTTATTTGAGCACCAGCGATGAGCTGGACACCACAGCGATAATCCGCGAGATGTTTAGGTTGGAGAAGATGGTATTCGTACCCAGCTATCAGGGCACAAAGATGAAAATGGTTCGTTTAAAGGATATGAACGAATACGAGGATTTGCCGTTGACCAAATGGAACATTAAGCAGCCGGATTTCAAGGAGAGTCGTGAGGATGCGATGACAAATGGTGAGCAGTTAAGCCATTATGTGATTCTGTATAATTAATCTGTTTTGCAGGACACGGCATTGATCTATTCATTGTGCCCGGCGTCGCATTCACGCGCAGGGGCGATCGTATGGGTCACGGCAGGGGCTACTATGACAAATATCTGAAGCAGCATGACGATAAATATCCGCAAAAGAAGAGCGTCATAATGGCCCTGGCGCTGAACGAACAGATCGTTGGCAACGAGGAGCTGCCCATGGAGGATCACGATATACGCTTACATTATGTTGTTACAGAGAATTCTTAAATTTAATCAGTTTACGCACAAGTTGTATAGATCGAATATAAACAAAACACTAACATATGCAAGTTGTAGAGTCCAACTTAACGCAAGTAGGGCGGTCTCGAACGCATGCCACGCCCACGCGGTCGTCCGCTGTAGTGGGGCGATGTATAGTGGGCGTCGGTGTTGCCAAAGTGCGCTTCAGTATTACCAGAGCGATACGGAGTGCCAGTCGACTCGGACCAATTAGAAGGTGACCCAATGCGCAAAAGTTTCTTTTGCCTTTAAGTAAGAAACAAAAACTCAGATAAGGATTCTGTTTATAAAAGTGCTTGAAATATTTACCTGTAAGCAGCTGCTGCTGAGATGCGTGATCCCCGATTGCGACCCACACGTGAGCCACGCAGCATTGAAGGTATTTTATTGTATCCCGTTGGTCCGGTGGGCTGTGCGCCGCACGTCTCAAGGGCTAAGAAGTCATCCACGTGCAGTGATGGCGGCCTTGACGTGTTTGGCGGCCTCGAGCGGAATAGGTCACCGCGAGAGGGTGGTGGCCTTGCAAAGCCGCGTCCTCGTACTGCGCTTACAAACATTTTCTTTTCCGGTCGGCCCGTTGCGGGTTCTACCTCGACACGCCGTGTACGGAAACAGGGCGCCGTGGGCGTCATCTCGCGATTGGATTGCGGTGAGCCCGATAAATGCAACACACGCTTGCAATCGCCAGTTAGATTCAGATCGGGATTTAGACAGGCATTAGCCAAGTCGGTCAAATCACAGGCAATGCGCTCGTACAGCGGTTCGTCCATATCCTCAATAACCTCAATGGGTAGCGGCTCTAGCCAGTAGCGCGCCGTCAGCTGTACATTCTCAGCCGTTGCACAGAAGCGCGTGAATATGGGACGTGCCTCATACTGGGTGACAATGCCTTCAGCTTGTGGCAGATGCGGCTCAACATTGAGTGGCCCGGTGATAATATTGCTGCCGCTTGGTGCATTTGGATCGGTTGGATCGTTAAGCGTTTCTGTTGGGACAGCCGCTGCTGAGACTATCTCCTGCTCCTGCTTGGATGCCTGTAGTGCAATGAGCTGTTTTAAATCACAGAGCGCTGCCTCATTAGCCACTGCCTTGTGCTTCTCCAGCACTTTCAGTATACGTTGCAATACCGGCGGCCTTTCCAGTTCCACATCCTGAAATTCGAGCAATTGCGCCAGCTCACAGGGGCCCAGTTTCAGTGTTCGGTAAGGCATGGCGGACATTGTTGGTGGTGGCTCAATTTGTGTCAGGGAGCGCAGTAGTAAAATCAATGACTCAATATTTGCGTTATACTCAACCGTCTCATTGTGAAGTATAACACGCTCCATCCAGGCCTGGAATTCGCTTATCTTCTGCTTCAACAGCTGGGCCAAATGATAGAATGTGTAGCTGTATAAATTCAGAAACGTTTTAGATGGAAATAAATTTGCTAAGAGCGATACACTTACTCATGCTCGGTAAGAATGACCAGATTACGCACTGCCAAAATAGAGATTCCATGTGTCACCTCCACGCTGGCCAGATTACTGAACACGGCATCGATGACGCGAGGTATCAACTCCTTGGGCGGCAGTGCAGCAGACAAATTGAGCAAGGGCTGCGCTGTAGATTTATGCGAAATTAATGAAATGCCCGAGTCCAGGAAACTATCCAGTATGCGATGAACGGCCTCCTGACAATTGGATACCACCTCGTTGAACTCATTTAACGACAACAGCGATTGGAATAGCTCCCAGAATTTGCCCGACAGAATAGAAAGCATGGAGCTCTTAAGGGGCGCAAAGGCGCACAAACGAGTAGAGAAACGTAGCAGACGCTCCAAGTTGGTGGTGGGCATGCAATTGGAACTCTGGTATTCATTGCAAAGCAGTTCCATGATAGTCTTGGCTATGAGAAGTGTCATGTTGGGTGCCAAATCTGAGAGTTGCATGCAAACGCGCTGCAGCAGCTCCGACAACTGAGGGAAACTCGAAGGCGCCAGCGCTTCTACCAACTTTGCAATTTGTCCGCTCTGTGGATGCAGGTGAGCAGACCACAGTTTGCGTTCGGTGATCAAACGCTGCTTGTGCTGCTGTTGCAGTTGATCGCTCAATGGCTGTGGCATTGGTAATGGCAGTGGCAGTAGTTCCGCCATCAGCTTTAGACCTGGTATAAAGTTTGCCGGTCCATCGATATTTTTCAGCACCTCGCGTATCATTTGCGTCCACAGGGATTTGTGCAATGATTCCTCGTCCTGCTCGTGCGGCTGTGTATAGGCCAAGAGCGTCTGGACCACCTCTAGTTTGCACAGTTCCACCTCAGCACCAGCCTGGCAACGTGTGGGATAATAGTAGAGCAAGAAATATACCTTCACCAGGTGGTCAATTGATGTCAGATCTTTGAAGCTGCCGTCACGGCACAGTATGGCATAGGAGAGCAGTTCGCGTAGTATTTGAAGAGTGGGTAACATAATCTGGCAGCAGTGTACACCTTGAATGGTCATTAATGCAGGTGCATGCATTCCAGGCTGCTCAAAATATGTACACAAACGTTCCATTATCTGAATCATTAGCTGCACGCCGTCTGCTGCGTACAATTGAAGGGCCACAAAACGATGTTTCAGTTCCTCGGTATCCGCTCGCTTCGATTGCTTTATGCCAGGCGGTGGAGTTGACTTTGTTGTAACTAGGAAACGCAGAATACGCAAGGCCATAATCAAATCGCCTGGAAATGTGGTAAGATAGTCCAGAGATCGTCCAATCACCTCAACCAGAGGCATTATGTCGTCGTAGATAAACACATTGATGTCTTCAAGTGGCTTCATATACACGTACATCTCCTGCAGCACGGCAGACACAGATGGCTCAAAAGTTTCGTGGTTTTTCGCCAGCTCCAGGATGACTCCGCCATGCTCAATAAGGTAGTCAAGCTGCTCGCAGTAGCGTACACAACAATCGACCATATCCACCGCATAACTAAGCACAGGACTCTTGTATTTCGTGCCCGGTGAGCTCTGCTGTCGCTGAGATTGCAGCCTCTGTTCTTTTTTAATGAGGTCCATGAATATCTTGAGATTATTGTTCAGTCCCAGCACCTCAACGGTGTGCTGTCGACCAGCCGGATCGCAAGTTTGAGAGTAGATTGCATGCATGTGTGTTGCCAGTTTGATGGTATCATACTCAGGCAATGCAGCTGTGAAGACAATCGCATCCAAATGATAACGTGTTTGCACTTTGTAAGCCAATTCAATTCCAAGACGCGCCAAGCGTGGCAAAACGGGCCGCAGAATAAGGGCCATTTTCTGCGGTACTTTGACAGGAGTGGGCTCCGTTTGCACGGCAACGTCAATTGCCACAGTTGGTGTAGTTGCAGCGTCCACTTTTCCTTCGGATTCCTTTCCGGAACTGTCCGATGTGTCCAATGACTTATCTGACTGCTCTGCTTTAGCTGTGAAAATCATAAGTAAATGAATATTGCATTGCTTTAGTTAACTAAATTACTAACCTTCTTGTTCCTGTTCCTTGGCAATCTCTTGCTTAGGCAATGCTGGCACTTCATCCAGGCCTAGAAGTATGGCCACAATAAGTTGTGTCGCTTCGAATGCATCGTCCACAAAATAATCTATGCCCACGTGCGATTTGAGCAGAGCATGCATCAGGTCGAGTGTGCACAGGAATGTGGTGGCTGGCAGTTCCTTTGCATTGCTTAAAATCAGCAGCAGAGACTCGGCCAATGCATGCTGTTTAAAGTATGATTGCAACGAATTACTAAAGCTGCGCTGCGCATTGGGATCGGTGACCAATTCGAACTTCTTTGAGACTGGCAGAAATCGACGCGGTTGTTGAAAGCTTAGCTGATTGGCTACTAAAGCATCCATTATCATCTCAAAGGCGTACTCAATTTCCTGACAAATCTCCTGCGGTGGACGTTCCACTTTGCGAACAAAGAGCTGTGTGCAGCTGTTGCGCACACTTTCCAAAGCCTCGTACAGGTGCAACTTCTTGATGATGGCTTGCAAAGCGTATTTTGTGCGAGTTAGCTTGGCCGTCTTAATGGACTCCACAATCAATTGATATCCATTTGTGGTTCCTCCCAGAAAATGCTTAATACCCAACTGTGTGTCCACCATGGCGTAAACAGCTTTTAACAACTGAAGCTTTATAGACAGTGCCATGTAAGGCTCTTTATAAAGACCGAAAACAGCTTCGAACGGATTAAAGTTGTGTTGCTGCAGGAGATGGCTGAACAACTGCTCGTTGTTACACAGCAACTCCGCCATGCGTGCGCCCAGCTTAATGTGCCGTATTTTAAACGCTGGTTGTGGTTGCATGCAAGCCGCCTGAAAGCTTAACGCAATCTGTAAAATATTGGCTGCTTGTCGCAGGTGCGACTCATCATTCTTGAAAAACTGCTGCAGTACAAAATTGCGTCGCTTGTAGTGATGAGTTAGGTAACCCAGCTGATTGTTTAACTGCTCACCCAGGTAGACAAACTGCTCCCGCTCGTCTACGGTGACGCCACCATGCTCCTCGTTGAAGGCGTTCACGTTATCCCAGCGGATCTGTAGAGATAGCTTTTTAAAGAGCAGACGTAGCGTATCGAGCTCTTTACTAAAATGAGTATGCATGTCACCATCGTAGACCAATAGAGGACGTTGCCAGGGCTCGAAAGCGTCTATTGCAGGTGGTGCTGATGCCGCAGCTGCCTCCAATTCGCGTTCGTACTCCGCCGCTGCAGCCGCATCCACTCCATCATCTTCATCTTCTATATCCCCCATGATCTCGTCATCACTCAGAATAGGCTCAAATTGCTCCTGAGGTGTATCCGAGCGCTCACGTTCCCGCTCACGCTCCTCTTCGTCACGTTCTCTTGGTAACGATTCCGATGAGTGTCGATAGCCATGTGAGCTCTGCAGCTTATAGTGTGAGCGTGTGTCATCATCTTCATAGTCCATGGTGTCCGGAGATCGCGGACGTGTGGGGGAGTCAATTGAAACGGGTGGCGTTCGCGGCCACTTGTGCTCGTCTGCATCCGATCGTGACCGCTCCGAGCGCTTCCTACGAGCTCGATGACTGGAATACTCCGGTGATCGAGACCAATCACGAGGAGCCTTTTCACGGGAACTGCAAATGGAAACATTAAAGCACGAAGTAAAAAATATAAATTTACAACGTACCAGCGGATGTATTCTCTATCATTACTCTCAGAATGCGTGTGAGTGCGTAGCGGTGGCGGCGAATGATCCGTGGAGTGAGTGGATCGTCGCAAACGCCGCAACTCGCGCTGTTCTTCATCTGCGTGTTGATGGTAATGATCGCGGGACATGCCATATTCGATTTCATCGTGCTCATAGTCGCTTACACTGACACTTGCTTTGTGCGCCGCTGCAACCAACAGTTCACTTTGCATTGGCTCGGACCAATCATCTTTTAGCACCTCTTCTGGAAGAAGTACATTGTGTCCCTCGCCGCTAAGATTGCACATCTCAGGTCCGATCATTGCTGGCTCGCACGGCAGCGTTGGACTGGCAATGGGTTCGGTTACCGAGTTGGTTAGTATGCCATATACAGCAAGCGTAATAGCGCTGTACCAGCCCCGTAAAACAAGACCATCTGTTGGTATCTTCTCCTGTGAACAGTCCAGATGTATGCAGTCATTCTGGTTGTAACGTAGTATACCCAAATTCTCAAACGCTGAAGCGCCTGGCATTCCTAGATCATTCACAAAGAACTCCAAATCGAACTTGGAAGGATTCGTGGCGCCCAGACGAACGCCACCTGGAAAGTCCGCTTGCACTCGAGCGCCCAATGGAATAATGCGCACTTGTGTGATATACACTGGTTTTGGAAACTGAACCAAGTCTAAGTTTATGTCCTGTGCAATTTTAAAACGATTTTTTTAATGGAAAAAAATTTAGAAAATTCAAATTGCACTTACGGTGACTTCTTCATGCGAGAAAGTATCGAAAAACAATAACTCAGCTCCGTCATCAGCATCGGCCATTTTGCTTTTTAATATTGTCTTACTCCTACGTGTATTATTCAGAATTTTAGTACTTAAACAGTAAGAAAATGTATATTAAGCAAATAAACAAGTTTCAATCGGCAATTTTTGTTGAGAACTCGTTAAGTGTGCACGTTTCATGACTCTGTAAAAAATACCAAAACGGCGCTGCCACACTATTGTAACTAATGCCGCTTCAGTTACCGACTAATAATAATCATAATTTGTTATTTATTAAATTCTTAAAACTTAAAAAGCATCACAAGCCTTAGATACTTTCATAATAACATGAATTAAGTTGGTTTCAATTTCATACTTAACATATCGTAACAGCTAGATAATGACTTTAAAGAACAAGTGGCCGCTTTATTAATTTGAACACTGTGGCATCCCTAAAAGCAACCGGCTGGAAGCTTCGGGCACACTTGTGACATACAAGTTTGACACGCAGAAGAGTCAGGTAAGATTTTTGCGCCACAGTAAAAATTATTTCACACACGAATATATGTGTATGTATTGAAACATATAACTAATTGTTTTTTTTTTGTATAAAAGAAATAAACAAAATTCCTACATACGCATAAGTATCTAGGTAAATACATATGTATATAACATCAAAATATGTATACTAAAGGCTTTTCTTTGTTGTTTTTACGTGAAATGCAATTGGAATTTCTCGCAAATCATGGTGTGACTTAATAACTGTTATTTTTTTATTTTCAGGATTTTTCCATCTATTTTTGTATAACTTATTGAGAAAAATGTTTGTTGTACGTCGCAGCGCAGCCCGTTTGTACCCAGCTGGAGTGCAGTAAGTTGTTTTTTTTTTTGTATTAAATGCTAATTGGCTAACATCTCAACTAAAAATTGGTTTAACAACCGCATAACAATAAATGTTTCTTACCACACAACATATACGCACAGAAGTATATGTATGCGTATAATTTATATATTATTCAATACTGATAAGATAAACATTTCGAGCTCAACATTTCTTTGCGCTTGACCCGGCAATGTTTGAATATGTGTGTGTGTGTGTGCGCTATGACTTCTTGTTACATAACAAGTAGAAAGTTCTAATGCTTCGATGTACTCTGCTACCACAATAGATTGGCGAAGATGAGCGGCAGCCAGGTCGGTGACTTGGGCAGCGGCGCCGGCAGAGGCGGTGGCGGCGGCGGTTCCATTCGCGAGGCTGGTGGCGCATTTGGCAAACTTGAGGCTGCACGCGAAGAAGAATACTTCTACAAAAAGGTGAGTGAACTTCAATTCCTCTCAGCTAGACATAAATATGTACAATTTATTTAAATTGAGTATTGGCTACATGAAATGAAAAATGATTTAAAATGTTACCGCAATGTGCTAACAAAAAGTACAGAATAATTGAGAAATGGAACAAATGGCAACACTTGTTTTTAAAAGCAACCGCAAGTTAAGATTGAGATTGAGGTTGAGGTTGAGGTTAGTAGCAAGGCAGTCCGTGGAGCAGCTCGTAGATGCCGCACTTCTGTATGCGATAATTGACCTCCTTAAAGTTAAGGCCCCCACCGAATGCCTTTTGCAATCGATTCGATAGCGCCCAAAGCTCCTCCTTGCCCTCATGGTTTCTGACAATCTTTAGACCGCTGGTAAATTGCAGCCGTTGCTCATCCTGGATTAGCAATGCTATATTTTCAGGAATGTACGGTTGACGGATGTTCCAAGCCAGTATGCTGGCTGGATGCACCAAGCCGCAGAGCAACATGCCTGTCTCGCTCATGGCCGCTGCCACACACTGACTACCACGCTTGCCCAACACCACGAATTGATCGAGGCCGGCGCTGACATCGTTTCGTTTCCATATGCTTGCATTGTTGACCACATGCAGTGGAATGGCCATTTGCCAATCGCTGGACAGTGAGTGGAAGTATAGCATACGCTCCATTTGACCAGCCAGTCCGTGTGGGGTTAATGTAAGAGCCACGGTGCCATCCCATAGCTGGAAACTCTCGCCGGCTATCTTGAAGGTGCCAAAGTCCGGATGCGGATAGGTGTACTTGTTCTCGATGCGCCACGATTTCTGAGCGGCCACGTCGTATACCACAATTCCATCTCCAATGGAGTCGGCCATGTATACATGCCCCACATCGCAATTATGCGCATCCAACTCAATTGTGGGCGTCACAAAGCGACTGACGCCCGTCTTGTACATGTCTTGTGGCATGCGGTAGTGATGCACTACGCCTCCACTCGCTAAATCAAGGGCGTAAAGCTGCGGCGGGCAGTGTTGCACGAAGTCAATCTCTCCACTGTCCAATATCCACATGCGTCCACATTCGTCGATCTGTGTGCGATACACGGATGTGAGTCCGTTGCAGTCGGCGCCGTGAGAGTGATGCCAATCGTAGCCAGGATAGGCACGCAGCTCTGTGCCATTCTCTCGCACCTCATTTGTCACATAGGCCAGAGAGTAGGGCACACCCTTGGTGAATCGTGGTATGGTTACAAAGATGGAAGGCGTCTTGTCTCCATCTACGGGAGACAAAATAATTATTTAGTCAAGCATGTGATTGAACTTCCAGAACAACAGAGGAGAATGACATCAGCAGTGGAGCTTTTACGATAGCCCCAATATTTAAATTGCTAATATTTACGTGTATAATATACATCCACATCGATAGGCACGACATTATCGGGATCGTAAAGACCAGCGTTTAATACTCGCTCTCGTTCCTGTGGCGTTGGGAAGCTTAGTTCGAGGTTGCGCGCCTCAAATACTCTTTCCAAGGCCTTCGAGTCGTATCCAAATGCAGGCGCCGTTTCGTGCTGTCCTGCCACAATGCCGAGCAAGCAGCTGACCAATATGAATATCCTTATGCAATGCTGGTTTGCCATTCTGCTGTAATCCATTCACTTTCGAGCGATCTGCACCACGTAAAGCCAAAACAGCTACTGCGTATACGTCGCCAGCGAACGGACCATGTCTTTCTAATCCGCCTATCGGCAGACCAGACCTGGTCAATTGGGTCAGCTTTGTGATAAACTGGTTTAATTGCACATTAAAAGCTTGCATTGAAATTCTCATTGTAACGATCTTGTGTGTCCACTGTCGATTTTTAAAAACAAACAAATACCAAAAAGCGAAAAGCTTTGCAATTCGAGGCGCTAATTATCCACGCCTTCCAGCAAGTTCCAGCTTCCAGCCATGAAGTACACGGCATCAAGGTAGAGTCCATTGGCCCCCGTACGTGTTGCAACAATAAATCGCACATACCCTAACAACAGTGTTTATGACTAGCATCTTGTTTACGTCTCAGACTTTTTGGTAACTGATCTTTCTGTCAGCTTATGTCAATGTTGACACTGTTTTTTCCATGAATACCAACAAAGATTCATTGCTTGCGTATATTTTTGCTCCGAGACGTTCTGCTATTGATCCCATTGTTCGGCCTTAAGAGTAAACTTATTTATGGCTGCCCTAGAATTGATAATTCTAACCCTTCTCTTCTTCCAGCAAATCTATTATATATATATATATTAATGAAATTTATGTAGCTCTCAGCTTGCGAATGGGGTGTTAATCAAAAACTAAGTTTCTCTTCTCACAAGCTCTCTTTTATTAATGTGTTGAATTATGTAAACTGCTGCCGCCTTATTTTGCCAAAAACCTAACCCAGTTTATTAGTTTGGTTTTACAACTTTTTTTTTCAACTTTCATTCGACCATTAGAGGGTATGCGAAATTCGTTCGACGATCTACATTGTTGTTATGTTTTTAACCGAATCCAGTTTTCATGTTTTCAACCAGTTACTGTAAATCAAAATCCATTCGTTCCACGTGTCAGCGGTACCATCTTCAATGCGTAGCATTAGCGATAAGGCGGCTTTGAACTCTTGTGACAAAAATATAGCCAATTAATACGAAAGACAATAAATTTAAATGCTTGACTGTGGAAATAGCCAGTTTGATGGGTAATTATTATGTAAATTCATGAAGATTGGCGCCTGGCATTTTATTTTCAATGATTATGACAAGAAATAAAAAACTATATATCAATTATTTGTATTGCTTGCTTACGTTATATACTCGTAACTTGGCAATGAGTGCGAAAAACTTTCACAAATTAGAACTTTTTTCTCATGACATTAATAATTTGCGAGTGTTTACTGTACTACTTAAATATATATCTGTTGTCAGCATTTTCATTGTTATAGTTTGTAATAATTAAGGATTTTGTATTTAAGTCATCAGTTGTGTCTCTTGTATAGGTGATTTATATTGACATTAAGTAAAAACCAAGCGATTGGTCAAATCGTCGTCGCTGGCAAAGAAAACTCCGCTGTGTATATCGTCGAGGGGACGGCGGAGTATGCGGAAGTTGATTTCATTTGAATTTAATGTGCCGCTTGAAATTTTCTGCAACAAGAAATAATAAGACAGGTTAATTAAGAGTCCAAAAGACACAGACACAGACAACATTATCGCACCTGAAAACGATTAGAGAGCATCCAGAGCTCCTCCTGACCGGCGAGATTGCGCGTAACCTTCATGCCACTAACAAACTGCAGTTCGTTGGCTTTGGCTGGCAGGTTGCCAAAGTTGCGTGTGGTGTAGGGCGTATTCGTGTTCCAGGCGAAGAGCTTAATGGGATTGAAGGTGACACAGTAGAGATTGTTGCGACTGTCCATGGCAGAGGCAGCACATTCGCTCTTGCGTCTTCCCAGAAGCTTGAATTGCTCCTGCATAGCACCCACATCAGTCGCCCAGTTCTGACGGTTATTGAGCACACTCAATGGCACAGAGTACTCGCTGACACTGGCCAGTGGGTGGAAGTAGAGATTCTGTTTGTCATTATTCACGGGAAAGATGCCGTCCATCAGAGTAAAACTCTCGCCGGCAATAGTGTGTAGTCCATAGTCGGGATCGGGGTACATGAACCGATTCTCGATGCGCCAAGCTGCATTAGCCTGATGGTCGTAGACCACGAGTCCGTGGTAGGTTACATCTGGTAGATATATGATGGTGCGTGCACAGTTGCCACGCGGTGGCGGGTCCTGCACCAGCAAGTTAGGTGCTATGAAAAGCGAGGCCCGGGGTACGTAAGTCTCGTTAGGCAACCGGAAGCGATGCAACAGGCGGTCATTACTAAGGTCGAACAGTAGCAACTGCGGCGGACAGTGCTGAACGCCACCAACATTGCCCGAATCCATGACCCACATCTGATTACACTCTGAGATCTTAAGAGAAGAGCACAATTCAGATTCCATATTGGTAGAAGAAGCTCGAACTACTTACAGCTACGCGAAAAGCGGATGTAATCATGTCACAGTTGTCTCCATCATTGTTGTGCCAGTTGAAGTTCGGATAAGGCTGCAATTGTGGTCCATTGCTGCCAAACTGGTTCGAGACGGTTGCTAAAGTGTATGGAATGCCGCTGACAAAACGTGGCACGGTGGTAAACACACGCACCTGTCCATTAGGCAGGAAATGCGGTTGCACATCAATGGGCGTGCCATAACCAGGCATCAAATTGCCATCGGCCTCCGCCTTCTGTCGATCTTGTTCGGATGCGAAACCATACTCCAACTGCTGCCATTGATTCACTGTCTCTACAGTGCGGGTGGGACGTCTGGACGAAGCTGCAGGTAGGCTGTCCTGTCGAGCACTGTAGGCAGCAACCGCGCTGACGGCTGCCCCCAATACAAGTAGCAGGGACAGAATCTGAGGCATCAACAATATTCCGCGTCGCTGTTTCATCTTGAATGAGTGCTTAATTCTTAATGTGATGGCTGGAATTGATGGCCAGCGCTTATCAACGGCTTATATAGAATATTAATTATGCTTATTTTTGTTTTTATGATTTTTTTTTTATTTTTTGGAACTGATAAGTCTATATAAATACTAACACAAGCGTGCGGGCTGGCTGAGCCTCTTTCATATGTGTTGACTGTTAATTAGTTCTATTTGCGTTTTATATGGGTAATGTTTAGCCAGTTGTATAAATAGAGGCCTTGGCTTCAATGTGCACTTTCTTGGTAGATTCTTTGTCACGTTTTTATCACTTCGGCAGCCAATTTACAACTAAAACTGGCTCGAAGGCAAAGCCAGCCAATAGCCAATATCCAATACAGAATCAGGTTCAGGTTCAGCTCTGGAGGCAGATGCTACAGCACTAATAATAATATGTTGTCGTTATCTCCACACTCTTTTTTCTCTTTATTAGCTCTTATGTTCTCTCGTTCGCAGCTAATAATATGGTAGCTCATTTGCATATTTTGTAGGTGTATTGTGAAGAGTGTTTTATATATTTTGAAGTGTGCCTAAAACATTTTGCAAACTAAATATTGGCGCAGACTCGGACGGCGTGAATTGCTAAGCGGTTTTATAGCGTAGGTGCCACTCATAACTAATAACCACACAACAATATTTACAGTTGTCGTCAAGTAATAATTAACTTTGCTTAATTGCTCTGTCGTTATTTTGTAATTAATATTTAAATACTTAATCACTTTTAAATGACTTGTTTCGTTTTTGTATTTTGCAGCAAAGGGATCAACTGGAGCGCTTGAAGAACGACCAGATCCATCAGGCCGAATTCCATCATCAGCAGATCAAGGAGCACGAGGAGGCCATTCAGCGCCACAAGGAATTCCTCAACAATTTGAACAAGTGAACTAATTTATATATTAAACGAAACTATAATATGACATTCTCTGAATGCATTTAACAATTTTGCTTGTATTGTTCTTAAAGCTTCCGAACTGTTTAAAATGCTTCAATAAAAATTGTTTTTAATATTTGTTTTTGGCACGAAACTGGAACTTAATTTTATTCCTAGGGTCGTCAACCGGTTATCCATTGATTAATTTATTTTTATTAGGATCTTATTTAAAAACTTGTCTACTTAAATATTTTTACTTTGCCTCGTGTGTAATCTTTTATTTATTCTAAATCTTAAGCCGCGCAGTCCTGATTAACGAAATTCGCACTTAAAACTGGATTTAACGATATGACGATCTTAACGCAAAAGAAATACTTAACGTCATTCAGTAAAGTGTATTTATATTCATCATTCATTCATCTGTATGTCAAATTTAATAATATATTTATTTTTATAATGTTAAAAATCAATGAAAACAGCCCCGATAATTTGAGCACAACTTATTAATTAAGGAACTGAAGGAACTTTAATTTTTGTTTTAATTTTTTTTGTATTTACACTTTTCGCATTTCAAATATCGCTCAATAATGCAAGAATATGCTAGATTACCCATATACTTTAAGCTAGAATCAGAATCAGTTATCTGGAAAAGCAAAAAATTTGTCTGGAAACAACAAAAAGTACCTTCGATTTATTTATGCATACATTTAAAAGCATTCTTTAAGTTCTGGAAATTTATTTAAGAATACCAGAGTCCATAAGTCAAGGTTAAAGTCGTTGGATGGGATGTTCGCAGAGTGGGATTTACCAAAGTAAGATAAATCGGCAGCCTAAAAGTATGCATCAAAAACGAAAACGAAAGTATTCACTTGTACAGTGATGTCCACAAAGAAAGCGCACACCGTCGCAAAGCTTCTCTTTCAACGAAAATTGTGGTTGCATTATGATCACATCTTAAGCAAATGACACCACATCCCAAACTTTTAACAATATTTACAATACATTGAGAAACATTTCAATTTTTTACTTCAAAATTAAGTTTGTTGTGTATTATATTCATAAATCAGATTCTTGGCTTTAATAAAAAAAAGACAAAAAATGTCAAATATAATTCGCAAAATTCTAAAACAGACCAAAGATTTCACCCAGTGGTAAGTCAAAGTGAAACATTATTAATTGCACTAATCGATACTACAATCAAACGTTAAAGGAAATTTTTGATCAAGAGTAATTTTAATTTGGCTAATGTAATGGGCAACAGCACGGATCTAAAGCTGGAAGAACTGCGTTTGGTAAGACAATAATTATACTTAACATATATATAGTATACAAATAACTGAATACTCAGGAGCGTAACGAACTAGAGGCACGTGCTAAGGTGCTACAGCAGAGGCAGAGATGTGTAGAGTCGATGGTAACGGATCTGACGAGAAGCATCCGGCAAATGCAATTTGACATCGATATGATGCAGATGCAGATGCAGAAACCGTCAGAAAATGTGCCTCCGGTTGAGGAGAACTCAGAAGCATCGCAGCCAGCAAAACGTCAACAAAAGATATAGATAGAGTATATGAAATCGAGAGGCACGAGAGAACACAAGTAGTCGGTGATTTTTTTTTTGTAGTTATCAGTGGTAGACTTGAAAACGCAATTTGCTTTGTATGCAAAACAAAAAACCCCGCTCGGTGCTTCACCATCGCCTACAAGCCACTGCTGTCTATATAATCTACTCGTCCCACCAAATTGTGACATTAGTCAAGTAAACGCTTTCCATAGAACATCATGAAATTCATCGCGCTCTGCTGCTTGGTATTGGCTCTGATTGCGGCGCTTGGCGCTCTACCCGGCGCCCTGGCCGTCCCATCGCGTGACAGTGGCGGCAACAGCTGGAGAGGTGGCTCACCGAGAACCCCGCCGAAGTCGCGTCCCTTCATTTATGATTCGCCCATAAGGCAGCCCGGACAACCTAGGACCATGTACGCCTAAGACAATTGCTGATATGCCTTAACGATCAAACATTAAGCATTTCAATAAATTACTATACCCTTCAGCTATGTGAACAATTTGACTTTTGTTTATGGTGGGAGCGGGGGACTATCAGTGCAAAGATTAAGCTATGCTTTTCATATAATATTGAATTTTGTTGTGCGTTAGTTTTATATATAGCGCGAGATACGCAAATTTGTATATATGAGTATATGCATGATTTTTTTTCAACTTTGCTTACAACTACTTAGCCTTCCTTTAGCCTTCAACACTGAATTGAAACATTTTATTTGAAATGCTCATTTAACAAAGTTAAGTTTGGACTTTTTATATATTTATTTTTCCAAATTTTAAGTATCAAAATTTACAAATGGCTCAAATTTTGCAATCCATTTCGTTAATTGTCGCGAAAAACATCCGCTTGTTGCGCTCCCAACCACTGTACTACCAACAATTGATCAAGTGAGTATAGCTTTAGCTGTATAACTGTTATATAACTCGTATATATAATGCATTGCAGATTCTCTGATAAGATCCGAGAGGCGGGCAAGGCCAAGGAGAATGTGCACTTCCTGCAAATGGTTTGAGTTTGAGTGCTTCACATGCATCGAATCGAAAGTTTTAACTATTTTGATTTCTTAGCAACGGGAACAGCTGAAAGAATTACGCCATAAAATACTGAGGGAAAGGGATATTATAAAGGAGAGAATCGAGCAGTTGGATAGAGAAATCGAAAGCATCAAAAAGAAAAACCACGACCGCGAAAACAAATCGAATGATTAAAACGGAACATTGTAAACACGTAGGCCGTAGAAATTGCTTCAGATTGTTTTTCTAAAGCAGTTTCAGAAAATTCAAATTTTAATCATTTCTAATTCTGTGTTTAGTCAAAATTTTATTTTTGTTTAACTCTCCATTTTAGAATTTAAGTATGGAAGGCTTCTTCGGGAAAACAAGCAAAACTGCGCTGACTTTATTAAAATCGTTAAAAGCAGCTAATTGGCCAAGATTTGAGTAAGCCATACTTTACTTACCAAATAATCGAATAATTACAACATATTGATTTTTTTTATAGAACTTTTATAAGAAATATGAGCGATTCGATAGACAAACAACGTGAATATCAAGACGTCTTGCGAAGAGTTTGTTGATTAAACAGCATTTAACATTTTTAGCATTTATTAATATTATTTATTTTTTCAACTAGTTGTATGTACAACTTAGCTTTATAAAGCATAAGAGACTTAATGATCGCATGCAGCTCGATCATAAAATTGAAAAATTGGATCGCCAAATAGAATACGTTAAGATGCAGTTGGATGATAACAAACACCATCAACAATAATTCTAACGAAGAAGCCGAAATTACGACACACAAATTTATATCCATGAAGGCTCTTTAAATAACTCTTAAATCGAATATCCATTGTAATTTTAATTTTAATATAGTACATATATAAGACTTTAAATTGGTATTTTTCATTTTTATATATTGAAGATCTATCCAAGGCTTAATATTCTAAAATCAGGTTATTAGTAAAGTATAAAAATTATCTACTTATAAGTAGAGCACATGAAAATCGCATAGAGAGGAATTTCAATATTAGAGGAAACCTAGGAAAATCTGCATTCATTGTCAGACCAGCGTATATATATATATATAAATTATATAACTATGACAAAACAGGAAAATAAAAGATTACTACAAATAAAAAAAAACCCTGACCCTTTAGAAAAGATTAGTAACTGCTTCCAGTTTCACGTCAACTTCGGAAACACGAAAATTCAAAATTATATAAATTAAAAACCAACATTTCTATACTGTGCTTATCGTTCATAATGAATGGTTGTTTTGGCTGCAAGTATAAGAGTGCTTTTAACCTGTTTAACCCCCAACGGCATTCCTCGGGTCAACATTTTAAGTGAGTTTTTTCATCGCACAAATTGAAACTTCTTTATAACTGACTGCGAATCGAATTCCAAACAGTTCTTCACGACCTTGCAACGAGAAATATTATGAGAAACGAACTGCCCAAGATAACAACTATATATTGGAAAAGGTGGGTATCGCAAAGGGTTCTACATAACGGTATTTCGATTATATTCTTGTATCTTAACTATAACGAACAGCTCATATTAGTGCAACGGAAGAAGATTGCTGAAAGAAAAGAATTGAATGACAGAATTATGAGGCTACAATATAAAATAACCGAAATAAGGAAGTTGATCAAATGATAATGACCTACAGAATCCTTATTTTCCATTTTTTTTTTATTCTTGACATGAATTTTACGAAAACTTGACGGCTTGATATCATAGTTGAAGACCATGTGGTATAAGGTACATTAACGGACTGATGCAGGGGATTCAAAGGTTTCGTTGATTGACACGAAAAAATGGGCATTCACAACCAACAAATTCATTACAGAAAATGTAAGACTCAGTAGGCTATTTAGTATAACTCTACATCACAATTATGTTCTAATCAAAATGCATTAATTGGTACACCGACAATTTTCCAAAATTGTCGAAAACAGGGTTTTAAACAAATCATGGAAAAGCTAAAGCCAATAGCCACTTCAAACTTTTGGAACTCACAACGATTTTGGTGCCTTTACTATATCACATTTAAGAATACGGTCGCAAGCCCAAAAGGAATTTCGGTATATAGACAGTATGGCAAGAAAATCTACGAAAGGGGGAAGGCAATGGAAAACGTGCACTTTCGCAAAATTGTTCGTATTCTGGGTGATATGTCCCACTTTAACATATAATAATAATTATAATCCTTATCGATATCCTTAGCAATCCGATCAGCTAAATCGATTAATGAAAGAAAACAGGGAACAAAGAAGGAGAATCAGAATAAAAATAAAAAAATTGCACGAAAAGATTGACAAAATAAGACGGAAGGTTGAGAAAAATAAATTTAAAAAAAAGCTCTAACGCTTTCCATTGAATTCAAGATAACCCAAGTAGGCGCCGGAATGGAATTTTGACAAATACATTATGAGAAACATTGACTTTGTAAACTCCATTCAAAATTAAAGTCCATTTCAAAATTTCCTGTTAACAGTAATTCTTTTGATTATTATTTACAAACAGTATGCTGCCTGCTTGTAAGGCGCTTGAGTCCATTCGCTTTTTTAAGCCCATATTCGATGTTGTTCCACAACGATATATATATACCATGTCTCGTCAATATACCAAAGAGATCTACGAAAGAGCCAGAGCCGTAGAAAATGCACACTTTTTGAAAATTGTTTGTATTGGGGAATTTAATTTTATTTAAATTTTTTTTGGTTTTTTTTTTTCTTTAATAAAATAAAAAATTCCCATCCACAATTCAGCAAAACGAGCAGTTGAGAAACCTGCGGAACAAAATAGACCGGGAGCAGAAGGCAAAGCAAGAGCAGGACGTGGAAGCCAATCTGAAAATGAATGAAACACCAGGTGTGATACAGCATGCAGATAGTTGATATGGCATCTATATGTAAATCAAATCAAGGATTCGAAAGTGGAGCAGCATGGCCAAATGAGCAGTAGGCAGTAGGCAGTTGCAAATGTGCTTTCCTTGACGTACACTGTTTTGAAATTATATACAAAATTTATCCACTTCCCCATCATGTGGAACTGCATTAGGCACAGGTGTGTAGCAGGAAGTTTCATCAATTGGCACAAGCAGGTCCCTTTACAGGTCCGCTCATTAACTGAGGAAGAGAAGGCCAAAATTCTAGAGTCGAAGGTAAGTGCACTCAACCCGTATACCCTGTATGAATTCCATGTTGACAGCCTATATTCTAGTATTTGGCCATGTGGAGCAAGCAAATTGACCAATTGGTACAAGTAAGTATTTCAAATTGCACACTTTGATACTATCTATAATTCACGATGGTCTCTTCTTTTTTTTTTTTTTTAGAAGCGTGAAACGCTTGCACTTATAGGTGAATATATTAGTCTACAGGAGCGATATATCGACTCCAGATTGAGAAGCAATAAGAAGTTGCTGGACCATGCAATTAAATTCCTAAATATAAGCAGAAGATATTACCCACAGTAAATATGATAAATTCTCGTCGTAGAATCGGATAAGCAATAGTGATAAGCAATAGTGATTATTATTCATTAAAAATGACACATCCTTTTATTTAAAATAGTTTGTATTTTCCATTTACAACTGCTTTACAGGAAGCGTTACATAACAGACGCCAAAAACAGAAAATAATGCTGCTTTAAAGTATAGTTTTTCTTTATATAATGTGTATGTTATATGCTCGTGTATATATAAATATATATATATATATATATATATATATACATATGTACATATATATATATATAATCATTGATCGCCTGACAGCATTTGAAACAATAAATGTGTGAGGATACTTGCAAATTAATATGGCATTTAAAACAAAAACATTTCGACATAAGAACTATACAAAATAAATATCAAATCAGCATTCAAAATTTTGATCATATATATAGATGGTATACGCATAATATGTCAAGTATATAACTTAGGTCTATAATAAGATAAAAAGATTTGTTGTGCATTTCGTTAGTCGAACTCAAGTCAAAAATATATAATAATATTTTTTATAAGTACATTTTAAAATACATTTGTGGTAAGTAAAGTGTTTGTATTGTGCGTGTGTGTGTGTTTCTGTGTGTTTGTGTGTGCGGTGTATGTATGTATGTGTAGGTTTTGAGCAACTTGGAGAGCTGGTACAAGTACTACAACTAAAACTAGAACTAAGTAGAACTAAAAACTTGAATGCGTTCGGGCGTATTCACAAATCACTTGACTTGGTCAAGTGCAGAGCCACAAGACACGCCCCTCAACTCCCGCCCAGCCCACTGCTGAGTGTTGTGTCTGCGTGTGTGCGTGCTGTATGTGTGTGTGTCTGTGTGAGGTAGGCTGTACGCGTGGGCTGTTGTCGTATTGAGGGCGAGAGTCCTTTAACTATATAAAATAATATGGCATACTTTTGTGCGCCGCTGCAGCTGCAAGTAAAATGAGCTGCCGTCTGTTTGTGTCTATATTTGTGTGTGTGTTGGTGTGTAGGTGTGTGTGCTTCTAGCTTTTAAATACTGGTCAAACAATGCCAGGAATGTTGTGAATTGCAGCTCAATGTGTCTCTGTGTCTGTGTGTGTGTATGTGTATGTGTATCTATGTATGTATGTCTGGTTGTGCCTGTCTGTCTGTCTATGGATACAAAATTGATTCTTATACTAAAATTTAACTTTAGCTACGCCCTACGTGCTAAGTGCTACGTGCTACAAAGTTACAGCTACAACTATAACAACGATGAAAACGATGATTGATAATCAAGCAGTTAACAAGCAGCAATGCGCTGCTCTAACTGGACACCCGCTTGCTGGCCATTTCCTGCAGCTTCTTCATCGCGAGCGTCTTGTTAATCTCGACCAGATCGCAACTGTGCTTGGCCGCCTGCAATTGTACCTCCAGTATTTTCATGCGCATCATATGCTCCTTGCTCTGCATCTCCATGAACAGCCGCAGCTCAAAGGAGTTGCCAGTGTTGCTGCTGCTATTGAGCGCGACGCTGGTACTGCTGCCACCGCCGACGGCGACACTGGTGCTGCGCTCCAGCGCTTGACTGTCTGAGGATTGGGGCACTGTTGCGGCCAGCGGCAGCGGCAGTGGCAGGGGCAGCGTTGACTGTTGCTCATCGGTGGCCAGACTGCTGCTGTTTGTCCGCTGACGTTTGGCCAATGGCTTCAACAGATCGTCGTCGTCCTCATTGTTATTATTGTTGTTGCTGTGCTGTTGTTGATGCTGCTGCTGCTGCTGCTGCTGCTGCAGTGCCACAGCCTGTGCCTGATGCTGCTGTATAGCAGCCGCTGCCGCCGCTGCGCTTGGAAATTGGCCACTGCGGAGCGCGTTAAGAGCCTCCAGCGTAGCGGATATGTTGTTCATGTTGAAGCTGGGCTGAAAGCCGGACATGTCGCCACCAGTGGGTGGCATAAAGGCACCACCAACGACGCTCGTATCCAGCGATGGGGCCGCAGGACTCTCTGCCTCGTGCAGGCCATTGCGACTGTGATTGGGCGACACACTGAGACGCTCTCCATTGGCATGAATGTCGCTGCTGTGATTGTTGTACGTCTCATTGAAGGTCTCGTTGGTCTCTTCCTCTTTGATGTCCACATCGCATAGCTCCTGGGGCGGTGTGCGGCTACTGAAGTAGACAAACAAATCGAAATGTTAATTCTGCAATCTCATTCACAGCTATTTGAGGCACTTACTCGTCCATGTCGTGCTCGTCGGCATTAAATTTGTAGTCGTCGCGATATTCAAAGTCCTCCTCGAGAGCAAGTGGGATTTTGGAGTAATCAATACCATCAAGTGCTTCCGACTTGCAGGCCTTTTTCGCCTCCTGCATGAAGTCCCAGACCTCAAAGGTGAACGGCGAAGGCTTCTTGCGATCTGCTACCTCAGCCCCGAACCTGGCCAGGCGATTGTTATAGTCAAGTATCTCATTCCGTGTGCAGGCTGTAAATAACACCAGATAATTTCGTTAGCTAAGAGTTTTGATTGTCTAGACCTTTGTCTCACCTTTCATGCGACGCCATTGCTCCTTGAGGCGGTTGCAGGTGCGATCGGTGCCAAATTGATTGGAGAACTTTTGATGTATGATTTTCCAGGCTTTGTTCTTCACGGCAGTGAGACCGGCATCGAGCCGTTTATTCTCTATGATTCGCATATCCTTGCGGCACAGATCCAGCAAATATTTCTTCTCCTGATGGTTCCAATTCTGTGTCCTCTCCCGCTTCTTATACATGTTCATCGAGGGGCTGTTCATGTATTGCGTCATTTCTAATCATCAAATCAAATATGTTAATCAGGCAAAATGTAATGGCTCGGGATTTTGTGTAATTTACCTGTCTTTAGATCGACACCTTCCAACAGATTGTGGTTGGTGCTCTGCCAATTGGCGGCTATTTTCATAAAAGCCTCCAGATCGTTGGCCGTGTACTGTTTGTTCACCTGAAACAATTAGAATAACAAGTTAAGTGCTGTATCTTTCAGTTACAAGTTAATCAAATTCGCATTATAATACCCATGCCCATTCCCATTCCCAATTCCCGATTCCCATTTTGTACAAATTGAAACCCAAATATCGAGCTACTTGGTCATGCAAAGCTTGTCCCGGTTGAGACTCGAAATGCTTAAAGACTTACTTGAAGATTCATTGAACCTGAATTTTTCGACTGAAATTCCAGCAAAAGTAAAACACAAGCAAACAAAAAACAAAATATATATATAAAATAAATAAAAAAAAAAAAGGATTCGAGGCTTTTGTTTTTATGTGGATGATTTCTGACATGCGTCTGACATCGTCTGATATTCTGATATGCTGCCAATATGCGATGCCACATTAATTGATTTTCAATTAGCCAACAGACAACAGTTTCTAGAGAGCAGGGGGGTGGGGGCAAGGGGGAAGGGGCAAGAGGTAGGTGGAAAGGCTTCACACGAAATATAAATGTTTGCAGGCCATTTCGGAATTGGCCAAGAAGTTATGAATAACAATGACTAAAAGTGCATTTGTATAAAGAGAAATCAATTAAATTGTATCCAATGAACAACAAACACACACACTTGCACACACACACACACACACACAACAATGAAACTCTCTCGGCTAACAAACAGCTGCCGACATTTTGTTCGCTTTTATTGTTGTTGTTGCAGTATTTTTCAGGGGCGATCGAACGTCGCACTGACAGCCAATTATATTAAGATCGAATACACACACATATATATACACACACCACTGCACAGAAATTCTTTATAATCGGCTACATACGTAGCTTATATGACCATATTTCTTATATAGTAAATATGTATATACTTAATTATATGTGTTTGTATGTATGAGTGTGTGTGTGTGTGTGTCGCCTCTGTCGTTCTACCCAAAACTTAAATGCTATGCACCTTGGTTAAAAGTTCAATTCTAATCAAAATTTGTTTAGTTTATTTTTTTTCGGAACCAAAATTTTATTTATTATGAACCAAAATTTGCCCAAAAAATATAAAGATAAGCCACTGTATGTCGGAATATATCTAAAATTTGATATATTAAAGTATATGAGATTTACAAAACGATCCCCGTGGCATTAAAATTATCGCTTAATAGAACAGTAATTGTTCATATGTCTTCATATATATAACTTTTAATAATGAAAAATATATATATTTTTTTTTTTGAGGAATATGGAACCACGGTACTCGCTATGGCGCTGCCTCAAATCGTCAATCTTTAAGTACGTTTTATTGTGCTTTATTTAATTTCATTTTATTTCGAAATTCCAGCTCTCTACCCCTTATTTAATACCAATCCCAGACCCCTTCCATCAACTGCTCCTCAGCCAGCCTTCCTCCACCTCTTCCTCCTCCTCCTCCTCCTCCTCCTCCTCCTCCTCCTCCTCCTCCTTCTCCTTCTCCTTCGATCCACCCGCACAAACTTCACTTCACTTAACGCTGTGCCATGTGTTCAATATTTTTATGCCGTATCTGATTTACAATTTGCATTTGTGAGTACTCATTGCTATATGTTTGAATGGATATGTATGCTTATTTAATGGGTATAGACGAGCGAACATATACATATGTATTATGTATTATGTATTATCGAAGGAACTTAGTCATTGAGCGACGCTTATTACTTATTACTGTTTGCATATGTGTATTCACATATTTATTAACAGTTGATAATTATTCAATTTGAGTTAAGAGCTCCCCGTTCAATCCGCATCTAAATTTAAATGCGTGCCGAGTGCTTTGAAAAGGGGCGTGGCCCAGCTTATTTAAGGCTGGTATACAAATAGATCTTGATTTGAGCAGGAAGTAAAGAAAATCTGAAGTTATATTATTTATTAGATTTTTCATATTAGATTCAGTAATTGTAGCTAAAATGTATTTTATATCTTGATTTGAGCAGGAAGTGGGGGAAACCTACAAATATATAAAATTAGATTAAGATCTTATATTTTGATTTGAAGAGGAAGTAAAGGAAAGCAACTATTATATATAATATATATTTTCTATATATTAACTAGACTCTTTGTATAAGATTTACAATTTTAGGCTAAAATAGACTATAGATCTTTAAGTAAAGGAAACAAAAATATATTATATTACATATGTATACTATAATATCTTCAGTTTTTGCTACTGGGCGCTCTTTACTTCTCTCCCTCGCTCTGAGACTCGAAGATCGCATCAATAACTGAAACTAAAATGCTTTAACAATATGTTATATAATTATAAAAATAATCACTCCAATCAATTGCGACCATTAAGCATTGAAATTAAACAACCAAAAACTGGTTTATAACCAAGTAAATGGTTTTTTATACATTTTGTATTTTTTTTTATTTTTCTGGTTTTCTTAATATTAAAACCAAAAATAATCATTGCTAGTGCTTTATATTGTGTGTGGAACCTACACGCAGCGACAAAATCTGTTAACCTTGTGCCTTTAAATAAAGCACGGCATTGTTTGGCCCACTACAAAACCGAAAATATCAGACAGTGACTACCTTTCGGTATTTCTCTCCCCCTCTCACTCCTTCTCTTTTTTGGAGGGTAATTATGAGAAATTAACAAAGTTATTGCATGTTACTTAGTACAGTGAACTATTTTTGTCAAAGAAGTTAAAGCCACGTTACAGTTCACACTCGCTAACAGTTTCAGCTGAAGTGCGGAATGGAACGCATTTTAATGGGGTCCATATAAGTACAGCTACGAGTACCAGTGCCTGGAGGGCATACATACAAATACACACGCACATACACATACACATACACATACTTATACATGAATACGTTTTGTATTTATTTAGGCATTATAAGTACGTAACTGGGAATCGTTAAACTTTGTAGCACTCGAAATGATTTTACAGATTCCATTTTTTAATATACCACGTAGTCCGAAATGCATAAGAGAGGTAGCTTCAACCTTTTAACAAAGTCACGAAATCTTTAATCTCAGCATCTTTAAGGTCTAGAATTATAAATTTATGTATGCTGCTGGTCGTATACCTCTAAGTCTATCAAAAGCAATGTATAATTTGTATACAATTTCTACAGAAATGAATTTAAACTCTTTACAGGGCATCTCTGAGCCGATCACAATTAGCTGTCTAGTTTTGTTCTTTCCTGTTTCTTTTTTGTGCGTTACGGCACAAATTTATGTATTATTATAATTACGCAGGGTAGAAATACTAAAGTCGAAACTGAAAACCGAAAACTGAAAACTGAAATGTCATCGAACGTTCAAGTGGGCAAACCCATGAAAACTCGAAGAACCGTAGAAACGAAGTGCCCAATATTACAATCTCAATCCCAATCCCAATCCGAATCACAATCCCATTCCATCCCATCGCATCCCATCCCATTCTATCGGAGCAACCGACTCGCTCTGGATGAATTCAAGTGGCATCGAGCATTGATTTGTTTAGTGTTTATTGTTCTAACGTCGCAGTATTCCCCATTTGAATTCCAAGCCCATTCTTATGGCTTAAGTGGAGCTGGCTTTTCTTCCCCCCCGACTGCTCTGCGCACACCCTTTCGGCTCTTCGGTTGAGTACTCGCACACACACACACACACACATTCAATTTAACATATGCATTTTGCCTTTTATTCATATAAGTTGAACAATTTTTGTTATAATTTAGACGCAGCTGACGGAAATTGACTCATGGCTGGCGAATTATGCTCCAGGTGTGCATGACACTGGCGCTGCCAACAACAAATTTATTAGAAATTGCTACAACAACAGCAAGTCAAACACAACTACAGCACACACACACACACACACATATATACAAACAACTTATGCAAACAAATAAACTAATTTCATGACGCACACGCGCGCGCCTGCGCAGTTGCTTCCACTGCCGCTGTCGACGTCGCCGTTGCCGTCAGCGTCTGCGCCTGCGTCTGCGTCGTGGTGTGCTACTTACAATTGTAACTAGCTAAAAAAAAAAACGAAATAAGATTTTTGTTCGTTTTTTTTTTACCAAACGTGCCTTTGTTTACTTCCCAGCTCAAGCCTGGCCTACACCCAAAAAAAAAAAAAAAAAAAAAAAAAAAAAAATTATGCTGGAAAAAGCGTCGCGCGCGAGTTCAGTGACATTTTTTACTACTTTTTTAAATACCCTGCACATGGAGCATTATCGCTTCAACGGCACACATGCTTAACATTACGAGCTTATCGTGTAAGCTCCAGAGAATTCTTCAATTAAAGCTCTTTAACTAATTTACTTATGTCTTAGCTTATCTAGTAGCAGATAATAATTATAATTTAAGCAAAGTTCCCCCAGATAAAAACCCTATACTAACTAGCCTGACTCATTTAGGGGTTCATTCATACAAAACTAAATATTGAACAACATTCATAATGATATATAACTAAGTTGTTATATTAGCAGCACACATGTTACTGTATTGGTAATGTATTATTATATAGGGTGTTTAATGTTCGCCTACGCGTGACTAAAAAATTCTTGTGTTGTTGTTTTTTTTTTGTATAGTCTGTGACAATTGTTGAGGCATCGACTGTTGAAGTTGAATTGCGCATGCGTAGGTAAAACTTACTAAATTATTGGGTTGTGTTTCATTAGTCAGCCCACAAGGCGGAGTTGGGGATGGGGTTGGGGAATGGGGGATACGCTTTTGCAGCTGGCTGGCTGGCTGGTTGGTTGGTTGGCTGGCAGCTTAAAGTTGAGTGTTGGGCCAACTGCGCGCATACTTTTGAAACAGACTGTTGTATGTTGCTCGGTTGTTGGGTTGTTGCTTTGGTGTCTCTGTGACAGCTGCAGAGATATCGGCAAGCCAAATGGATTACCTATGCCACCAGGCGACTATTTCTATTGCTATCTCCATCTCAATCGGCCTGGAAACAAATGGAGCAGCTCGCATTTGAATAGTCATTATGCGGTTGAGACTCGCATTTGTTGTATTCATACACTCGTATCTCTAAAACTTATTGTACTTATGCGTACTGTCTGTGACTTTCTTTGCACGAAAACTACACATACACACACACACATACACACACACACACCCTAAACATGGCTGGCTGACAAGTTCATTACACTGAACACTCCACAGACAGAGAATTCAATGGACTGCCCTCGCCTTATATGGCCAATGTCGATTGTTATTGTATTGTTGTTACGAGCATATAAATTAGGAGGTTGAGGAGGAGGCAGACCTTGCCCCAATGGGCGTGTAGTCAAAAATTAACTACAATTGATTTGTCTTCAGCTTTTTCCATTCAAATGAACTATTAAATCAATCGACTGTAGCCTAGAATTAACCTACAGAGTCAGAACTGATTGCGAATTACAAGCTTGAATTTCATATTATTTTATTTGATTTCTTTCAATCAATTTTTTGTTTAGAACTTTCGCTGCACAATTTCTTTGCCATCAAATTTTATTTTCATTTGTTTCTATACAAATATTTTAGTTTAGTTTCGAGTTAGTTTGTTAGAAAGTGGTCTTAAGCATGGGCAGTCCCATTGTCAGCAACACCCACACAACATAACATAACTCATTTAAGTTGCCTGCCAACCCCCCATCCCCCTCCCCTCCCCATCCCTGCACCTTTCGAACTCTGCTTGCCACAACTGGAAAGTAGTTGCCACCAATTGCTGACTGGCATTTGAACATTTTTCGTAGCTGCCACTTTTGAATTTCTATACAAAAGTTTCTTTAATTGTTTATAACTTGAGTGTATGTATGTGTGTGTGTGTGTGTGTTAAGTTGAGATATTTTTTGATGTGGGTTAACATTTCTTTAAGCATTTCACTTGGTAGTCTCAAATTCTTTATTATTGTTGTTGTTGTTTTTCTTATAAAATCTTACTCGACAATTCTAAGCATTGAGAACAACCAAAAAATTTTTGTTAGTCATTTTTTTCCATTTTTTTTTTCCAATTTCATTTGAATATTGAAACTTATTGGGCTACAGATGTGTGTATATGTATATGTATATGTATATGTATGTATGTGTGTGTGTGTGTGTGTGTGTGTGTGTGTATCTAATTTCTTTTTATGCTGCCAACGAACAGCGAGTGTTGTTGTAGCATTTTATAATCGCATCAAGTCATGATTACGCTACGACTTTAAACTTCATAGGTTTAAAGATATCTGTGTGCGTATCTATATATATATATATATATATATGTGTGTGTAGCACTTGAAGGCGTTCAAATAATTTCTGGTTCCATTTAACTTGGACTTAAGTAACGAAAACTGAAACGCTTCAAGTAGACAACGACGATGCCGAAACTACTTACAAATCAAAAGAAAGAAAGCCTCATATTCAATCCCCTCCAAACCGCAGCTCCCAATAATTCCCCCCCTCTTTATTTCTCTCGACTTAGACTTCAGCCATGTGGTTACAGAGATTTTTATATTATTATTTTTTTTTTTTTTGTTATTTTTTTGGCATTAATTGTTCCATGCGCCGAATCTAAGATTGATTGAACGAGTTCACTGAACTATTCGGGATCCATGTAAATTATCATTATACGAAGCGATATGCGAGGTCTTTCAGAATGCAGTCATTAAACAAGTATATCAAATTGTATATTGTACACATGTGTGTGTGTGTGTGTGTGAGTGTGCGTATCAGCCAACCAGCTACTCAATACTCGATACTCATTTGAATTGGCCAGCCAATGCTATATATTGAGATACTCGCTCGATGGCCACGCCCAGTGGCCAAGTCTCAAGTCTCATGTCTCAAGTCTCGAGTCTCATGTCTCATGCCTCTCGCAATGCGCAATAATAATTACAAATGATCAGATGTCAATTTCTTACAGGCAGCTCTCGGCTTTATCTACCCGCTGGCGCAGTTTTTTAAACAAATGAAATTTATTGTTAACGGTTAGTGACCCGAATTACACGTATCGCTTATTTATATCTATACATTACCAGCACACACACAGACACACACTCACACACGCTTATAGAACAGATCAAACTCTACACCCAAACGAACATCGAATTGACTTCAGAAGTGTGTGCAAGAGTGTGTGTATCTGTGTAGCATGTATCTTTAAGTAGCATACAAGTCAAGTCAAAGACTGACTGACTGACTGTCTGACTGACTGACTGACTGACTGACTGTCTGACTTTCTGCTGCTTAGCTTTAAGCGTTTTAATTGCGCCAAACGCCGCCTACAAAGCGAAGACGTAACTCAGCTCAGATAATGTATCTTTGTATCTGATCTTAATGTGCACACAGCACACTTTTCTCTCACTCCCTGTCTAAGTGTGTGTCTGTATATATATATATATATGTGTGTGTAAGACTGTAAAGATCGAACTGCTTCAATTAGTAAGCAGCCATAAGCATCAAGACAAACTTTGAGCTACTTTTTCTAAAACCCTTTTTAAGATGTTCGCAGCTGTTGCGATTGTTTAAATTAATTTCGAATTATATCGAATTAAAAAATATTGTCACATATTTCAATACTTTATATATGTAAAATAACATATAAATTAATCTAATTCAAAATCTTGAATTTTTCTCAATTTCTTTCACTTTTTAATTATGCAATAAGTTTTTATTTCCAACTTCTCGAGTTATGCAATAAATTAATTGAAATGCAACTTGGGTGCATTTTGTTGAGAATCATTTTAATAAAAAAGTGGCCACGCACATTGGTTGAGCAACACTCACACTCACACACACACTCACACACACACACAACAGCATTCTGCTTTGTATTTTGTATCTTTTTTTTTTTTTGCTGCACTAACGTTTGGCCTTTTGCATTGTTGTTGTTGTTATTGTTGTCACTCACGTTGTTCAGCCCTGTGACGAACATCAATTGTTGTTGTTCATAAATTGTTGTCGCTCTTCTTTATAATGTTGCACGTACGCACTTCCATTCAAAAACTAATCCCGAAACAAAGAAGATTATTTTCAAAATTACGAATTTGAGTTTTCTGTTTTTTTTTTCTTTTTGCATTTTCATTTTTCATTTCTAATGCTCATTTTGAATGCTGCAACACATTGTGGCAAATGCGCAGCAGCAGCTGCTGCAACTTGCTGCATTTGCAGTTGCCATTATTAATCTTAGCGCAGCAAATGGCAATTGTATCTTATGGATACATTTTTGGTATCTACAGCCATGTATCGGTTTAACACACGTTTCTCTGTCGTTCTTGGCCTCTGAGAAACGCAATTTAATTGTTGATTTAGGCGTGTTTTTTTATGGCTTATCAGGCGGCGGCTAAAAGCCAAAGGAAATTTTAATTTAAATGCGCGCCCTCAAATGGCATAAAATACAAATTGTTTAATTATGAGCAACAACAACAATGAGAACAACAGGAAAACAAATGTGTTAACTAATTCTAGGCAATTGCCCCGAGCTGATAAAATGACACAGAAGAAAAGCTAAAAAACAAAAAAAAAAAAAAGAAAAACAACAACGCGCCCCTTTGGCAATGTGACGCCTGCCTTTGTTTAATGTTTATCATACCCTATACCCTATACCCTAGACGTTAACCAGGTTCTGCTTGGCTAACTGCGCTTTAACACCTGTAAACTGAAGCATTATAATAAGGTAATATGCGTAACTATGAAGCGTTGACAAGCCTCAATTTTCATTTATAATTTGCCCAAGCTAAAACATAACAGCTTCAAATTCCCAACTAGTTAAAGCTACGAGCTGCAGTTGAAGAGTACTCGATAATCAGCTTGTTGAATTTTTTTGCTGCTTCGTATGCGGGTAATTTTAAATTGCATTTAAATATAAACAAGGTTTAAATTTTAATTAGGTAGAACAAAAAATGTATAAACGAGAAACTTCTTATTCTTCTTCTTCTTCTTCTTCCTGGTATCAGCGACTTGTTAAATAAATTTGCTCAGCAAATGTGTGTGTGTGCGAGTCTGTGTGTGTGACTAGGTGTAGTCATATCTGAATACTCGATGCGTTATACAATAATTGTGCCGCTTATCGAACTAAATAAATATTAAATTGTAATTAAAGCCGTGCGGCGAGTGATTTTCGATTTAACATTTTACTGTCAACAAATAAAGCACCTAACTGGGGCCGACTACATAATTGTATTTATCTATGGATAGCTGTTGGCCAAGTCCAAGCAATTGTAATTGATAAATAAGTCGAAAAGACTTTCATTGGCATTAGGTCAACGGAAATTTAATTGCTAATTGCATCGTTTATGAAGGCTCGAAGCTTAGGGCTTCAATTTGTATTTATCTGTATTTTAAACTCGACTAATTTAAGTACCAGGTGATAGATAGCCTCAATTAAGTTGTCATTAGCCAATCAAGGCGCATTCTTTTGGCCCGATTCTTGAGCTGCGTCCAGTTTGACACACGGCATTTATTTGGCTCGCTCCGTTGGGCTGGAAATCGAAATTCACAAATATTTGAAGTCAAGCGCAACAAAAACAAAAACAAAAAAGAACAACAACATGAAAAAACACCTCAAACAACATGCAACAAATTGCACGAGTTTTTGGGACACACAGCTTGCAGCATATTTGTGGCGCACACCTGGAGAGGTGCCCACAGAGAGTATCTAGAATCTAGCCGCAGCCAGCCGCCTGGCAACAATGCCACAAGGGGCAACAAATCTCCACAGATACCAAAAAGCGAGCTGACAACTGGGCAACTGCCAAACGGCAGCTGATGCCAAACGCCAACGCCAACGCCAACGTCAGCTGCGCCTGCGTCAGCGTCAACGGCAGCGTCGCTGTTTGCGCCTGCGTCGGCGTCTTACGCCTTGCGCCTTGCGACTTCAGTTTCTTTCTTTCCATGCGCCGCTAGTTTTGTTGCCTGTTCCGTTTCGGCTTTGCTTTGCCTTGTGCTCCTTTAGTCCGATACCCTGAACCCATTTCAATTGGGTAAACAGGGTATGCTGATTTTGTGAGGGTGTATGTAACAAGTCGAAGGAGGCGTGCCAAACTCTATAGAGTATATATATTATTAATCTGGACTAACAGGCGAGTCAATTTAGCCCTGTCTGTCCGTCCGTCGGTCTATTAATTTATCCGTCTATCTCAGCAACTATAAGATCTAGATACCTCAAATTTATGTATGTAGATTCTGCTATAGCACGCGCATAACGAGTTTGTCATCGATATTCGATAACTTTTATCGTTTGCTTGTTATACGTGCAAGGATCTATTAAATCTATTAGATTATCAAATTTGTCTTAAGTGACGTGTGATTAATAACTGTCATAGCAGCAGCAGTTCAGCTGCAGCACGAGGTATCTGCATATCGACTACTGTTTGATTTATTGAAATTAATTTTGTGTTTGGTAGTGTTCAGTTTTTAGCCCTCTCCCAGTTATTATGCGCAAGTGTGACGCATGAATCATAGCAATTTATTTTGCTAGTTGTTGCTGTTGTTGTTTTTGTTGTTGTTGTTGTTATTATTTCTGTGCCATTTGCTCTGAAAGTCATGCGCTTTAAATTTTAATAAATTATATTTTTTTGTTTGTGCTTTTAGTCGATTCGACTGCTTGTACTGGGTGGGTGACTGATTTTCCATGTTTGAAAGTTCTGAAAACAAAAAAAAATGTGAAATTTACCGCCAATGCGAGTTCGAAGCTTAATTGGAACATCTAGTACAAGTAAAGCTCAAAATAAATCAAAAACGCATTCAAATGATGAATAGTTGGACGACTTTCGGTTGCCTAAACGAAAACCCAAATCAACTGTCAGAAAGCCAATAAGTAAATGAATTTGAATTGAGATATATATCTATATGGATATACACACACACACACACACACACATATATATATATATATACATGGATGTGTGCAGTTTAGATTGGGTGTGTTTTTTATAAAATCAATGCCAAATGATGTGAGAGTTGGGCAAGAACTGAATTCAGCTTAAAAAATGCTGACGACATTTTTAATCCTAAAATTGAGACTAAAACTTAAGAAAAAAGAAGCAAAAAGGCAACGAATTATACAAAGAAACAGAAGATCAAGAAGAAATAATAAGAAGAAGACGAATACGAATACGAATACGAATACGAAGCGCAGATTTATGTGCACTTCTCAAGGTGGGGGAGTTATTAAGGCTATAGATCTCTGACGAAATGCCTCACATACCTGAGAGAAGAGTTCGTGAGATCGCAACGACGAGACATATTATAAATTCCCCTCGACTTATATGAAAATACTGTAACTCGAATCGCATTGGGAGCTCGACGAGGCATACGAGGCATACGAGGCATACATACAATCAAGATTAGGTTTTAATAATTCAATGTGAGTCGCAGTCGAGGGATTAGCTGAGAAACGCGTCTAATGTACGGACGGACGGACTTTGAGTGAGTAAAAACTGAAATCATGTTACTTTTTGACAAATTCGAAAGAAATTAAACAAACGTGCGAGTGTGCGGCTGTATGTGTGTGCGGGTGTGTGTGTGTGTGGGGGTGTGTGTGTGCGAGGTACGAAAGGAAGTGGCAATGCGCACGCGGCTCGTCGCGCTATTAAAATACAGAACACACCCAAAAATATTTTAACGACGGCCAAAGAGAAAAACATAATAAAACAAATGGAAAGAAGAGAGACGGGCAAGGAGAAGATATCAAAGTTTTGTAGCTAGTTGGGACTCGATGGATGACGATGACGACGACGACGACGGTGATAATGATGATGATGATGATAATCGGGATGATGATGATGATGATGACAAAAGGCAAGTCTGTCACCCAGAGCGCGATTTATGCTCGAAATTGTACGCGTTGATGCATAAGTTATGCCCAAAAAGTATCTTACGGATGCATCCATGGGAAGATACTCGAAGCACGCACACAAACTGCTCAATTCAATCTTAAATTATGACATTAGAGAAACCGGTTTTCAATCCACCGTTTCGGAATCTATGCGACTCAAAATCCTTGCTAGGTCAGTCACTAAAATTGCCTGCTAAAATTTTATCTTCAGCTCTTCTGATTATCTATATAGATATATTCATACTAAGTCGAATCGTAAATTCTATTATTATACAAAGTTGCGGTTTAGAAATTAAAGGATTATTTTTGTTTAAAAAATTATCATAAGATATTTGAAATATATTATATTTAAGCCAGGCAGGACTAATTTGAAAGGCAACGCCTCTTTATCAAGTCCTCGCAGCTGTCATCATTCGAATTACTGGAACTGGTTCCATTTTTGCCTTCTACAAAGACTTTGTTTCGCATTCAAAAAAGACAGCAATGCGCAGTTGTCGAAATTTTATACTCACACACACACACACACAGACGTATATACAATGCAACTATAAAATGTTAATCCTATTTTATTAAGTGCACGCAGACATTTCGAATCGAAGGAATGAAAAAGAACAACAACAACAACAGCAAAAATGCTGTCAACCCCCTTCGTTTGGTTTTTAAAACTGAGGACCGTTCCATATGCCAGCTGACTAACTGGATTTTAAAGTATGTCGCACATATATGTATATACATATATATATATATACTCCATCATGATTCTATGCCCTGACATTGAGCGAGACGCAATATACATTTTTTTTCCTATTAATTGGCCAGTCAGGGTTAGAAACTTAAATATACGTCACACGCAGCATGCTGCAGCTATATATATATATATATACATATATACTTTTACCGACATTCCACAGTTTTATGATTAAGTGTTGTGTATGATTTTTAAATATAACATTTCATTAATAAATTTCATAGCAAAGTTTTATTTTAAGCACATGTTATTTTATTAAGAAAATTGTGATATTTTAATAAAAATTGTATATTATAAGAAATTTACTTTCGAATGCACCCATATAAAATATCAGCTTAAAGCATGATATAATTTCAAAAGTATAAATCTATGTGGGAGTCTCTCATCTAGAATTTTGTAATAGCTTAAGACCCAACCCTGGCAATTGTCTAACCATATTTAGCAGATGCATATCTTAACTAACAATCAAATCTAAAGTGTATTTCATATATAAAGTAATAGGGCAACATTTAAACCAAAATGTAGCTAATAAATTTTATATAATATCGGATATAACACACCTATAACTCTACATCATTAAACAAGTTGGGTTTTAGATTATATCTGGAATAATGCCATAAAATGGCAGATCTATATTAAAAATGGGTGGTTATATATAGATTCTTATGTTATTAGTTATAAGTGGAAAAGTTATTAGCACACATGATATCATTTAATATATATACTTTATTTGATTTATAGTTCATGTTTAATGAACATTTTGATGCATATCTTAACTCAAGTTTTAGTTCTAGGTATCTTTCGCTCTCTCTGTCTCTCTCTATCTCCATCTCTATCTCCGACAACTTGGGGCGTTACCGAGAGCTACCTGATGCGGGGGATCTGTGAGTGGTATTTCAAAATTTATGATCGAATCGAGTCCAAAATAAAAAAAAAATAATTTGGAGTGAGTTTTTTTTTTTTTTTTAAATTTGGTGGGAAAGAAAAATGAATTTTCATTTTGATTTTGTGTCTAATTGCGATTGGTTTGTCGTCAATTGCTTTGCATGTTGCACACAAATAAACTTAAATGCGAGACGGTGGGAGGGAGTTGGGTTTGTGCCACCGTTTGTGGCACAGCCCGCATGTGCGGCCAACTGGCGGCCACATGAAAAAGTAAACATTGGAAGCAGTTGTTTTCGTGTTACCCCCGAAAATAAGTGGCAACAGGAGCGGGTTAAGCAACGATCAATTGGCCAATTGCCACTAAAAGGGGCAAGCGGGTGCCCGTAGAACCCATCGGATAGGGTGTCCCATATGTTTAGTCATTAATTCATTGCTTAATTGCTGCTTTTATCAAATACAAATTGTTTACAATAACGAACGAGAGCAAGAGGGGCTGATGGAGAGAGAGAGAGAGAGAGAGAGAGAGAGGGGAAGATAGAGAGGGGTTTGCTCGTCGCAAGTTTTAGTTGCGCCTTGAAAGAAATTTTCATTTCATAGTCGCTCATTGAAAATAATTAAAATTAATTAAGCAATTTTATATACCGCTGCCAGCTACTGCATTGGCTAACTGCTTCTATCCCCCCACCCGAAACCCCTTGCACCACCACCCCCTGCCCCCACCCTTTGCCACATGCCCCTGTCTTGTGCAACGTATCTATAAATTTAAATCGCCTTTAATTGAGGCGACTTTTGGGTGACGAACCACAGCGAAGAACTTGTGGAAAAATTGTAAGGAATTTTATGTTGATTATTTGTTGTGCTGCTTCTTCTTCTTTTGCTGCTTTATTATATGTTTGTATGTATTAATTAATATTTAATTATGGGGGCTTAAACTGACTGATTTGTCCAAGTCTTCACACATTTATGAGGCGGTCTAATCAAAAAAAAAAAGAAAAAAACCAAGGAAAAAAAGTAATAAAAAGGAAAAATGGGAATGAAATATAACACGTGCAATGATTGATTGTTAGCTGTGCTTCTTATACCCTGTAACTATTAACATCGGTTAGAAAGGGGTTTCACATTTATGCATGGCAGAGGTTTGCTATAAATTTATCTATATATAAAGTTTATTGCTGATAAGGATGAACGAGCTCCAAATATAAATATATATGTTTCTCTGTCTGTTTCGATAAGAAAAAGAAATTCGAATAATTTCAACAAGCATTAAAATCATTGTCCAGCTGTTCTGAAATGGACTTTACATTATATATACAATCTAGAATAATTATATTTGTTATATTTGAATGCAGTCTTTGCCTTTTAAATGATAGAAGCTACGTCCAGGGTATGTTTAAGTCAATCACAGCTAGCAAAAAGGCACTTACTGGTTATTGTATTTGTTGCTGTAATAAACCAGGGCTAAAATGTGAGCGCAAACAAGAAAAACCTAACTTGGCATTCGGTTCTTTGTTGTCTGAATCAAAGAAAAGGAAAAACACACACACACACACACACGTACATTAACTTATATAAAGGATGCCAATAGATAGGAATAGAGGCAGTGAGTCACACACACACACACACACACACACACACACACTTTCAGGCCTGTCGCACTTGAATGACTGTCTGATTGACTGACTGACTGATGGATTGACTGACGGAACGACTGACACGCATTGTCTATGGGCTGAGGCTCACATTTCTTAACATTTTACGTTTAACATTTAATTCGTTTTTCTCGCTCTCACAAGTTGTCGGAAAAACTATAAATTGAGTGATGGAACGAATTTCCATTCGACATTTTCTAATACAAAGGAGGCACAAAAGGAGAGAGAGAGAAAGAGAGAGAGAGAGAGCGAGACTTAGCGTCTGGTATGAGATTCCACAAATATTTTTGATTTTAGTTTAAGCATTTAATTTAGTTAATTACCATACCAAAAAAAATTTAATTATGTTTATAAAATGAAAAATGTTTTAGAAAAGAAAAAGAAATATGCCATGAAAAACAGTTTAATTTCCATAATGGAATATTTGTAAACTTAAGAGGCATTAAAAATGTGTGAAACATTTAGAAAATTTGTTAGAGAAGCAACATTTAAGGAATTTTTATAAAATTTTCCATAGATTCGATAACTAAGAAAACAATTTTATGAACTCTCAAGTCATGTATAAGTATATACATATCTTTATATATATATATATATATATATATATTTTCATTCGAAGGCAAGTCAAGTTTCAAAGGAATTTGTTTCTAGTTTTCTCAAGATCTTTTAGATTTGACTCACAAAGAAGCTGAATAATTATTATATAAGAAATGCATATTCATAAGTGTATATTTCTATATATATTGACTGATTTCTGACATTGCAATATGCAGATATAGACTACCGATATGGCATACAAGGCAAATATCGGAAGATAAAGCTTCTGAGTTAGACATAGATTTCCAAGTATTCAAATATTCTCTTGCACATATTTTTCTCTTTTGTAGATAAACGAAATATATATTCATTTGTCAATTATTCGAATTTATTTTTAATATTCAATATATCCATATGGATACACACTCACTCAATCTGTGTGTGTGTGAGTTTGTGTGTGTGTGTGTGTGACTACTTAATTTCCAAGTGCCATAAAAATGTGAATGCCTTTCGGAATTGAGAATTGAAAGCCCAGCGTATTTGGGCGTTGAAAAATAAGTTGGCTTATTTATTGTGCCATGCTTATAAATATTTAAAAAGCCTCCAAATGAAATAAACAATTAGTTTATTTATCGACACTCACACACACACACATACACACTCACACAGAGTCATTATTACTTATTGCATATAGATTTAAATATGATATACATCGACTTATAGAGGAGCGATATGGCCCAAAGTGCTCATGTTGAAAGGCAATTGTATTTGGAGCCCTTTACATGTAAAACAAGCCATGAATCAGTCCCTCGATGCATATAAAGAACATAGATATCAATATATATATATATACATATACAAATGTATATATATGCATTATTCAATGCATGTTTGTGGCATAACGTGAATTATTTAGAAATTTCAGCAAGCTATTTCCTACAAACACGCGCAAAGCGACAAGCACAAGTTTTGCTTGTAATTCGCAAACAGTTTTAGCAAACGCGTTGATTAAATGAGTCACTGTATAAATGATAACTGTACATTTATCTATAGAAACAACAATCAGATGATAGAGCAACTAAGTATACTAAAGTCCTTTGAAAGTTATACATATCTAAAATCATAACTGTACTAAGTTTTAGAACGTAGTTATGTAATAATCTATATTTGAGCAAGTTGCCAATATGGCTTATTTGTAAATTCTAGTAGAATATTACATAAAGTATTAAAGTAGCTGGCAAAAAAAAAGTGTGTTTTGTTGTAATTCGCAAACAGTTTAAGCAACGATATGATTAAGTGGCTCGCTTATTATGAGCTAACTGTACATTTATTTGTAGCGCTGCACAAACATATGTTAAATATGGCAATTAATAAATAAAATGCGTCCATTTGAAATCTCGTAATGCTCCCCGAACCGCCCTCAATTTGAGTGGTCGTTGATTTAAAACATACATTGCGGCCTTTTAATTGTGGCGCATTTTTGTCGAATCCGTAGAAACCAGCCACATTTCGTTTCCTTTTAATGAAAACAAATTTGATCGAATCTGTGTGATGGGGCAGAAGGAAGTGTGGGAGGGGGTGAAAGGGTGGCGAGGTGTGGGGGGAGGGGCATTAGAATGGCTAAGAAACAAATCGAATAACGAAAACTTGAAAGCGGAGCGCGCGAGGGCCCTGCAAATGGGTATTATGGATTGGATTGAGGCACACATGTACACGCACACACACACACACACACATAGATGTATATATAGATGTATAGCTATTCATAATTTTATTCATATGGTAAGTACTCGTGTATGGGCTACAGAATTATGATTTGTGTAAAAGTTGCCTCTGATTAAGCACTTTTAAGTGTAATTCGGTGATGTTTTCTAGTTGTTGTTGCTATTGCTGCTGTTGTTGTTGTTTTTGCTCGGCTACAACACACCCTATAAATAGAAGCTGGCAGAAGATGTTTGCCTAAACCATAACTAAAATCTTTATAGCTAAAGATATATGTGAGATCTTCGGCGGCGGATGCTGCGACTGCTGCTACATCTGCCGCTGCTGCTGCTGCTGCTGCTGCTGCGCTGCGTCTTCTGCTGCTGCGCTTGCGACTGCGGCGGCTGTTTAAAGTCAATTTTTGAATAATTATGAATCGTTTTTCAGTCGCCTTTTTATTTTATTTTTTTCTTCTTCTCGTTGTTGTTCTCTAATTATAACAACATCATAATCATAATAATTTCTTATGAGTTGTGTTTTGGCTGGCTCTTCGTCTGTTCTTAATGTGCCAAATATATTTCTATCTATTGAGCCAAATTTCTGAATATTTGTCCAACGCACACACTCACACGCACACACAAGTGCGATTTAGAGAAAAAATCCATTTGAAATGATTTATTGAAACCGATTTGAAATGCGTTTATAAACTAAGCATCTGAACTTATGAGATTTTGAAATGCAGCTGCAATACATATAAAAAATATATATAAAAAAAATCATTTTTAAAATACACATTTCAATGCATATTTTTAATACGACTTAATTGAATATTTTAGAGATTAAATTTGCTTTAAGGAAACAATTTAATAACTCCAAAAAATTGCGAGAAAGTGGAAGGCAGATTGTTTTGGCTATATGTATAAGATATATATAACATCTTAATAGGGATTTAATAAACCTTTTCAAACCTTCTATTCCATTCCAATACCTTCCCAGCATTACGTTATTCCCACATCTTAAACCAAATTGAAATGTGATAAAATTGATCCCGATCTACTAGTTGATAATTTATTTTGCTCAGTGTATTATGGCATAGTTTATGCATAGAGCGGAAGTACTTTAGACGTCATCTTGCACTTTATTAAAAAATTATAGAAAATATAAAGAAAAAAAAAAAAGAAAGAAAAATAATATACAAAATATGTGTGTGCTTAAATCACAGCTCCTTATATAGTTTTGCGCTTAATCAAAATCGCCGGAAATTATAAGATGCCAATAATAAAAATTAATATGCAGAGATTAAAGCGATTTATATGTACGCCATAGCTTTGAGAATGCGTGCGACTGCGCCATAAAATTGTTTATATTATAGCACCAATACAGAGACAGCCATACTAATGGCTATATAATAATATACCGTATATATGTGCACATATATCTCATATACTTTAGCTTGTTCAGTTAACACTTTGCTTTAATGACTAAGACTAAGGAGCGCCGAACCGAAATATTTTTTTGTCAATAAAATAGAAATTAGCGACGCTGAATCACAATTCTAGTTTCTATTGTACTTGTAAGAATCTAAGTATATACATATGTATGTATGTACATATATTATATATGATTGTGGGCACTTATGTCCATATTTAAATAGTGACTTATTTACCATTTTGTCTCGTCTTGTTAATATCCACGTTTATAATCCCAGCTAGAATTCTAGTTGCAATGTTTATTTCGATTTCTGTTTTAGATATGTAATTTTTTTATTTCTTCACTTTTAGCACATATTCAAATGTTTGCACGTTGCAGCTGCTGCAAATTTTATTTGATTTCTTGTTGTTGTTGGTGTTATTATTATTATTATTATTATTGTAATAGTAGTGGTAGCAGTAGTATTTGCTGTTTTTGTTGTTGTTGTTGTTGTTGTTGTGGGCGTTTTATCACTTTGTTCAAACTGTCTGTCGGTTGCGCGCGTGCCGAATAATAAGCAAATATTGTTTAGCACTAATTACAATTGCCGATATATATTGTCAGCGTTATGTTTAATATACACATATAGGTGGTATGTTGGATATATATCTATATATATATATATATAGTTATACATAAATGTATATCAATTATTGTATAGAGTATGCAACAATAAAGGCGAAGCCGGGAATGCCGCTGCGCGCTCTCGTGTTCGCACTGCTGCACGTTTAGTCAATGACTAAAGGGCGGGCAATTCAAAATTTTTTAAAATTCATCAGCGCTGCTGGCAGCGACTGCGACGGCAACGTCGACGTAGGCGTCGCGTCAACGCTGGCGTCGACAGCAGCAAACACACAACAAAAACCAAAAACTAATAAAATCAATTACAAACGCACACAAACACATTCATACACAAGAGCAGCCGAAGACGCCGACCGACAACAACGACGAACCGAAGGCAAAGAGCACGAACAAAAGCCGACAATGCGACGTGCTATACACGAAGTTCTCGTTCTCTGGAATCATAACAAAAACAACAACAAGCGGTAGCAGCGACGACGGCAGCAAAGGAAACGGAGCATGGAACTAGAGCTGAGAGCGTGTCTCTTGGTTTCTTTTTGGTTTTGGTACTTGTGCAGTAGCTACTGCAGCATAAATTGTTAAGCAATCACAAGATATATCGAATGATATCGTTTATAGGTTTTGTTCTCATCTCTAAAGGGAATATAAGTTGTGCGCAAAGAGAACATTTGCAAATGTGCGGTGCTCTTTGCCACTGGACTCTCTCTTGGCCATTTGAATGTGGGGCAAAAGTAATGACAATAGCGGCAATTGTTTAGCTTGAATTTTAACGTACTTTGCAATGCCGTCGCTTGGACCATTGCCAACAATTTTTTTTAGCTAGCACGCTCTCCCTTTCTTGCACGCTCTTTCTCTCTTTTGGCACGCACTCATACACTTGTATGGTTATTGCGCTCTTGCAGACGGCGTTAATATATATATATATATATATGTGTGTGTGTGTGTTTCTTTATGAGTGGGTGTGCGCATTTGTGTTGCTTGCCAAATGAGCCAAGCAAAACAAAAAGGCAAAAATATACACATGCACGTACATACGTGTGTACATATCTACGCCTGTAGTAGGAATAAGAACAAGCGTTGCACCTCGCCCTGCTCCACACTGCATACTCTCCTCCTCTCCCATCCACCAGCACCCACGGCGCTGGCAAGCGAAATATGCAAACAATTTTTGCATTTATGGCAAGGCAATGACGTTTGCTCCGCTGCACTGATTTTGCACTGATCTCGTTTTACACTATATACATGTGGGAATAGATTTTCAAAATCACAGCTGTCCAAGCATCACGAATACATACATAAATACATAAATGTACATACATACATATAGCATAAGTTTGAGCGTAATATAGTGCGGGCTTTTGGCACCCCTAAGTAAGTGGCATTTCATTATTCTGTATCCTAAAATATAATCGTTGCTATAAAGTGTCCTTTTTAACTCACACACATTTCAATTGCGCGACGTTGAGTTACCCTCATGATGCGAACCGACTCAACCGTTATTGCTACTGCTATCCATAATTACACAAAAGTCTAACATATATCGCATATAAGCCGCAGCGCAACGCATAAATCGCAATTAATCAAGTGCAAGCCAATGCCGTTAACTCTCTGAACACCCCGTCCCCGTTACTAACACCCTGTAGTATATGTGAATCGCAGGGCAAGCAGCAACCCTCCCCAGTCCATTCCAGCCCAATAGAATCACATCCCATGCCATCCCATCCCATCCCATTCCATACAATCCAACGAGAAGAACAAGAAAAAGTTCAACTGCTGCTTTGAGCTGAACAACAATTACAAGTCATTCCCTCTCGCTCCGTCATTTCGCATTGCTGCTCTCGCTCACACTCTTGCTCATACTCGCACTCACACACTTACACTCGCATAACGCAAGCTACTAAAAGTGTAATCATTATGCTTTATCGTAATAATCAGCAGCCGCAGCCTAGGCAAGTTTTGCCCAACAACAACCAGCAGACGGCGCACACTTGTGCACGCCATACATACAGACATACACACACACACACACACACACACACACACACGCATTGAGAGAAATATAAGTACTACATTCTAACATAACAAACAGGCAAACAAACAAAACTAAATTACAACAATTCCAAAAATTTATAATTGTGCTGCGCACACAGTTAGAAATCTCAAACTACCACCAGCAGTCGCAGCCACCCTTCTCCCCTCCCTCTCCCCAACCACTTCCTCTTCCTCATCCTCTTCCTCACTCTCCACCCATTGCCCATAGTCTTGTTCATGCTCATTCTGAAGCTCTTATTCGGCCCTCAATCATCATCCTCATCATCATCCTTTTGGTTTGCCTTCTTGCCTTACAATTCGCCATGCTGCTGCCGCTGCCGCTGTCGCTGCCACTGCCACTGCCACTGCCGCTCCCTCTGTCGCATGCTTTCGACGACGTCGTCGCAACTAACACAAAAAAAAAGCAGTTAAGTTAAAATGTACTTAGAGTTTAAGCGTAACCCCGAAATCCCGACCGAACCCAAACGAGATTGTGTGTTTTAAGCGTTTTAGTTGCCCGCTTGCACACCCTTCGGCAAGCGACGGCGACGACGACGGCAACGGCGACTGCACAGCAGCGGCAGCTTCAACGTCAACGTCGGCAACGACGCCGCTGTCGATGTCGCTGTCGCTGCCGCTGCTCAACTTTGGCAGCAGCAACAACAACAACAAGCAAGCCATCCAGCCATCCAGCCAGCCAGCCAGTCAGTCAGTCAGTCAGCCATCTTGTGCGGCGTTATTAAATTTTATACAAATACTAAAAATGAAATCAAAATTTTCTTATTACAATGACTATTTTCTCTTGAACAGCTGTGCGCCCGACCAGGGAACGACAATGAGTCCGGGTCTGGGTCCGGGTCCGGGTCCGTTTCTCAGTTTGTGTGTCTTGAGTTGGGTTGGATTGGGTTCGGCTATGCCATGGAATGGGGCCCACTCACTCCCCAACCCCCCCACCCACCCACTTGACTGACTGCTCTGTAAGTATGTTTGTCGAGTCGAATGAATTGTACTTATGCCATACTTATCGACTGCATTGTAAGGGATCCGAAGTTTTTTGGGTGTTGGCCCTAAAAATTGTTGCCCGCTGGTTTCCATTGCGTTATTATTTGGGTAACCGGGTGGTTCGTTGGTTCGTTGGTTAGATGGTTCGTTGGTTAGGTGTCTGGAAGTCCTGCAAAATATTTTGTGCATTTGCCAAAAGCAATTCACAATTTCAATGCAGCCGTAGAAAATTGCCATAAATTCAATTATAAATTTTGTAATTGTTGTACGCTCCTTGGTAGACTGAACACGTTTTATGAGTTCCTGCCACTTCCTGCTGATGTTGCAGCAATCAAAACAACTAAATAAATGAATTTCCATTAAAATAGATTCTACCTGTTTTAGATAAGCAACTCGCGCACAATCTACTCGATCCGTCCGACTACCTGAAAGACATACTTAAAATTTAAATTAAACATCGCACGAAAAAAAAGGTAGAAAATAAATACGAAGTGCCTAAACAAATGCTGATAAGCAGCGCACAGATAGGACCGCAGGACAAGTGATGAATAATACCAATCACGTACCCGAGTGCCCGGCCAACAAATTCCGTAGGCCACCTCCATTGACAGCCCGTAGCCTAATCAAAAGAACATTGTAAACTAAGCCAAGACAAGGCGCACATACCAGATACCAGATACCGCAAACGAAATCTGAAGGATCACCAGACGAGAGTTCGTCAAAAATGCACGAAATACCAAATGTATATCGACTAGAAGATACCCTTTATTTCAAAACCCATTTTAAATTTATAAAGTATGCATTTATCTTATACGTAAAACATCATATAAATAACGTTATTCCAGTATAAAATATTCAAGTTTTTTTTTTACAAAATATGATTCCTAAGATCTTAAATAATAAAAACGTGACATTAGTTTTAATAGCATTTACTTTAATAGAAAACTGAATAAGTGCATATTTAATAATGAATAACAGTCATTTTTTTTTTTTGTTGCTATGTGACACACGTTACGTGACTTCTTACGGCGTAAATATATTACGGATACGGCATTATATTTATCTTATGACCAATTATGGAGCTGCATTTGTTGCATCCAATACCTATATATAGTAATAAGTATATAAACTTTACTTTATATATAGGAGACGTATTTTACATCATTAATCAGTTGCATCTGCGTAATCAATTTACAGGGTATACAAGAGCTTAGTGCTGTGTCCGGTCATATGGAAAATGCGTAATCTCACACCAACGCTGCGGACAAGAACAACAAATTAAGTGCCAATGCAATGCATGAGTACACACACACACGCACACACACAGACACACACACCTAGGTATACAAATATCAATCCATAGGGTCTATCTATGAACATGTTCCATGCGCATGCGCAAAGGCTGACAAGAGAACGAAACTCGAAGACTGCCGGACAATTAGTTCAGACAGGCTTCCATCTCGCTTCCATCTCGCTTCGGTCTTGTGTTAAAAGGTCAGCATTTGCGGCTAAGAGTAAACTATGCCAGGCCATGTCAGGGCCCGGCCACGATCCCAGTCCCGATCTCGGACCCGGCCCTGTTCTTTGATAGCGTTGATCTATTGTGTGTGCATTGCTTTTTACATTTTACATTATACATTTTATACGCATTGCTTCTCCCTCATTCCTATATTTCTTTTCTTCATCTTTTTAGTGCCCAACGACTAGGTTCGTCAAAATGATTGATTTGTAGGTGATGAATTACAACAACAGCAAATGTACCAAGTCTAAGGCTGGCTTAGTTAAGAGCATACATATCTTTAGCTGTTGCATCTGTGTGAGTCTTTGCGTGTGTGTGTGTGTGTGTGTATGTGTGTGAAAGGTACGACATAGTGAGGATTAAATACGAAATTCCATTTAAAAATCTTTCATTGTTCGCTTATTGCTCTTTTTTTAGGGGTGCAGCTTATGAGTTTGTATAGAATTTTTACAGATAAACTGATATCGAAGCTGGAAAATTAATTATCATAGCAGAGAATGGAAGAGATGGACAGCATTCAAAGTCACATGTGAGGTTTTTCTGAAGGGTGGATTTATTACCACTTAGTTGGGTACAGAATTCACAAAACCCTCCAGTGACAAATCATTTCAAAAGTGTGTGAAACAAAAGTCAAACCGAAGACCAAAAAATATTAAAAGAAAACTGTCGAATTTTCACATGAAACGATATTTTCGACATATAGTGAAACATATAGACTACCATTATTATAATATATAATATTTAGCATAGGATATTTCTACCAAACTTCGACCTAACCTCCATTTTAATAGAGCTGAAAACTTTGGAACAACCTTATATTTATATATATTTCGATTTTTCAAGTTCGTGACTCTCATTTAGACAATTCATCAATCTAAAACTTAACTTCAAGCAGATGTTTCGAATAAGTTTCAAAAATGATTCACAAAATATCATTTATTTAAAATTTGTCAAGCTGAATATTTCTTAATATGGTAGCACAATTATTTATAAATTGTTGACATCATCAATGACAATAATTTAAATACATAAATTCAAGCAGCTTCACAAGAATTAAATTTAGATAGAAAAAAACAAATATGGAACATATATTTCCATAGAACTTGGCTGACTAATTTGTCAGCTGGAAAAGCGAAATACAGCAAGAAATTGAACTAATGTCAATGCTAAGTAACGCCATCTATTCGAAATAACATTTTTCTGCTTGCCTAGTTTTCAGCTATGTATATACGAATATATATGTATATATATACTCTTCTTTTTTTTTTTTTTTGGATAGTTAATGAAGGTCCCCCCGTTGTGAATTCGTGCGTAACAACTCAATCTGCCAATATGATAATTTGCTTATAGCATGCATGGAACGCCCACTTTTCGCCCAGTTTCCCAGAGCAATTCGCACATCCTTTACAGCACTTTATTGTGCCGTTACATTAATGTTAGATTGAAACAACCCCTCAGGAGAAGCAACCCTCCACGCAGCAGGTCGAGGGTGTGTGCCCTGCAACAGATTCTAGCAATCAGTTAACCTATATTATATATGTAAAAGCATAGAACCCCATCAACAAATCGAGGACTTGAGATCCGATCTGAAATTTCGCTTCCTGCCGGCGGGAGATGCAAAGAAGAAGAAGATAAAACTGCTGCCATATTGCCGCAAAATGCGCAAGAAAAATAGAATAAATAAAATAAGTATAATGTAGACAATAAAACCGAATCGCATCTATGAAACAATAAGCGATACACACACACACACACACACACACACACACACATAGAAAGGGGCCCTTTTGTCGTACCCGAATAAAATTTGAATTCAAATTCAAAAGTCCGGAGTTCGGCTAATGGCTGCGTAATCAAAAACTTGCTCATTAATATTATTTTTGCCTTTAACAATGCGACAGCGGCAGCAGCAGCAGCAGCAAAGTATCTGTATCTGTATCTGTATTTATGTATCTGTAGCTGTATATGTATTATGATTATTGCTTTGGCTATCCCTCAGTTAAAGCAAAAGTTCCCCCTTTTCATTCTTCTTGTCTGTTTTTTTTTTTTTTTTTGTTTTTGGTGCGTCGCAATTGACGTTACGTATTCCATATCTCAGGGTAAACATCTAGAGGCCGGCCTCGACTATAACAGCCGCCACCCTCCCAAAAGTATCTGTGTGCGTTTTTCTAAAATGTAAATACATTTGCCTAACTTTAGAGCCTCGCTGCGATTTTGAAATCTCGCAATCAGCAAAAGCCGCGCCGCACAAAGGCAACAAAATTCAAATACGCGACGCTTTCAACAGTTCGGGATTTGAATTTCAAATATATGTACAGTTGCCGTTAATCTAGATACGGATAGCGCACATATTTGACTTGACATACTCTATGACGCCTTTTCATAACTAAACCTCCCCACTCTCCCATTTTCACCCAACCTGCAGATGATTCTACCCCTAACGGGATCTAAACAATGCAAAACTCTGTGCAGCTTTGAAAGCGAATTGAGTTTTAGTTTCTGAGACGATTTAATTTGTTAAAAACCACGAGGGTTCCTTCTACTATATACCACATATTGCCATAACATCCGATTATGTAACAAAAACAATTTTGAACAGATTCGAATTTCATTAGAATATAAAAAATGCCTTTTATTTTCTAGATTTGTTTTGATTTGTATTTGAAATAGTTAAGAGTTAAAATTATTTAAAAATTTAAAACTCTAACTAGGTTTTTATTTATTTTCTCAGTTTGAAGAACTATGTTTTGGGAATCTTAACTGAACTATTCAAATTTAACTTCCAGAACTAAAATATAAGCAATATATTTTTAAATAATAATAATTTCAGAGAATTTTTCTTATAATTCTTAGAAAATTTGTAGAATTTTCCCTTCTCTGTATTTGCATTTTTGTTTTTCTTGTTAAAGTCAAAAACTTTACAAACCGCCCTATGTGAACGCCTCACTTGAGACTTAAGCACTTTGCAGGGGGTTGCATTATTAGTTGGTAAACTTTTCAACAATCCGACTTCGAGGGTGGCTGCAAAGATGCGAACCGAGCCAAATGTAAGGCTGAGCCACCTGTTTTTGTGCAAGGCTCTGGTGAAATTCGATCTGTTAACGTGACAGGAATCTGAAACTAAACTAATCCGTGGAGGACAAAAGATGAATTCGAAGAGTTTTGCATCTTAGGTCTTGGGAAATGCGAATAGGACGCAGCTGCACATAGGAAAACTCGCACTGTACAATTGCCAAAAACCAACTCCTAAACATAGATACACACACATTCACACAGATACAGATACAGATACAGATACATATACATCTACATGTACAGCTGCAGTATGAGCTACAGATACAATAGGCATTTAGTTATTTCTCAAAATTGTATTCATTTGTTTACTCTGAGCGTTTAGCCTAAGCAGCCGGAGACAAACACGGAACACCCGGCGTAGAATTTGGCATTGGGAATTTAGAATAGAGAAAATGTTGGTTCCGTTTGGTTCCATTCTAAAAAGGTTGGCATTAGCCGCTGTTATTATGTGCGCCCCTTTTCAAAAGAGGAAACCATTAAAAAAAGGATAACGTGTTCTCTATCCTTAAGATATGTGTATGCATGTGTGTGTGTATGTGTGTGTGTGTGTTTGTTAGTGTTGTTTGCACAAGACGCAAAATTTGATGACGTAGCAGCTGTAAATTCAGGTAGTCAAGGATTCATTTTAGTCGAAATCGTTTTGCGTGCTGCTGTGAAATGTAGAATTTTTCTTTTCTTTTCATTTGGTTTTTTTTTTTTATATTATTTGATTTGCCGTTTTCTCAATTTATGACGTTGTTAGATTTTTCATTTCGTCTGTGGCAACAGGGATTTTTGATTGCAAATGTCATTTGATATGCCTTTGTCTCTCCGTTGGAAATTGCCACAACGGAAGTCTGCCTAATGCAACATTCTGTTGACTGACAGTTCGAAAGTATCTTAAAGAAAATATCTTACGGTTTCAGTTTTTAATTCTGTCTCATCGTGTGACAGATAAGAAAATCTACAAATAATTAGTTTGGAATTGAGTTTCAAGCCAAATGTATCTTTTTATATTAAAGTGCTTAAGGATATGAAAATGTATAGATAGAATTGTCTGCGAGCATTATTAAAATATAACGAATTAAAGATCAAATTTGTTAGCTTATATATGTGATAAGATATACATATAAAAATAATGTTGATGGGATTGATCCTATGCTAAGACTTTAGTATAATAATACAATATATTATAATAATAATATATAATTAAATTAATGCTCAGAAATTAACTGCAACTTAAAATAATTATAGTTCAAAGTTGTCATAATAATATTGATTAAATTAATCTTATGCCAGGACTTTAACTTGTGCTTAATTTAAAGCTTAAGCACATATTTAAATGAGCTTTTAAAGCATGTTAAGCTTGCTATTTCTAACGGGCAGCTAAATTAACGGCATACTAAAGTATTATCTAAACGACACTGAAATTTCAATGTTGCAATTTGGCTCGCAGTGTGCCACTTGGTCGTACAACATGTGTCACCGACGCAGCCGCAGCCGCAGCCGGCGTGGCCAACTGTTGAGGTCATGTTTTGTTATTGTTGTGGATGTTGTTGTATTAGCTGTTATTCTTATCAACATCAGCAACAGCATCGCCAGCAATGCTGTTGTTGTTGTTGTTGTTGTTGTTGTGACATGCCGCACAACACCTGAATGGCCTTTGAGACGGGCCTGCCTGGTCCCCAGTTGCCGGTTAGCCACGTAAGCCTGTCCATTATGTTGCATATTTAGTGGCATTTAGCTTACATTTCCGTGTGTTGTTGTTGTTGTTGTTGTTGTTGCTTGTCCTGACCTATGACAGCAGCCTCTGCCTCTGTCTCAGTCCCTGCACATGTTGCCAAATGTGTAATGCGTGCGTGCGTGCGTGTGTGCTTGTGTGCGTGTGTGAGTAAACCGAATGCCAAAACAAAGTGAACAGCAAGAGAGCAACAATAACAACAAACAGAGTGTCGGCTGCTCTGTCCTTTGCTCCGGCTGTCTGCCCTGCGTTCTCTCTTCACTTTCTCACCTTGCCGGCAGCCCACAGTCGTGCTCCCAGCATGTGTTGTTGTGCTCGCTCTTTGGCTCTGCTGCTGCTTTTGCTGCTGCTGCTGCTGCTGCTCGCAGTCACAGTCGCAGTCGCTGTTCGCTGCTCGCTTAGCGGCGACTGAGGCTGTTGTCCTTTAGCGACGCGTGTCGATGTGTGTGTGTGTTTGTGTGTGTGTGTGTGCTACGTTGCGTGTGTGCCCTTCAACAGGTGTCGGTCGTGTCTGATGCGCACATGTGGCATGTGTCGCTGTCGTTGTTTTGACTGCGTGTCCTTGCCTCTCCATTCATGCATTCCATTCAAAGCTGACGCGCTGCCGCGCTGCCAGCCAACACGATATAAACTCAATACGAGCTTTTATTTCTGCATCGCAAACTCCGTTGGATGGAGGTGCGAGCGGGACAGATATGTATGTAGATAGGCAGAGGGTCTCATTTAACTTTTTAGTAGCAATAATAAAAGCATTTATTCGTCTCTTTCAAATTACGCAAAATTCGTTTGTGACGACAACAATTCCAAGTTAAATTTATGTATAAAAGCCAATGGAAAAGCACCAAAGAAAGCAACAACAGCAGCAACAACAACAACAACAGCAACAACAATTAAAAGCAAAATGGGCGCAAGAATAATGGAAAAAGTAACTGCTCAACAAGTCAGGCAACTTTGAGACTCTATGTGCACACACACATACAAACACACACATTCACAATATGTATATATATACAAACACATACAGTCATACATAAAAACATTTACATATTAAGTAACTTTGAAGGGTCGGAGAAGTGAAGCGAGAGAGCAAAGACAAATTGTTTTCAAACGTCGTAATCAAGAAATGATTTCTTAAAATATTCGTCTACTTTTTGAATTCGGATTATTACAACAACGGCAACAACAACGTCAACAACAACGGCAACAACAACAGCAACAATAACAGCAACTGAAGCAAGAACAATGACGACAGTTGCTGGCATTTTACAAACACATTCACAGTTAACAGAAAATAACGCAAAAGGGATGCAAAATGCTTGCTGTTAGCGATGGCCGCGTGATTAATCTCTTTTTTTTGTATACATGCAGATATGTGAGAGTATTTTTAGGCAATAATAATAAATAACAAAAAAATAATAATATAATTAAAATATATATAGAATAAATTATTATACTTCAATAAAATAATTTCTCTGATCTTCGCATACTTTTGCCACAAAGGAAACAACAGGCTGTCATCTTTAAGGACAGAATTCAACTGTAAGGTATTACTCTAGGAAATTAATGGCCTCATGTAGTTACGAAAGTAGTTTTCAATGATCTTTGCATATTTAATAAATGCAAATGTGTCGTATAATTAATTATCACAAAGGAATTATCACCCGACTCTAAGAAACTACTCTAGGAAATTAATGGTCTCATATATTTCCAAAACTAATTTTCACTGAGCTTCGTCCATTTAATTGTCACATATATCGCATAATTAAAGGAAGCATCACGTATCCATCACTAAGAAATTACTTGGCATAAGTTCGTTTGATGAAATCAGTGACTATGAAAAGGAGTTGAACTGATTCTATTTATTTCAGTCTGTGAATGAGTTCATGTATATATAAGTGTTGTTGTGTGTGTGTGTGTATGTGTTTGTGCGACTTTTTGTATGTTCAACAAATTCACAGCCTTCGGAGGCACAAAGTACAGTTGTTGCAACCAACCACAATAGATACTTGAACCAAATTGAGGCGTCGCATTGTGTTTAGATAACTCAGTGCGGCGCAACTCTAATGGAAATTAATTTAATAGTATACAGAAAAAAAAAGAACAGTATACATATCTATATGTATAGATAGATGTATAAATTTATGATTTGATTACATGCGCTCAAGTGTCGCCGCGTTCGCATCTCTCAGATACATTTGCTAATGGCTTTTGTTTATTTGACGAAAGGGCAGCTGCTGCTGCTGCTGCTGCTGCCAGAGGATCGCCTCGGATCGGATTGATTGGTGTTGTATGCCACTCAGTTAGTGGCCCTCTTCCTCTTCCATCTTCCGTGCTGCCTAGCGTCCCGCTGTGATTGCTCAAAAGACTTAAAGCGCACTTGAAGCGGCAACAAATTGTCACATTTCAATGACTCTTCAATGTGCTCCATTTTTAATACTTTTTGCCTTGCCCCGCCCCATCACACACCACCCGCCCCCCCTTCAAGCCAATACCCAATACCCTTGCATATCGCATCTGGGGCAGCGTGTTCAATTTCAGCACTCAACAGCAACAAAAAATACAACAACAGGCATTTAATTGGGCTGCGCAAGTTTCGATAAAGCAATGCAGCAATCAATGAATACGATACGATTTATATTTAGGAGATTTTCTTTCAAAAGTTGTTTGACTCATTTCTTATCCAATCGCATTGCATATTTCCATAAATTTCAATTAACCCTGATTTAAACTCAAAAAGTTACCAAAACATTTCAGTTCTCAAGCAATTCGAGAACTTTAAGAGCACAGAATGTAATAAAGTTGTTTAAATAGGCTTAAAAAGAAAAACTGTTTAACTTTTGTACATAATTATATTATTGAGTAATGATATATTTATTAGGTTAGCTAAGTTTAAATTCAGAGCTCTACCTTTTATTACAAATTAAAGTAAATACTAAATGAAAAAGAAATTCGTCCAAGATTCTAGACAGCTTAATTTACAATATTAATCTATTAAGCCATATATATAATACGTAATCACCAGCCAGATAGGCTAATAAAGTAATTATACGAAAATAAGATCTATTGCAGCATTATGTAAATGCAAAGTAAACAAAATGATTAGCTAGATTTATGGTGTGGGGGCTGAAGTTGGGGCAACATTCATTAAACGCGTTGACAATAAACAATAGTCCTGAAGGATAAATGGAAGAAGATGGGGTAAGGGGCGTGTTAACGCCTTTATCCACCCCCAGGCAAAGGCATCGAGCGCTAAACAAAGGGTCAAATGTAAAGAGTTGCGCATTGGCGAATCATTTTTGTTTAGCAAATATATATGAAAAAGTAACAGCAACAAATACACTAAACAAATTATCAAAGTGGGGTGGAGCCAAAGTCTGTGATAATGTGTGTGTATGTATGTGTGTGTGTGTGTGTGTGTGCTTACTTATAAATATGAATGTGTGTATGTATATATGTGCATGTGCTAACTGGTTTTTAAAGTAAACAACGCTTAAATTAGCGAATAAAAATGTATTATTAATGCGAAAACATGTTTATAAGAGCATATACACTAACACAACTAAAGCAACGAGACACACACACACACACATATATATGGAGGCAGAACAGCAAAGACGCGATGCGAGAGAGAACGAGAAAAAGCTCGTTCAATTGTTGTTGTTGTTGTTGTTTATTTTTTTTAAATAAATAAGAACAATACACGCAGCCGATATATGGCGTCGTCTATAACTTAAGGCGGGGCTAAGCGACCGACTGAAAGTCGAATCAAAAATAAAAAGAAATACACACAAAAGTCGCGTTTACTTATCTTAAATGAAATTAATAAATTAGAATTGAGAATTGAAATTTCAATTGTGGCAATGAAGGCGAAAAACTTGGCAAACGATAAATGTGGATTATGTGAATGGGGTGTGTGTGAGTGTGTGCTGCCGATAAAGGTTTATATTTTTTTAATGGCCATATAATCACGTAGCAACGGGCGGGGGCGCAAATTCATTTATATATACATACATAATATATAACGTTTATATAGATCGTATATTGGGCGAAACTTAAAGCTGTGACTGCTCCAAAAAAAAAAATAAAAAAATAAATAAAACACAAAAACAAGTTTTGGGGAGAGCTAAAATTTTAATTTCATGTGACGCACATAACATTTGCCTATACGCAGGCACGTAGAGCGACACAAAAAATGTATCTTACAGATACCAAAACCCAAAGCCTCAAAAAACCCAGCTGCAATTTATGGATTGACACTTAAGAAAATGTTTTATGGTTTAGAATGTTAGATAAATAATTTTAAGGTGAATTTTAAACCTTTTTATCGGCAATTGTAGGATTTGTTTAAGGAATTCGTTAGTTGTATTACAGATTTGATCAAACTTTTTCTGAACTATTAAAAAATTTCCAAATATTTTAGTAGCGTGGTCTTTTGGTATGATTAAGATAAATACAATATAAAAAAGATATAGTAGTTGATATATGAGAAACATGCTAAAGAACTCCTGTGAAGTTTACTTCTATTTCATCTACTTATCAATGTTTTGATAGTAAAATTTCATTGGAAACTCACATATTTAAAATATTTTAATATTTCTTATATATACAATTTATAAAGCCGTGCAGATCAAGATAAGATTCCTTCTCTTCGAGCAGCTCTCAAACCCATCCAAGCACATGTGAGTTTTTCAGCTAGTTTAGCACGCCGTAAAGTTCCACTGGGTATGTTAGACTTATAGGTACTATAGAAATACCTGTGGCGGGCACAACTTGCGCATACTTAACGCACTCAAGTGACAATAATTGAATTCATTATGGGCAAAAAACGATTGTGACAATAGCGAACCAGTTGGATAGTTGGTTATTAGCTGATATGCTGGCTAGAGGATTAACAATGGCGGGTTAATTAACCTGGTGGTTACGTTGGCCTTGGAGCCACCGACCGGCAATAGGCAGCATACAGATAGATAGGGAGAGAGAGAAAGAGAGAGAGAACAAGACATGGTTACGGCTGCGGGCTACGGGTTTTAAGTATTATTCGGCATAGTTTAAGTTCTGCTACCATTTTTATTTTGGTTACGTGTGCGTTTTTTCTTATGAGGTAGCCCCCATATACCCCTCTCCCTATCTCTTAAAAAAAAAAATAAGAAACAGATTTTGTAGTGGGGCCATAAAATGTTGTTATATTGACATGATCTTCGCGTATGTTGTTGCCGCTTCGAACGCGTCTTGCAAAAATCTTTATCAACGGGGGTCAACAAACCCCTCGCTTTGGTTTATCAGATAATGTGACCAAATACAACACTGACAGCGACTACGTTGTTGGCAACGTGTGACTCAAGACCCATAAAACTTAGCTGACTTAACGGTACTATTTTCATTAAAATACCACGCCAAGAGAGATATTAAAAAGGCTAAGATTTAGCAAAAGTTTCTGTTTGCTATAGATTGTGAAATTATAGTATACTTTTAATAATTAAATATTCTTGAAATAAAAATTTGCTAAGTTAATGTCCTTTGCATTGCTAACACATTGATAGATCAAGCTGCACGTCCTTTAATTATCATAACTTTAGACAAATATCTACATAGCATACTTTTAAGAGTACAGATAAGCAATAAAATGTGATGAAGTTAAACTTCAAAATATCTTTTGTGATATTATATTGCATTGTATAATATATCATTAATAAATCTGAGTATGTCTAAAATTTAACGTACAACAGTTTAAAACTTAATTGAAAATACATTGATTTTACATCAATTTATGTAATATAGATATACTGTTGTATTACCAAGAATCTTAATACAAACATATTGATAGACTTTCTTAGTATAAAACTCACCATGTAAACAAATATGGGCTTGAGCAAATATGACCTGCAATTTTACAGCGCTTCTTGAAATATCGATGTGCCGGGCCAGCAAGATGCATTTGTGAGTCAATCCAAATAGATGGTATCCATGGGCTGAGCCGCGTCACAGATAACAACAGAACGGCGGAACACAACAGAACCGAATAGAACGAAACGATACGGAATAGAGCAGCAATATAAATATAAACAAACACGTGCGAGAAGCCACCGGCTAGCCACTTGGCAGCCGTAGTAGTCAGTAGTCAGTAGTCAGTAGTCAATAGTCAATAGTTAGTGGTGTGGACTAAAAGTAAATTGCGCGCTAGGACAACCTAACCAGAGGCGGCCAAAACTGCACTGAATGCGCCAGAAGTGGCCCCGACTCCCGAACTCCGAGAACCAAACGGCAACGGAGACCTAGACGGAGTCGGAGACGGAGACGGAGACGTAAACGTAGACACTGACAGAGACCGAGCACCAGAGATTCTGATACCGAGTGCTAAAGAGAGAGCGAGCCCGGAATCGGAATCATTGGCGCAACGAGCGATTCGCATACATAAATAATAAATATTCACTTACATATCTAAAACAAAATAAAAAATAAAAAAAAAAAAAAAACATTTATATATATGTATGTATATATACATACATATATAACAGTACAAAACATAAGCGAAGCAACCGAAAACTTGGCTAAACAAAGTGCATAAACAAAAGTTGAGCTGCGGCTTTTGCTTTTCTCTTTGCAGTATTTCTTTTCGTATTTATTTTAACTCTTTTCTCTGTTGTTGTTGTTGCTTTTGCTTTTTTTGCATTTGAAGAAAATTTGCTGACAATTGCAATAGAATTTTTGTTTTTATTTTCGTTTGTTCTGTGCTTTATTTAGTTCTCGTTTCACGCTTAACTGTTGCAACGCCACTCGAAGACGTTCACAAGGGGCAGGGGGGAAGGAGACTCCAACAAGGGGGCACGCTGCAGCTGAAGGCGGCATGTGGGTCTTATTTCAATTTACAACCAAGTGACGAAGTATCACAATTCAATGTTTAAAGTTTTTATCACGTTGTGGACGCCAGCGCCACACACACACACACACACACGCAAATAAAAAAGCTGTAAGCGAGCGCAAACTCAACAGCCTAATACCCTGTAGTATGTGAAAGCTATATGTGCAGAAATTAAATGTTTACTCAATAGTTGTGTAAGATATAGAAAGATGTCAAATATTTGTCAAGTTAAACATTTTTAAAATGTTAGTCAGATTTAGAAAACATTTTAAAGCTTTACTAAAATATGTTTTCTACTAAATATATACTCTTAAACATATCTCATTGCAAGCTACTCAGCAAGTAAGATTCAGTTAATTTATATAAATACTTTGTTTATTAGTATGGGCCATAAATTATTTTCCAACAGTAAATGCCGTTTTTATCATATTACTGGGTATGACAAGCAAATGGAGCGTCTAGCGGTTTGAGTGCTTGCATTGGGGCATATGCAAAAAACGTAGCTTGCATATCAGTGTGTGAGTGCAGATGTGTGTGTGTGTGTGTGTGTGTGAGCGGGACTGGGCTGACACAGTATGGTTAATATGGCGCGACAGTCCCTCGCTGGGTCGTTCGCTTAGTCAGCCCGCTCCGACACTAACTATTTAGTAAGCAACTGAAATAGTAGCACCCGTGTTAGTATCAGTTCATGAAATGACAAACAACAATAAAAAAAAAAGAAGAAAAAAACAGCACACACCATATTAGCACACACACATACATAGAACTGTGTGTAAGCAGAATTACTTGGATGTAGCTACATACATAGGTTGCATTTGAACACGAGTATGACTATGAGTGAGAGTGTGTATATATTTATGTATGTGTATGTGTGTGTGTGACTCTGAGAATGGGCATGCAAGAAGCACAGAACAACGTCAGCGTAAACTGATTACCCCCGCTCGATCTATAGAGCTGTATATGCAGCACGTACACAGCGTTTGCTTCGGATTGGCTGTTTTTTTTTTTATTTTATTATATTTTTTTTTTCTGATTGTCGTCTATGGGAACCTTCGGCAGGGGAGTTTGTTTTACAACATCACATTTGGAAATAAGTCATTCCGCGGGTAGTCAATGCCGAACTAAAGGGTGATGCATGCCCAGCTCGTCTAATTTATGTAAGTACATTGGAAATGAATGCTAGGCTTTGAATTACAATTTCACAAATATAAATTTACTGCATACACTATCTATGTTATATGTGATCAATAAATTTGATTGAGTTTCAACAGCTTGTGGCAAATGCCAGCTTCCACAATTAAACATTTCTGACGTCACAAAAGCATTACAAATTATTACTTGCACTTTCTGGCAACTCTCTCGCTTGCATGGGATCGCAGTGAAGAACTGTCTCTCTCTCTCTTTCTCTCTTGTACTCCCACTTCAAATTGCACGTTACGATAAATTTGTTGTCAAACAAACAACAAGAATATTTACATACACATGCAAGCCGAACGCACATGATTACATGCACAGGAACATAAAAATAAAAATAAAAACACTCACACACATGCATACATACAAGGCTATAAATTTTTGCACGAAAATGAACACGTGCTGCTCCAACAAGGAACGGTAGAGCGAGAGAGGCAGCCTGCAGGCACAGCCGGCTGGCAACACATGGACAGAGGGGAACCAAGCGTGCGTTATGCTTGCATACCAAGCGCAACAATAACAAATAGCAACGTGAGAGCTTCTTTGCGGCTGACTCATGCCTTGCAATGCAATTGTATTGCCGCTCTTTGGGGCTAAGAGAGAGAGAGAGAGAGAGAGTGAGAGTTGGATATAGAGAAAGAGCCCGACAGGTTAACCAATGAGAGCGAGCAGCAATCCAAGTTTGTTTTGTTCAGCAGAAGTTCGATGCCAGCTATGTTGTGAGGTCGGGATGCCGAATTTGCGGTGTCTGCAGCTCCAGTGCGGGCTGTTCGGACTGAAACTTTAGTAGCCCCGGCTAACTTTCAGCAAAAACTTTTGATATGAGTACCTGCCACTAACTAAGCACAATTCTATACACGCACATTAGGCAAAAAGTTGAAGCACGAAACAACCACGCATAGAAATTGAACTATGAAAATCAGAAAACTTTGCAGACAGAAATTTCTAGGAAACTCCACTCGAATAAGCCAAAAGTCCACACTTACCGCACCGCTTTCCATTTAATTTACGAAGTTGTAGATGTTATTAAAGGTGTACAAATAACGACACGTTATTATTTAAGCAAAACGTTTAATATTTTGCAAACAGCGATGAGCATCAAACTACAAAGTTACAATAACAACGCATAGCCCAATGTTTCAAAACAGCTGTAAATTTAGGCGCGCAATAAAACAGGGCTGTTACGGTTAACAGCTGATAAAATTAGTTATCGATAGCACCCGGTGAGACAAATTTAAACGACGGCTCTGCTACCACCAATAACATTTTCAAAATATGACGGTTTCTTAGTTGAACTTTTCGATCGTATTGTAGTGGAGAATAATTTAAACCAACGAAAACGGCTAACGTAACGCTCGAATTCCTTGCTTACAAAATATAATTTAAGTCGACGTTTGCTCCGCACCACATCGGATCCCGTTGATCTGCGACATAGAAGCATGTCCAGAGCAAAAGTGCAATGCAGATAATACAATCCGACAGAATGCCAAGCCCAATAGCTACTAGAGCAGCAACATTTCACATAGCCGTACGATGCTATCTCCGACTCCTTAATGAAAGGCAATAGCCTGTTATGCTGCGCCAGATACATGTTTGCATAGACTGTACACAGATTCATTGTGCCCAACATTCCACTGCATAGGGCTTCAACAAACATGGACGACCGCTCGGAGAAAAAAGTTCCTATCAAGCTTAGACACCCAATGATGATACCGCCTCCGTAGGTAGCGCATAGTATAAAGATGTGAGGAATTTCGTCATTATTGTAGCACCCGACGTGGACAACGCAGCAAATCACGCTCAAGCATATCTCCGAGGCCTGTAAAAGCACCCACACTGGTTTCTTGGAGCGTTTATGCATCGCTTTAATCTGTATGTACAGACACAATATATGTATGTAAATCTTAATATAGAACTAGATAGTTAATTGTAGGTAAGGGAAGTACCTACTGCGATAGAAATAATATATACTTAGAATTAACATATTAAATTGTAAAAGAAAATTATTTAAAAAATCTACTTTCGCCAGTATTGTGTGATTCGATGGATCTGTTCGACCAGTGCAGGCATCACAGCTGTTATGGATATGTCCAGCAGGCTTTGTAAATGCTGAACCGCTTCCTCGTCAGAGAGGCCCAGCTGTAGATTTTCCTCAACTTTCTTGACCGCCTTGTCCGGCTCCAGAGCAATATCGGGCACTGTTGCATCCACCATGAGCGAGAAAAGATTAAGCATCACATTGGCATGACGCCGCAAATGCAAAAAGGCCGTGTAGCATTGCTTGCGGAATTCGTGGTAATGGTCAGAGCTAACACCGCCCATAGCTTCAACCATTTCCTTGCTTAGTTTCATTGGTGGAGGCATAGGTTTCGGATCACGTCCGAGAATGTAGCCGAAATCAATGTGGAACAGCTTGCCATTGGTCGTCAACAGCAGATTGTCCAAATGCCGATCACCCACACCTAGTAAATATGTGATCACACAGTAGCCCGCACAGCTCTTGATGTATGTGTCCATGACCTCTGGGGCAATACCGTAGGGACCGCTCTCGCAGGGATTGTGGCGCTTAAAAAAGTTGAGTATGTTGCCCTCCCGGGCCAAGACTTCCGCCACAGTGCAAGAATCGATGTACTGAAGGAAGCCATGTTTGGAGCTGGTCGCCAGAACTTTATATGGCGTCAGTTTGAGATCAAGATTCTCTCGACGCAGCAGCTTGTCCATGAGCGTAATCATTTGGAGTATCAGCTGATCCTGGCGAAGGTCGTCGCCATGCTTAAAAATGGCCACATACTCATGCTTGGCAATAGACGTAACAAAAGTGAGTCTGAAAACGGGTTTGGATTATTAACTTTGTTAACAATATAAAAGGAGGATCTTCTTACCTGGCTGGCATTAGGGCACTCTTGAATAGCGATGTGCGCGGTGGTATTATTTTGGTAATATAGATCTCTGGATCTAGGGGGAACGGAATGGGCTCAAAGTCAGTGAAGTTAACCTTAAACATGACCTGGTCGGCGAGCAACTTTTGAAACTTTTCTTGTTTTTTGTTCCGGTTGCCCGGCTCCTTGGCCACCAACTTTACCAGCTTGACCAATTCGTCAATAAAACATTGCTGCTTCCTCAGATTGAGGGAAATGTTGCGTAAATAAAAATTGCCTGCGTATGAGAATAGTGGATATAAACAAAGCAAAATATTTGGACGTCCAATTTACGTACCGTTGTCAAGCACTTTTAGGAATATGGTAAGGACCATGGCGTACATGTCATGTGCCCGCTGGTCCTGTTTGCGCACCGATTCCACATCCTCCACTTCGATAGACAAATACCAGTACAAATAGTTAGCCAGGGTGGCATTCTTGCAGGCTCGCTGTATAAGGAATGTGCAGAGGTTAAGCGCCACGCCCTGGCCCAGAAGCGGAGTAAAGGAGTTGGATTGGGAGGCTATGGAGGTGGTGCTTGCCTCGCCGACATCTGCGCGTTCCATCCTAAGGGCTGGAGTGCTGGACCTTATCGTTGACGCGCTGACACTAGTGCCCAATGTGGATTTCTCGACCTTAGTGGTCGTCATGGGTGCACGTTGATTAGCGGGTATTACCGAGGCAGGCATAGCACTGCTCGTTGCACTCAGATCAGATAAGCTGCTCTGATCTAGCAGAGATTCGCTCTCATCCAGGAGCGAGCAACCCGCATCGCGTTCCGGCTCCGGTATAATAAACTTGTGCAGCTGTATTATATTGCGTAAATCTTCATATTTGAGCGCCTGCACAAGTTGCAATAAATAGAGCAAGAGATCTTCGTCGGGTGCCTGTGCTAGTCGGCCAATCGCATACTTCCGCACTTCCGGGTGTGTAAATGTTGGACTGAGCAGCTCCAGCGCATCTTCCACATCCATGGGGGCCCAATTTGCAAGCATATAAAGGGCTTGAGTAACTTCATCATTTATTTTCCAGTTAATGCACTTAAGAAACTTTGTGAGCGCCTTTTTATGCGATGACAAATAGAAACGGAACTTCCAAACCAAGTCCTGCTCCTCACTACTTAGCACATAAGTGGGTGGATAGCACACTATTTTGTGTAACTGATCCCGAATGCTGTGGTTGTAAAAGGAATTGTATAATTTAATGATTTTTTATTGAATTAACCTAATACTTACATAGTCGTTGGCTTGGCATCACGGTCTGAAATGCCAGAGCGCTCCGAACGCGCCAAACGATGATGCTTGCGCTCGACTAGATTCTCCTGCAACCACACATAATGAGTAATAATATAGAGATGATTCAAACATATTTACCATTTGAATTTCTGAGTCCGGTACCAAAACCAACTTTGGTTTTGAGGGTAGTTTATACTTGTTATCAACTTCTGGTTCAAAGTAGACCACTGAATACTATAAAATATGATTGCCGCCATTATTCTAAGATTTATCATGACATCTTAAGATTTAATCACTTACGTTGTATGTGTCATCCACGATGATTGCGGGAAACTCAATCATGAGGAACATATAGTCTGACATTCGTTTTTCCCGCTCATTAATCACCTCGATTTCACGGAATGTCAGACGGTCCAACCAGTCGACCTTCTGCACCTGTCCGTTGCGATGCTTCTTGGCCAACTTTCCAAGTCGCTGCATTTGTGATTTCGAGGACTCCTTGCCTTTGCCAGGAGTTTTGCTCGGAAAACTGCCATCGCCCTCAACACCCAACCACACACGCAAGTCGTACATGCCCTGACGGAACATGCCGTCCTTGCCAAACATTGAGATCGCAGTGCCACCAATGACAGTCGTTTGGCCAGCTCCCGAGCAGTCAAGTATGGTCAGCACCAGCATGGCGGTACGTGGTAAATCGGAGAATAACAATGGCAATGTCACCCACTCGTTCCAGCTCCAGCGTTTGCCAAACGCTTTGTACGAATTATATACGGGCAAGCAATATGGATGTCCGTCATTGTAAACCTGCAGTCGAACTTGAAACGAGGGATATTCTTCGGAATAAAGCCCCGAAAAACGAAGTATTGGATCATCGAGGAGTTTTTCATAATCAGGTTGGCGTTTCTTGCCTTCAAGCGTGCCTCTGCAAAAATAAGTAACTTAGTTGGCATCTTATGAGTCTATTGTTTACTTACACTTTTATTTGGACACGTTCGTGCAGCGAAGAACTGTGTATATAGCGAAAATGATCATCGGGCTGATCCATTGCGACTATTTTTAAGTTTTTTTTTTTTTCATAAACAAGCAGCTGGTTTGTGACGAGATTATCGGTAATCAGCTGGTCAAAATGCAATTGCATCATTATCGATAACGTGCAAGTGTTATGATTATCGAACTGTTAAATTAACAGTGGAGCGAGGCCGAAAGAAGCACGCATTGTCAACAGAAGAAGAAGAGGCGCGAACACATTGGAATTAAAGAGGAAAGATGTCAACAAATGCAATGATAGATTTAGCGCTGGATCGCGTTGACTGGACTGCACTGGCCGAAAACCAAGAGCAATTGCCTCGCATTTATGCACCTGGCGAGGTGCTTATGGCCGAAGCGGGCTTTATGCGCGGCCATGGCACCTTCGTCGAAGATGAGAACATAAAAGCCTCAGTTGCCGGTGTGATTGAGAAGGTGAATAAGTTGATATCCGTGCGACCGCTCAAGAGTCGCTATGTGGGTGAGATTGGCGATGTGGTGGTGGCACGTGTACTGGAAGTGGGACAAAAACGCTGGCGAGTCGACACGAATTCTCGATTGGATTCAGTTCTACTCCTTTCTTCAGTAAATCTGCCAGGCGGAGAGCTAAGACGACGATCTGCGGAGGACGAACAAATGATGAAACGGTACTTGGACGAAGGAGATCTCATTTCCGCAGAAGTGCAGGTACATAGCCCAAACACAAATAATAAAATAATCACCTGTTGAATGAGACTATGGTTCTTTGCAGAATGTCTTTGAAGAAAGCACATTGTCGCTATACACCCGCAGTTTAAAATATGGCAAACTATCCCAGGGTATACTGGTGAAAGTATTTCCAGCACTGGTGAAGCGCCGTAAAATGCACTTTCATAATCTGCCTTGTGGTGCCTCCGTTATATTAGGCAATAATGGCTACATCTGGATATCGCCTACAAAGAGCGACGAGCAGGATGGAGGAGAAGGTGGTTTCGCACAGAATCTGTGCGAAATTGTGCCACGCAGCGAACGGGAGGTCATCGCACGCTTGCGCAACTGCATCCTGGCGCTGGCGAAATGTAAGCTGATGTTGTACGATACGAGTATACAATATGCCTACGAAGAATCGCTCAAATACGAGCCGCGCGAGCTTCTCCAGCAGCATGTAATCTTTGATATTGGCGAGCAAACACAAGCCCGACTCAGAGACGTTGATCAAATGGATTAATGCAGCTGCGCAAATAAAATATATTACTTAACACCTCTTTTTTATTCAATTATGCTGAATCAGAAAGCATGAAGAATGCTAGGAATCAGCTTAAAATGCGGGAAGCTTAAAATCCAAGCAGCTACCTGAGTTAACATTTTACTACCTGTTCTTTCGAATTTTGATTGTTACAAAGCAAAATATTATCTGATTCATCTGTGAAGTCGTAAGGCATGTGATTAACTTCTCTTATAGAAATATAGGTGTGCGCCTCTGTTAACCACCCCCAAAAGCAAAAGACAGCGGCAAATTTAAAAATATATATATATTTTCCATTATTGTGTTCCTTGCCAATTTAAATTTGCGTGCCATTTTTAGTGCATTTGCAATATAACTTACCCATATTTTGATTGCCTTCTGGCAACGCTAGAAAAATGGCCTCGCTAACCTACAGTGTGGCAACTCCATTCGAGGTTCGTGTATAGATGCGAGGCATTGTGTTTTTGTCTTTCTTTTTTTTATTTTGTTAATTTACAACAAAATAGCACTAACTTACTACATTGAACGTGATTTATATCATTTGTTAAGACAAAGACGATAAAATGGCTGACACTGGCGTTCTGCGCGAAACTGAATTACGCAAAAAGGAAATCTGCCGCTTCTGTCTAGTGCAACAAAGCAAACTTGCCTCAATTTTTATTGAAAACACACGCATAAAGTCGACCGCGTCGCTGCCGCTGCAAATAATGGCTATAACTTCGATAGAGGTAAGTGTTGATTTGGTTGTAGGTTAGACTAAGTAATCTATTAGCACAAAGATGAGCGAGCAAAGAACTTGGCTAAGATATTTGTCATCGCTGGTTGGTTTCTAAATAGCTGCGTTGGCGTCTCCGCTAACTCATTTGGCGGGCTTTTATATACACAATAGCGACCGACAGCCTACCTTATCGTGTTTATAATATATACACTTGCTACGACTGAATAAAATAGTGGGAAAATCAAATTGTATAAATATATTATTCAGCATTTATCAATATGGCGACAACTGTACAAAAACGCACATACACAAACGTAACGAAGGGTAATGCTGCCAGATCGCTTACATTTACAGCTCGCATTTGAATTTTTAATGTTACGTTCAGTTTGTATTTCATATTTATTTTTGTATATCAAATATATAAGAATTATTCTTATTTATTAATATGTTGGTTGATATCTTAATCTATTAATTGTGAATAATAATGGAAGAGTACTTTGGGCTGTTTCGACCCAATAATTGCGTTGTCGATGATAAATCTTAAGTCAATTGGAATCCATGAAGAAGTTGAGGAATTTTAAAAATAGTGGTTGTTAGCCTGCCTGACTGCTTGGTGGTTTGTCCGTGAAGCGCAAAATTCGTGTTAACATTGACGTCATACAAGGAATTTGCTTTTGACGATCCATCATCGGACTGGATGGCACGTTCGACTCGAAATCCACAGCCACACGTTGGCTAACAAAAGTCAGCAATGTGAGCAAATTGTATTCTTTCCCATTTTCGTTCAGCTCTTTAATAAGCGACTGGATAAACCAGGAGCCGTTTTCAGTGTTGCGCCAAGAATAGTATCCTGCAAGAAAGATGAAGTTAAAGTGAACAAGTATTAATTGTAAATAGTTTTACTTACCAGGAATTGTTGAATATGAGAAGAGAAAATCGGCATGTATGGGAATTTTATAGCTTGTCGAAGAATCGCCATCCGTTTCAGTTTCATTCTTGTCCAGCATTACGCCTGCATCCAATCTGTCTCCTTGACAGGCCTGAATGAAAAATAGTTTTGGTTTACCCGCCAACGAAGGGCAATTATTGGCGGTTAAGTAATGCCAGACGCTGTCCAGTTTGTACTGGACATCCCTGGCATAGAGGTATCCGTGTTCGCCATGCGATAATATGGCTATAGCTATGCAATCGTTGTCGGTGTGATCACTTGCGGCCACCTTTCTTACATGCTCAAGGATGTCGCCCAGTTTGCAATCCTTGTGCACAGTCACATCGAAATCCAATCGTTTAAGGGCTTTGCGCAGCTCCTCGCTATCCACATTGGTACCACGGCGCGACTTCAGCGAGGGTATATCGAAGTCTTCGTGATTGAAAATTAATGCCTGGCCGCGATACTTGTGGTTCATATTGTATTCTTTTGCGTATCGATCGGTGGGCATTCGAGCCACGAACTTGTTAATTGGGCTGAATTGATGAAAGATAAGAGAAACTAAGTAATCAGAGGCCAATTTATTGTAGATAAGCTAGATAAGAAATAGTTTATATACATATATATTGTGATATTGCTATTAATCACCATTCATATTTTTATTACACATACTAAACACTAAATATAATAATATATTGGATGGTTGGTGGTGAATGGTATCGAACTTTGAATACATGAAAATCCATTAATATTTCACATTTTATGTCGGACAAACGGACATTACTATTTAAAATGCACTCTTGAGTACAACTATTATACCCCTTCTTAATTGCTACAGGGTATGAGATAACGAACTTACGCTGCGACTGCGCTGGCTGATGCACCGCTTCGTATAGTATTAGAACTCGATTCTCCTTGTGCGTCAGTGGTATCAGCATTGTTGTTTATAATGCCACTGCCAAGGCCGTGAGAACCGAAGGATCTAATTTTGCACTCGTCCGTCATTTTACTTGTTTTCTCTCTTTAGCTTCTATTCTTTCTTTCTCGTTCTGCTTGCACTCTGCACTCGCGCTTGTTTGCGTTTCTCCTTGTTGCGTGCGTTTTGTTCGCTTCGCCGTTCTCGGTATTCAATTGTTGCGCCCTTTCTACACGCAACAGCACTTCAATTGTATTTGAGCTGAGTTATAGTAAATTTATTTTTGTACTATAAACAGCTGTTTTGTTTACTTTAGCCACGTAAGCAACAGCTACAAATTGCATTTGATTAAAAATAGCAAGAGTGTCCTTTTATGGTTAACCGTGTTTAATCAATTAATTAACGAGTGCGGAGTAGAGCGAACTCTGCACTCACGAAAACAAACTGCTCGTATGCACTTGTAGTTGTGCACCGCTTGCCGCCAATAACTGCATGTGGCGTTGCCACTCTTTATGCTTGCATGCTCAATGCGCATGCGCGGTGCTGCCACTTAATTATTTTGTATAACCATTCACATGTCAACGTGTTTATTTTGTTTTCTTTAAACAGGTTCAATGCAATGATGGATTGCCCAGCTTTATCTGTCTGGACTGCCGTCTGCTTTTCGAGCACTGTTATCGCTTTAAGCAGATGTGCAAAAATGCGGAGACTCTTCTCCGACAATACCCGCTCACTGGCAAATGGCCGGAGCCTCTGGAAAAGCCGCGTGCCCCTGTGGTATCCAATCATGGGATGCCAGTTAAGAAGGAAGTTGCGGATGCGCAGCCCAAAAAGCTGCTTAACTCCATGGCAAAGACTAATAATGTAGAAATTGAAAGCGTTGAAGTTTTGGAAACTAGCTCTCTAACCAAGAAATTGCTCAATACGGGCGTAGTAAGCAATGCTGAGCCGCCTGTTCCCCTGAGAGGATCTTCGATAAAATCTCAACCTTCGAAGTCATATCAGATGAAGGTTGAGAACAACCAGGAACTGTCCATGGATGATGTGCAGAATTTGTTAGCTGATATGGCTGACGAACTAGATCTTGATAACACACCCGCTGCACCTGCCACGGCATCTGCTAGCAAGCCAAAGGTACTTAACAAATCATCGATGCGGCTTCTTAACAAAGGCGCAAGCACGGCCGCAGAGCCTCGTCTGGCTACGCCTCAAATAAAGCACTACGAGGATGGAAATGTGGCGCTTGTTACGGAAATACTTGACACGGATGCAGCTGAAGCAGATGATGCGACTGTGGACCCTATAAAAAGTGCAGAGCCTGTGGCGACGAATGTCTATCCGTGTCCGCATTGCGATCGCTCATTTCCATTGACGCAGCTGCTCGACATACATATTGTAAACCACACACGCAAGCGAAGTTTTCAGTGTACAGACTGTGACAAGAGCTTCTTCTCCAAGTACGATCTCCAGAAGCACAACTTTATACACACCGGGGAACGTCCCTACAAATGCAGCATCTGCGAAAAAGCCTTCACACGTCGTGCTTTGCTGCATCGCCACGAGCGAACCCACACGGATGTGCCCAAGTTTATTTGTCTGTACTGCGAGAAGCCGTTCATCTCACGCAAGGAGATGGAGAAGCATGCAGAGCGTCATACCAAAAAGAGGCCTTTCCAATGTGGCGTGTGCCAAAAGTCATTTGCCTTCAAACAGGGTCTGGAACGACATGAGGTGAGTGCCATTAAATCCTCGTCAATCGCAGTTGATATACATATGTTTTTATTCTGCCTTCCCACAGGTCATACACAACACAAATCTGCCATTTCCGTGCCAGTACTGCAGTCGAAGCTTTGTGACTGCTGGGAAGTTGGCGCGCCACTTGGTTGCACATGCCGGCAAGCGTGTCTACCCGTGCAAGTATTGCTCCAAGTCGTATCTGCTGTCGCATCACTTGTCGCGGCACTTGCGGATGCATAAGCAGGCGCCAGCAGCTTCATTCACATGCAGCATTTGCAAGGATACGCACGAAACATACGATAGTCTGGTGGATCATTCGATTGTTCATGCGAGCATCTCATTGGTCTGTCCGCTGTGTCAGGCGAGCATTGCGGATTTCGACAGTCTGGAGCCGCACATGCAGGCGCATAAGAAAAGCGAGAGACACGCATGCGAGTTTTGTGATTATATTTTTCTCAGCTCGGCTCAGCTGCAGAAGCACATCGAGGACGACCATGTTGTGGACATGGTGCCATATCAGAATGAAGGTGAATACGAACAGGGAACCAATAAGGATGAGATTGAGGAGGAGTCCGAATTGATGGAGGAATTGCTTGGCGAGGATATAAAATCACCTTCAAATAAATCTGTATCACCACCTCAGGCAAAAATACGTAAACTGAATTCGAGCTCCAAACCTGCAGAGAACGAAAAACCTAAGCAAGAGTCAAAATCGAAGAGCATCAAAGAGGAGTCCGTTTCACCAGGGGTGCTGAAAAAAGGGGGAAATGCAAAAGCCCCCGCCGCCGCATCCCATTCACCTGAAAACAAGCGTCAGACTCGCAGACAAGAGAGCAATGAAAAGACTGTGCATCCAACCGAATCCGGTAAACGACTGACTAAAAAGCCAAATGCCGATCAGAGCAAGTCGGGCAGTAAGCAGAGAAACACAAAAGCCGTAGGCACAAAGCATCAAAGCCCAAAGTAAAATGCATCCTTGATTTGCAAAAATACAAATATTTTCAATTACAAACCATTTAATTTTGTAAATTGAATTCTAACGTTCTACCAATATATGAATTTAAGCCAAATTCATGGTCGATTTTCGCCTGAAGTTCAGATTCTTGCATTAAGAATTGAGTGAAATATATTTAACTTTTAAGTAGTAACAGAGATATTGTATTTAGCTAATAAAGAAAAGCATTATGCTTATTTATTATACTATTGCAAAAAATACCATTTTTTTGTCAAGTAGTTTCTAATGCAAACATCAGAACCCGAACTGTTTGTGCACCATATATAATAAATATATATATAGAGTATATTGATTAATCGAACTAACCAGACAGCTGTTCAAACTTGATAAGCACGTCTGCAATGACTGGAAAGGTACTTCATATATCATAGCGTATTTTAAGCAACCTGTGCCGAACTTTCTAATCCAGTTTGTCACTCTTTATTTAGTCAAGTTTGTCGGGAGTGTTTTGGTTTGTGTGTATTTCCACATTAATTACAGCTAACAATATGTTTAAATACATCGAGTGTTTTAACGGCAGTTAAGGCAGATTGCCACTAACTGCGACACCTTTACAAAGAGTGGGGGAGCCGCTTAGTGCTCATAACCGTCGGGCAGGGGGTTAACATGGGGGTTGTGGAACAGGCTCTTGTTGCCCTCACCCCATGGGAAACGCTTCTCACGGCGACGCAGGTACTCGTACTTAACGAATTCTTGACGAGGATGATCGTGCTCCTCCTGGTGCTTCAGGTAAGCGTTCAGCATGCACAGACCGACAGCTGGCAAGGCCACGAAGAAGGACAGACGCTTCCAGACCTTGTAGCCACCTACAATGTTCCGTTATTAAAGCAAAGGTTCCACAAAGATTTTAAAGTTTTGGCAAAAACACCAAATTATATAATCTTAACCTAACTAACAGGATTTTATCTATTGTGGATATAGTTACCCGAATGTTCTCCAGCAACAGCGGCAGTGCCGGACATGTTCCTGGCGGCAACAACGCCAATTTGGCGACGAATTGCGTTATTCAACACAAACGACATATTTACGTTTTAATTGTATGCCTTATGTGAATTATAAAGAAAATTGCTTCTTCTTCTTCTTATTTTGACAGCCAACTCTGTTCGTTGGTCTGTAAATTTAACATTTCAAATCGCTGTTAAATGACAGATTGGTTACAGATACAGCTGATTTGTAAATTAACCGATATATCGATACAACATATATTTTCTATTTTTAAATTTAATGTTTACACTTTCTGAGACAGTCTGCTTTAGAGCAGTAACGATTAGTATTTCCACCGCAGCCTCGATAGTTAAATGTATAACATGATTTGCTGAGGTGATCGTAGAACCACATGCCATTCATGGCCCGCAGTGTACAGCGGGCATATTTTCCGTAGCCAACATTTTTGCCGCCCTTACAGGTTTGCTGAACTGCAAATTGACAGTTATAAATAGATTAAATTAATTTATGTTAAAATAAATACAAAAAAGATTGGTTATTTACAAGGTCGTCCACGACAAAAACTTGGATTTTCGCTGCATTTCACGTGAACTAAGTAAAATACTATGCAAAAAATAATTGAAAAATACTTCATGTTATTTTGCTTTTCGCTCAATTATCTTACTTCGAACTGTAAGAAAAATTTAACTTAACAGCTTTTATAGCAAAGCAAAATTGATTGTATGGAGAGACTACAATAACGATGGAAGTTTTCAATGAAATTGTTAAAAGAAAACAAAAGTTTACGAAACAGTTTAGTAGATCAGTCAAGCCATTGTAATGTCTTTGTTTGAACAAGGAAATTTTTTTCAACAATACGTTAAATCGAGGAAGCGATTTACATTATGTTCGGTACATTGGTTAAATTTCTGTCGCAGCCTGAAAGTATGTAATAGTTATTTAAAATTAATTTGGACTATTTTAAGAGATAACAATTAAATTAATGTATATTGTATCTCAGGTGCGCGCCAGACAATGTGTTATATTAATGTTATCAGGCGACATAATTAGGGGATTTTATATATATAATAAACATGTTACTTTGCTTTGAAGAAAGTTTTATAGACTACGCGTGTGTGGAATATACAAACATTCTAATAAAATACAAAATATGTAAATATGTAAGGATTATTATTTGAAATCTATAAGCTAAATTTCTATGTTTAAACAATTAAGATAGATAGATAAGGCTAAGAGGAGCAATATTTCAGATTTGAGGAAGAAAACTTGGCCTTTGTATTCGCTCATTAGTGATAGATTAGTTTACCCTATCTAGGTTTACTTTTCCCCACATTAGTTCTTCGTCTCCCTCTCTCTCTCTCTCGTTGGGATAATGTTGATAGGGTGGTGTGAGTGGATCGTACTTCCTTGGCGAAGCGTAAGAATAAATATCAAATTATATCACAGTGGGGAGCCAATAAAATGACTCGTTACCAAAAAGCCAACAGATTTAAATGATAACTGAAAGATGTGTCTGGTAGAACGGAGTAATTCAGCAATTAAGATTAGAGCCGCTGGCAACTCTTTCGATTATCAAGTATAAATACGTGGGATTATGAGCGACCAGCCGTCAGTCTCCGGGGAACTCAAGTGACAGCCACAATAATGAGGACCCTTTCTGTAACTCTTCTTCTTCTTTTGAGCGCCTTTGTGGCCACATCTCGGTCGGCCGCAACCTTCGATAGTAAGTGGCTGGTGTAGCTATTGAGCCTAGTTGGTGGCTAAGGCTGTTGTCCCATTGCAGTGAAGGAAATCCACAATCAGGAGCAGCTGGTGGGCAACTCTAGAGTGGCACAGGCCAGGGACTTAACCCTCATTGATCCCAATGCAATGGCCAAGAACAAGTACACTCCGCCGGAGGAGAAGGACGCCAAGTTCTGGTATGATTTGGCCCAAGAGGAGATAGCCAAGCGTTTGGCCCTGCCACAGCCGGACAAAAGGAAGGCCAAGAACTTGATCATGTTCCTGGGCGACGGCATGTCCTTGACAACAATCGCAGCGGCCAGAATTCTGAAGGGTCAACTCAAGGGCAACACCGGCGAGGAGGATGCACTCAGCTTTGAGAAATTCCCGTATACAGGCTTAAGCAGGGTAAGCAGCAAAGAATATGATTAATCTTACAGAGCTGCTTCATCAATGACATCTTCGATTCGGCAGACCTACTGCTCCAACGCCCAAGTTCCGGACTCTGCCTGCACGGCGACTGCCTATCTGTGTGGGGTTAAGACCAATATTGTTGCACTCGGCGTCACCGCCAATGTGAACTTCAACAACTGCAGCGGCAGCGAGGATCCCGCCAACCATGTCAGCTCCATTGCCGCCTGGGCACAGGCAGCTGGTAAGGCAAGTGGAATCGTGACCACCACAACGCTGACCCATGCCAGTCCATCCGGCGCTTACGCACACACCACAAATCGTTTCTTCGAGTCCGACACGGACATTCTCACCTATGGCGAGGGTCTCAATCATCCCGATTCCTGCACCGATATCGCTACGCAGTTGATTACCCAGGCGCCAGGCAAGAATTTCGACGTTATGCTGGGCGGCGGCATGGGCAAGTTTTTGCCCAAATCCGCGACGGATAAGTTCGGCAACAAGGGCGAGCGCTCCGATGGCGTCAATTTGCTATCCAAATGGCAATCCCTGCATCCGGAAGGAGCGCTAGCCTACAATCGCAAGCAGCTGCTCAGCGTGGACGCCAAGAAGCTACCCAGACTGATCGGACTCTTCAACTCCGGCGTCATGGACTTCCACAAACTGGCTGATGCCGACGAGAAGCCCACCTTGGAGGAGATGACCAGGAAGGCCATTGAGGTGGTCAGCCAAAATGACGATGGCTACTTCCTGTTCATCGAAGGTGGCCTTGTGGACTACGGCAATCACTTCAACGTGCCCCAAATGGGCCTCGACGAGGTGCACGAACTATCGAAGGCTGTGGAGACGGCGCTTGCCATCACAAATCCCAATGATACGTTGATTGTGGTCACCTCCGATCATGCCCATCCTCTGTCCATCTCTGGCTATCCGGGCCGCGGCACAAACATTCTGGGCCTCAATCAGCATGATACGGACATCAATGGCGTCAAATATGCTACTCTGAACTATGCAGTTGGCACAAATCCGTATCTGGACGAGAATGGAAAACGCGAGCCTCTGGACGAGAAAATTAAAGATCCTCGTAAGTAGAGAACTCAAAATTTTGAGAATAATGTAATATAATTTGTGTATTCGTATTTATTTCGGCAGTCTTCGTCTACCCGAGTTATATAACTGGTTACATTGGCGTCCATTCGGGCGACGATGTTGGCGTCTTTGCAACTGGACCACAAAGTCATCTGTTCACCGGTGTCATGCAGCAGAACACGATTCCCCATCTGATGGCCTACGCCGGCTGCATTGGCGATGGACCCACCGTCTGCGACAACTGAGCTATGGAAGTACATTGCTCTCTATAGAACTTGGTTGGGTGTACCAAATAAAAAAAAACAATCTTCTTCAATATAATAAAAGTGTTTCTTAAGCAAAAAATGTTTTCATTCGTTTTCCTCGCTCAGGACTCAGTTCTGCTGTAGCTGTTACTGTTAACGTTTATGTTAATGTTATCGTTAGTGCTTATGCTAATGTTAATATGACTTTATTTAGCCTAATGTTAATATAAGTGTTAACATTAGTGTTAATGTTAATGTTCCAACCAACGTTTATGTTTAATATCTGTTTGATGAATGTTAACACGAATGTTAATGCAAATATTAATGTGAATGTTAATGTTAGAGTAAATGTCACATGCTATACAAGTGCATGTTATATTTGAAATATTCATTGCGTATTCAATTTGACAACTGGCTAAACGATTTCTCTACTTCAATTAATTCAAAAAAATATTGGAGAAATCAATAATTAAATTGACATTACTCGTTTTATTTATTGCCACTCAATGCATGTTTGCATTAATATATATTTATGCGAATTCCTGTTCTCACATCAAATGCAAATTTTGCAAAAAATTGACTTCAATTTAAAACGCATCAAACACTCAAACTTTGTTATATAACGATATGTATATATTAAGCTAAAATAAGTTAAAGTGATGCGTGTTGCATACCCTATAAAAGCGTTGAGTACGGTTATGCATGCAAGACAACAAATTGCAGCTTTGCCAGCAATTATTTTGAATTATTTTTTACTAAGCAGCCATATGTATGATAAATATTTTATTTATTTAGTTTGTCGTTTTTATAGTATAAATTTATAGAGTATCTAGGAGTTAGATTCAAGTGCTGTTTTATTAATATTTGTTTCAATTGCCGACTGACGATCGACATCGATTTGGTATCATTTGGACTTGGAGTGCTAACACTTAATGCATGCAAGTGTGTGTGTGTGTTTGTAAGAGTGTGTGTGTAAGAGTGTGTGTGACTGTTTGTATGTGCGTGTGTGCTTGTGCGATATTTTCTGAATGTCAGGTTCAAGTATTGCCAGTGCGTCAGTCAATCAATGCATGTGTGTGTGTGTGTGCATCTGTTAGGTTGCAACGGGCAAGTGGCAAGTGGCAAGTGGCACCCACACAGGCATTTAGAGCAGCGGCTGCCTCCTCCTTCACTCGTTGACTTTGACTTGTAATTGTGTTCATTGTTGGCTGCTTTTTTAAATGCTTTTCAGTTGTTGCTTTTTGTTTTTTGTTTTGTTTTTTTTTTTTAACGCGCTTCTCACACAAATGACTGAGAAACAGTTTTGTTGAGACAATAAACATCAATTTTGCATACATGTAGAGTTGGCAATTAAGGATTTCAAGGCTGGGTCCTTGCGGCTGGCATTGCGTCATCGCAGCATCTGCAGCAATTGTTTGCTGTTTGTTCTTGTTGTTGTTTCTGCTGCTGCAGCAGTTGCTGTTGTTTCAGTTGTCTAATTCGCAGCCTATATTCAGAACAGACTTCATTTTTTTTATTTTATACTTGTTGTTCGCTTGTTGGCTGCATGTGGCGCGCGTTCTGCTCTTAACATTTTGTTTGCTCAGCGAAAAGTGGCAGCCGCTGCCGCTGTTGCTACCTCTGCTGCTGCTGCTGCTGCTGCTGCTGCTGCTGCTGCAGTCGCCGTTAACTAGCGGCGCGACGGCTCAAAGTTTCAGCGTCTCAGTTGTCCAAGTCTCAGTTGAAAATCTGTCGCGACAGCAAACGCGCGTGCGGCTCAAGCTTTTAATGCTAATTTTTATTGACTGCAACCCCAGTCTGCCTCTCTCTGTGTGTGTGTGCGCGTAGGTTCTGTGTGTGTGTCGTTGTTGTGTGTGCGCGCATGCGCGACTGCTTGCAGCAAAAGGCGCTTAAATTTTGTCACGTTTGACTTTAAATCATTGGGAATAGTTTTAGCTCAACAATTATTGCCAATTTCGTTGCTACAGACAGGTGAGTGTCAGCGGCAGGTGGCAGCTGCTTCATTAGCAGCTCAATTAAACTTTAAATCGATTTCAGTTCGCTAAGCTAGGCAAAGTGTAACCAGGTGGCAGCCCTGTAACAGGATGTCAAATGAACTGGCATTCGCATAGATTACTTGAACTAGTTCCTTAAGCATTATGTTAAACGGCAGTTAGATGTTTTTAATTTAAATGCCACTGCAATGGAAAACTGGAGCATTGAGCATTGACAATTCGATATATCGGACATTCGATATGCGCTGCGGGACAGGAAATCAGCATCAAATATCAGATTTAATAAGACTGCTTGCGAATTTGATTGAATTGCGGTTAGGCACGAATGCTGACTGTACTTTAACGGAGGTGTTGAGTATTCGATTTTTGTGAGGCAGTCAACCGCAAACACAGGTGAGACAGTTGTCTGTGTGAGGTTAGGTTTATGGTTTGTTTACCAGTTTTACAGTTGCTGCTTAAATATAAAACCAGGGACTAGCGCACAATTATTTGAATAGAGAATTTCGCATTCGAAAGTTTACTTTCGGCTTACACTTATGTTTATCCCGAAATCTACTCGCATTTTTCATAGAGCACACTAACACTAGAAAGTAATACCCGAAGAGCCAAGTTTGTTTTTCTTTGTAAGCCGTTTGTGCTACTTATTTGTGGCTATCATGTTCCAGCCTGGCTTTTACCAGCTTGCAGTTGGGATGAAAGATGCAAAATGCAAAATGCAAAATGCAAGATGCGAGATGCGAGATGGAAGATGAAAGATCTGGTCTGCATAACTGCTGCTGGCAGTTCGTGGGTGTAGATGCATTTAGCATGATAAAGCGGCTGGCAAACTGAGCCAAGTCACGGCTGGCCACAAACTAGGCTAATTCTAACACGATGCAAAAACACAAAAAAAAAAAAACTGTATCACAAAATTAAGACGTGTGTGCAATCCATCAGCTGCTCGCCAGGTAGGAGCAATTTAGAAAATCATTTGTTTAGATTTTGAATTGAAATTGGAATTGGAATTGCGCGTGTTTTTCACCTCTTGATGTTTATCCGCGTGTTAGCGCCTGTCTGCCAAGTTTGCATATTGCATATTTGTATCTTACAGATACACATATATATATATATATATATACGGTATATATATACGGTGCATGTTATTCGAATTTCTGTTTATGAAACTGAGAATTTGTTGATTCTCGCTGCTTGTTCACAACTTTTCCGTGTATCATTTTTTTCCTCTCCTCCAAGTGCAACTGAAATTTGTGAACAATTTTTGCACATAGAGCTTGTCATACGAGTCAAGAAGTCTTTCGTCGCCCTAGACCTTACCAGATGTCTTGCCCCTTCTATCTTATCTGAGAGCAACGCTCTTTTTAAGTAGCATGGAGCTAGAGCCTGATAATACAATGCTTACTAGTAAGCCTCGTTAAGGTATTTTAGATATTTTAGCAAGTATTTTTACGATTTGGTTATCTAGTTTATATGCATAATGTCATAATCTATATAATATGTTATAAACATAAAGCTAAAAAAAACATATATACAATAGATGACTTATCTAAAGACCCGTCTTAATTTTGTATTTAAAATATTACAGAGCAAACAGGCAATAAATCTTAATAATACTATAAAAAAGAAAAACAGAACTGTTCCGGTTCTCGCTTACAAGTTGGCGAATTTAGTGCGAAATTAAATGGTATAATGTGTTTCATACATATAACAAATTAAAGATTTGTATAAACCTTATTTGTAAATTGATTTTGTGTATATTGTTTTTTCATTTCTGGTATCTTTATTTATGTAATGTGATTGAATGCATTTGGCTTGCTTAATTTGTAGATTTACACTGCGCAAATAACGGAATAAGTGGAAAAGATAATAATCAAAAATTCACACGACAATAAACTGGCTTTACAATCAGAACTATAATTTAGACATTTGCTTTGATTGTAAATATACAAAATACAAATTCAAAATACAAAATGAATGTAAATATGAAAGACTCGTATTGTCTTTAGGTTGTTGTTAAGGTTAACCAGATTTCGCTTACACGTCACCCAAAAACAGGAAAACAGAAATTTTGTTGGCCCGAGCAAATTGTAACAATATTTAAACATTTGCATATATGAGTGCCCCGTGCTCGACCATTCGCCCATTAATCCCATAAATTTCTGTTTGTTTTTTGTTTGGGTTTTTTTTTGTGCTTTACTTTAACTAAACACTAAACAAAACAAAGCTGTGTGTGTGTGTGTGTGGACGTTGACAGTCCAGTTCCGGTAAAACGCCGTTGAACCCTCCCAGACCTAAGCGAAGGTTAGTCGCTTTTGGCCAGCAAACAGACTGAGCAGCCAGCTACTGGTCTTGTCTGATGTCATATCAAACATTAGACTAATGACTAATCCCGGGAGTTGAGAGAGTTGAACTTTCCGACACAGTCGTGAATTTGTTTGTTATTAACAAGAAGACATTTAATTAAGCGAACACTCGCTGAATGCTAATTAGAGACATGAGTGATAGCTGCAGTCAGACCTGACATTGCAGTGCCCAATAGATAGGATTGATTTAGAACCCAATAAGTTACTACGCTAATGCCTAATCTTCGTTTGCTGCGGCGCGATATCAGTTCAGATTCCGGTTCACGATTAACGTTCAGGTTTAGTGGAACAGTTCCTGCTTCAATTTGTCATTTTATTCATTTGTGCTTGATGAACCGTTCCTGCTTTAATTTGTCATTTCATCTCTTTATTTAGCTGGTAACACTTTAGCTTGACAGTTCCTGCTTTAATTTGGTACTTAATTTATTTTTATTTAACTGGTAACACTTAAGCTTGGCAGGCTTAGAGAAACAGTTCCTGCTTTAATTTGGTATTTCATTTATTTATTTAGCTGGTTACACTTTTAGTTGCTAGGCATTGTGAAACAGTTCCTGCTTTAATTTGGTATTTCAATTATTTAGTTTGCTGGTAACACTTTAATTTGGCTCTCATTTGTTTTGGTAACATAATTGTTGCTTTAAAACATAATTAATTCAAGTGTCAAAATTTGTCTGGTAGTTAAGTCAATTTAAAGCCAATTCGTGCCTTCCAGCATCACACTTTTTGGCGCTTTTAAGGATTGGCGAGCATTTAACAGCGTTCTCCATAATACTTATCATATTATGCAATTAGTCATGTAACATTATCAAGTTGTGATTGCTGGCAACGAGCCTCAATTGGGGGATTGGTATTAAGTGTAAAGCGTGACGATATCATCAGACAGCGATTTCAATTGTGCTGTGATATTCAATATGCATCAATTAAAATGTAAATTGCATAAAATGCAATTCGTTTTTGCCTCTGGCGTGCCAGTTAAATATTGCGGTTCATAATCAAATCGAACAACTGCCTAGAAACCAACACCCAGAAGCTATTTTATTGCTCATACGCAACGTTGGCTTAAGGTTATTGTCAAGAATTTATTTCGAAATGTTGAACACAACTCGCTGAAATTGACACGTTTCAAGTTTAGCATATTTTTGTAATTGATTCAAAATTATTATTATTATTATGTTTCTATATATATATATATATATATATATATATATATATATATATATATAATATTATAATGGCTATGATAGCAAATTTGCATTTAAATATATCTGATCGCTGTTTAAAGTGATCACACCCAGAAATGCCGAGAGATAAAATTCATGTCTAAGTTTGAGCATATCAAATAACATCGAGTTGCATAATTTATATGACTAGTACGAGATTTTCAAATGTTAAATTAATTAATGAAAAATACGAGCTAATGCATAAAACGTGCTCTGTGGTCGCCTTGCAGACAATTGATTGTCTTCTTCTTTTTCAGTTATCAAGACTGTCGCTGGTCACACTGTGCAATACGCCCCCACACACTCACAGACCAAAACATGCACACATTCACAATGGCAACTGACGTATGCGAATTGATAAAATGCATTTATTAAATTGCATTCAATCGCATTCAATTTTCGCAATTGAAGTGCATGCGATGCTAAATAGTTGTGGAAAATGCATTTAACTATCTTGTGCGCTGTCAACAAATCAGCGAATTGACAAATGACGTCATTGTTGTGTCTCATGGCCCATTGAAAGTGCAAACAAACGTTTTGCCGGCTGACTAGACGCTCAGGTATTTACGGTACTCTACTCGATCATAAGTATGTCGCCATTGAGTGCTCTAATCGCTAGTATAAACACGGATCTCCATAAGCTCTTAACTGACCATTTATTGCCTTCGCTTGGAGCGTGTGACGTCACAGCTGTCGTGTTAATTTATAAATGGAGCTAAATATGAACCTGAACCCAAAATCTGACTCTGAAAATGAACCTTATTTACATTTCATGAAGTGTGAGCTAGTGTCAAATTAGCAGTTCACACCTCTCTGTTGTTTAACAGCTGTTGTCTGCATCTTTAACCGTTACAGCGGCGCTATAAATGTTTGTTTGTATGTATGTATGTATAGCCAATGCATGAACCCAGTCAAGAAGTCAGATTTTGTTTTCTCTTCAATTATGCAACAGGTGATAATTTAACAAACCAGATATGTATATACGCAGAAGTAGAAAATAACAAGAGATGGGAATCGACTACGAAATACCCTGGATTGTGCAAAATTATTATAATTTGAGCTATTTACTTTTAATAATACATTTTATTTTACTGGTAATAAATACAATTTTTTTTAGTATTACAAAATAATAATAAAATGAAACAGAATAAAGATGTTTTTGCAATAACTCAAATTTTTCGATTCATCCCGCTTCCGATCGTACATACCCTTCCACAAAAGCAATATACACCTTTTTATAATTTTTAATGGGCTCAACGTATAATAAAAACATAAATTAATTCGCTATGCGTGGGCGAGTGTGTTAGTCAGAAGCTATTGAAAATATATGAAACGTAAACAAAGTTGTTTAAACACTTTTTACCAAGTGGGATGCATATTCACTCCCGAGTTAAAGACTTATTAACGATTAGGCATTATCCATTCCGAGAATAGCAACTGCAACAATAATATTCATAACTCCGATAAAATGTGAAGAATTCCTGCCACACGCCAGACAAATCCAGCTGTATAAACTACAAAATTACCCTACGTAAAAATATGTTATGCGATAATTCAATAAAACCCTATTCAAATTTTTCATTGAACAATTGTTATTAACAATGTATTAAGCGAAATACAAATTTGTCGACGGACTTAGTCAGCTCTATATATTTGTTGATGACCTATCCTATAATGAGATTCTTCTCTCTTCTTCTTTTTTTTTGTCTTCATGACAGCTTCGAGACAACCCCTCTATTAGATTTATAAATGCATACTATACCGTAATTAATGATGACACATATTTCTCATAAAACTGTGCGATGACGAAAAGCAGCGACTGGCTTATCGAATTTTGTAATAATAACTTAAATAAAACTGGTAATAAACAACAATGAACTCATTATTATAGATTTAATAGTCATCGAATTATCGTCTTTAGGTTAATAACTAAGTACTTTAACTAAGTTTATTTGTATGATTGATTTCTAATAAGCAATAATGATAAAAGACGTCAATTAATTTGTACAATGAATTAATTATGGTTTGGTTTCACATTACAAAATGAAATTAATCATTATAAATCATTGTAATTTGTGGTAATCAGTTCTCAACGTTCTACCTGCACCATCTGGATATTGGATCAAAATTGATTGGTATTTGGACAATGTTTGTTTGTTGCTTACATTTACGGCCCATAAAACACTTCCTATACCAATTGTGTACGAGATTGTGATTGGGATTGGGAATTGCTTGTCATGCAGATCGCAGATGTTGGTTGCGAGTGTCACTGACATCAGATGGGGCCACATAAGTAGATATATACATAGATGTATTTATTATATAGAGCAGATATGTATACTCACATGAACATATTAACGTTCTCATTTGTAGACGAAATGATTCGCATTTGGCATTGACAATGACTTTTGGCCGAAATGCTTAAATAAATCAGCAAGAAATAAAAACTTACCTGCGGGCAAAGCCAACACAAAACCAAAACCAAAACCAAAACCAAAGCAAAAAAAAAAAGCAATAATATAAACAATCGCTTGGCTCTTTTACAATGAAAGCGAAGTGTTCTAATTCTGTAATTTTTTTTTTATAAATAATTTTGTTTTCGTATGCAGAGTCAAGGCCTTTGAAAAGTGTATTTAGCATAACTTTCACAGGGAAATAAAGAAAATGGGAAATAATTGTCACAAAAGCGTATTCGAATTGCAAAACGATTGCAGATGTTTCTAAAATTAAAATTACATTTTAATTACTTGTTGGTTGAAATATGTGCGGCATTTATTATTAATTAAATGGATTCCTTGCTGTAGATGGTGTTACAACAGCTATATTGACTAGATAAAGTATATAAAATACTGGGAAAATATGTATAAATTTAAAATAATCCCTCTGTTTACGTTTGGCACCTCAATTGGATAAAAGAAGTAAACAGGTATAAAGAGTGTCCAAATAAACAGTTTGTCATGCATATCAAAACAAGTAAGAAAGCTCTAGTCGAGTGTGCTCGACTACGAGATACCCATAACTTTTTTTTAACTTTCTATCAAACAAACTCCATATTCGCGTGCTATAGAAAACCCCATATTTAAAATAATCCCTCCGTTGCAAGTTTCAAGTCTCTTTCTTTTATAATCAGTGTTACTACAGAGGGGCTATTTATAAGTTTTAATAATATATAGACTTTATAGGGTCTGCCACGCCTTCTTCTGGCTGTTAAATACCTGTTCACAAAAACATTATACCCTGCTTACCCACTTTTAATGTGTTGAGGTATAAAAATCAGAGCAACTGCTATTTTTATATAGACAAGGGAATTGCTATTTGTTTCGCAGACATTAACATGGCAGACGGAATATTGAATACGGAATACAGAATTCAAAGTGCGTGTACATTCCAAAAATATACGTAGGCCCCTGTAGGTACTTATGTACAGATATATATGTACATATATGCCTACACTGTGAGAAGGCAAAAACACGGTCTTTTTGAAAATAAAAACAATTAAAACGAACATTTTTATAATATAAAAATAATTATTAACGGTTTTTGCGTAAAGTTATTTGAAAGTAACATACATTTTTTTCTTTATAATGAAAACACGTTTGAATTGTGACAATTTGTTATTTGTTATTTTCTTAGTGTAAAAATGTAATAATAAATAAATACAAGTATGGACATGGTCTGTCAGACAGAGGCAAAGACAGAGGCAGAGGCAGTGACAGAGGCAGAGGCAGTGACAGAGGCAGAGGCAGAGTCTGGGTAGCTTTCAGTGGCGAGCGACAAAGCTGTCCCAGTGGCCGATATAAAGGCGTTTAATTTTTATTTACTCTGTGGGCGTTTCGAAATGGGACAAACATTTACATTTGTATCTTTCAAAGTTTTATTTGTTTACATTATTCGCAATGTAATTAAAATATTTGTCATACACCTTAAGCAATATAATTATTAATGGGCCGCAGCAATGTGAATGCCCTTAATACAAATTTGGGATTGAAAGCTTATTGGAAAGCAAGCTTATAGTATACAAAAAAAACCATATATTCGTATATATGTACATGTAAATTTTACTGCAAAATGATTTGCTGCTAAAAATAATATTCATTAAAGCTCACGTGTACAAATTTGTACTTTTTTTAAGTAAACACTTCCATTTGTTTAGTGACTTTTATTTATCGGTGTGCATTTTGAACGCTTGGCTAACTAGATTAAACGCATTTCCATTATCAGTTAAGGCTAACAAAAATAGCACATTGAACGATCAGTGGCTGAGTATGCGAGAGAGACAGAGAGATGCTAGCTTTACATTAACATAACAGCTATAAAAGAAAAGAACATGTTAAAGTGTACAGTCGAGGTGCTTAACATATCAGCTGTGGCTTGTCTTACAAAATAGGCGCTGTGCTGTTCTGTTATTAACAGTTTAACATTTTACCACTTGCTACGCCTAATAATTCACAAACAGTTCTGGCGTTGCCGAGTAGAAGTTGAATAAAGCGTTGTTGGTTCGCTCGCGGGATGTGAGGATTGGGTTATTCTAGCACCATGCTTGAGGGTTTTGTTCGCCCAACTTAACGTTACGACTTACAGAACATCCTTGAAACCATCTGATCTCGCCAAATATTATATAAATGTAAATGAAAATGAGTTTTATAATACCTTAAAATATACTTCGGGTTGCATATTAAATTTTGGCTAGCTGTCAATTGTTGCTGTTGTTTGCATTTAAATTTAAGCAATTTGTGATTAATTTTGATTGACAGCGCACCTAATTTGGACCGAGTACCTGCTAGGTGTACTGCTGTCAAGTGCCAGAGATAATTACTACTAACTACAAGCCAAAAAGCGTTTGATTTTTTGTCCCAGTGGGCGTTGAGTGCATTCTCAAAACGTCAACATTTCATACCAAAATACATATTTTTTATTCTCATAAGTACCTGGGTATATAGTGGGGGTTGGTCGATAAAGCTGCACTGCTAATTCTCGTCGGAACTGCTAAAAATAGAATCTTACGAATGAGTTCGCAACTTGAAAATTGTTTCCAATAAGCAAATTATGAATTATCAACAATGAATACAAATTTTTATCTTTTCTTGTTTTTATTGAGGGATGAACACACAATAGAAACATGCGTAAATAATCGTGTATACAAAAATGTTTATGACGACGTAGCCTACAAAAGACCATGATCTTCCAATGGGTTTATTTGTGTGCAAATTTTTATAAACATTTTATCTGAAAATATCTGAAAATTACTAAAGCGTTTCCAGCTGATACGCAAATTGCTGACATGGTATTTTCATTCAAAAACAAGAAATGATAATCCAATAAAAGCTGCTCAACTTTAACATGACCTGTAGCTAGTTTAAAAATATAAAATGAACAGTTTTAATTATCATATTAAATCCCAGACTGGTTTTTTATTTAACAATCTAACTTAAGCACTTCGTTGCACACTTATTCTAGAAGAAACAGCTGATTTATTCTAGAAATAATTTAGATGCTGCAGGTTCATCATATCTTTGAAGACAAGTATTTAGGGTATTTCAAGAACACGTGACGAAGCGCTATAAAAATTCTCGATTGAGTTGCAGAAAAATATGTGGAATCTTTAGAAAATACCACATTACCTGGACAGATAGTACATTCTCTTGGCGTATTATCAAAGCAATATAGAAAGCTTTAGACTAAGATTTTTAAGTAGTTCCTCACATAAATTTAAGTGTTCTGCTTTTCTATAAGTGAAAATGAGACTTTCGACTTGGAATTGTTTTGTTTTATTTCTCTTAACAATGACGTCAAAAGTGTTTACTTATAAAGCGCATACCCCCATCTAAATCCGAATCGTATTTGTATTAATAATGATATAATATTATAAAAATAGATTCGATTGGGTTATCTTTGCGCAACATTTCAATTTCGGGGGAATATGTGAATTAATTGAACTGTTATGTTGCGTGTCTTTGTGGTTCGAAACATTCGTGTTACCGGAAACAGAACCCAAAGGAAACTGAGCTAAGAGTCAAAATGTCAAATTCCAATAATTTGTCTGCACTTCAAAACATTCCGATGTCTCATAAATGTCACATATAAATATAATATATTACACATATCAACAATATCATCACGAATGTGTGTACCCCTTTGATATATGGAAGAGTAGATCGTCTGTCATCGCATTTGTTATTATTATTTATTATTATTACTATTATTATTAATATCAATGCCAAGCGGCAAAATACATCGAGAAATTCTGTTCAGAGTGCATTAAAAAACCGTAAGAAATTGCAAGGCATGCGAAATATAAATATCGGAAAAAAAAAACTGTTAAGGGGAGAGTTTGGAAGGGGCGCCAAGAAGCTCCAAAGTGCACTTGAAGAAGCAGACAATTGAAATTGTAATTGAAAATGAAACGAATTGGCCAATTTTAAAATATATTAAACACAAATATGCCAAAAAAAAAAAAAACACATATTTTATTACTTCGCCACGGGCTATAAACAGCTGACAGCCTTTGGTGGCTGCCGACAAGGCGATACCCTATAAAAAGGAATATCAAAGAGAGTATATAAGAGAGTGATTGAGAGAGAGAGAGAGAGAGAGAGAGAGACAGAGAGAGATAGAGAGAGAGAGATAGAGAGAGAGAGAGAGAGAGAGAGAGAGAGAGAGAGAGAAAATGTGAGAGAGAGAGAGAATGTGAGAGAGAGAGAGAGAGAGAGAGAGAGAGAGAGAGAGAGAGAGAGAGAGAGAGAATGTGAGAGAGAGAGCGTGTGAGTAAAGTATTTATTATAAGGTATTCCTAATTTAAAATATAAGGTAAGATAAGTTAATATAAGATCATACGTATAAAAGTAAATATAGGCAAGAGAGTAATATGATACTAGTATAAGATTAAGTATTGGTGTTAGAAGAATCAGAAGTTTTGATGTACTACTAAGGATAGAGTAATGTTATATATAATACAACTATATGTATAGAGTAGGTATAAAAAAGTGTGGTTAGTATAAGTAAAAGAGTAGCATTATAGTAAGGTATTTGCTTGTCCATCACACTAATCTTTCTTTAAAAAAACTTTATTGTTTTTCTTGAGTATTGAAAATTGTCGCTGTCAAAATTAACTAGAATTTAATTCAATTGAATTTGTGGTCACACTTCCACTGACGACTGTGTTCAAAAGCCAATTCGATTTCGTCACTTGACTTGACGTGTGGCCGATCGAACAACCAAAGGCCCTGAACACCCATTTGAGTGGGTTCTTCAAAAGCTGATGCGAATATCGCGTGCAAATGGGTCCAACCTTGAAGACATATTGATCTCATATTCTCGGAATATTTGTTGCACTTGCTGCTAGTCTAACACAAAATCACAGTTTCAATTGTTTCGCATGAGAAATACTTTGCATACCAATCTCCAAAATTTTCGTAATGCTGTAATTCCTGGCAATTGCGTTCTCGGAATGAACGTGCAATTTTTTTTAAATAGAAAAAATTAAATAATTTCTTATCGATAGAAAATTTTAGTTTATGAAACTCATTTAATAAAATTTATATTTATATGTTATGCGTATATTATCATTATACTCTGGGGTATACAGCATCTCGGTATATATGGATTATTTTGCAGCTGGCTGAAAGTACCCTCTAAGCCCAATGCTGGGTATAGCTATTGACAATCGATAAGAGAACCAATACAAATCTTTTGCATAGACTTTATGCTATATATATATATATGCTATATGTTTCTTTAAACAGACAGATTGTTGTTCTTTGGTCTATTGACTAGGAGTTAGCTGATGTAATCGTTTTAGTTGGCTAATCCCAAGGCAGACGATTGTGCTAATCTATATCTGACATACCTTAAAATTCTAGAATAGACTTGAAACACATTCCGATTTCATCAATGTAAGCATAAATGTCACAAAAGTTGACAATTTAAAGTTTATGAAAAAGAAAACAAAAACAAAAGCAATGTTAAAAAAAAAGATCGGTGTGCTCAATCACTGTTATTGTTCGATAAGCCGTTACATGGGTAAGACAATTAGGAGTATGTCCTTGAACTACATTGCGTATGATAAGAAATGTTTTAACATAAAAAGTATTGTCAAGTGAATTCTTAAATCTGAAATTCTACGCACTTTTTACACACTGTTTTACAAAGAGAAAGAGAGTCTATTGGTTTTGTGCAATACCAAATAACTTTAATATTACTTAATGGATTTTGTTGAACAGTACAGAAGATAATCTTATTTTTCTTTAAATATTTTATAAACTTTTTCATAAATTCAAAGACTTTTTTCAAAGACTTTTTTCAAAGACTTTTTTTATATAATAATAAATTATTAAAAACTGTAAACTGAAACAGAGTATCACGAAGTCCGTTCGTACTTGTTTATCCGCTTCTTTCGTCTGGTCCGGTGCAAAAAGGGACTGAAATTTGAGGTGCTTGAGTTGGTGTTTCTGTAGTTGTAGTTGTTGTTGTTGTTGTTGTTGTTGTTGCTTGTCGGACATTTCATAAATATTTTATCAGATGACTTTAATACATTGGAATGCCGTACTTCAGCGTTGATACGCTGAAGCACACACATATCAAGTATTGACTGGCAATGGCCAGCCGTATTGACAATATTGTCCAATGTGTCCGGAATTGTTAATAATAGCCAACTAAGTACTTAATAGCTTATAAATATCAGCTAATTGAATGCCTAATCATGTTGTCGGGCCAATCGCACTGCCAGTTTTGAACGGCCAGCCACAACAACTATTGCTTTTTGTTAGTGCTCCAAATCCTGGGTTTCAATAAGCGTGCCGCGTGCCAGCCAGCCAGCTGCTTGGATAGACCCCTAAGCCAGCCATTCATAAACCTCCTAAATGACGTATCAATTGCTTTGTTTATAGAGACGACTCGCTGTGGACATGCTGTCATCGGCATTCACATTAGACAATTCAGTTTGTGTACTTGAGACTGAGTTCAAGTTCAGCAGCTATCCATACATTACTATTATATATAATATTATTTGTTTTTCGTGTAACCCTCAAAATTGTTCCGATTTTCTGTGTGGCATACATTTGTAAGCCTAAAAATCAGACTCACAGAAGATAATAAATTCCATCATGGAATTGTCTCCGATTTTATTTTAAAGTACCCGCTAATAGCTTTATATATATAGCAACATATTACAATATAGATTTTGAAACATCAATTTCTTCTATATTTAGACTTTTTTTCTATATATAGTTCATTTACTAGATTTTATATTTTTATTAACAGTGAACCGTTAGCTTATTTATTATAAGGTTTCATTGGGACTCCAAATGGAAGCTCATGTGATAATTTGATAAAAAAAAACTTGTTTCCACCTACTCTATATAAAATTTTGGGTAAAGTTCATACTACTCATTTGCTTCGATTAGTAAAGATAAGATTCATTTTTTTGGTTATTCATCGAAGGTATTTCCGAAATTTGTGATTCGAAGAAGTTGATAACAAAGTTAACTCTACAAATTTTTTTTTCAACTTCAACTCTTACCACATAGTTAAGATGTGATGAATATTGTGCAGTCCCCCCTTCTTCGTTGTTGTATACAAAGAAATTGTTTGTTTGCTCAGTTATAAGTCAACATTATATTGCTTATTTTCATTTTTGTTTTTTTTTTTTTTTTTGTGGTCAATCTCCGGTTTTATTCTTTTTTTGTTTGAGACGATTTTCATGTGCCATTACTCGAGAAAAAAATCGGTCATAAAATTTAATGTCATGCAAATGGCGACACTGCGAATTAGCAAATGTCGCCGTCTGATGGCTTTATTTCTATATCCTGATATGATCTGCGAGGGTTATAGATTGGAGGACTGACTTGTTTTTAATTAGCTTTCTTAATGTCTCGGCTTATTATTTTTTCGTTCTCTTTGACGGTATTGTTTATTATTATCTGCTCTTCGCCACATAGGCGTCAAAAAAAAAAATTGTATTCGCCTTGGGGAATTTAGCTTTGTTTGCGAAACATAACTTGATATCAAGAAATCTTAAGTTTCGTATAAAACCCAATTAGAGACTTCAGAAACGAAGTAAATCTTTAGAATACCAAAGAGAAGAATTCCAGATCTCTAAATAGATTTTGCAGCGGCTGTAAAAATATTGTATAAAATTATTAATATGCAAATTCCTGCATTGTATTTATGTGAAAAACAGAAGCTCCAAACGATGCCAAGCGAAATGGCAGATCCAGAAAGTATCAGATCATATTGAACTATGCCAGATTGTTTTTTTTTTTTTTTTTTTTTTTTTATAACTGTACACACACATATAGACATCATGTCGTTTTAATTGAATAGAACTGGATATTTAGTAAAATTTCACACCGTTTTTGAGACATATTAGAAAAAATTCATTTTTTACGCATATGTATTGTTTATTTGTACAATTTATCTATATACTATTCTGATTTATTTTTTGTTTTGTAGCCTTGAACTTAAATTGGGTGCAATTAAGTGCGCTTGTATGTGTTTCGTATCAATTCCGTTAGATAATAAACACAAACAATCAAACAAACAAACATTCGAACAAATATATTCGTAAATTAACTGCGCACAAGAAAGCTCACGCCTTTGCCCCGGGCCAAAGGTCTTGGCAAACAATTTAAGGAATTCTACCAAAATTCCATGTCCATGTATTACATATCACAGGTTTGAATCTGGCAAGCAATACGTGATACACACAAGCAAACACACACACACATCTAGAAAGTGTCTTTTTCCATCTTCTCTGAAATTGCCATATAAAGCAATTATTGTTGTGCACTGGCAGCGCTTACAGTGCTGTCTCTGTTAACGGAAGCAAATGTAGCGCTCTCTCCTTCCTCTTTTCATCGTTAAAGCGGTAAACAGTAACTGCAGAGCTTGGTCGCAACTGTTCTTCTCTGTAAACTTAACAGTGCTGTTATAAAAGTCTCGTAGTCGCTCACTCTCTCTTGCTCGCGAGCTCGCTCTCACCCAGCCAGCCAGCCAGCCAGCCGCCTACACTTGTCGGCATTCGTTGCAAGCGCTTAACAGTAACAGCACAGCTACATCAACAGCAAAAGAGGCCTTAACGGCGGCAGCGTCGGCTTTGGTTTAATGGTTCGCAATAACTTTTATTGAAATCAGTCATTGGCTGGCCGCGATCGGTGCACAACGTGTTGAAAATTTATCAAATCAAATTCAATATTCAATATAATTAATTCTGTGGTGTTTGGCAAAAGAACTTATTGGCTACAGTGCAAACAAAAAATCAAAAGAAATACCACAAATAAATTGTGCAAGTTCAAAAAAAAGTTAGTATTATATTTAAATACAACATCTAAAAGTGCACTTGTTTGAATTTTAGTTTTTGTGATATAACAAAATATATTGATTTATATTGATAGGATTCTGTGTAAATATTTTTGCATGTAACCAAATTTGCTGTGAAATTATGAAATATTAGAATTAAGTGTAGTGTTTCGTTCAAAGATCACAACTTTTTAACTTAAGTTTAATTTTTTTAAAATTTTGGCCTTATTCTTATAAAATTTTCAAATGCTTGCATTTAAAATTATTTTGGCTTAAAGTAAATATTAGTATTTTATTATCTCAAGGAAAAAAACTTTCGCATTTTCATAGAGTTAATTTAGATAACGGAACGATTCTCACCTGTGTTTTTTTTGCGAATTAAGCGAATAGACTGAAATTTGTTTGCCTTATATCAATTAACACATTCCAGAGTTTCAGCTAATTGAAATTTGCTTATTAATTAACGAATAAAACTTTCAAATAAATTAACACATAATTAAAAACGGGTTCAGCTTCAAAACAATAAAAAATTGATAATTTTATAGAAATGTTTGAACACGGTTGGAGTATTATTTATTAATACTGACGATAATTGAATAGATTTTGAGGCACCCAATAAAAAATTAAAAATTAAAAAAAGAGTCACAATAAAAACTCACGAAACTAGAAAAATCTATTTGCAATTTGCATTTAAATAAATAATAAACCTTTTTTATTATTTAACATTTTTGTGTTTTAATCGCTTGTTCTGAAATTCAAACAAGTTTAATGCGCTGTCATAACTCTCCGTGTCCCGTGTCCGGAACCCAGAAAAAAAGAAAAAAGGGGCGCTTTATGCTTCTTTTTTTTTTTACTATTTCTATTTTTTGCTGTCTTTGCGTAAATTTCGATTCGGTGTTTAGCCAAAGCCAAAGCCAAAAAAAAAACTTTCGGGTTTGAAATGAGTTTTTAAAGCTGACGTCATCAGAATTTTTTAAAAGTTTACTGTTATGTGATTGCTGGCGTTTTGGCCAGTGTTTATGTTGCCAATTGTGGTTGTCTTTCTTAATTGGCTGGCTGTGCGGCATATCAATTCGTTTCCTTTGTTTGTAATCAATTTAAAGTTTTTTATAATTTTATTTTATTGGTTTATTCAAATATTTTTAAATGTCAATTTTACGTTCTGAAAGCTTGACAATAATATTCATTGATTTGAATATATACCTACTAGCAATTTAATGAAATATTTAAAGCTCGTGAAAGTTCGCAATTAGTCACAGGGTAGCTGGTAGCTCATCATTTTTATCACTTATAAATTTTATTTGACAATGCATGAAGTGAATTTTTAATGAGCGTGAAATTTCAAAAGATTTTTTTTAATTTGAATTTTACAAGCCAAAAGTTTGTGATAAACTAATTGATGTGGAAGTCTTGAAGCTCCAGTTCTTAGCCATTAGACCAATATAAATAGGCTATGCAAATGCTGACAAAAATTAGGAAGCCAGCGAAACCTGTTTGGGGCTACTTAGCTGATTCAGCTATATAGTTATAATATAGTCATGCATAATTGAAATTCTTCGAGACTTAATTAGACTTTGATGTTCATATTTATTGCTGAATGGGATTTATGCGTAATCCGCTAATTTCAGAAGCTTTCTAAACAACAAAATACCGCGATAATAATAATAAGCTATATGGTTGCTAATTTGTTGACAAATTGCAAGCTTCTTATCTTATCGCAGCATCACAATTCGCGATGAACTCGTTTAATTTAAGACCTGTTGGGATTAGATAAAATATTTAGGTTTATTTCCATACTAATTTGTCTACAATAATTGTTATTAGTTGGACGGGACTAGCTGCAAATTGAAGTCTTAGTTCTCAACATGGCTGTTAAGTGCGTCCTATTGGCGCTCTCAATGCTCGTGGTCGTCCTTGGCCTGGCTAATGGCTACGATCACACACTGAAGGTCGACTTTCCGGGTCCCTATTGTGCGAGGCAGAACACATGCTGCAAGGATCGGCGCGACGGCTGCTCGCTGCCCATATCCAGTGAGTATCTATTTCAAATATATTTCCCTTTTTCTATTTCCCCCCCTGTAATATACTTCTTTCTTTTTGCTAGCCACACTTTGTTACTGCGATGAGTTCTGCGATCGCGATGACTCCGGCGATTGTTGTCCGGACTACCGTTCGTTCTGCCTCAAAGAGCCGGATCCGGTGGTGAGCTGCCTCCACAACGGGATCTACTTCCACAAATGGAACACCACGTGGGATAACTGCAACCAGTGCCGTTGTCTGGATGGCGGCCTGGTGCAGTGCGACACGAATCTGTGCCTTACCGACGATGAGCTCATCCACAGCGTCAACTCGATCCATCAGCTGGGCTGGTCAGCACGCAAGTACGATCAGTGGTGGAACCGCACGTACGCCGAAGGTCTGCGTCGGCGTCTGGGCACCAAGGAGCCCACCTATCGCGTGAAGGCGATGTCACGGCTGACCAATCCATCCAATGATCTGCCACGTAGATTCAATGCCGTGGAAAAGTGGTCCAGCTTCATTTCAGAGGTGCCAGATCAGGGCTGGTGCGGCTCCTCCTGGGTGCTGTCCACCACCTCGGTGGCATCCGATCGTTTCGCCATACAGAGCCAGGGCAAGGAGGTGGTCCAGCTCTCCCCGCAAAACATTCTCTCCTGCACGCGTCGCCAGCAGGGCTGCGACGGCGGACATCTCGACGCTGCCTGGCGCTACTTGCACAAGAAGGGCGTGGTCGATGAGTCCTGCTACCCATACATAGAGCGTAAGGATACCTGCAAGATTCGCCACAACAGCCGCTCTCTGAAGGCCAACGGATGCCAGGCGTCGTATGGCGTCAATCGGAATAACTTCTACACTGTCGGCCCGGCCTACAGTCTGAATCACGAGGCAGATATCATGGCCGAGATATACAACTCGGGACCCGTGCAGGCCACAATGCGCATCTACCGGGACTTCTTCTCCTACTCAAGCGGCGTTTATCGCCAGACGGCTGCCAATCGCGGCGCACCCACCGGCTTCCACTCGGTGAAGCTCGTCGGCTGGGGCGAGGAGCACGATGGCGTCAAGTACTGGGTAAGCAGAAAGATTCTTCAAATTGCCATAATTCGATTTTAATTTGCACTCTTCCCTGGCTTCTCCTGCAGATCGCCGCCAACTCGTGGGGTCCTTGGTGGGGCGAGCACGGCTACTTCCGCATACTGCGCGGCAGCAACGAGTGCGGCATCGAGGATTACGTGCTGGCCTCCTGGCCCCACGTCTACAACTATTTCAACACGAAGGCATTGTAAACGGAGCCCAGTTGAAAAGTTCTCGTAATCTCGAGCTATACGCAGTGACGAACAATTTATCTCATGTTTCAAAATTTTCCATTTGCTACGACACTGAAAGTGAATTAGGAGCTTCTAATTGTAGATTTATGCTTAGAACTAGGTACTAAAATGATTAGCTTTAAGTCGCGCTGAGTCCAGGTCCAGGTCCAGGTCCAAGTCCAGCTCCAGCTCCAGCTCCAGCTCTGTCTCCAGCACCCAACGAAATAACTCTTGAATTTTATTTAGCTAACCTTTTATTAATGGAACTCGACGCTTGGAACTGCAAATCAATCCGTAACAAAAAACTGCCACATTAACTTCACCGTCCTGCCCTGCCCCACTGTCACACCTAATACTGCCACAACAAATAGCGTATGGTCCATCAATCAGGTTATCTTATCTTATTTAGCAAGTGATCATATGAGATACGCAAAGGTATTCAAAGGAATGAGTAGGAACGAGTTGGGTTTTTGTATGTCGAATTACTTCATATAAGCAATGTTTGCATACTTATCCGCTCATGTATTGTAAATGAAAGCTAAGTTAACTGATATATAAACCGAATCGAACTTGTTCGGCTTTAAATTGTATATGTATATGTATATTTTTAATAAAGGAATTGTATTTCATGTTTACGCTATGTTTCCTTATCCCCAATCCATGCAAATAACATTCAAAGTTCTGACATTTGACAATTAATTTGCTAAAAACAATTTGATCTTAACTTTATTTATGCACAATCAAAAATCTGTTAAATTGCATATAATAATGAATAATTTATAATGGTATATAATTTTTCATTTTAGGTCTTCCTTTGTTTAACAATATTTCACATCTTTATTTTTGTTATTCGTTTTGTTTTTTTTTGTTGTTTTTGTTTTGTTTGCAAGGGATTAAATAATAGATATAATAAAATACAATTCTTTTGGGGGTAATTATTTGTAATTATGAACTAAATACGCGATAATGAAGGAGATAAATCATCAGAATGTTGACACTTTGCACTTACAAATGTATAATCGAAAATCAATGTAATAAGCTTATTTTTTTTTGGATAGTCCTTGCACTATCCTTAACAATCTACAATTTATCATGGAATTTTGTTTCTTTTAGAAAACACAGTTCACACCGTTGTTTTGTTCGTTTTAAAAGGTTCTGTATTATATTGTTTATCCAGCCTTTAGAAGAGTCATTTTAACTATTTGCTGGTTGATAAGTAGCTTTACAAAAAATAGGCGTGATCGAGGGGCGTTGTTTGCTGTGTTTAAGTGGGTAGCAAATATAGGATTTCGTCTTTAATTGAGAGTGATGCCAGCAAACGAGACTTCCAGGGCGGTATCGTTGGACTCCATGCGGCTACGCAAGTGCGCCAGCGTATTCTTATAATGACTCTCGATCTGCTTGGTTTCTTCGCTGGGCTCCAGATTGGGCAGCTCTTCGTTTACCTTGGCAATAAGCTGCAAAAATATCAACAGATCAAACACTGCCCTATAATGGATTATTTGTATATAGTTTTACCTGATTCAGCATGGCCACTGTGATGAGTGAGTTTCCCCGCTCAAAGTAGAATAAATAATGATTCAATAGTTCCACATACAGTTGCACCTGCACTCCCGTATCCAGGCAATGTGAGGCGATTCGTGCGCCCTTCTTCAGACAGTCCAGTGTACGTTTCTCGTCACGCATTTCCTCACCATTTTGCCTACAAAGATGTCGTATGACATTAATATTTAAAGTTTTAATTTATCACGGATTGACTTACTTGCCGCTCCAGAAGAGCGCCGCACAGGCCACAACTCCACGACATTGATCCGGTTTCTTAAGCAGCTTGGACGCTGCCAGCGCACAGTTGGTGCGCAGCGGCTCGGCGTTCTCTTCGCCGAAACAGGACATTTGCTCAAATGTGGACATGATGAGCGTTATAGCCGCTAGTTGCGCCTTCGAGTCGGATATCTCATCCTCGTACAGCGAAAAGGCTTGCGTCATGAACTCATACGCCACAGTCTCGTGATTCGTATATCGTATCTCCCCTATAACGAGAGCGCCCTGAAGATACAGCCGCAACGCCAAATCGGGTAAATCTGCTTTAGCCAATGCGCTGATGGTACTGTGACAGTACTGCACTATCTTCTGACACTTCTTGTCCCAGTTCTCATCCTGTTCAGCAATTGCTTTGTATTTAAATGCCAACTGATAGGCGGCAAACACAAGTGGGGGTAGAACATGCTTCAGTCGCTGGCCGCCGCCGTTGCCCAGGTGTTTGCGTGCTATTTGAAGCATTTTATATTGCATATCAGGCTCATCAGATTTCAACAGGTGTATAAAACTAAATAAGAAAATGTTTACGGTTTGGAAATCCAGTTGAACTCTTGTTTATGCAGCAGAAACTTACCGAGCCACAACGCCCTGCTCCTCCGCAAACTCTTCAGCATCTGCGCTGTTATTGGCAGCCGTCGTGCTCGTCTCATCGTCCTTGATCAATGGTGCTATGATCGTCAATATGCTGTCCGCCTGATCGGCTGTCGGCACCTGCGTTTCATTCTCCAATATGTTCATAACCAAATATAAGGCCAACGATTTTCGGGAAGTGTAATCGAATTTTTCCAACAGCGGGCAAAAGTTGTTTAATTGTATAATGGTCAGCGCATTGTTGTAGAAGTCAATGCAGATGCGCAGCAGCCGAGAAAGTTCCTGATTTACAGACAACAGGTGCGAAATGCTGTAAGTAAGTTATAGCAATTAACGTGGATTCATGGGAAAAACTGCAACACTCACTTGTTCATGTTCATGCGATCGAGTATTTGTGCAGTTGTGCCCAGCACTTTGTCCACATAGTCGACTCGATCGGCATACACTTTCTGGGCTAAGCTGAGTAAGGCCACTTGTAACGATATTGTGTCCTCTAGTGGCATATCAGTCCGTGTATGGACAATGTTTGCCACCTGAACGCTGAACACTTCAAACAACTCCACCTCGGCGGGAATAATAGCATCGATAGCATTGCCACTCGTCTGGAATACAATTCGATTGATCAATCTTTTTATATTTGTGTTTTATTATATATTTAACAACTTACCTTTCCGCTGCGTTGATTATAGGCCGCCAGTCGTTCGATTAATGATATAATTATGTTCTTAACATTCACGCCTGTCTCCAGCTGGGCGCAGGACTTTAGGAACGGATCGAGCGTCTGTAGATGAAACTCATCGGGAAATACTTGGATAATACACTCCATTAGATACTCCTGCGCAATGGCATCTCGACAGCTGACCACCTGTTCCAGTATACCAGGCAATATCAAACGCCTGTAAGTTTCCAGTGTGGCGGATTCAAGCTGCGACAGACGCACCAGATTCGTGCCTACCAGGATTTTCAACTCTTCTCGCTCTTTTTCCCTGCGGGTCTTCTCGCTGGAATGGCCCTGATGTTGCATGCGCACCCACAACTTATTCATCTCTGCAAAGTTCGTGAGCACAAAGTCGATGGCATCGTACACATTTCCCTCGTGCTCATTCTCCGCAACCAGTACGTCTGGCAGTATGTTGCGTGTGCACTGAAGCAGATAGTTGCGTAAAAAGAGACCGCGTAAAGGATGTTGAACGCCTCGACACATTTCCACCAGATCCTTCAGTATGCTACGCTTCAGCGTGGAATCGTTCTTTATGTATACAATGCCCACTGTGATAAGCAGGTAGAGGCGTGGCACTATCGTATGCGAGTACTGGACTAGTTCGTACAGATCCGTCTCCTTGTTACTCTTTTCACTGAGATACAGTTCCAGGTGGCAAAGTTCATTCGTAACGGACATATCTGTTTACATATTAAAGTATAATTATTTAATGAATATACATATATGTGTCTATAGACTTACACAACTCATAGTAGCTCTTCGGTGATAGCATCGATGTGCGCAGCTCGCTCAGCATTGTGCTGGCACACTTCAGCGCGTCTAGCATGCGCTCCTTGTCCAGAAAGTGATTCATTTGGAATGCCTGTTTGCGTGCCGCACCGGCCGCCTCGGCGAGCAGCTTCTCTTGGTCGTCCAAACCATTCGGCATCGTCTGGAACGATACATAGCAAACAGTGTCAGGCAAAGTGGGCCAACCGTTTGATAAACGCGAATACATATGAGGGTGTGATGGCAACACGAATTCGAATGAGTTGAAAGAAACAAACAGAAAACACAAAACACAAAATACAAAATACAAAACATATTGCAAATGAGATGAGATAAGCGTTGACAGCTCATTCGGATGTTGCTATATTGACTCGAGCGCTGGAAATTGGCGAAAGATAACACAGAACAAGAGCTTAAAATGGATTCGTCAAGACTGCGACTAATTATTGCTGACTGCGCCCGCATGGGGCGTACACTCAGTAAGGAAGCGAACAAATAGTAGTAAATAATTAGTGCGAAGAGTAGTAGACAGTGCAATGGAGGGTGGAGTGAAGTGGAAGGTTGGAATATTGCCTCTGCGTGGCGTATTTACCCTGGTTAGGCCACCAGTGGGCACTTGGCCGCCGTACGTAGAGGAGTTCCAGGGATACATGCTGGATGATCGGGGTGTTGTGCTTGTGGTGGTATGTGGTTATGGGGTCTCCAGTTATGCTTGCGACCGCAGTTGCAAGTTGCAAGTTGCACTAGTTTTGCCGCTAGCAAAGTGGGCGGGCGAGGGCGCAGTCAGCGTTTTCAGTTTGTGTGTTTTTTGCAGTTTCTATGGTACTTGCACTATGCTGATATGTCTGTTTCCGGCTTCTGGCGACTACGTTCGAGTTGGGGGCGCACTTACCATTACAGCAGCGTTAAATGGGCGGAGCAAGGATGCGAAATTCTCTTAAATTAAAGTAATTTTTTCAATAGTTTTGTACTCAGTGTGACCGGAGGCGGAAAACGGTTATATTCCGTATACTTAAAATACCGAAGAATAAAAATACCAAGGCTTGCCGATATAAAGAATGGTCACACTTTTCAAATGCAATTTAGTTCGAATTCGAATTAACTTTATTCGCCGCATATTTATCATTTATTAGTTAAACTTAGTTTAATTTGATTGGGGAGCATTTCATTTGGGATCTCGTTTCTTTTTTAGTTCTTTGCAAATAGCATCTTCGCTACCTGGTTCTGAGCACTGCGGCTTGTTCTGAGCAGATTTCTCTGCTAATTCACGTTCCAACTTTACGACGCCTTCGCGAACAACTTTTTCAATATCATCGAGCAGTCCGGAAGCACCGAAACGGAAGCGTTGCGGTGTCAACCAACGACTGCCCAGGGTCTCCTTAACGAGCGTCATCCAAGCAATGGCATCACGCACTGTTCGCACACCACCAGCTGGCTTAAGGCCAACTATTTGGCATGTGCGACGCTTGAACTCTTGAATTGCAAAAATCATAACCAAACCAACGGGCAAAGTAGCATTGACAACCTCCTTTCCCGTCGAGGTCTTTAAAAAATCTGCGCCCGCCATCATGCACACCATGGCCGCCTTGTACACATTCTCCATAGTGCCTAATTCTCCAATGGCCAAAATGGTCTTGAGGAGCGCGTGCTCGCCGCAGGCGCTGCGCATGAGAACCACCTCGTTGTAGAGCGCCTCCCAGTCGCCCAGCAGCGCCAGCTGTCGATTAATTACAATGTCTATCTCAGTGGCGCCCGCCATAATTGCGTGACTTATTTCCTGCAAGCGCGTCTGCAGTCCATATTGGCCAGTGGGAAAACCAGAAGCCACTGCAGCAATGGCTACTCTATCCAGCTGGTTGAACTGTAGAACCGTTGTATAGGCATCTTTAACTCGCGCTGGGTACACGCACACAGCGGCACAGTGAATGTCCAGCAGGAGTGTGCGCTCAAAGAACTTGTCGAAAAACTGCGGCTCAAAGGGATAGCAGGCGCGCACACAAAGGCGACGCACATTCGCCCGGGTATCATCTCCAGCCAGCGTGGTCAAGTCTGTCAGCATGAGGGCTTTCAAGGCCCAGGCAATTTCATTTGTTCCAGATACTGGACACTGTTGGGATAAGGTCCCTGCAATCTCTTCCACCTGACGCAGCGATATGTTTACCGCTAGCAATGACGAATCTGAAATAATTCAAAATTATGGAAATGGACGAACTGCGGCGACTGTAGAGCACTAACCAAAGGGCAACGTTTTGTTTACAATCAGATTCTTGTGCTCCATACTAAAACCGGGACTGAATGTTATTTTTAACCATCAATATTTGTGTTTAAATAATATAACAATGTAAATGAGTTACAATTAATTTGTGACTCTAAAATCTGTGTTAAAATATTCCTGATTGATACAATAGGAATAAATGAAATGGTGTAAGCAAACTTTTATAAGTAGCATTTGAGACTAAGTTAAGGAATGAGTAGAAAAGGGAAATCAATAAATATGAATTTTGATATAAATGAGAATTAAGCTTGCATCTCATCTGTTGTATGTAAATAATAACACGAAGTCATTCATTTGTGACATTTAACAAAGTTTCGATTTAAATATAATTTTACTAATTAAACTATATAATTTTGAATTGAATTTGGAACGGATATGTCTATAAATCAACGATGTTTCGACCATTGCTCCCAGTACTCTTGTTTCTGCATCTCATAAAGTCGAGATAGTGTGCGTTCGAACGCGAACAGTTCCTCTTCTCCAGTAAAAACGCTCGACTAGAAAACAAAATAGGGTTCAAAAAAGATTGCTAGATTTAAAGAGCTTTTGTTTACACACCGAATTATCATTTAGCTTTAAGTCATCCATTAAGGCACGATCCGAATCAGATATGGAGCTAGAGCCGCCCGACACCTGGAATAAACTATCCAGCGGTTCATCCGCCGAAATGACAACGCGTACTCGATTGTCGTACAGCGTATCAATAAGCGTTATAAACCGCCGCATTTGCGACTTCACATCCAAGTTCAACTGGGGAACGTCGTGTATAAGCACTGTGTGAAAGAACTGTGCAATTTGGACATAGTCGCTGCCTGCCAATGGCTAAAAAACGAAGATAATTACTTGTCTCATTATCTTATTGAAGAAAATACTACTTACGCGATCACAGAGTTCGTTGAAGCTGCTGTCCAATACCTGGCCACAGGTCCGGGAAAAGGTCAAATCGCGACCGAAATGAGTGATGGTGCGAGGTCGTATGATGTCATTCTCTTCGGCACAGAGAATCTTAAACATGCGATTCATCATTGCATTTGCGTCCGTCTGACCTTTCACGAAATAGTTCGTGTCACCAGATTGGGCAATTCGTCGATAGTCGATCGAGTCCAGTTTCGCTGTCTGACAGCGTTTCTGTAGCAGTTCAATAAAGGGCAAAAAATTAACGCGCTGCAATCCGTTCTTATAGAGGTCCTCAGGGTGACGATTGCTTGTGGCCACGACAACAATGCCCTGTCTAAAGAGGTGAGTGAAGAGTCGTTTAAGTATCATCGCGTCCGCAATGTCCGTCACTTGGAATTCATCAAAGCAAATGAGCCACGACTCAGACGCAATGATATCAGCGACAGGCTTAGTGGGATCAAAGGGTGCGGGCTTCTCCGAGTTGAATGCGCGATCTGCGGGACCCTGCCGCTCCTTAGCTTCGTGTATGAGTCCGTGAACTTTGGTCATGAAGGCGGTAAAGTGTACCCGACGCTTCCGGTGAATCTGTTAAAAAATCCACATGAATTAGTTTAAAGATATTGTCAAATCCAAATCGAAGATTGCGCTTAACTATTGCTTCAATCTTTATCGATAACAATTTAGCTACTTTATCAAAAGCTTTATATGTTGATTACACAAACCTCTGTACAGCATTCGTAGAACAGATCCATAAGCGTGGTCTTACCCACGCCCACACTGCCGTAAATGTAAAGGCCTTTGGGGGAGTGACTGCCCGCATTCATGTCATTATCTGCATCACTGTCGTCACTGGATTTCTTGCCAAACAACGAACTGAAGAACCCACCACCAGACGAACTTTGCGTAGTGGGTGTATACCCGTTCAGTCTGCGGTAGAGTTTGTCCAGTTGCTTCATTGTCTGCAGTTGCTTGTCATCGGACATATAATGCCCGGAAGAGACCCGCTGCTTGTACTCGGCCAGCGGGCTACGATGACGGCATTGAAAGGCTACACATGTCTGCTCTATGTGGAGTAACAATTTTGCCTGGGAGCGCAGAGCAGTGCGCGACACAGAACCCACTTGATAAAGCAACATGTTGTGGCCTTAATGTTATATCACACGGTTGCGGGGAGTCTGAAGGAACAACTCACGTTAGCTTAACATATTACATAAAGCACTGAGCCGATTTCCGCGTTGCCGAAAAGTTGACCGCGAATTTTGTACGTTGTCCGTTGGCCGTGAATTTCCACTGCTGGCCAAATCAGAAATGACATTCGCCCATAATGAATCAGCTGTTGCTTTTGCCATTCACTGTGACTGACAAATTAGCAGTAAACACTTTGCGCCGTTTCAATTGAATACCAATTCCAATTCAATTTTGGTCGAAATATCAAAATGGTCGAAAATTTAAATTCAAATTGATTGTCTAATTCCAATTTGAATTTAATTTATGAATGTAAAATTATTTTGACATGTGAGCATCGCTCACTTTTAAATCGGAATTATATATTTCTTTTACGTTCAAATAAAATGCACTACAATAATTAATGTTCAAAGTTTACATATTTATTATACATTTATTACACATAAAATTTTGTAATAGTAAATGGAATATATTTTCGACACTCATTCTTTAATTTTCTATTGGGCTGCTACCGCATGACAACTATTTATTTCTTTTTGGGTGAGTTTTGCGTTTCTACATAGCTTTTTACATTCAATTTTTAGACCAGTTTGCATCTGGGAGTTTTCCTTTACTTTCCTTCATTTTCCTTCATTTTCCTTCATTTTCACGGCTCGAATTAAATTTGATTTACCAATTTTCGTCTGGTTATTATTGAGGAGCAAAAAAATACATCGATATATTTTTACTAATAAATTCATAGACATGTTTTATAAGTTTTACATTTATATCCGTAATTTTTCATTATTTATGTTTCTATTTTAAAGTGAATATATTATCGTAAGTATTTTATATTTATTCTTTTAAATTCCATTGTGCTGCAATAGTTTTGATATACAATACATGTTGGTTCACATCTATAATAATGAAGCGCAAATTTGTATCAACATATTCAAATATCTACGAGATTAATTGTGACATTTATAATTAGAAAAAATAAAACTGTTGCAGAGATTCTGATACAGATATATCCTGCTCTCTTTTTAAGGATTAACTTCAACTTTTTGTTTGGATTTTGATATTACTGTTAGTATTATGTAAAATCTAATGTTAAACTCTCGAGTTCCCCAAATTTTGTGTGTAGCTCTGGTTCAATTTCGAATGGTCCCGACATATGTTAGAAACCTATAATGTTTTCCTATGCTGCGGTTATGCAACTGCATCAAAAATATTTTGCTTTCAAATCACTTAAGAACTATATATAATGCAAATCGTATTTGAATAGTATAACTTTATAATGCATTTGTAACTGTTTTTTGTTTTCTTTGAATATTGAATAATCAATTGGAACAACACGAATATTAGTACGATAAAAAATGCAATTCAATTAGCATTATATAAGTATAAAATGTAATTAATTATAAATTTTGTTCGGCTTATAATATGGCTACAACAATCTAAAAATCAGTACAATTGATTCATATCTCATTTTGGGATTATAATTAAATACTTAAAAAAATTACAAAAAATTATTGCTTTTGATTTGCGTTTTTATTTTACAATTCGAATATAATATAATATGTAATTAACTGGTCAAGCCCTGTAAAATTATTTGATTTTAGAGAATATTTAGTAAAGATTGAGATTAGGAATAATATTTCTCTTCACTGGAAGTTCAGCTGGATCGTTAATAAAAAAGAAAACACAAGTAGAAAATAAATTAAAAGTATATATTTTATATTTGTTCAATATGTACATAAAGTGTGATACATAAAGGCTATGTAAATAAAGTAATTAAAAAAATGACTAGAATAATAATTAAATTATAAATTATATATATGTACAGAGATAATACAGCTAGGTGTTACGAGTCTATTTGTAGCTTGTACGTTTCGAAACTTAGGTGAATAATTTTAGGGAGCTTTTCTATTTATTGTATATGTAAATAATCCTCAGGATTTTATATGCACCAAATTTGGGAAACCAAAAGGTTAAATGGGTTAATAACTAAAGTTCCCCCCTTTGCTCTATCCAATTGCTGCCCATGCTCAGTCGTTGTGTGTAGGTGGTGGTGGTGGTGTGTGTGTGTGTGTGTGTATGTGTGTGTTGGAAGTGCGAGGAGGAGGAGGTGTTTAGAGCACGTGCAGATTTTCGCAGCTCTTCGACTTGGAGTCTCGCGTCCAGACGCGTCCCAGCAATCCTTTGACCTTGAGGCTGGTGGAAGTTCGCGAACCGCGATATTTACGTGGACTACAGATGAAGAAAAAGTTCGCGTTGTAATTAACTGTCAGGCGTAAAGGCCATAGAGAGTAACCCACCTGCTGTGTGCGCTGCCCGGCGGCGTTCCAGAACCATCTCCCAGTGCAGTTCCAAGCGGACCCAGCGGCGTGTTGGCATTGAGGCAACCGGCGCTGAGGGGGGAGCAGGCCCGGCGCTTGGACTTGCGAATGGAACGCTTGCGAAACAGATCCCTATACATTCGATATATATATATACAGTTATAAATGTTGGTTAAACGCTTCTAATCAGTGGCAGTACAAACCTGGATTTCTCGGGATTCTCCAGCTTGAGACGTATCTGTGACAACAGACCCACCAGCAGCTCATCCACATTGTGATTAATGCCCACCGATGTTTCAATGAATTTGCAATCATAGGCGGTGGCCATGGCTTTGCCCTCTGTAATAAACAAGTTCCAAGTTTTTAGTGCCTCGGTGAATCTCAGTTATGCGGCAAGTTAATCAAATCAAATTGCGGCGCTTAGTTAAACTCTTGGGCGTGTAATAAAAACCAAAAACTTGGACACTTAATACCTAAACACGTTGCCCATTAACCGCCCATCTCCTAACGCTTCCATTCCCCTATACCATATACCAGATACACCATACACTATATATACCATATATACCATATCCCATATCCAGCTGCTAGCCGCCTCTTAAGATTTCGTCACGTTTCCTGCGCCTGTTGTCGTTAAAATCTGTAGCCTACAAGTACAATAAGTAGCTGTGCGTATGTTTTAGCCGGCCCGTTTTTATGACAACCACACACACACACAGCTAGGCACATCCATGCACACACATCTACATTTTTATTAACGATGTGCGAAAAAGTTGGCGTCATTTTATTAGATTTTGATAGGATGTTCTCATCTCTTCCATTCCCACTTAAATGACAGCAGCTTATTACAGTACTTTTATTAAACACGCAGCTGCTGAACATTTTGTTTCAGTATTGGCCAGCTTTAAAGATTTATTTGCGAATTATTTGCCACCCCTTTGGCGAATTGTGTGGAAGAAAAGTCAGTTTTCGTTGTAGCTTTGGCGCTTAATTAAAAGCAAACAGAAAGTATAAACAATGAAAACTAAGAAAGTGCCAAGAACTTCAAACATTTCCACCTGCTTAAATATTGTGTAACCAAGATATCGTTTAAGGCATTTGCTTACCTTTTACACTTGAGTAGCTTTAATTGCCATTTTATTTATTGCTTTTTTTTCAGTTATTAATTTCATCATGTTTTCGGTAATGTTTTTCCCGCAAATACTGTAAATATTTTATGCAATTTCTGGAAAAACATCATCCCCGAAAGCTTCCTCTTTATATTGACAACAATAGCAATGGGCTTATTAAGGCGTAAGCCGCAGGAATGAAATGTAATCAATTTTGCGCTTAAATAATTTTCCCAGCTATACATAAGTATGAAAGCGTGTCCATTTTCCCTCGTTTCCTGCTTTCGTTTGACCTAAATTTGCGTTTCGTTCTTTTTTGTTCATCTTTTGTTAACGCTGACACTTTCATAAGCGGCCATTAAAAACAAATGTAATTTGTGAAAATATTGAATTTCTTAGATGAAAGCCTTGTCTTGGGAGCGCCCGACAACGGTGAATAAATCTGTTGACCGTTTAAATTGCTATTACTTTAATACTTGCCGATACTTAAATACCCTGCATAAAGTTCAGCTAACAAGAAGATTACATTGAGTGCCATTTACTTGGCAGTATATAACTAACAGAGAGAGAAAGGTCATTCTTCTACAGAAACAGCTTCAAATGTTAACTGTTAACAGTTGTTGTTAACAGTAGCTCTTGCTAACAGAAGAGGTTTTTAGCTATGATTTGCTCATTCGCATTTCATTTGAAACAGTCAAAATAATCAAAAATTGATTTACATTTCCTTCATTTACAGATCTTAATTATAAGTAAAATGGAAGGGATTTCCTACCCTGATTTACATTTCAATAATGTTACATACAACTTATTCAACTGTAAATATACACACATAATGCAGTGTATTTAAATGGTTCTACTTGAGTATACATAAAAGGCAATGAACGACCAGTAAAGCAGTTGAGTGACCTTCGTTCGCTTTACATTTTACGATGGCTTCTCTACATTTATATCTAATATATGTGTGGGTGTCTGTGTGTGTGTAGGTGTGTGGGTGTGTGTTTGGTTTTCCGAACCGCCAATCAACTTCCGCTTGATCAACTTTCATTGAAAAACCGAAATTAAAGCGACTGCAGCTGTCTGTGGATGCTTTTGTGGTGTCCTTTGCAGACACCCAATGACACTTAACAACACACACACACACACACACACTCGTATATAGTGTGTCGCTTTATGTGGCTATTTTTACGTGAAAAACCCAATCGAGCGCATTTTGAAGTGTTAATGAAAGGAAAAAGTGGAAATCGTTTAGTCAGCTGCATTGGGCCCAGTTTATTTACCTTCAGATGTAACGAGTCGACTCCTGGCCAGGTCCGCTTTATTCGAGACTAGTATAACGGCTTTCTGTGCGATGTTCTGATTGGTCCATAACACCTGAAGCACCTGCTCGGCAATGCTAAAGCTGCTGCGGTCCGCCGCGGAGTAGATGACGCAATAGCCATGTGGATCATAGTTGGTCAAGCATTCATCCGGCTGTGAAAGCAAAGGACACAAAACTGACATTGAGTGAGGTTCAAGAGATGCCTGAGCTCTGTCTGTGTGAAGGTGTCTGTGTTTGTCTGTCTGTCTGTCTGTGTGTCTGTGTGTCTGTGTGTGTGCACGTTGATTGTATATGTTAATGGCATTATGAAATGTCACAGATAAAGTATCTCAAAGGTTGAAAGGCGAATGGTAGATGGGCGTGTGAATTGACCTTATATCGAGTGACATTTTGAGCGAGCTATTCCTATATAGAAGTCGATGTACTTACGGTCATTTCTGTGTATCCATGATCTATAAATATTAGCTCGGATTCCTCGCCGCTGAGTAATACTGATACGGCTTTTTCGCCCGATTCGTCATCTGTTTAGTTAAAAAAACGTTTGATTAAAAACTAGTTCCAATAGTTTGATTATCATATATAAATAAATGAATATAGTATAATAGTAATAACTAAAGGCAAGGTAAAGCTACAAATAAAATGTGCTAGAAACGTGAATTTCATTCAGATAGTATATTATACAAATAAATATTTACAATTGACGGTTTGGTTTGTGGTTTGGTGGTTTCGTGGTTTCGTGGTTTGGTGGTTTGGTTTGGTTTTCTGGCACTTCACATGCTATTCTAAATTTGCATTCAAAGGGACTCTAATATGAGGTATGATGGACAAATACATAATGTTTGATCTGTTCGCATGATGTGCATATTCTGCTGATAAATACTTTATCGAGGGTGTTTTAAATATGTTTTATTGATATTTGGTTTCGAATTAAATTTCCGCTGTGCGCCCAGAGGTATGCAATGAAATATGAATGGCTGTGTGCTTGACTGTGCGTGTGTATGTGTGTGTGTATATATATTTTATTTTACCAGCCATATTGCATACATATACGAAATTTATTACATTTAGAGCTTATTGAATGTCCCTACTGAAAATTGTTGATATATCTGTCGCTTTGCCCTCCACAATTTAATTCATGGCGGAATATAAATTACAATTGTAATTGAGTTTCTTTATTTTTCGTTCATTTATTGGCATTTAATGATAACCCGTCTGAAATTTCATGGTATTTTTAAACCTCTTTGGTAATATTATAGCACATTCATCAGTTGAGTAACAATTTTAATTAAGGCACTCGGAGCACCGATAAATCAGGCTCACAATATTCCAGATATATTTACTCTGTGCATTGATCGTCCGAAGGACTTTATCAAAACTCTCTCAACCTGATAGCATGAACACATATTTGTATTTGTCATTTATTAATAAGTCGACCCATTCACAGGGGATTATTAGATTGTGCGATGGTTCGACTTCTTTAACAAACAAAGCCGCTTCTATAGGACATAATCATATTTTTCTTTTACGGGAAGGGAACTTGTGTTTGTTTTCTGGATAGCTTTTGCGTGTGGTTGTGTGATAAAGAGAACTACTTGGGACTTAAGCCGGTGGCCTAATTAGTAGGGAGTGTACGTGGGCGTGTGTCCAGTGTATTTAGATTAGATAAAATGAAGAGCTAGTTGAGTAGGTTAATCGGAATTCAATTGGAAACGCAACGAAAATGCAGCTCAAACGTTAAACAAGTGAAAAATGAAAAGATTTTTGTATGTTATTTTTGTAGTTGATAAAGTTTTTGGAAAGCGTTAAGTATAGATTAAATATGGAATTGGAATAAATATTATTATATATAATAGTTATTATATTATTTTTTTGGATAGATTTTTATTTGATTGTTGTTGTTGCTATTACCGTCGGCGGCTTTTTCAATATGTATGCGTATATCACAGTTGCCTAGATCTGAATTAAAGTTTCGTTATAGTTCAATTGATGTTTGTTTTGGTATTATATTTTGTTGTTGTTGTTGTTGTTGTTATGTCGAATGAAACATTAGGTTGTTATATATGGATTATATGGTCAAAAGACGAGAGAGAACAGAAAAATATCAATCTTTTTTGTTGTTGTTTGCTTTCACAAGTGTTTGGTGTTAAAATATTAAAAAAAAAATGCATTACATTTTTACATTAGTTTTAGGTGCTTGGTAAATGTACAGCCACATTTTATGGAATTTGGAGTCTAAATATTTGGATTTAATTTTATTTTTATAGCTGTCGAAATTGTTCTGATTTTCACTCCAAATATCCGCATTGCGAAAAGCATTTATCCGCGTTGTACATCTGCAATAATTTTCTATTTATTTTTTCTTTCTTTCGATTTTGTGTGCAATTTTTCCAATACGATTTGTAAAAATTTTCCAGCAAAATTCGTTTGATTTCTATAGACTTTTGATGCCAATTTATGAGATCAAATCTCAGTGGCCATATGTACAAGGCGGGTCGTAAAAAGTCAACCGACATAAAGCACAAAAAAAAAAAATGAAAAAAAAAAGAAACAAAAAAACATAATAAATAAAAATAATGATAAATTTAAATATATATGTTTGTGATATGGTCGTAAATTTGTTGTAGTCAAGGGCAAAGCACAGAACGACACACAAATTCAACAGATAAACAAAAACAAACTCAAAAGCCAATGAAAAAAAAGAAGAAAACAACAAGAAAATCGTTTGTGAAGGCAAATGCCAAGGCAACATAAACACGGGGTACAACGAAACTAGACGGATACACATTGAAGGGTCAAGGGTTGAGGACCAGACTGACACTAACACAGGGAGCACACACATATACATACACTCACGCACACGCACACACACACACACATACAACCAAACTTTCACACACACATTGACAAAGCGTTTAAACCTAAACCTAAACACTAAGACGTTATTTAAGCAGCATTCAAGTGGATTTTTCTTTGGCCAGTGGCTGACCGTACAACAAATGCAGGATGGGGAAGGGGCGGGGGGGAGGGTGATTGGGACTGGAGCTACTCACCAATGCTCGTGTCATATGCATGCAAATACTCCGAGGTCATGAATTGGGAGACCAGCGAACTTTTGCCCACTGACGGACCGCCAAGCATCAAAACTCTGCAAAGGGATTAGTGAAAGGTGAGTGGGAAAGTCTGTAGTTGGCCTCGTGCCGGATTTACCTGTAGGGTCCGTTGCCCGGATTGGAGGTGCTGCTCTCACGACTGGAGGCCAGCGAGGTGCGTGCCGAGGTGGAGTTCGGTGCCGGCAACTGTTGTTGTTGCAGCTGCTGATGCTGCTGCTGGGCGGTCAAGTGCTCTGTGCTGGAGTTGGAGCTGGCTACGCTGTTGTTGGAGCGACTGCGTCGGCTCTTCAGCGAATCGCCGCGATTCACAACGCCTTTGCCGGTAATGGAAAAGTGTCGCAGTCTGTAGTACTCCTCCTCGACGCCAGTGTTTGGCATTGAGGCGACGCTACAGATGATAAAATAGAAGAAGATTTTGTTTATTTATGTAAAAAGTTAGTTGGTTTAATCTGGCACACTTACCGAGATCTTTGCTGGGGCAGACACAGCTGGTTGGGGCGGCCAGAGGCGCGACTGCCGGGCATCTTCACCGACTGGGATCGGCTGTGATGTGGTGATCCATAGCTGCAATGGTCAAATATAAATTTAAAATTCGTTTTAAACCAATTTTCTGCCATTGACAGCAGCTAAAATGAAGTTTCAGCTGCACAATTTAAACGTTAATTGGAATGGCGTACAAAACAGATGCGTACACATACACACACACACAAACACACACACTCGTTTGTGTGGCTTGGCCTTGTAACACTTGCTGACATTTACAAACACTTTTGTTAACTTGGCTTTCAGACATGCTCATGGATTACGCATCCACTTGACCACACAATGTCAGCTCGAGTTAAACCCAAATGCAAATGCAAACAATTCAACTGTAAAACGTAATTATATTAATTTTAATTTCAATTTCAATTTCAATTTTAATTGCAATAATTAATGCAATTTAATTTTCATTAATTTATGCTTCCATGCTTTTAACATGTAAATTTCAAATGTAATTTGTTTACCAATCAATTAAATTTATACGCATTATGCATTGAATTTAAATTACTTAGAGATTAATTGCCGTAAAATATTTTTTTTTTAGATATTATGACATCAGAAGCAACCCTCTGTAGTATGTAAATATATATAAAAAGGTAAACTCTATAAACTAGTCCTTAAATTACTTTTTATATTATTACTGGGATCGTAATAAAACGCTAACATACAATTTTTAGCCCAGTTCATAAAAAAAGCAAACACTTTAACGAAATCTCAACCTTAGTTTGGTTCTTAGTTTTTTATAACATTTTCTTATGTTAAACAGCATGTCGTATACGTTATATGTGTATTAGGAATTTAGAAATTGGAAATAAATAAATTTGCAATCAGGTGCAGGCCATCAAATACAATTGAAGGTCGTTTTTTTATATGTACTTTTGCATTAAAGAAAATTTGATATCATTTTGTCTGCTTCTTTTTTTTATGGGCATTTAGGTATAAATGTAATCTGTAGCACTGTTTACGGCCGTGGCGTAAAATGCAATCTTCAATTGATGGCTTTTGCATTTGCTTTTTTTTAGAGACTTACCGCATTTCAAAATCGCGCAGCTCCTCAATGGTTAGGGTATTGGTTACATCCAGCAGCTGTCGCATGTTCTCATCCCGTTTGTGCTGTTGTTGTTGCTGCTGCTGCTGCTGCTGTTGTTGTTGCTGTTGGGAGTAGGCGTGTCCTTGCACCTGGTGATGGTGATGGTGGTGCTGCTGTGCGGCATGTGGCGGATGTGCCAGCTGCTGCGAGTGCCGCTTACGTGCATTCATCTCCTTTCCCTGCTCGACGCTGATGAAATCTCCTTCATTTTTGATGAGCAGCGTTTCGACCGTGTTGTCCATGCTGAGCGAGGGCTGTAAAGCACAAAAAAAAAAGGGAGAAAAAAAAGAACCGGATTTGATTAAAGCGGATTGTTATAATTCAATGGACATCCTTAGTCCCCACTGTGCTTAGCTTACTTCAATTAGCATTGAATTTTTCTTCTTTTTAAACATTTCTCCGCACTTGGATTTACATTCCACATAGACTTTCTATTCAGACCTTCCGTCCATTTGTAGCTGGAGTGGCTCAAGGCTGTGCTCCACTTAACTGGAGTGGCTCTGTCCAAACTCTACAGTTGTGCAAAATAACTTTTCGCCTTATCTACACCTTGAAGTGTGGCAGTTGCAATTGCCGCAGGGCATCGCGTGTTGCCCGCCGGCAAAAAATAAGGCTAAGCCTTACGCCGATTGGTGTCGAGGCCGAATACTTCAACTTCAGCAAAAGCTAAGTAAATTGGCTGAGGGACCACAAACATAACTGTGATCGGATGATATTCTAATGAGTTTTATTTGTAGTGCAAAATTGTATTAAAATGTTGTAAGAGTCTATAAATATATATAATATATTTTATCATCCTTCAATCTCAACTTGTTGACCTACATCTAGCCTACATCCTAGATATCTTGTTTATAATGTAGCCCTAATTTTAAGCTCTGTTGAGCTCTATTACAAGTTGAAGTATTTAAAAATATTGGCCTGACCTTATAAGGTGGAGCTCCTTACCACTGGAAACACTTGTAAATATACGCGAATAAACAGGAGAAACTCATAAATTTCAACAAATTGAAAATTTTTCAACAAATTCACGCAGCCAACAAAAGTTTTGCCATAAATTAGGCCTCCACCTGTAAAGACGAAGTACTGCCACATACAAATACACAAACACACACACACATACACATCTACACAGGCAAACATGGTGCATACTTGAGTATTTATTCAGCAAATGTTGTTATTAATGTTGTATATTTTATTGGCTCACATGACAAAAGCAGCTTTTTCGCTCGCCTAATTAATAACACACACGGGCGAGTGTGTATGAGTGTGTTTGTGCGTGTTACACCTTTCGGTGAGTTGCCACGCGACTTGCCGCATGGAAAAGTTACGACCCACACTCATAGAAAATTCCACAAGTGGACAGAAGCAAAAGTTTTTGGACAAGCGTACACAGGGGACCAATTTGTGGCAACAATCGCCCGCTGCGACAGTCCTTGATTAAGACATCAATTTTTATGATGTCAATGCGACGTATGCGCAATATTGCTTATTGCATGCATGCGACATGTGCCGCATACACACACACATACACAACAAAAACAACATCTGAGCAAGATGCTAATTAAAACATGACGTTTCGTTGATAATTAAAACGAGCTGAGAGCTCTATAAGTTTCATTTTTTGTTTTGTATTTTCTCCCGTTTTATTTTTTTGGATGCTTTCATACGCCCCGTTGTCCCGAATGGCGATAAACATGTGCGTGCCTGCAACCACGTAGTCGAAAAGTCTTAAAGAAAATTAAGAGTATTTTCGGTGTGTATGAACTTTAGACTGAGTATTCAATTTATAGCCTTACAAATTTCCGAATTGTTTAAAATATATAAATGAAATTATGAATATGTATGAGAAAACGAGAAACGGTTTTTTTATATAAAAAATCTGATCAAAAGGTTGTCTAAGAATCTAATTGGAGAACTGCCGTGCTTTGCTTTGGATTTTTCTTTGCTGAGAGTGTGTTTTCCATCAATTTTCAATTGGCCTTTAGCCGAACGTATCGAACAGAGTGTAAAATACGTTTGTAGCGATTTTTAAATACACAAATTAAGGGAAATCGTGCCTATGAATTAACTAATAAAAAAAAGTGCGAATCTTTGTTTAAATATCTGCAATACGTTGGATGCAAGCGGGAATTTGTTGTTTAGTTTAGCGGATCACAAATATTTCAATTTGTTTATTTAATACTCAGGTGCAATTTGCTAATCTTTCTGCAGTTTTACCCATCTGTGCAATGTGCATGTCTAATTTAATGCAATTGCCATAAATTGCAATGCAAAGGGCCAACTAGTTGTTAAGGCTAACGAAAATAACGAAAACATGCCGAATATGTGCATAAATTTGTAACAAGAGTTCTCGCCGTCTGCCAGCGTTCATTTCACACCTTTATGTACGAGTACCACCTGCGTGTGCCTCACCTCCTTCTTTGACCTCGCCTTGTTGTATATTTTTTGCATGCATTAACATGTCGACGTTTATAAATACATTTAGTTTGCTTTGAATGTGTATAAAAATAAGCTCGAGCTTTCAACCATGGTCCATGGGAGGCAATAATACACTTGTTTTCCATTCTAATGGCGCTTTTCTCTGTGTTCTATCGCCCGTAAAATTCGATGCCAGCAGCAACAACAAAAATAACATTAAATATACAACAATTTTTAGCTGAAGATTGCATTTTTCTTAGATCAGTTTAAAGCTGTTGGCCATTGAAAACAGCTGCCAAATACTAGCCGCTGGCTTTTTCAAAATTGTGCAAACTTCTGCTGTAATCATTAAATCGAATCGACTTTTATTCGTTCGTATATTCAAGTGGAATACTAAAAAGCCATTTGATTTCGACCAAGTAAAACAAATATCGAGCATTGCGTTAATACTAATTGTGAATTATCGATGGAAAGTGATTTATTTATGATGATCATCAATTTTTTAATTTATGTAGTCCACTTAACTAAGGTTCAAAGCTTACAACTGCTTGTGTTTAATATACGTAATGTATATAGATAAATCAACATTGTTAATTCTGAAGTATTTACCGTTTATTTGTTAATACTTAACTTAATTGTAATTGGCTGTTGTGCTATTGTTACAATATCTTGCCCCCTAGACCCATATATCAACCAGATTTCGAGTAAGTTTGATTATTAAGAATAATTTTTATGGGGAATTTCTCCTGCTGTTACAATTTGTTTGGCCACACGCCAGATGCATGGCCCAGAGGTTCGAAGTCCGCGAAAAGTTTTTGCCTTATAAAGGTGAGTGTTGGCCGCAGACCAATTGAACCCATCAATTGATCTCTCTTGCATCGCCCGTACTGCATCTCCAGTTCATGCAATAATTGCAACTATTCGTGTATGCAATCACATTTCCGTGTGCTGCGTTTATTTTCAGATGCTGAACAATGGAGTGCATTGCATATAGATAGAACAGTATCTTGTATCTTGTATCTTGTGTATCTAGATGTGTGTTTATTTATAGCCCTAGTTTATTTATGGAACTGCAAAAAAGTGCGGCAATATGCAGCTGCGGCGCGTTGCAAATGGGGTCAATGAATTCGAAGCCAAGTCGCAGTTCACTTGGCCAGGGTAGCGCATTTATCAGTTAATTAATGACACTTACAAGACACTTGGAGCTCGGCTAACATACTGCCCCAAAAAAAAAGGCAACAAAGGTGCTGCGTATACAAACAAAACGCTGGAAATCAAGTGAGAGTTTAATAACCAAGACTGATGAGCTAAATGATACCCCGCAGGGGTATATAAACTGCATGAAGTATACACACTTGTAGTATGCAAGATAATTCTCTTTCTTTAGCTTTCCAATAAATATTTCTTTGTTTCTTAAACACCTTTTGTGTAATGAATAATGCCTTTAATATAAGTTTTAAAATGAACTTAACTTGTGCCGATAAAATCTGTTATTTACACCATTTCCTAATCTTAATTTATATAGGGTATATAATATATAAAGGTATAATTAGGGATAAATAATTCACACATACTAACAAGTTGATTGCCAGCTGTTTGCTGCCAACTGGCGCTAAAAGAATGGCCGACATTAAGTATACGGCAACGACATTAAATATACGCACCGTCTAACGAGCCAAATAACTAAGTGGCGGCCTGTGAACTTTTGCTTTGCTTTGCCTCTCTTTTGATTTTTAGCCATGTCTGGCGCTATAATTAGCCGTAATTCGTGTGCGGCCTTGACAAATGTGCCAAAATACGAAAAGAAAAATGAAAAGTAAACAAAATGTGTGGTCAGGCAAGTCAATAACCGCTTTTCAGGAGCCAGCATAGTATGTTACCATTTGGCAATATTAATTGCTGGCAATTATATAATTTGAACCCCTGAGTTGAAAACTTGACCCGTAAATTGTTAGATTGACCTTTGCTGGAATTCGCTTTGATATTCAATATACGGCTAATGAACCCAAATGAAAATTTCGTTTGCTATGTGAAAGTCTTTGGAGTGGAATTGAAATTGAAATAAAATCCCCATCAAATATGCAATTAAATAAGAAAATTGTGCGTTGTCTTTTTGCTCTCTCTTTCTCTCTGGCTCACTCGAGATCTAAAACACTTCAAATTGTAGACCATTAGGCGAGTTGAAGGACACTCGAGCCGTTTTCAGAATTGAGTTACGAAATGCATTTGTGCTGGCGTTAGCCTTAAACGCTACCTGTTTGCGACATCAAGGCCTAAAAACAAATGCATTTGCATGTTAACACTTTGTGCCACCCCCTCCCCTCTGTCGGCATCCACTTTTGCTTCAATGTAAAATCAATAGACAATCAACAACAGCAGCAACAACAACAGCAGCAACAGCTGAGGCTACGCAAAAATGATATTTGCCTGTTTTTGATATTTTCAACGTGTTTTCAAAGTGGGTATTGAGGGTGGGAAAGTGGGGTTGGGGCTGGGAGTGGGGAATAGGAAACTGCACGAAACTCGCCACAAAACATTTATTGTTTACCTAGATTGTGTGTGGGGCGTGGCAAGCAGATAGTCCAACAAGGTTGCACTCAATTCAGTTGCAGTTGCTGTTGCCGTTGCTGTTGCTCGTTTGCTAATGATTTGCTTTTGACCAGGCCAACAATGGTTTCCTTCATATTACAAGCTAAATTGCAAGGATTTGCGCAATGAATCGAAATATGTGTACAAGTTAAGGGCTTATAGAAATAGTTACAAAATATCAATTTCATGGCGTTTGGTTTGAATAGATTGGAAGAACTTCCACTTGGCAAAGAAAAAATGCTTAACTGCAATCAAAATACGTAAAGTTTATTTATTAGCTCTTAGCCACCCCCTCACCCTTTGTTCTTAATTCCGACAAGAGATTTTATATAGCATATTCTACGAAATGGCCATGTCGGATACTATATGAAATAATTGCGTTGTTTTGGAAATTTTCTTATGAACGGGCTGCATATTGAGGAAATTGTATCTTTATTTTTTATTAAGCCAACAATAGACAGAGGGCACCGTATAACAGGATGTCTGAGTCGCATAATAGAGTATAAAGGGGGTATATATTCGGTATATTTATTTACATATATATGTGTATACATATTTATATGTATATGGCCCGAAGTCCGCTGCTCATGTTTGTCATGTTTGTTTTTTTGTTATTTATAAGTAATTTTCCATTATTTTTCTCCTACTTATGTTTCTGTATTTGTATATCTTTTCATCTATACATACATAGGAGGAAACTCTCATATACATGTTTTTCCCCTGGGGGTATTAAAGAACGAACTACTCATTGCGCCTTACAATGAAATCGTAAAATATCATAAATCAAAAAAAAATATATATGAGTAGGAAGGTGGACAACTCGGACAACTTGGACATTGCTTTCCCCTCAGTCTCGGATCCAGTCTGGTCATGGATTACATATGCCTTATGTTTTTATTTTGATAGTGAGTAAATAAATATGTATGTATGCAAAGTACTTTGTATTTAGTATCAACATATAGGAATCGAGCAACCTGTGCCTTGGCATGATTCCATTTTCATTTGTTTTTCTTGTTGTTCTGGTAGTTTATTTTGACAGCTGTCGTCGCCCGGCATGAGATGTGGAATATTATTGTATAAATGTATTAACAAATAGTACAATTGCAACAATTCAATTAAAAATGAGATATGATGTTTACATTTGCATTTACTGCAATCAGAGCAGACTTTAAATGATTTAAAAAACGATAAAAACGGCTGCGAAACTTTTCTTGGAACTTGAGATGCGAAATGATTTAAAATGAAATTGTGAAAATTTATTGAGTGGTTTTTCATTATAATTTTATAATACAATTAAAACTATTAAAATGTAAAAAGTGGTTTTTGATTTTTTAAATTATAAAATATAACTCTTCAATTTAAGAAAAATTCAATACAAATTGAAGAGTAGTTAAAAAAGTGAAATCATAAATGGTTATCATATTAAAGCTTAACTATTCGGCATGGAGCATTTAATATGAGAAAAAAATATGAGTAAAAATTTAATTTAATTAGGTATTTGTAACATGTCTGGAAAAATTGAATGTATTTTATTATGTTATTCCTCGATAGATTAGCTTATTAAATTCCTAAATTCCCAGTTTAGCTAATTAAATTTGGCATTCGACCCCGACTTCATTTTCATGGCCACTTGATAAAAAAAGGAGCTCCGGCCCCCACTTTCACTGAATATTGTGGGGCTATCAGCATCGACGCCAGATTGTCAAATTGACGTCATATAATAAATCAGCATAACGGTATAGATATGGCGATATAGCAGCCATAAACTTGGCAGCCCTCATTGCCAAACAATGAACTGCGGAGCTGTCCCTATCTTATCTGACGATGATGCAGTGCATCAGTCAAGGTCAAAATAATTTTGGATACACCTACCTCCTTGTACCGCTTGGATAGGGTTCGGCAAATGCGTTTGTAGAAGGGTGCCATTTCGGTTGTGCTTTTAACTTGGGATCGGTGCGAAAATATTTATCTGATAAGTCTTTAATTTGATCTGTGATCTGATTTCTTGATTTGATTGGAGAAAACACGGTTTACAGTTTACATTGCGGGCAACCTTTGAAAAGTTGATCGCGGCACAAAAAAACACGCACTCAATTTTTTTTTATGTTTGTAGTGTTTGTTGTTTTCTTTTTTTTTTGTTTTTTTGGTTTTTCCAGTTAAGAACTTTTCTGTTTTTGACGCAGTGGTTTTTAACGTATTTGTTTTTAATGGATTGTTGCTTGGATGCTGTGCCAAGTGTGTGTTGCTCTCTGGCGGATCGTAAACATATGAATGACTCGATCCGCCAGCGGCGCGAGTCTTTTTATTAGCTGCCACAAGGCGCGGCAACAAAGCAGAGAGATTGCGAGAGAGATAAGAGAAAGGCAGACAGAGCAAGCGAGAGAGAAAGAGAGTAAAGCTCGAAGCGGAAATAAGGCACAATGAGAGGCAGACAAACAGCCAGATATATGGATGTAGATATATTGATATATACAGAGAGAAAGAGAGAGAGAGAGATGGAGAGGAAGAGTGGGGGGCAGGGTTGCTCATACTTACTTGTTGGACAACGATTGTGGCACGCGGCTGCTTGCAGACGGCGGCTGCCTCCAGGGGATTGGCTGTCACATTGATGGCACCTGCACTTAAGCCCGTACCCTGCGGAATATCCTCCACCTGCACCTGTGACTGCGTCTTTGAATTTGATTTGCTCTTGAAGGAACGCTTGCGTGTGCTGTCTGTGGGACTCAGTGATGCGGATGCCAGCGATTCGCTACCAGGACTGTGCATGTGCAGCACCTGCAGATTCAGCGTGGAGTTGGACCCATGTTTGGGTGGTATCTGCTCAAACTTGCTGGCGATATCTTCGAATTTGTTCAAGTCTGCATACGACTGATCACTGGGTGAGGAGGAGGACTTGGCCTGGGGATAGAAGGCGTCCGATTGGGGCACATACTGCTGATTCTCGCGTATGGTTGTGTGTATCACGGAATCGGGTCGAATCCGCTTGGAGTTCTTGCGGGACGGTGGTCGCTCCCGTTCCCTTTCCCGATCCCAATCGCGTTCGTGATTGAGCTGATGCTGATGCTGCTGCTGCAGCTCCTGCTGGCTGAGCCGCGAGTATTGCTGAAAGATGTCGGCGCTCAGCTTCCGCTCATAGACGGAGCAATGCTCCGCCTCGTCTGAGTCGCTGCTGGTGCTGGCCGTTGCCGAGCTGGGTGCAAAGCATTCCCGCTGGATGCGCTCGTAGTCGAGTGCCTCCCGATCAAAGGGAAACATGGTGCCGGCAGCGGCTGCATCACGGAGACAGCGTTCGCTGCTGCCGCTGGATGAGCTGGAGGAGTACTTCCGCTGCTGCGCCGCGGCCGAGGAGGAGGGTGATAGCTGCTGCTGCTGCTGCTGTTGCTGTTGCTGCTGGGATGGCCGCTGCTTCTGATTTTGGCTGCTGCCAAAGAAGTTGCCATCCTTCATTGTGGCCGGGGCTGAGTTGATCTTGGCTATGGCGCCCGTGGAGACAGAAGGCGTGGTTCGTTTCCGCTCCCGTTTGGGACTCGTGCGGCTGCTGGATGAGGGCGAAACGCTGGGCGAGATGCGATTACGTGTGCTGCCCCCTCCATTGGCGTTCATCGTAATTGTATCTCGCTCCCTGGCGCGCAGTTTCTTATTACGATTAACCGCAGCGCGCTCCTCGTGCCCCTCATCCCACTCGGTGGTGGCCAAAACAGCTCCGCCGCCAGAGTAGTAGGCGCTGCTTGCTCTGCGCGCCTGCTGTGTCTCCTCCTTGAAGGTAAAGTGACTCTTCGCCTTCTCGCTGCTGCGCGCCGACTTCGGTGACTGCGGCGGATCGAAGGTGAAGTGCTCACGTCCACGTGTGGGCGGTGGCGCCGTGCTGGGCTGACGCGATGACAGCAGCAGCGGGGTCGTGGATGAGGGTTCACCCGTCAATATGGACAAACAGGATTCCTGGCTCTGGCGTGTGTTTGAGTGTATATATGCAAATGAGCGAAGGATACAGCAAGAAGCAACAACACCCTTTGGCGTACTCACCTCGGTGCTGTCCTGGAGATTCATGTCGGGTCGCGGTGGATACCGAGAACAGCTCGTTAGTTCCAATTCAGTGCCGCCCGCCTCGTGTTCCGAATCGATTTGTATGGCCGTTAGGAGAGGCTCCTCCAACGAACTGAACAGCGGCTCGCTTGGGCCTGAATTGTCGCCTGGTGACAAAGGTACAAGCCGAATGTAAACCATTGTGATTAGTTGATTAATTAAAATGGCAGTCAATCCATCAATCAATTAATCAATAGGCCGTCTGTCTACCTACCCAGGTCCAGGGAATCGCAGGTCTCTGAGGTGTCTGTGTGCGTCACATTGGTGATGAGTGTGCAGGCAGAGTCCGTGGATGTGTTGATGTTCGTATCCGGAATGGAGGCCGACGAAGTGCCCATCACGACCAACTGTGAAACGGATTTCAATATTGGATGTCAAGGCCAAACAGCAATGGTAGAATAACTTTTAAACAATATTACAAATTATATTCAATCTTAACTTGTTTAAAATCAAGGCTGGACTAACAGACTGATAGATAAATTGGTTGTTATAATAATTATAATAATAATAAAAAGTCATTTAGATACAAATGGAAGTAAGAAATTTATTATTTGCCTTCAATTTAAAGGACTTTCTTTGCGATTCTCAAATAAATTGAATAACAACCGATATAAAGGGCATTACTTTGCTATTCTCAAATAAATTTAAAATGCATACTGAGTAACCGATAGAAAACGCCTTTCTTTGCGATTCTCAAATAAATAAATAAAATGCATACTAAGCAACCGATACGATAACTTTTCACGGTGTATCTTGAAAGCCTCCTTATTTGCTATCCGTATTAATCTGAGGTTAAGTGCGACTCACCTTGGGCACTCCTGTGACACCCATCGCATGCATGGCGGTTGCTCCGCTCACCGAGTTGTGGTAGGCGCTGGAAACGGGATTCATGGGCAAACTGTTGAGCGGTGTGGAGGACGTGGATGAATTGATCTTGTTCTTAATGCTGCGACCGCTCTTGAAGTACAGTCGCCGAAGAGCCGTGGCCGTCGAGGAGCCCGATGTGCTGAAGCCATCGTTATCCGAGCCGCTGGAGTTGCTGCCGCCGGAGAGGATTCCCATGCCGTTCAACTGGGCAGCGGCTCGAACCGCTGTGGGCGTTGATGGCTTCGACGTGGATCTGGACGTATTCGTGGACGTTGTTCTTGTAATAGTTGAATGAGCAGAGCTCGCTGTGGACAAAGGTGCAGTTGCTGGCGTGGATCGGTTCGAAGGACGAGTTGTTGGCACGGCTCTGTTGTTAGGACGTGGCGAAGCATGGGAACTGGAACTGGAATTGGATTGCTTGCCGGCAGCTGCTGTAGATGATGTCTTCTCGCTGGTCTGTTGGCCCAGGGCAAGTGCCATCATCGCCGCGGATCGGGTGCTCATATAGCAGGTGGGCAGCGGCTTGGATTGGTTGTTGTTGCTGTTGGAGCTCTTTGTGGCCGTTGCGTTGCCCGTTGCTGCATGTGGAAGGGAAATTGTCATGGCTAGCCAGGAGAAAATGCGAAAAGTAAGGCTCAAATGATCATATAAAAGTGCTCAAACTTATGATTAAAATAAATTAAATTTTAGTTTTGGAAAGTTTAATTGCTTGGATAACACACCTTAATTAAAGGCTTATTTTCACTGAAGGTTTCTTAAAAACTTGAACCTAAAAACTTTAATGTCAAGCATAACTGGCTTATTTTCTAGAAGTTCAACTGCATTGCCTGACTATTCGAGAATCGTGCTGCGAAAATCGCACGCTCTAAATCAACAAATAAAATCGATAAATTGTAGCGTGACACGCACCTTAATCGCAAACTCATTTAGTAGGTGTATACACACATACACACACACACACACACACACACACACACACACACACACACACTCGCACACAAAATGACTCACACATATAGCATTGCTGAGTGGGGTTGGGGATGGGGACGCTTTGGTCTCAGGGTACTTTACCGTTACGGTCGCGGAAACGCCGCCCCGCTGTATTCAACCTGTGCAATTTGGCACGTAAACAGAATCGAGATTTCGAGGAAAACGAAAGAAAACCAAACAAAAACAATAACAAAAACATTGCGCAGAGCGTTGAGATAGATAACTACATATAATAATATCGTATAATCAAATTCCACAAATAATTGAGTGGAAGTTCCGTCTAACAAATGTCTGGATATAATTTGCTCTTGTTGATGTTTACCTCTAGCTATATAATACATACATACCAACAGATATGTATATGTATGTGTGTGTGCGATGGCAGAATAGCTGAAAATAACAACGGACGCAACTATGTATTTGGCCATTACTGGCATGCAACGTACTCCCCCTTCTGCTACCCCCTCGATAAGAGTCAAAAGACTTTGACCCAAAAAGTTCGCAACATGTCGAATCTTTTCATATGTCGCGCCCCGCTGGGAAAAAGCATTACGAGTCGTTTTTCCTGCAGCTCGGCTTCAGCTTTATTTACACAAAATGTCAGTGAAAAGTGTGTCAATTGTTGCAAAGGGACTCACATCCCAAACATGTGCGGGAGTCAATAACGGTGAATAAGAAAATTCTAGCGGCAAATGCAGTTTACTTTACAACGAAGCCAGATCTCACCTTGACCACGACTCCTGGAGGGGGGTGAAGCGCCCGTTGTGCTCGTCGTCGTTACTGCTGCTGTTGCTGCTGCTGCTGAGGGCGGAGCTGTTATAGGTGTTGTGGGCGTGGCATCTGGCCCAGGGCTGCTGTCACGAAAGATGGGGGATCCGGGTACATAGCGTTCAGGCTGTAAATGCAATTGAAGAAGCATTTTATATAAATCAATATAATCAACGATAATAGTATCAGCAGTCTTAAGATACGATAAAATGTTGGAGGCAGTTGCTCGCCTCTTCTGAATGTAAATAAAATACACCTTATCAACAGGTGCTCGCTGATAAGATATGACCTAATCGAAACGACAACTACAATAAAGTCCATTAGTCTAAAAGGCAAACAGCACTAGGAGAACAATTTGCAATAGAAATTCGCTTCTGCATTCCGTCCGTCAGTTTCAGTCGTATTCCAGATACAAAGCCGGAACCATTATAAACTATCAACTATCAACTATCAACTGTCAAAATCGAAAAGTGAATCGATTGAAGTGAAGAAGTGCTGCAGGAGACAACTTGAGATGCCAAAAGTCTTCCTATTTTTGGCATTTTATGTCATTTGCCTGTCTCCGATCCTAACGAACGGTTTGTATGTTTATTATAATAATCTTGGTGTATCATACAAAATTCTCTAAGTATATTCAGTTTCCACTTAACTAAATTAGCTAGTTTTATTTCAAAACTTGTCTCCTCAGTGCTCAAAATTTATGACAGCTCAGAAAGCACAGGTAAATTCAAAGTGTTTATTTCATTATTTTCTTTTTGACTTGGCACGTTCTCTGTCTAATTCTGAATGAGACCTCCGCGCGATTCCAAGAACTTTGCTCTGCTTACGTATATGAAATATATATATGTATATACAATATATATAATATACATATATGCAGTTCCGTCTATTAACCATAAACATCTGTATATGTATGTGTAATAGCCCATCTCTAGTTCAGCTGTCGACGCCACTCTAGAATGACCGCATTTAATTTATTGATTGCTACACAAAAGATGATAAAAATCATTTCTCAAAGATCTCACGTTATAATACAATATTTTTAGAACACTCATAACAGTGAGACAAAGTCAATTGAAAGCTTTTACAAATCAGAATTGCACTTCATCATAATTATAAAATCGTTAAACGATTTCAAAGATGTTCAGATAGTAAAATTATGAATTCATTCACAATCATGATAGGATTATCATCAAGCACTCAAAGTCTGATATAAACATTGTATAATCATTTTAATTATTTAGTTATTGGTTCAATTGATGACTAATGACGTTAATGATTTGTGATTCTAATTAAGAAATCAAGATAATAAAATATGACAGTAATCTATTGCAAATATAAAACTAATTGATTTGATTAAATGCCCATTGGCCTTGGCCCACTGTTCGTCGAGTTAATTTCAATCTTGTTGGGCTCTACGATTTCGCACGAATGAATGAGTGATTCGTGAATACGGAGAACCGAAGCGTGCCAATGGGTTTGTCTTATGCAGAAATCGCAATGCAAATATTTAAAAATAATTCAGTAGGTTTTTTTTTCCATCTACATCCATATATACAGTTTTACGATGAAATTGTGAATCTGTAAAAGGCCTATTAAAAGAGCACAGCTCATTATTATGATTGCTCCCCAAAACATATTAAAAGGGGGTGTTGGTGGCAACTGCTTCAGCTGTGCCAGCTGTTAGACAATCGGTTCATGTAAATGCACAGGGTCGTTCGGGGTCTGGGACCGAGTCGAGAGATCTTTCGCCTAACGGATTTCAATGATGCCCTGCTAAAGGGCAAAACAACTTTTCGACGCTAAATGTAACAAAGGTTTAAATCAGGCTGTAAGAGCTGTAAATTTATCTAGATTTGATAGTACAATTATAATAATCCATTACTGATAAAAAGAAAACTGTAGTATTTAATTTTTTTTATTAAATTAATAATTTTAAATTAGTATTAAAACTAATTCCCATTTTAAAAGATCGATTGAAATGAAAGTTTTATAAGTTTTTATTACAATATAATTGTATATATTATTATAATGTATTATACATGTATACATATTACATGCTGGCTAGGGTACACAATCTTCTGCAACTTTTGGATAACGAATATATTTTCGTCTTCCAATTTTTGACTATTTTTATGAAGCAGCAAAGTCTCGTGTCGTGAAATCAGTTTTTACAAATTTTAGCCATTGGATGTGCCTGTTGCTATTCTTGTTACACGTTGCTGTTGTTGTTGCTGTCTATTGACGTCATTGTTATTACACAAAACGCATATAGAGTGTAGGGTATAGAGAATAGAATATAGATAGATACATGTCGAGGACGCTGTCGTGCCACTTGGCAAATAGACAGAAAGTTTGTTGCCAAAATTCTCACTTTAATGCAATTAATTTGAATAAAAGCAACAAAACATCAGATTTTGTGTTATTATAGCATTTGGTGTGTGTTCTTTTTGTTGTTATTTTTTGCTATAAATAAATTCTAAGAAAAGCACAACATCATCAACAACAACTTGATGATCATTCCCGTTCTCATCATCAGTTGAAGAGTATCAACAGCCACAGATAGCGAAAGCGAAAGCGAAAGGCAACGTCATGACCTCGTTCAATATTTATATTTGAGATGCGTATTTTTATAGTTTGTACAGTTTTTCTATTATTTTATTGTTTTATTTATGGACATTTGGACTTGCAGCTCTCGACTGCTACGTGTGCACCTACTTGCTCGGCCAGAGTGATGACACCTGCCTGATGAATGCCACCGCCGTGCGCGCTATTAACTGCAGCAAAAAGTATTGCCTTACGGTGCGGCAAGAAGCGATTGTGAGTATCATACAAAGTCGTGCCACTTCAAACAGGTTGCCACCCAATGGCCATAATCTTGTAACCAACTAGACTCGTATATTACCAACTTAACTCCTTTTAGCCGCAGCTGGCTGATTGCGTTGCAACAAAGTTGCAAAGCTGCACCCGAGTCGTCAATTTTTGCTTCTCCTTTTTTTCTTTTATGTAATATGCAGCAGCCAAAAGTTCGGCGGCGCAACTTTGTATCAAAATGTGGCAAGAAGCGAAAGTTTTTGCCCCAAAATTTGGCGAGAATCACGTATCAAGTATTGCTTTAAACTAAAGACTAGCCGATACACCCACCCACCCACACACACACGCACACCACACCACATACAGTCGCAAAGTAATTGAATATATGATGGCTATGGGCACATGTGGCGTATGTGTAACAAGTGCCTGGAACTCACATCATTTTGAGTGCCATTTTAAATTACATTTGTATGTACATATTTGCCTCTACTAGCTGTTTATATTTCAATGTGACCTTTAGGTCAGGAGAAGAAAGTAGAGTACATTAACTAAGCTACAAATGCATGGCAAAAAGTTGTCTAGAAAACTCATTTCAAATTTGAAGCAACCGGCTTTATAAAAGTGCCATATTAATAAGTCCTTAGATAGTTCCAAGGCAATAAACTTAATGTAAAATTGTGCCCTAACTTGCAAACTAATTGTTAAAATAGTTATATTGCGCTTCTTAAACTTGATGCCAAACTGAGATGTTATTAAGCAAGTTTTCGAAACTAGTTACGAAATGAATATTTTTTCAAGCAAGCCAAACCTTTCAGTTAATTGTAATAGCAAATATATTCAGAGTTTGCCATGGGAATGAGAGAACGTTGCTTCAAGATTCTTCATAAGGTGCACAGCTGGGATTCGTAATAAAAGCCCGACGTACAAATGGTTAAGTCGAGCAGCCATCAAGAGAGAGAGAGAGAGAGAGAGAGAGAGAGAGAGAGAGAGAGAGAGAGAGAGAGGGTGGGTTGGGGAGACGGGGGAGGGGGTCGGAAAAGCAGTGATTCTGATGCTGATGAAGTGTTTGAATGGGTGGGAAAATTACGCAGCTCTCAACATATTTCGCACTCGCAAGAGTTCAAGAGCTGTCGGTCTATGGGGTTTGTTTTAACGCAAGAATGCAAATAATAATAGAATTGGGGTTTTTGTTGACATTGAAGCTTTAGCGCTTTAATTTGCACAGCCGTAGAAGAAAATCAAACAAAAAGCTGCGACGAAAAGTGTAGTGCATAAAAAGTCCATTACCATAATTTAATGGAAAGCCAGAAAGGCGTACAAAAGCCACAAAAGCCGCTCCAACCATAGAGACACACGCACACATACACACACACACACACACACTCACACACACATATACACACACTTACATACATACTTACACACACTCACACACACTCCATTTACTCTGTCCCTAAAGTCGGCTTTGTCTCCCTAATATGGGAGGATTTAACTTTGTCTTCTATCTGCTATCGCGTCACACTTTTGGAAAAGCCTGCCCCACGCCTTTCTATATATACACATATATATATATGTATATCTTTTTTTACAATGAGCTGGATAAACATTTTGCCAGCGCTTCATTAGTCGGCAAGCCTTGAACTCTTTGTTATTGAATTTGCTGGATCAAAGGAGCATTCAGCCAGCGAGAAAGGGAAATGAACTAAAAGTAACTTCTAGAGCACACAAAGAGCTGCACCATCTGCTCCTTCTCAGACATATTTTCGATGCCATGCCATAATGCAATTATAACTTCATCTGCACTCGGCCTGCTTTAATGATGGATACAACAAAACTGAATCTCTGACTCAGCCGAGTTAACATACAGTTTTAAATAGAGCCAATGATAGTTTAATCAGATTAGAGTCAAATGGCAAGCATATATTTCTAAATTTTCCTTTAACAGAGGAGTGTGAGAATCTTTATTTAAGTCCTGCTTTTGCATTCATTTGTATGGTAAAAATTCTGAATATGCTGCTAGACAAACTTAATATTCAAAGTTTGAACATCTCGGAGAATATTTCAAAAATTTGCTGAACTAACTTTTTCTAATGCTTCTCCTCTTTCTGCTTCTTCTTCTCACTGGATATGTCGCCGCTAGCACAATGGTAAGAAAGTCATTTCCTTTCTACGTGACTGCCAGGATAAGCCGGTGGTGAGTACAAAGAGGGTCTGAATGGAAGATCGACTGCCAGACAGATTGGGCCTGTGGCAAAATTATAATTTACGCATTTTGCAGATACTGAATGCAGTTAAAACGGACGCCTCGTTTCGCACCTACTACCGCTCCTGCCAGCAGAATCTATGCAATGGCCACAACGGACGCGTCTACAATACGAGTGGGAGCAACATCCATGGCGGAGCTGGCGCTGCGGGTGGAACGGGCGGTGGCAATCACAATGCCATTATACCTGGAAAAAGTGGTTGCCTAGCTGCCGGGGCAGACATCCCTGGGCTGTTGGCGGTGGGACTGATGGTGGTGCTGCTGCTGTTGCTCGGTGACTGTAATTAGCATAAAATGGATGCTTTGCAATATGACAAAAAAGGACATGCCAGATTAAAATCCAAATGTCTGCCAGAGATGAAAATAAAATGCCGCCAGCAGCCAATTAAAAACGCTTTTAGCTGCTGTCTGTGCACATGTTTTGGAAGTCTGGGTGAAATGGCATTCCAATACATTGGCCGGGTGGAGGAGGTCATCGGGTTCAGCCTTCCGAACTAAACTTCCGTTAGCTGTGCTCACACACTGACCGCAATTCAAGTATTTGGGGGCATATTTTAGACCGAGGGGCCTTCAATTGCCTGCTCATTAAAATAAAATTAAATACGCGTTAAAAGCTTACATAAATTCCAGCTAATGGCCACATTCTTTGTCTCTGTCATTATTTGACGACATTTTTATGTAAATTTCTAAGCAACAAAATAAAAGTCTTCTCGCTGAATGGATTTCAAGTACAACAATCTAATAAAAAACACGGTTTGGCAGGTGAGAATAATGTATACAATAGTATATATCCTTTTAATTGCCTTTAAGTAGCTCTCACTGCCCTCCCAAAATATCTGCTCCCAATTCATTTGTTGATTAAGATACGAACTCAAGACTCGGCAGTTGTGCGTGTTTACCAAAGCTGAAGAGCTTCAGACCTTTAGACTTAAGTCCACTCAACTGAGCAAATAGGTGCGTGAAGTGGACTGGAGTGGAGTTTCTTTTCCATGCCTCGTTAAACTATTTAAGTAGGGCTCTATTTTCTGTAAAGCTTTGGCAAAGTTTATAGGGAAATATGTTTAGTAATTGAAATCGATTGAAAAGTGGGGCACGTTAGTACTTTCTTATATGACAAAAGAAAAATTAAAACTTTCTGATAGTAGAGTATGGGAGTGTGTGAGTGTTTGAGTGTGCGTGTGTGTGTGTGTGTGTGTGTGTTGACTTAACGCATTAAAGTTTCCATGAGTTAAATTGTAACATGTTTGTCAGTTGCCGTTGCCGCCTGACATTTGACGTCGCTTTCGCTTTTGCTTTTTGCTCCCTTGACATGCTTTTGGCGCTTTGGAAATACACGAAAAATGTTTGCAAGGCAAACAAATCGCTGTGTTAACCATCCCTCCACCCCTCCACATTTCACCACCCACATATCCAACCCGTGTGTGACTGTGACATGAAAAACGAAAGAAAAACACATTTCGCGCCACGCCCATTCCTGTTTTTTTTTTTCATTTATTTTTTTTTTTTTTCTTGGGTTCGGACGGCAATTACGATTCGAGATTGAAAATGGCCAACAGCGTGCGTCGAGCGACATATAAAATTTTCAATTTCCCAATCAAGAAACTAACAGTTCGTCGCATCTCTGTAAACTAGATCAAGCTAGACCAATTAGATCCATTCTATGTATAAATGAATTGTGCAATGAATGTTGAATGGTTCAGTTTAATTTAGTTTAATGTGTGCCATTCAATCATTTCCAAAGTAGCCAAGTAATCAATCATCTAATCAATCACTCTTAGACCCCTGCCATAAATTAGAGATGACTGTAATTATTTATTATTATTTGCCAGTCAAGGACCACAAAAGCCTCACATAAACAACACTCAATTAAACAAGAATAATTTTTCATTCAGTTTTCTTTTTCCGGTGACCCCATTATATGATTTAAATACACCTCTAGAACCGCGTCTCTGAAGTATATGCGCCCAATAATTGGCAAATTATGAAGCCACAGACATAAAGGTGAAAAGTGTCTGGGAAAATTCGATTTCATTTTATTGAGGAAACAATTTACGCTTAACAAATATTATCTTGTTCCCAATTCAAGGAGAAGGCCATAAAGCGAATGCAGAAAGCAGAAAGCGGGAAGATTCCCGAAAATGTTTCTTTTGAAGACGTGTTGATACATTTGACAGTTGCCAAAAGATACAAAAAAGCAATGCATGACTGTGAGATACCCTAAATCAGTATTTAGTAATAATAATAAATAAAATAATATTTTATATATTTTTTAAAGAATAAGCAATTTACTCTTGAGTGTTCTTAATAAATTGCTTGGGGTCTGATTTTAAGTATAGTTAAAGAAGATACAGAAAAGGTTTTGGATTGATATTGATATAGAATATATATAGCAAGTGTTATTCGGATGAAGTGCTACTTCGAATGATAATACAGGTGAGAATTGCCCGATAACTTACATAAAATAATGGACTGTACGAGAATGGGATTCATTTCCAAAACTAAGTTCAATTGGAATGAAAGTGTTTATAATTATTACTCCGGCCATGGCCAGCGAAGCAGCCTCCGTTCAAACCGAGAGAGCGGTTCAAGGACGCATTACAAATGGACAACCAGCTGCGGAGGGTCAATTTCCATACCAAGTGGGTCTCAGCTTTGCCAGCGCCAGCAGCCACGATTCATATTTCTGCGGCGGTTCCATTATTGGAGACCAATGGGTTCTAACAGCTGCCCACTGCACGGCTGGGTAAGTGAGGCCGTCTGGACTGCAGGTTCCCTTTGTCGAGTTATTGATGCATCGCAGGGCTGCTAGTGTGGTTATTTTATACGGTTGAACGACACGCACCACGGCAAAGCTTTACCAGGTGGCGACGAGTCCACCTCGTTGTGCAACATCCGGAGTACAGTACCCGCCCACTAACCAACGACATCTCGTTAATCAATACGCCAGTGATTACCTTCAGTGACTACATCAAAAAACGTCGAGCTGCCGGCCATGGCCAGCAGCTACGCCTCCTATGCTGGCCAGCAGGCAATAGTCTCTGGCTGGGGCTTGACCTCTCAGTGGAACTTTGACATTTCTGACACGCTGCAGTACAATGCCTTTGAGATAATATCTGTTGACGCTTGCCAGGAGCACTATTCCGATGTTGTTGCCTCCAGCAAAGTCATTTGCATTGCCACGCCCGACAAGAAGTCCACGTGCAGCGGCGACTCCGGCGGTCCATTGCTGCTCATCAGCAGCGGCCAACTGGTTGACGACTGTGAGCATGGAGAGCCATCTGGCTCTCCAGCAATCTGGACTGGATTAAGGATCTCACTTCTATATACTATTAAATGTCAGTAGAAATGAGTATATACCCTAGTATACTCTTTTAGTCTTTCGGTAAAATATTCCGACTGGAATAACAGTGTTGCTTGCCCCAAGTCTGTGGCAAGTCGGTGACTTAAGCTGTCTGCGTGAAAGGTGTGTGTGCCACATTATAAATTTACTTCGTTTGTCTGTCAACCAGATATTAATGGCTGACTCTGACAGTTTTGTGTGGCGCGAGATACAAGATATTATTATAAGGGAGCCGCAGACGGGGAGCTGGCAGGGGATTGCGTTCAATGACTGCGTCGACATTATTTCCATTATACCCATTTAGTTGGCTCGGCGTGCACTAAAGTTATCCATTGACGACGCCAATTTGTGGTCCTGTTGCGGGGCTCCCGAGGGTAGCCCGAGGGTAGCCTGAGGGACCAGACTGCCAATAGTTGGCTCTGTATAATGCCCAATTGGCATTACAATGGCTGCTCCCGCAATCGAATTGCTTGGTCGCAGTGCATTGAACCTGACTGTCCAGAACTCAATTGGCATTTCTTAGCCTCTCCCAGCTCCGACTCTTGTCTCCCGGCTTCCGCCACCGTCACCCGTCACCCGTCACTTGTCTCCCGTCTCTGTTTGTCGTCTGTCTGTGGCTGTGGCCCTTGGGGCTAGCGTCATTTGTACCGGAAACTATGGAACCATTTTGCGAGTGCTGGTCTCCCTCTCCACCTCCTCCTCCTCTCCAGGGTATGTGAAGTCATAGCCATTACTGTGGCACACACCTTGTGGCGTACTCGCTGACTCTTGTCCCATGTGCAATTCGCTTTCTACCCGAGCTAAAAATAAATACAATTTATTGTTGCCGATTTGCCAAAAAACAAGACTGAAAAGTAAAAAAACCATTCGCCAAAAATAAAAAAAAAAAACACCTCAAAAAGAGGGAAGACAGCTTGCAAATTGCACAATCGAAATGCATGTGTTATAAATTTAAGGAAAATAACAAAAAATAAGAAAAATAAGAAAAATCAACCATAATAATAAAAGAAAATTAAAAATTGAGCAAGTCAGTGACAGCAACAACAAAAGATAAAGGCAGAATCAAAGAAGGCGGAACATCCGCCTAAAAGTCGCGTGATTTATGCCACTGCAACGCCCACCCACTCATTTTGGTGGGTGTGAACAGTGCAACCAAGAGGCACGTCTGCAATTGTCTAGACTACGCATTGATATATAATTACATTCAATTTCAATTTGAGTGGAATAAAGTACTGCGATTATTTATGAAATGAAATGTTTTTCATTTATACTTAAATAAACTTAAGATCATCATCGATATTGTGTATATATAGAACTATGCTCTGAAGTCTGAAGGATATATTTAAATGAATGGCTATTACCTATTTATAAACACATTCATTGTTTTTTGACCTTAGTAAAATAATTAGAGAGCTCACAAATTGTAATGTTAAGCGCTCCGCGATTGGAATTTTGTTGTGCTTAATTTTTTAAGAAACAAATATAAATAAAAATAAATATGAATATAGGAAGGAATGTATTACACATTATTTTCGGCAAGTTTATTAATTATTGATGTATTCTCTGACCCATATTTGTGGAAAGAAAATCAAAGTGAAAACGACAACGTCATTTAAGATGTTTGCCGCTTAAATTAAGCGTAAAATTTAGCCTGACAAACGGGCAATCCGCCAGCACACATTAAATCTTACGAAAGATCTACACCTCCTCCACCCTCTGAAGCACTGAGCACACCTTTTGCAGTCGCAGAGGCGCCAACGAACTGCACCAAAGGGGATCCCAGCCGAATAGATGAAATACGTGAGCCACTGGCCACATTTGGCAGCGTGTTCCGAGTTGATGACGTCAAACCTAAAAAAGATGAACTGGCGTCCACCTATTTGTGTAGACGTAACACTCGGGCACACTTTTGCGTTATTTTAGTGAACTGGTCACGCATCAGATACCAAGTCCCAGCCCCAGCCCCAGCCCCAGCCCCAGTCTCAGTCCTAGCCCCAGCCCCAGCCCCAACCACAATTCCAACCCCAACACTAGGCAGTCCCAGACAGAGTCCGTTGGTCTTTGTTGGGCGGCACTCCAGGAAATCCCAATGAATCACTTGACAAACCGACAAGCCCCAATGTTGGGGGATTTGTTCGGCTCGCCCATTGGGACGTCTGTGTAAACAAAAATCACTCAAGTTTCACGAGCTTTACGCGATTTATGATGGTCGAAAAGATCGAAAAAGAGTGACAATGAAGACGGCTAAAAATGCCTGGAATGCTGAATGTTGATTAAAATTAAGATGCGGTTTCTAGGCGACACATGGCATCCAGTATTTGTAAACCTATACATATAGAGATACGTTCAAAGAGTTGGGTCTTATATAACGAATGCTTGGATGTGCTGTCCATTAGTCCATTAGTTAAAATGTAGCCGACAACTGTTTCATGTATCTAGAATACAGTCATCTGTAGCGAATATACGTATAGGTTTAATGCCTTAATTGACAACAAAGATGCCAATAAATGGCTCATATATGTATAAATATATATTTGCTCTTATTCACACATTTTATATGCACTTAAATATATTCATTTCTGATGATGTTGACAATCAATTAATTTCGCATATGCCCCCAACAAAAGCAACTGTCGGCGAAGCTTTACGTCTGTGGTAATTGTTTTTAATGTTAATTGTATAAATATAAAAAATATATACATATATATAGAAATAAATAAAATGCGATACATTTAAAAATGGCTTAAAGTAGCCCAAGTAATTTCAATTTCAATTTCAATTTTAATTTCAATTATGCCATAAGTGACCTATCAGTCTCCCTTCATCTCTCTTTCTCTTTCCTTCTGGTACTGACGTCAGCGATGGACAGACGCACATCATCCATGTCCCATGAATTCCTATGCCATGAATTTCATTCCCGCCCGGTTAGCATCTCGGTGAGGAAATGCACGGTGCAGAGTTCATTGACATGGCCATAAATTTGTTGTCGCCACGGAAATAGTTTTTACAGTTCTTCTCCACTTTCCACAAATGCTATTTTCCGTTCTATTGCATAATACGGCGGTTTATTATCAGCGTAAAATATGAGCAAAGCAAACGGCATGAGAATGTGCTTCTTATTATACTGATGATGATGTTAGAAATGAAAAGAAATTCAATATATAATTATATATATAAAAATATCCATAATACCGATGATGATATTATAATTGAAAATCAAGTCAATGTGTAAGAATATATAAGAATATATTATATACACATTCATATACATAGGGCTTATGGGAACTGTTCTAATTGCTTTTGGCTTTTAGCTAGTTATTGTAAAACCTGCTTTAGCTGTCCCCAGCTAAATTTATATATCATACCAAACAAAACTATGACAATTTATGCTTTTTATGGCAGGCTCTTAAATGAGCAGCTCTTGTGCAAATGGAAGTAGATTGCTTGTGGCAACTTGTGGCTTTTGCATTCTAGTTAATTAAAATGTATTCACAGCTGTGGCAACAACAATTCCGTGTTCCAACAATGGGAGCCCCGACCCGCAATTAAAACTAAAACGTGCCATCAAAACCCAAACTTTTAGCCAAAGCATTGAGAATCCTGTCAACAAAATTTCTCTGTTTATACAAAAATATATACAAATGTTTGCGTGTGTAAGTGTTTGTTTGTGTGTGTGTGTGTGTATGTGTATTCTGTTCTGTTTTCATAAAAGGAGGTTATTCAATTTGTTCGGGGTAAATGAAAAACATTGCTTCTCTACAAATGAATTTCCGTATTTCAGTGAGGCGAACGCTTCACCTCAAGCTCCGCCGCTTCTCCTTCATATTTTTGTTATACAAAACATATATTTGTTGTATTCAAAAACAGATTTTGAGCATACATGCAACGCATGTTGAAAACAATATTTTTGGATGCATAAAACTGAGTCAATGCAACGCGTGGGCGTGGCTGCAACTTTAATTTGCATGCAACAGCATTTTAATGAGCAGCCAGCAGATAAAAATACATTTTACATAAATATATTTTGCATACTGCTGACAACTGAAATGAAAATGAAAATGAAAATTGTTGGCAAAAATAAATGAATTCTGAATGGTCAGTTTTAGCGTGGGCCGATGGCCAAACATTGCAAGGAGTCAATGCGCTCATTAGCCAGGCCAAAACCCCATAAATCAACGGCATTAGAAAGTGTCAAAATACGCATCAGCAGTAGCAGCAGCAACAACTACTTAAACGCACTTGGCCAAAACAATTGCGACAATTGTCACACTATTTGCCCAGCAGAAGTTCAGGGGCGTCTAACCTCGTAGTTAAGCAAACAAATTGAAGGATTTATCATCATGAATTATCTTTGGCTAATTGACATTTGAATACTTTCAGTAGTCGCGGAAGTGCGTGCATCTTTGCTCACCGGGAGGCCCTGTTCTTGGCTAGAGCCAAAAACCACACAACCGTGAATAAAGCCAATTTGTCAATTTTGGCAACGAAATTGATGAAATTTTGCCATGGGCAAGGACGTTTTGGGCACGTATACTTAAACATTAATAAATGTGTAACTATGTTAAAAATTGTACCTTAGGGTCTTACTTCTTCTGTCACTATTCGATATCTAGAGTGTAATATAATTTAAAGTGCTTTGAGCAACGAAATTCAATATTTCAATTGATTTTTCTTTTAAGCTGCTTTGTTGCCCACGAATACGGATAGCGAATAAAAAGGAAATTCTTTTTTTTATGTTAAGTCCCTATTTAATAAAATTTAGTTGGCAGCTCTGCTCGGATTTCTTCACGTTTTCGCTCACTGCTCGTCAATGAATATCGCTCAATTTTTATTTTAAGTTCTTGTATTTAATATTAAAAAGGAATTTTTAGATATTCATTTGTGTAGAGGTTTCCTTTTAATGTAAATTCGTGATGATTTTAATATTGTTATTTATCGTACAGCCTAAAAGTATGCTGCGCATTCTGCATGCAGAACATCTTAAGGTATTCATTATGGTTGATGGCAATCATGTGTTTTCCAACACATATTTGGTCAGAATGTTTTTCTTTAGCAAAGAGTAGGCGACGGTTACGCTAGATCGCAAAGGCAGATGACGAGACGAAAGACAGCAGCAGTGAAAAGTTATTCTTTCACAAATTTTCGCAGTGAGCAGAGCTCTTGAAAGTAGAAAATAAAAAAAGTAAAAATTAAATTCCTCTCTCTGAGTCGTTGTGTCGAGCAATCTTTGGTTTTTCGCATTCCCATCCCCGCGTGCAACTCCGTTCCTGTAAAAGTGTAACTGTATATTTAAGTCGAACAAAGTCAAAATGGTTCCAGTTACCAAACCAAACACCAAGGAGGTGCAGTGCCAGCTCACAGCATGCGACGAAACCATGGAGAAGCCGAAGGCAAAGTTGGAGGTCGAGACCAAGGTGGAGCTGGACACTAAGGTGGAGGTGGAATCCAACAAGGAGTCTGATAGCAAGGCATCGCCTGAAACCAAGGTGGAATCTGCTACCAAGGTGGAACCAGATTCCAAGGTGGAGTCTGCTACCAAGAAGGAGCTTGACTCCAAGCAACAGCCTCAGAATAAGCCGGAGCCGAAGACCCCAAGGAGCAGCCGCGTGGGCATCTTCAATGCGGAAGATTTTTTGTCGCGTGCCCAAATGAACGACAAGATCAACAACATCCTGCGCTCGCCCAACAAGGCTCCCAATGGCGTGCGCCAACGCTCGGTGTACACCAACAACAATCCTTCACCGGTGAGTACGAACTGTCTATACGAAAAACTATTTTAAATTTTGGCTATTAGCATTTGGCATCTTTGGCTCATAAGCATTTCATTGGAGAATTTGTATAATTTGCATTGAAATTGCAGCAGTCGTCGGTGCGTTTGTCCAATGCGGCCGCGTCGCTATCAGCGCGTATGAGCAGCATGTCGCTGAACAGCGGCAGCGCCACTGTGGGCACCAATACTTCAGTGCTGGCCAAGGAATGCTCTAGCCAGACCAACGCCATTGGTGCTTCCGGCTCCTATCGAACCATTGGCATGAGCATGCACCAGTCCCAGCCGCTGCTGACTGCAGTTGCAGATTTGGAGCCCCTAGTGCTGAGCACCAAATCGTTGACTGCTCGCTTCGCTGGCCCGTTTGGGTATGATAATGGCGGGGCCTACTGTCAGGTAAGCACGGACTGAAGTCAATCATCATAATAACCAAGATTAATTTGAATTCACTTTCAGCCACAGCCGCAACCACCGATGCACCACACACAGCAGTACCCGTCGCCTATGCCGCCTCCACCTCATGCCTTGGGTCGCGTCAGCTCACGCACCTTTGAGTTCGAGAATAGTCCGCCACCTCCGCCTCCTTGTCCCGGGTCCGGTCCGATTGCCATGTCAAATGGCACGATTCAGCTGCGCCTGCGCGAAGGCGTAAGGTGCGTACTCCGATCATCGATCATAGATCATCGATCATAGATCATCGATCATCGATCATCGGCTAAATACAAAGTGACCAGTGACCAGTAACATTTCCTTGACCATAGAATTGATATGACATTGGACAAAGCAGTGCGCGTGTTGAATCAGCGCAGCATGGTGGCGGTCTCATTGTCGCGTAACGGCACAAACTCGGCTCTAATCCATCCCAATGGCCGAATCCTGCAGAGCGGATCGAAGGTGGAAATCGTCACATATGACGGCATGAAGGCCAACAACTTCGTGTAAGTTAATTGTTCGTCGAAGTCTAATTGTGAGATTAAGGATTATTTACATGACTGCCGTAAGCAACTGAAAATATCAATTTAAAGTGTTGGATCTGCAGAGACTTAGATCAGCCCTGAACTAAAGGTCGGGCCTTGAACAGAAGTTCATTAAACATCAACTTTTTGGGTATTGCAGGCGCTACGCCAAAATGTGGTACAAGGGTGTGAGCTTCACTAGCGAATCTTGCGCCTTAATCTATCTGGTTGATACTGCTGGAACACGCACCACAACCGACACATTCACTGACTTGACCAAGGACTACACTCTGGCAGTGTTTTATGAGTGAGTGACGGATTACTTTGAATTGAATTCCCAACTAACCTTCTACTCTTCCACAGCGACTCGCGCCACGGTCCCTCTTTTGTGCCGGATGCACAGGAGGTGATTGCAAAGTCATCCTACAGTTGCGCAGACGACGGCACCGAGATGTATGACATCAATGGTTTTCGCATTATTCAGGCCGCCGATGGCCTGGTGAAGGTGACTCGCCAACACAACAAGGGGCTCATTCGCACCAGCCCTGGAAATGGATCAGTCACTCTAACCACCTTAGGCATCCACTGCACCGCTTCTTTGGGCAAGACCTCGCATCTATTTTTGCGGTAGGTCAAACTCGATACTATTCGTATTATCATATTATTCTGATATGCTCTGATCCCTTTCAGTCGCAATGAAAAGCGCATGCACTTCGATGGATCGAATTTTATAGTGCGCAACGCAGGTCACTCGGCTGGATTCAACGAGAACAACCTGCTAATTGTCTACTAACCTTGCTTTATCCAAGACAAAAGACACAAACACAAACAGACAATGTCTCATACAGCTTTTAGGGACTGTTGCACTGTCGTAACGTGAAGAGGTATAATTTCTAAAAATTGTATAAAGCACAGAAAAAAACAATATTAAGAATACGGCTCGTTAAAAGTCGCGAGAAAGAGAAAAGGCATCCGATCACAAATAGCGTCAATAACCAGCCGCTTTTAAAGTGAATCTCGGATGTCTTTTGCTACTCGACGTAAGCGCAATGCAACTAAAAAGGAATTCGTTTTTAGTTATCTTGTCTCTTGTCATAATCGATCTATTTGATATAAGTGAGAAACAGTACAAAAAAATACATTGGGACACGTGCCCACTGCCCTACTACTGCCTACTGTAAGAAACGCTGACCCTTTTGGTAGTTTAAAACGTGTCGGCGTTTTAATTTTTAAGGCTTATTTATCATAAGAAAAACTTCTCTTCATTCAAAATTTTACAAAATTTTACTATATGAAAAATTAAAAAAAAATTATTATATACATTAAGAAAAGCCTTAAAAATTTTTCACATGCCAATAAAGTTAGAATCGCAAGCATGTGCAACAATTAGTAGGCAGAGTTCGGAAGAGGCGGCTGTCCCTCTGAGCCATTGGTCTGATCTAAAGACGGTGCCAGTATTAATTGTAGTTACTCGTACAGTTAAGATTAGTTTGTAGTTGCTGCAATCCAAACATGTTCATCCATCTAAACACAAAAAAAGTGAAATATCGTTACAGTCTGAATTACAAATCCAAGGTGAACAATCCACACGTTGAACACATACGTACATACATACATGCCACCCAAAGAAAAGTGAGAAATTATCGAATACATCTTGATAGAAAGAAAATGATTTAGTACTTGAGTTAAACTACACAACGTATACTTTTTGACAGGTATATCAATTGGTTACTACGATACATACAACTATCAAACACGTTTCTCATCTTTTAAATTTGGGGTTTCTAGTCAAGATTTGCAAACCTTACGACAATCTCCGACTCCCCCAATTGGCAAGCATGTATAACAAAATTAATGTATGTATTACAATCAACAAAATAAAACTTAAACAAAATGTTGAAGTCAAAACAGAAGTTTGTCCGCATTTTTATTGAAGAGTGTTTGAAGCCGTCAACGATTGCTTTGTTTACCTTTTGACAAATATGTTTATATATTTCGAAATTCTACCGTTTACTTCAGTGCTGTAAGGCGTTTATATTTCTTCTGGTATTTTTACGTATTTTTTAATACTTTATTACAAGGCTGGAGTTTGAAGTATGGCACTTAAATATATATTTATGAAAAATATTTAAAGTATTTTCAATTTTTTAATTTGAAGTACTTTGATTTAATAGATGTAGCCTGAAATCTTGCTCAAATTGCAAATTGTTTAGATAGAAGTCTTGAAGTTTAACGGATGCTGGAGAAATAAATGCGTTTTCCAACACATATTTAATTTGGGTGCTTTTGTAGCAAAGTAGGCGACGGTTACGCAAAAAAAAGATTACTAGCCAAAGGACAGCAGCAGTGAAAAGTTATTCTTTCACAAATTTTCGCAGTGAGCAGAGCTCTTGAAAGTAGAAAATAAAAAAAGTAAAAATTAAATTCCTCTCTCTGAGTCGTTGTGTCGAGCAATCTTTGGTTTTTCGCATTCCCATCCCCGCGTGCAACTCCGTTCCCGTAAAAGTGTAACTGTAATTTTAAGTCACAAGAAGACATCGAACAAAGTCAAAATGGTTCCAGTTACCAAACCGAACACAAAGGAGGTGCAGTGCCAGCTCGCAGCATGTGATGAGACCAAGCAGCAGCCGGAGACCATTGTCGCCCCCAAGAGCGGCCGCGTGGGCATCTTCAATGCGGAAGACTTTTTGTCGCGTGCCCAGACAAATGACAAGATCAACAACATTTTGCGCTCGCCCACCAAAGCCCCAAATGGCGTGCGCCAACGCTCGGTGTATACCAACAACAACCCTTCACCGGTGAGTCCCACCTAGCAATTGGGTAATGAATTTTTCTGAATGTGTGTACCTATTTAATTAAAGGATAAGGTTAGGTTCTTCGGAAATATTAATATACAAAAATGTCAACTTTTAGACTCTGTCCCCAAAGTAAACAAAATGTCCGCCACGTTGTCCGTCCGTCTAAAAGTATCTGGATACAGATATTGTTGGCTGGGGTAATGGGGAATACTTTATTTTTGTTTGTAATTTTTTAGCTACACCCACATGTGGGCGTGGCAAATTGGGTACACATTTCTTACAGTTTTAGAACGAACCCTAAGGCAAGAAACTGATGACCTTTAAAGATGGACCCACAATTTTTTTGTTCTGCCCACAAAAATAATTGCTGAAAATTTTTAAGAACTTCTAGTCTCTGACTTGTTATTAATAAATAAATATTAAATAAACTTCTTTGTTGTTTCTTGGGTGGGGGTGTAGAATACCTTATAACTACTCGAGGATAAACTTTTAATAATTTTTATTGCAATTTCAGCAATCTTCAATGCGTTTGTCAAACACGGCTGCGTCGCTATCAGCGCGTATGAGCAGCATGTCGCTGAACAGCGGCAGCGCCACTGTGGGCACCAATACTTCAGTGCTGGCCAAGGAATGCTCTAGCCAGACCAACGCCATTGGTGCTTCCGGCTCCTATCGAACCATTGGCATGAGCATGCACCAGTCCCAGCCGCTGCTGACTGCAGTTGCAGATTTGGAGCCCCTAGTGCTGAGCACCAAATCGTTGACTGCTCGCTTCGCTGGCCCGTTTGGGTATGATAATGGCGGGGCCTACTGTCAGGTAAGCACGGACTGAAGTCAATCATCATAATAACCAAGATTAATTTGAATTCACTTTCAGCCACAGCCGCAACCACCGATGCACCACACACAGCAGTACCCGTCGCCTATGCCGCCTCCACCTCATGCCTTGGGTCGCGTCAGCTCACGCACCTTTGAGTTCGAGAATAGTCCGCCACCTCCGCCTCCTTGTCCCGGGTCCGGTCCGATTGCCATGTCAAATGGCACGATTCAGCTGCGCCTGCGCGAAGGCGTAAGGTGCGTACCCCGATCATCGATCATAGATCATCGATCATAGATCATCGATCATAGATCATCGATCATCGATCATCGGCTAAATACAAAGTGACCAGTGACCAGTAACATTTCCTTGACCATAGAATTGATATGACATTGGACAAAGCAGTGCGCGTGTTGAATCAGCGCAGCATGGTGGCGGTCTCATTGTCGCGTAACGGCACAAACTCGGCTCTAATCCATCCCAATGGCCGAATCCTGCAGAGCGGATCGAAGGTGGAAATCGTCACATATGACGGCATGAAGGCCAACAACTTCGTGTAAGTTAATTGTTCGTCGAAGTCTAATTGTGAGATTAAGGATTATTTACATGACTGCCGTAAGCAACTGAAAATATCAATTTAAAGTGTTGGATCTGCAGAGACTTAGATCAGCCCTGAACTAAAGGTCGGGCCTTGAACAGAAGTTCATTAAACATCAACTTTTTGGGTATTGCAGGCGCTACGCCAAAATGTGGTACAAGGGTGTGAGCTTCACTAGCGAATCTTGCGCCTTAATCTATCTGGTTGATACTGCTGGAACACGCACCACAACCGACACATTCACTGACTTGACCAAGGACTACACTCTGGCAGTGTTTTATGAGTGAGTGACGGATTACTCTGAATTGAATTCCCAACTAACATTCTACTCTTCCACAGCGACTCGCGCCACGGTCCCTCTTTTGTGCCGGATGCACAGGAGGTGATTGCAAAGTCATCCTACAGTTGCGCAGACGACGGCACCGAGATGTATGACATCAATGGTTTTCGCATTATTCAGGCCGCCGATGGCCTGGTGAAGGTGACTCGCCAACACAACAAGGGGCTCATTCGCACCAGCCCTGGAAATGGATCAGTCACTCTAACCACCTTAGGCATCCACTGCACCGCTTCTTTGGGCAAGACCTCGCATCTATTTTTGCGGTAGGTCAAACTCGATACTATTCGTAATATCATATTATTCTGATATGCTCTGATCCCTTTCAGTCGCAATGAAAAGCGCATGCACTTCGATGGATCGAATTTTATAGTGCGCAACGCAGGTCACTCGGCCGGATTCAACGAGAACAACCTGCTAATTGTCTACTAACTTTGCTCCATCTTAGACACAACCGCATATCCACAAAAGACACACATAAATACACAAACAGACATCTTAAACAGTTTTGGGGACTGTTGCGCTGCCGTAGCGTGGAGAGAGTAATAACCAAAAATAATATAAACCACAGAAAAAGCTTGAAACTAAAAAAAAGCTCGCAAAAAGCGCGAGCGACGCTAAGGACATTCTGACCATACGTATAACATGAAAGATCTAAGGCCCAATCTGTGAATGATTGGGTAGCATTTGGATGTCTTTCGTTACTCGACGTAAGCGCAACGCAACTAAAAAGGAATTCGTTTTTAGTTATCTTTTCATACTCGATCTTTTTGATATCAGTGAGAATTTAGAAAAAACAAAAAAAAAAAAACATTGGGACACGTGTCCACTGCCCTGCCTACTACTTGAAAACGCTGACCATTTTGGCAGATTAAAAAGTGTCAGCGTTTTAGTTTTTAAGGCTCGTTTAGGCATAAGAAA